>CM033319.1:26161384-26818468 GCA_019359835.1 Pharus latifolius
GTCCCCAAATGGCAATGTGATTACCATTAGGATTAGGGTTCGTATTTGAGTAGGACTTATCTACAAGGCCCTATAAAAGGAGATGCGGTTGGCATGCACTGCTCATCTAATCTATACTGGCTGCCATCACCATCCACGAGATAGATCTCGTGAAATCTGAGCCGCGTGCGCTGGTGCTAGCACACAAACACGCAGTGTTTCTTACCCGGACGTGTGGACTTCCATTCGTGCCTCTAGGTCTTGTCTACGCAAATAGTCAAGTAGAACTGTACAACATCAAGCAAGATTCTCAGGAGATCATCGACTAGCATTTTGGCTGTAACACTTCTATTGTTGAAGTATTCGCTGTGCGGTACCATATCATCTCCACTATAGTAGCTACCGGTAAACATCTCACTCCCTTCAACGCATAATTGCACACCTCTGAAAGATTGGATGTCCTTATCTCATACCTCGCGCCATCTTCGTCGTGCAATAAGAACCATTGCTCGATGTCTTTGTCTTGAATCCATTCAGAGAATTTGGATAATTTCGCATTATCGACCGCATGTGGCCCTCCTCGTGGAGTACTTTGCTGTCAATGTGATGAGGACATCACTTCTTCGGATACACGCACTCCTCCGCTTGTTACACAAGGACCAATAACGCGTAGCAAAACCCGATTGTTGCATTGCCAGGTGAACTCGTTTCTAAGTTTATATATATATGGTTTTGAGAATGGTTTACTATCTAATAGTGATAATATTGTGTTTAGGAACCATGGAGAAAACCAGCAAGGAGCCCAAGTCGAGTTGGAGTCCGGGATGGATTCTAGTTGGAGTCCGGTTCGGCCATCCAGGAGCAGCCTGCCTTCAAACGACCATAACTCCCTCATACGAAGTCCGATTGGGATGTTCTTATAGTCCACGGAGAAGTCCACGACGAGATCTTTCCAATGGATCTAGCCCCAAGTCCAAATTTCTTCTGGATCGCTGGAAATTGACAAAACAAGTTTCGACCAGATTCTGATTGGACTGAGTCGGTGCTGCGTCACCTTTTTGGTTGGGTCAATTCCCGTGTATTGAGTTCAAGTCCGAGTAGGGAAAAAGTCCATGTCGGTTTCAGGTTTTCTTACCTAGCCACCGATCTCTTTTACCTCCTCTATATAATCATACTGAACCATTAGGGTTCTACGAGTTTTGTTTAGTCATAGTCTGTCCTTCATGAAGCTATTGAGATATTCTTCTTGGTCGGCTAGATCAACATCAATATCTGTATTCGGAACCCCAACTCTTTTTCGTGATTCAATCTATATTTGTAATTTCAGATTGCTTGTTTATCTTGTTCTTGCTTGTTCTTCGATTGCTTGCAGGAATAGATCTTCGTGATCAAGTCGATCGTGCTTCTAGTTCGGTCGATAACAATCTAAAGTTGGTTCAGTGATTGCCAGGGCGTATCAGTCATGTACGGTTGGTAGCCGGATCGTGAGAGTCGTCTTCACAAATAGACAGTTCTTGTTCTCATCGAAAGATCGGACCGCCCGCGTCGCATCACAATGTCTCCAGTTTGTCAAACACAGTTTGGAACTTGCTCGGCTGGTTTTGCAAGCATAGCCTCTTGAAAAGATCCATGATCTGTTTGCTGCGGAATTGTGTGAAAATGTTTGCTGCAATGTGCCGCATGCACCAACGACTGTGCACATCCTCCCACTTGTAGGGAGCATCTGGGGCCCCTTGCATTACCTCAATGGCGTGGAGTGATCCGGGAGGATCTTCAAGTCGAGTCGCATACGGCTTCGCAACCTTAACCGTGTTCAGAAAGGGTTTGCGACCATGGATTGGTTCGCAACCATGAAAAAGAATACATCCTCTAGTTGGAATTGTAATCCGATCTGAATATATATAACTAAGCTTATCTGTTTATGGTTAGTTAGTTATATGAGTCTAATACATTTATGTTACTGAGTCTAATACGTATTCATACGATTAGACTATAAATAGCTTGTAATAGGTCTAGTTTAGATCATCGAATATTATTACAACCTTGGATCATATATCCAGCTCATAGTTCTTTTGACATAGGCAAGTGTGTCTAACGTTCGACGTGTAAAGCCCTCTTTGAAATAAAGAGTTGTGCAATTACTTTGAACTGTGTTGCGGTCATCCTTTGGGTTTCGGTAATTCTGAGTAAGATCATGTTATTCCGCATATTAGAATCTGGGCGAGCCTAGTGCGAAAACTAAGGCTAGGTCTCAAACGGATCATGGAGCAACTCTCGGTGTCGGTCTGATATGATGCAGACTTTTTCTCGATCACCGACAGCCGCTCGCTTCACATTGATTAGAAACCACAATCAGCTTTCTGAGTTCTCTGACTCAACGATCGCGTAAGCCAATGGAAGCAATTGGTCATTAACATCCACAGCAACATCAATGAGAAGCATGCCCTTGTACTTCCCTGTCAAGAATGTACCATCCAAGCATATGACCGAACGGCAATATGCAAATGCCTCGATGCACTGGCGGTACGACCAGAACAATCGACGGAGCACTCAAGTGTTCTCTATGGGGCTACCGTCTCGACATACAGCTGGCTGATCGAAGACATCCACAAACGTACTTGAGTTTGTCTGAGTGATGTTACGGAGCAACTGCATTACATTGTTGTAGGCATGGTCGAATGTGTCAAATATGCCCTCAATGGCCTTCTGTTTTGCTCTCCATGCCTTTGCGTACCGTATAGTGTATCAATACCTGTCCGCCACTTGCTTCATAATTTCTCTTGGCATTATGGAAATGTTCTCTCACACGACCGACTGGATGATGTTACCAACGGACGAGTATGTCATGTTCCTGTGTTTGTCCAGTGCCTCCGTAAGCATACATGTGTGCACGGTAACTCTTCTCACCACAAAACCGATGTTATCTTTCGGCCGCATGGCACAAACCTTCCATGGGTAGCCCGATATTACATAGGGTACAACTATAGGTTGGGATTTGACTTCACTACCCTATATTGCCGGTTCATTGCAAGAGACCAGCTCGCGACGACATTCTTCAGATCTTCTTTGCTCTGAAACTCCTGCTCTACTTGTATGCCACCTCACTCGAAAGAACACCTGGAACCCTGATCCTTTGGCAGCACAGCTTGACCATATGTGGAATGATCGAGCCACTCCTGCGGGAGACCAGCATTATCCTCATCAGAGCCATCGGATGCCTCCGAGTCTATCGAATCATCTTCGTCGAACACTGATGGAAGGCAGTCAAATACCTCACACACATCCACGCGAGTGTGGCAGAATACATCCAATCACTCGCTAGCCCTGAATATTGTAGGACCAGACACGTTGCTTGGCTCACCCTCGACCTCACGCTCGGCTGATTCTATGTTGCAGAACTGTACATATACCGCGAGCTGGTCGAGCAGTCCATTATGGAGTCTTTCACTCTTCGAACATAAGAGCTCTAAGATTTGTCCCCTTTTATTTCGCGCAGCATCCAGTATGGCTTGTTATCTATCTCCTTTACGATCAATCCTTCAATTAGAATCATTTCATCGCGAGGGCTCTTCCCGAACAGATTCAGGATCTATAAATTCACGTCCAAGAATGAGGTGTTATGTAAGCTCAGCTAGCCCGTCACATACTGGCAACGACTCATATCAACCCCACTTTGCCCCTCGTGAACTAAGCTGTCATCGTAAAATATGCAATTTTTTTCCAAAGTTTCCATTCCATACACACATTTCTCATACATAAATAATCTGACATCATTATGTTTAACAACCCAAACTTTATGGACCCATTTTTTTTAAGTTCGGCAACCATGCATCCATGTATCTTCATAATTTACAAATACATTCTTTTCTATCTCAAAAACTTCCCACTCCTTCGTACTAGTTCAAATTTGCATTCAGGCTGCACAGATGTGCATTATTATGTATGTTATATAAATTTGCCTTCTAAAAGCAGATCAAATTCATCTCCAATAGCCCTCAAACCAAACACAGTTTTGTTTTGGAAACAGTTTCCTAAATTACTTCAATTACTCTAATTACCCTATACATACGACTAAATTATTAGTTTTATTAATTTCTTTACAGATTATTTTTAAATACAAATTATTTTTACTGCAACAAATGATGCATTGCATTTGTACTACATCTGTCCAAACTTTTGTTTGAATACATTGGAATTTATTCTGACTTACACATATACATTAAAAAAATAATTTATAAACATATAACATACACATGCACATAATTCCTAAAAACATACACATGCACATAATTTTTAAAAACATACACATATACATTTAAGAAAAACCTAATTCATAAATATAGAACATACACATAATTCCTAAAAATATATACTTTAAAAAAAACCTAATTTCTAAACACAGAACATGCATATAAATCCTAAAAACATAAGACCTACATTACACACATACACATAAACATGTACAAAACCAAAACATTACATACACATAAACATAAACTATAGTTTTTCTATATTATATTATTGCCAATTACGTGATTAACAACATACTTAACAGAATTGTAATTGCGTTTCAAAAAAATTACCCCTTTAGAAGAGCTCGGAATCATCTACAAATTTTCTTTTTACACCAAATCAATTTAACGGTTCTAATTTGCTAGATCTAAATCTAAAAGAGAGAGGTGAGGACCTCTCTGGTGGTTTGCTGAGGAGAGGAAAGTGAATGAGGGAAGCAGCAGAGGGGGACCAGGTAAGTGAGGCTCACGGAGAACAGCATCTTGTCGAGTACTGAGCACTCGATAGGCGAGTGGTCGAGTCGGCTCTGTCGAGGGATTGATCGTGTGAGAGGCTTGTCGAGTCCTGGGCACTCGACAAGTCAATTCCACCTGATAGGTCGCTTGTCGAGTGTCCAGAACTCGACAAGTTGACGTAGCGGTTTAGTTTTGTAAAATTTTCAAATTGTGGATCATTTTTGAAATTAATTTTTTAATCAGAATTATTTATAAAAAAATCTCCACGATTGATACTTCCTGTATTCTTATTGACAGAATGCTTCCTCCATTGCTGCACTCTGCATGTTTTGTTTTGTTCGATTTTGACTACTTTTGCTTTAGCACAACTACAAACCGCAACAGCGAAGAGTCTGCACGTGTCGTATTTTCCTCAACTATTGGAATTTTTTTTTCAAATAACCAAAAAAAAAACAAATTCGAAAAATAACCCAGACCTTTTAAATTTTGCAAAAATAGCTCTCTGTCGCGAACCGGGCTGCGCGACTGATCTTCAGTCGCTAGCCGGATAGCAACTGAAGACGTGGCACGGCCCAACGCCTCGCTAGCCCAGGTGCCGTGCCACGCCAGTTTTCAGTCGCTAGCCTGGCTAGCGACTGAAACCCGCAGCATTTCTGTCGCTAGCCCGGCTAGCGATTGAAACGGCTAAACCCCCCTCCCCCCCCCCCCCCCCCCGACAATTAGAATTGAGAAAATTTTGTCTTCTGGCCGCGGTCGAAGGACTTGTGATGATTTCGCTTGGGAATTAGGACTTGTTTGCAAATCTTGAGATTGAGAGGGCTGATTTGAGATCTAATTTCACACACAAGTGTAACTTTATTACAAGAGCTTATTCAGCAGGAGTTTCGATGAAATTTGACAAGATTCGATGATTTTGGGATAATTCGAAAACAGGGTACTTTAGGGTAATTAGGGTTTCAGAAAATGGCGAGACTTGAAATTGAGAACTCGGATGAGATTTTGAAAATCTTACAGAAGGGAAACTTGCTCAGAATAGTGAATATGAGATACTCCTTGAATTAGATCGAAGTTTAGAAATGAGATGTGGGTTTTAGCCTTTTTAGGGTCCGCGGAAAATCTGAAAAAGGTATAAGCCGCGATAATTTTGGGCTGATTTGCGAAAAGGGGCAAGACGACAAAGTTTTGGCATCGGTACCGTACAAGTACATACATTCCTTTCGTTTTGTATAAATTTTATGAATATGTACTAATTTCGCATTTATACCGTGCTTTTGATACCTAGTTTTGTCTCGTTGGTTGGACGCATTTGTACGAAACCAGACGTCTCCGTGCAAAAGATGGTAGGTGCAAAAGCCGGAAAGACTAATCATACGAAAACTGAAAAGATGAATAGGTAAAGGCTAGAAAGCAGAAATGTAGAGTCATACAAAAGTAGAACAATAGAAAAGTGCGACAGAAAACCCCAAAAAGTTGGAAACCTGACAAAAATGTACGATAGAACTGAACAGTCCGACAAAAGCCTACATCAGAATACTGCCCCCTCCTGCCCCTCTGTGGGGGGGGCTGATACTCCGATGGTGTGTACTGAGAGGGGGGCTGACGATCCCTGACGCGCCGCCTCCTCGCTAGTGGTGTCTGCGCAGACGGCGGAGCCTAGGAAGGCTGTGTCGGCTGCGTAGTCGGCGGAGCATCGGCAAGGAAGCTAGGATGCTGCTGTGTCAGCTACATAGGATGCTGCTGTGTCTGGTCGAGAGGCTGGTGCCATGCAGGAGTATCGAGCTCTTCATCCGAAGAGCTATCGGCAGGCACGAAACCCGTGTGCGGTGGTGGAGGGCGCGACGACGACGGACGGTCTGCTGGTGGCACATGCGACGAAGGACCCGGCGCCGACGGTGATGGTGGGGGAATCACGGTCAAGTGAGGTGGTAGCAACACTCTGAAACCGACCAGAATCTGATCGACTTGCCACTCGACCTCCAAACAGTATGCTTACACATCGTCGCTGGGCATGGTGGGTCCGAGGCGGGACCTGACCATCATGTCCCGTGCACCAGTAGAGACGCCACCGAGGATGTCTAGCTGTTGACACAAATTAATGCAATTATAGAACGACAATCCATGTGAAAGTCAGGTTGCAAAGAGCTAAGGAACTCACAGAAGAGTGGATTCGCCCAGTAAGGCGTCGGTCGTAGCGGTCGTCAATGGTGGCGGGAGGGACGGGCTCATCAGGCACGGCTGGTAGACCACCCGCCAACCGGTAGATCGTGCGAGGTCGGTACCAGGACAGATACGAAAAATAGATGTCTGGGATCCACGTGATGATATCTTCCGGCGACAGTTCTCGATAGTTTCCCTTCGCCGCAAACCCATTGAAGACACCGTCCCAGGTTTTCCACAAGTACTACAGAGTATAATAGGTTGAGATATACTGCGCCGGATCGATCCCAGGAACAGAGCAGGCAGCGAATGACATGCAAGCAAGGAATGTGCAGCAGTTGAGGCTTGTTGCATGTGCATTGGGCATCTGCATTTGAAATTCGACATTCGTGCACCCGACCAGCTTGCAATGTGCCACAGACATGTTTGTGCCTTAGCCGAACCTCGTACTTTCCGTTCAAACGACTCAGCACTGAGACATCATGTGTCAACGACTTTCTTGTCCGAAATTCGAGATAATCATTGATCTTTTTGGGCCAGTGTACTAAGGGGTCATGCACAAGACTTGATGCCGCCGAACTCCTGCTATCGTAGTACGCTACTGTGCAATAGAATGTCATCTCAACTATTGCAATGAATGGTAAGCATCACACACCTTTCCGTACCGAGCCCTGCCTGTGTCGTGCAGCAACGACCACTTCTCCATTGGTTTCGGCTGAATCCATTGACTGAAACTGAGACGACCCCGACGGCTTCCCGCGCCGGTAACGCCGCCGTCTTCTGGAGCGCCTGCCTCTTGCAATTCCGCCAACGTACTTTCGTCCAGCGACTTCCATATTTTTGAGAACTTTTCCTCTTGGTTCTGTTTGGCAAGCCGTTTGAACACCTGCATCAGGCGCTTGCTCTTGAAACGAGTGTGAAAATTCGCCGCAAGATGCCAAGAGCACCAACGACTCTGCAGGTCATCCCAAGTCAGCGATGGATCCACTCCCGATTGCATGTACTCGATCGCAATCAGCATTCCTCCATTTCGATCGTGAATCAAGCACACGCGCTCCCAGTCTTTGACGACCTCATTCTTCAATTTGCCCAAGAACCACAGCCAACTGCTGTAGTTCTCCCCCTCAACCACGGCATATGCTATGGGGAGAAGCTGGTCGTTGGCATCAACAGCCACGGCAGTCAGCAGAGTTCCCTGATATTTTCCAGTCAAAAATGTTCCGTCAATGCAAAGCACGGGTCTCATGTACCTGAACGATGCAACGCATTGTTGGAATGCCCAAAAAAATCTCCGCAGTACCATGCACCTAGGAATCACAGCACCCTCCGAGCCGATTGCCGGCGTATCAACAATTTCGGTGACTATTTCTGGATTTGCTTTGCATATGCGCCGCAAAAGCCTCGATACGAGGCTGTATGCCTCAACATATGTCCCAAAAAGCTCCTCCAGCGTCCTCTGTTTAGCCCTCCATGCCTTCGCGTACTTGATCTTATAACCGTACTTCTCCACGACATGTGCAATTACCACTTTTGGTGTCATTACCGTATTTTCCTTTACTACTGAGAGTATCAGACTGGCAACAAAACTGGATGTAATATTTCTATGTGCTGCACTATGCCCTCAGCCAGACATCCGTGGTCTTCGACTCTGGTCACCTGAAAGAATGTGCCATATCGTGGCCGAGTAACACATACGTACCATGGACAGTTCTCGACTAAGCACCTCACAGTCCACAGGCATGGATTTGAATTGACCACCCGGAATGGCCTATTTAGTGAAACAGCCCACGCAGTTATGGCTTTCTTTGTATCTTTCTTACTCCGAAATAACTGTCCAAGCTGGACGGTTGATTCATTATAGGACCATTGCGAACTCAATTCATCACGAACCACAGCGGAAATCAAAGATGATGGATCAGTCCATTCACCTATAGGATTCTGCTGTTCCGTGGGTTCATCATGAGATTCATATACTTCTGACGGATCAGTATACTCCTCCTCATTAAAATTCTCCTCCAATTCTAGTAGTTCTTCAGTTGCATCTACTTGATGGCCCCCAAACGGAGTTGTATCTCTTACAGTTTACAAAAGTACACTACCAGTTGCACTAGCATTGGTACTGCCACCTGCACCGGTATTGGCATCGCCACCGCCATTGTGACCTCCGGTGCTGATATTAGTGCTGCTCTTTTCTCTTCCTACGGAATGGCTGTACAGTATGATGACCCCACAACCATAGCCTGGATTTGTCACAAATCTCCCAAACGAACCCCATGATTTGTCACCTTTCAGTCTCTTGAGCACCCGTTTGTTTCCCTCCGGAATCATGCCTTCGACCCTAAGATTATCCGTCGCAGGATTTAGTTGTAACAGGTCGACTAACCACATCTCCAAATCATTGAAAGACATTGACTGTGGTTGTCTCATTTGACCGTAAACATGCATACAACCACCAAGATCATCACCGTTTGGTCCATTACGGATTATACCAGCTCCGTAATAAACGCAAACAGTACTGGGTTGCTCCATAGCCTAATCAATTTGTCATTCTGTGTTAGGTTTAAACAGGATAGTACGACGATGCGCAATAACTGTAGCGGAATTATACAACGATATTGCGACTATGAGATGCATCAAAACATTGCTCAAAGTACTATAAAAAACATGGTTTTTGAAACAACAGAAATTTTCCAACACTGCATTTCAGTCGCTGTTGGGCTACACGATTTTTGCCTAGGAAAAAGATGAAGTGAACAATTAAATTTATAGACCCTAACCCTAAGCCTAACTGAAAATCAACCCTAACTCTAACCCTAACTAAAAGCCAACCCTAACCCTAACCATAACTAAAGTTTTTCAATTTTTAAATTTTCAAAAGTTTTGGGTTAGGGTTAGGGTTAGGGTTGGTTTTCAATTAAGGTTAGGATTAGGGTTTTCAGTTAGGGTTAGGATTAGGGTCTATAAATTGAAAGAACAAAAAATCCCTAACCCTAACCCTAATCCTAACTAAAACCCAATCCTAACACTAATCCTAACCCTAACCAAATTTAATTTCTAAACCCTACAATCCTAAAATAATAGCCATCACATTCACGCATTTACCATCCATATAAATTTATAATCTAAATCCTATCTAAATACTACGAGTTAACGATCTAATTAATCTAGATATACGAGTTAATGAAAATGTATCTCAGCAAACAAATTTGAAGAATCTCTGAAAAAAGTTTTTCTCCTCCTCTTTCTTCTCTTCCTTCTCTCTCTGTAAACAGATTTCAGTAATTTCTGGATTTTCGAAAAAAATGAACTCGCCCGTACTGTGAAAGGGACTGCTGTGGTTTAAATACCCCTTTCAGTCGCTAGCCGGGCTGGTGACTGAAACGTTGCGGGTTTCAGTCGCTAACTGGGCTAGCGACTGAAAGCTGGCGTGGCACAGCACCTGGGCCAGCGGGGCGTTGGGCCATGTCACGTCTTCAGTCGCTAGCTGGTAATATCTGTCGCGCGCGTTGCTTCGCGACAGAGGGTTTTTTTTGCAAGTTTTAAAAGATCTGGATTATTTTTCGAATTTGTTTTTTTTTATGGGTTATTTGAAAAAAAAATTCCAACTATTGCAGGGAGACTTGAATGCGGCATTCGTCCAGTCAACACTCACCAGTACTCTCTCTCTCTCTCCACTGTGGACCATGAGAGGTCACACGAAGTAAAGGATACACGTCTTCAACAGAATTACGTAAAATACAAGTAACATAAAGATGCTAGACGATCATAGAAAGCTGCAGCATCTGGGTAGTGAACGGTGCATCTCTTCCCAGGTATCATGGCACTATGGCAGGCCATCTCTGCTTCAGCGTTTAGATGGTTAGCAGCAGCTTCAACTCCAACAACTGTTATTTCCCTGACCTCAGGTCACACCCCTGCAGTGATGGTGCATAACATAAATCAGTGGAGTCAATATAGTAGTATCCAGGTGCAGAACTGCTTATTTTGGAAATGGAAGCTCTGTGTAGGCATTTGTTACTTTAGCAAGGACAATAGCAGCATATCTCACAAGGTTGCAAAAGGAGTACGAAACTGCAGTAGCGTGTTTCATTTTACGTTTAGTTCCTTAATTTGATTAGCTGTTTCACATATTGCCCAAATAAAAAGTAGTAGTATTTAAGAACTGAAACCTTGGTGAGGGGCCCTCGTCCACCTCCGTTTTCCCCTAAAAAAAATGAAAGAATCCAAACAGCACATCAACAGAACAAATCAGCAGTGGAAGCAAATCAACATAGCAACAGCACAGCAAGCACTTCGCTTCCAAGCTTATAGTTTGTGATATATACATCAATGTCATTGGGAATACAATTGATCAGCATATCACAGCTGAGACAACACCCCAGCAGTACAATAACAGTGATACCAATAAACACCATCAGAAAACAGTAATATGATACCAGTTTTCACTGGGAACCCAAGCTTTAAGCAGATCCAAACTCAGCCATCCACTTCTCGTGCCGCTCTATATCAGCAGGAGACACACTCTTCTGGACCTTTTGCAGAGCTTCCACAAAGTCACACATGGCCACCGGGTCCTTTGAGATCTCATCTTTTGACATGTTCTTGATCTCATCACGGGTCTTACCTGCTATCTTTCGCCTCATACCATTCAGTGAAGCGTCACGGCAAACATTTGTAAGGTCGTCTCCACTGTAACCTTCTGTCCTACATGCAACTTCATCTATGTCAACATCAGCAGCTACCTGTCCATATAGAAGGGTGAAGAAAACAGGGACAATAATAAGCAATAGAAGATCAGATTCATTAATATATAGTTCATGTAGAAGACAAAGCTTTGGGTAGAGGGCGCCGTGCTGAGCCACGTGATCATGCAATGCATGTCCAACTCAGTAGGTAGATTAAAAATTCAAAAGAAAAGGCAGGGCCCAACACATAAGGTAGATTATCACAAGCTACAAAATTTGAATCTTGGGAATTAGCAATTCATACTGGAGAAGCAAATTATGCATATTCCAGTTCACAATTCATAGGTTCTGTACAGAGGTGCACGACGAATATAAACCTCCTTACGACATTTGATCAGTACAAACACTTCAATCTAGATGCTTTAACGGGGTTTAACACAGATGAACGAACACTTAGCAGGATCTAAACATGAACCCTCAATGAAATATTGCATTCGAGGATCGCCTAAGGAGTAAAATGCATCTAGCATTGATCCCACCTATATTGCTAGAACTGCACACACAATAAAAACCATTTTGATATGTTCTAGAAAACCATTTTGTCGTGTATCTGTGCATGCACAGTGTGTTTTAAGTAGTACACAAAATAGGTGATTGATTGCCCGCATGAAATCCAATCTAACTTATGCAGAATCTGTGGAGGGGGTGAATGTTTGGTTGGCTGGATTGCATGACTGTACCAAACTCGGTGGTGCAAAATAGTTGGTTTGAGCCAAACTCCAAATTCCAAAGGAGCTCGACTTGAACTTCCCACCAAGATACGCTCGTTTAATGACATTATAAGAGAGTGATTGACACATATTAAGGATTTTTATTATGAATTAAGGTAGATTAAAGATTATTTAGGTACATCTATGTTTTTTAGGTACAATAAAGAATAATAATAATTCTTTTAATATATTTTAAGTCTCATACATTATCACTTGCATCACTCATATAGACAATTAAACTACATCTTATCTCAATCTGCACTAACGCATGCAATTAACCAAATAACCCCTAATTGTATCTATTCATCCTAACGAACTATACAATCATGTCCTACTGAGCCAAGTTATACTCATGTGAGCAACCAATCAGCCCCAAAGACCCATGAATAACAATATTCTTATGGTAAAGTGACAAAGCACAACAAACCATAGAATATATGCACATGATACCTCAACTGTTCTAAGATTAATATTGATGAGTGCCTTCCTGCTTTCAAAATTTGGAAGTGGAATATAAATACGCTTCTCCAACCTCCGCCTGAGCCAATAAAGATTTCAAGAGTTAAGAATCACATTGAGTGAAACAAAAGTCACAAAAACAACATATAGATAGTGGTATTCAGACAATAGCCAACGAAGAAGTAAAATGAGAAAGCTATGCTACTGCTTAATACAAAAGTGTTCATCATAGCATATGAGAATGTAAGTGGGTAGAGCTGAACATGACATTCCAGGAATTGTTCTGGAAGCAAAGCATAGTCTAAACAGGGAAGTTTTACAATCCAAGCATAACTCTTGTCCAAAAGTGTATCAAGGGGTGTAAATGCTTGTGGATGGTACTGAACTACTGACCACCAGATCTATTTAGAACTGTTGCTAACTTATATTAGCACATGGACCAAACAGTGTTTTTTTGCAAAAGTTTGAGGAACCAAACATACATGACTATTACCAATTTACAAGCTTTGGCAGATCTAACTCCAACACCACCACAACTAAAGCAATCATGTAATGCTAAAAATATGATTGGCATACAGGAATGCTCTCTTATATTCCCAGATGATGACCCAAATTCTCAATCCTATCAGTACCATCTGTAAATTAATCAAGTAAATTTGAGAGGAAAGAGTTTGCCAACCTCAGTGCTTCATCAATATCCCATGGAAAGTTGGTAGCTGCCAAAACCATAACAATTTTCCGTTGACCATCTTCGCCGGTAGAGCTGTTATTTACACCATCAATTTGCACCAGAAGTTCAGACTTCACCCTTCTTGATGACTCATGCTCACCAGAAGCCCTGAGATGTTGCAAAGAAAAATACATGACTTGAAATCCTTGAGATAGATTTTTCTTCTATGGTCAGCTAAAGCTTCAACAGAAAATGAAGATAAAAGAACAGATCTACAAGCATTGCACTATGCTGAAGCATTAATAGAAATTGAACTAGATGGATGAATAACAATAGCAAAACTATGCTGAAGCATTAATAGAAATTGATCTAGATGAATGAATAACAAATAGAAAAACTTATGTTTGCATACCCTCGAGATGTGCATAGGGAGTCAATTTCATCTATAAATATTGTACTTGGAGCATAGGCCCTTGCAAGATCAAACAAACAACGCACCATACGCTCACTCTCCCCGCGCCATTTGGAAGCCAATGTCGCAGAAGAAACATTAAAAAATGTTGTGCCACATTCTGTAGCTACTGCCTTAGCCAAAAGAGTCTTTCCAGTACCGGGTGGACCAAACATAAGAACCCCTTTCCATGGTCGACGAATACCCTGATCAGAAATAGAATTGGTACAGAATTGATTATGCTCCATAACGGCTTTAGTGTGAACAACAAGAGAGAAAAACAGACTTCATGAAGATCATAGCATTAAAAGTTCGAGGTGTTGGCTGGTTATAGGATCCACATTCCACAATAATTCCATGTGATATGTTTTAAGACGATATAATCTTCAAGAAAAAACTGCTCAATATGCATGCCCTGATGGCTTATGTCAGATCATGTCCATGGCCATGACATTGGCTAGCATCAGCAATGAATGAATAACATAAGACACTTGATTGTAGACAAGTTTGAGGCCTAAGGGAGTTCTGCCATCATACAATAGCATAATACACATCATTACCTGAAAATATTCAGGCATCCACAGAGGAAGCACAACGGCTTCCTCAAGGAGTCTTTTGGCCTCACTGAGGCCTGCAACATCATCCCATCTTACACCTGGGCTAGAATCTAGAACATCTCTTTCAAGCATGGCAGCTAAGTCCATATCAGGCCCCTCATACTGTCCCTTCTTGGACTTGCCTTCTTCAGCATCACTGCTCTGTAAAGAAAGAAGCATAACATTATGATTTTGATGAAACTCAATCATAGTATGAAGAATGGATGAGGAGGGGGTATAGGCAGACACTGGCAGTGTAGTTGTGAATAGTGAACATGATAATGCACAACATAAATATGTATTTTGAAACAACAACCACAGTACAAGGGAGTTCTCCAAATTTGTGAGATACCTTGATAATGCATAGACAGCCCTAACTATGACTGAGAAACGAAAGGGAATATCTAAGTTATTGTGATGATTTATTTCAAATGCATGAGTTTATATTGCTAACATTGCCATATATTGCGGTATTAAGCAGGAATATTTACTGCTCCATTTGGTGCTGCTACTGAAATTAAGGCTTAAATCTTTTTAGCACCTGAGCAATGCAATTTGCCATTTTCAAATTAAAGACTGATCAATGAAGCAATTGACTAGGATGTTCGTCTAGTACCTTGAGAGAGAAAAAAAAGGCAACTTTAACAAATAAAAGACAATCGATGCATTTCAATAGTTAGGAAGGACATTAAGCGGAAACAAGTTATTGGGTTTAGTAGCTCATAGAATTTTACTGACTACTTTGTATACAGAAAGAAGGATAGGACAATAGCAATAACCACATTATGCAAGCTACACATAAAGAAAGAACTATTGATAAAAGAAGCAACTTTTCTGGAAGTTCTACAGCCATTGTTATGCATAGGCAGACAGAAAAATAGCTTAGAAAAACATGTGTAAAACTTTCATGTTAGTCTATGACACATTGACAATACAGACATAGTGCCCTAAGAACAGAAGTTTGTGACACAAAATATTTGCTTAAATAAAGAATTTAGGGATATGAAGGACACTCTCTTGACAGAAATTACCACTGAATCAGCCTTGCTTGAACTTGATTTTCCTTTTCTGCCGCCAACACCAGAGGTAGTTGATGATCTTACCCCAGAGCTCCCTTTACTTGCATTAGATTTTGCACCACGTCCAGATGTTCCGGTCCTTGATGAACCACGCGCCCAGGCTCCATCTTGGGAGGATTTTCTAGCACTTGGTTGACCAGACCTTGTGGACCTTCGACTTGGCTCATCTCTTGGTGGTGCCCATACATCAGGATCATCAAAGGGTGCTGGTGATGATGTTGGGTATTCATCCAATGGTTGGAAAACAAAGGACTTGGATTGGATTGGAGGTGAAGCAGACCGCCTTGCCCCACAAGCCTCTCTAAAGGACCGTAGTTGAGCATCCAGCTGTTTCACAATTTCTACCTCATCACAAATAGCTTTTTTACAGTGCATCCATTTTGTTCGAACAAGAGCATCATCCAAAGTAGTTAGATGCCTGCATAGTCAAATCTTACATGTCATGATTTGAAGCACAAGAAGGAAAAAATAACACCCCCACCTTTATTTCTTTCAAGTGCTTTACAACAACGAGCTATCAAAGGGTGGATTCTGACGCAATTGCACCATTATTCTCAATATCACATTACTGGTTCTATTGATATTTACAATAATTAGGGCACTGCGATGTACCTCCGACACTTTGGAATCCACAAAGATTCACCCAAATTCAACTACCAACCAAAGTTTTCAATAAATTGACACCTAAAGCACCCAAATTCACTTAATGAGAGTTACAGTACGTCAAAATGAGAGCTAAAGGACGAGAAAACATCACAAACTTAACAACATAACTAATCCAATGCTCCCACAGTGTAAAATTGCTAGAGTCCACTAGATTACAGCAACCGAAGGGATGTCACGGCCGCAAATTACACCACCAGAGGCGCGGAATTACGAGCGAATCGAGGAAGAGGGTTGGGATGCTGGGGCGTGGTGGGAGCTCACTTGTTGATCTGCGCGATGGCGCCGTCGAAGAAGATGATGGAGGTATCGTAGAGGCCCTCGAGCGCGTAGTCCCGGGCCAGCTTGACGTGGTCTTGCAGTCCGGCGAGGGCGCTCACCATTGCCGATATCTAGTTTACGGGTTTCGACGAAGCCTTGGCGAGGAGGAGTAGGAGGAGACGATCAGCTAAAGGAAGAAGACGAGAGCTCTTTTTAAAAAAAAAAAAAAAATTTGTGGTTTTGTTTGAATCGAATTTTTTGGGGACGAAGGAATGGTTTTGGTTTCTGGAGGCCACCGACGCGTCCCGAAGTTTGCAATAGCGACACTTGAGCAGCCACTGTCACTGTCCAAGGGCCCCAGTGTCATTGTCGGGGGCCCACTTGTCTGGTGGGCTACGGCTTTTGTTTTTGTTTTCTTTTATTTGGTTTTCGGTTCTTGTTGTGTGTTGTTGAGGCAGTGAGATATAAAACTTGGGAGAAATGCTGCCGCTGATTTTGTCTGTGTTTGTTATGTATGGTAGTCTCATAGTTTGTTATTGTTATTGTCTTATTATTTTCTAATATTTGTCTAAAATATTTGAAAATTTTATTGATTGACTGCAATTATGGATATTTAGTGTTTCAAGGGTTTAATAGTATGTAAAGATGGCTGAGAGATGATTCTGATAAATATATTTTGATGATTGACGAAAAATATGTGAGATAAAAATGAGCATCATCTTTATTGGCCTCAATGTTGTGGTAAGGAGGTTGAAGGACTTATAAAGGTGTCCAAACGTCATCTTTAATATATTGAATTTTTCTAAAAAAATCATTGGAGTATAAATCATCAATGTAGTGAAGAATAGCTTGAGCAAAACAAAAAGTGCTAAAGATCACCTACTGAGTTTTTAGTAACTCTTCATGATGTGGCGTGTTGCTATCTGATAATTTAATTTGTTCGAATTTGTGTATTGGTTGGAACAAATATAATTATTTTCTCTATATATAGCTTTGCTATGGTCGCGTACGATGAGCAGGTAACCGGCACTCAATAACAAGATTAATTGGTACAAAATGAAGAGCAAAACTAACTTGGACCAAGGGTTTATGTCTGAAAATTGCAAATTTGGCAATTAAGATTTCTTGCTACAAATTGAAGTTCAAAATCAAATTGGATGAAATTTTGTTCCTGATAATGTGTGTAAATTCACAGAAATGTTTATACCATAAGAAAGGTATAGAAAAAGAACAGCAAAAATCATTTGTTGCCGGGAGTTGAACCCGAGTCTCTTGGGTGATACTTGAGTAATCTAATCAACTAGACTACAATAAAACTTATTTGTTATTTGTTATGTACTTCTAACATATATAATCATAATGACGAACACACAAAGCGGACTTTACATGTACAAAGAACATATGTCATCATTTAGCAATATGTATTGGCTAATACAATTCCAATTTTCTTGAAAAAATAACAAAATTTGATGTACGTTGCAGTTACACCTATAGTAATTAGTACTTATTCGAACCATTAGAAACAAAAGACCAGTGATGAATGACAGGTGGTGGTCACAGAAAGAGAGATCTCAGTCTCAACATGGGATGCAGGGAAGAACATTTCAGCATGTACATTCAACTATTCCAGATGGGGCTCCTGCCTTCATCTATGTCGATGACCAGCAGGTGGTCTTGCTTTGCACCATTTGGTCCCTCTGCATAAAGAGTGGGAAGATACACGTTGTATGCCGGCAGATAGCGTGATACAAAATCCATAACCTGCAAGAATTGTTAGATTTTATTTCCCTAGTGAAGCAACAGCAATGAGAAGCGCATTTAAGTTAATCACCGGGTAAGTGCTTATCACAATCTCAATTGGACATAAGCAGCTCAGAGCCATGGATAAATGACAAAATTGTTTGCTAAAGAAATCACATTGCTTGATGTCAATGTGATAATAACTGTGTGTTGTTCAAATGGCCAGTGAAATGGTTCTCTGAGTTGGCACTAGGTGTTTTTGCATTCCTGTAAATTTTGATCAACTATTCTGACCGAGTGATGCACTAGCAGTATGCCCAGCAAGAACTCTTCCTATTTGGTGGCAAGCATTTGTTTGACAATATAGGCCAAAAGCTAAAATACTGAACTTTGCTTGACCCTCAGCAAGATGTTAACAAATAATCCAACTAGGCGACAAAAAGAAGTATTTGCAAGGAATGAATAGCTAAGTAAGAAACACACCTCCTCATCAGACATTCCAGGCTTTCCATCTGCTCTCATAGCTAACTCTGCCTACAAACCCAAAGAACAACCTCAGAAAATTGTAATGCACGGTTTGATGTGCATTTGGTAGTACTATTTATGTGCCACAAAAATCTGATAATGACCTGTAGTCTCCACTGGTATACACATTTAGGATCCTTTATTTTTATAACAATCCATGACTCAATGAACCTGTCCCATGCATTGCAGTATGCTTCAAGGTTCTTATTAACCACTTCAAGCTGAAGAGAGGATCACATTCAATGTAGGTAGGATGAAAACAACGAAATCAGATAACTGGACAATCTTAGATACTTGCTTGAGGGTCCACTGCTTTCACAGCTTCATTTGGACGAGGTTTAAATCCAAGCATCCATCCTTCAAAAAGAACAACCTAAAACATTAAAGCAGAAATATAAGCAATCAAGAATTATGTGCTTCTCAACTCAAATGCTTTGCATCTCGACATCAAATTACCTCAACTGGCCCTTCAACCTCTGGCCACGTTGAAGGATCAGCACGATCACCTCTTCCAGAAAAAGCAGACTACATGGGCATATGGCATTTATTGTGCAGGTATTCAATTATAGACATCAACCGGATGAAGATAACACACTATTTACCTTGTCATACCGTGGAAGTTTCATCTTCATACCTAAATGTTTCACAAAACAACTATCACTTCAGCCACAAGCTATTTACAAATGAATTCAGAACATTTTCAAGAGAGTAACGAAGTGTAGGTATATGTGGTAATGGCTGCATTTCCTTGAAATGGAATAAAACAATGGTATTTTAGGGAATCTAAATGTTAATTGGAAAATGGTACCTTTCTTTGTTAGTTTGCTCAGGGATTCAAGTGTTTCAACTGAGAATTGGAGATCATGACTTCCAGCATTTCCACGAAACTGAGTAATGTTTGGTCAATCACTCTCAAAAGTTCATAATGTCATAGAACATTCAGTCTAAAACAAAGTATATTCTTACCTCTAAGAGAGCATTGCCAGGATTTCGATCCCTCAATTTGCCCTGGATACCAAATGCATTCATCAATCTCTCACTATTTTCTTTAGCGAAGTCTTTTCATTGATATTTAATATAAATTTGACAACTGCTCCATATTTTTTTTCTACCTGATCTGCTGCTGTCAAATAGAAATCATCAATAGATAAGGTGGCAGAATTCCTGGTGCAGGCAACAATATGAATCTTAGACTCCACTCATACTGGAAAACAATGGCATGAAGGCATGACAAATCCTATGATGAGAACTCACCTACCGGAAACCCGAAAGAGATAATCAAGTGCAAAAACAAGAGTTGTCTTCCCGCTGCCTTGAGGAGCACTGACACCAATCTACACCATGGAAAGACGATTCATTTATGAAATTTGAATTGAAATAACTAAAACCATTCATTCCTGTGACTTCAGCTTCCAGATCACAATTCCTCACAATTCTCCTTCTATGATAGTTTTGGTCCATCTACCACAGTGTGCGTTATGGCAATGTGCCTCAGAGACGGCATATGCTTCTAATTGAGATATTTGCTAGGCAACCGCAGGAGCATCCAGTATGGTGGAAGCATAATGCAGAAGAATCTGTTCTATTGTGTGCAACCAGTGGAACTTGCAATGAGAACTTTGGATTCCTTCCACACTAGAGATAAAAAGAATATGGCAGCTTCATCAGTTTCCATGTTAGATGTGTAGTTCATGCCCTACTTCCATTTGATGGAGTTTAACATATTCATACATGATACAACCCAAGTTGCTGTTCTAGCACCAAAGTAGAAGTTAAACTAGAATCTTAAGTATGGAACACATTGAACATTCAAGGACTACTTCCACTAGAACAGAACACATACTAAATGCTAAGCAAATATGTTCATGCGCATACCACTAACGGCGGGATGTCGTCGTCCTCATTGTACTTGGACCTGTGCTCCAGAACCTGGTCTTCACACCATAGGAAGACGGGTATGTAGAAATGGTATATCCTGGCCTTCTCGGCCTCTGACAACCGGAGCTCGTCGATGCGGAACAGCCGGCACACCTGCACCCCGCACCGCAGCCACCGGTCGATGGACTCGGCGATCTTCTCGTGGCTGTAGCCGATCCTCTCCACCAGTGGGCCCTTGAGGATGAAGTCGTACAGGTCCTGGACGGACGTGATGAGCGCCGGGGACGTAGGGAAGGCGGAGCTCGCCGGCGCCAGCGACCGCCCGTTGCGCGGCGGGACGGCTGCCGGGTTGTGATCCGTGCATGACAGGAAAGCTGGTGCGAAGCAACAAGAGATTGTGTTCTAAGTTCACAAGGTAAAAGGAATCTTGCAAAGGCATCACGTATGAACAAAGCATAAATTTGTTTCTTTCTTCTGTTTGTTTGATTAAAGACGGGAATAAGCTCATCCTGTCGTTGTGAAGAAAGATTACCATCCATGCGGGAACCGAAGATATCGAGATATTACAGAATGCCAAATCACCACAGGATCAAATTGGTATGAACCAAAACTTAAATCTGAGAGAGAGAGAGAGCCATCCATGTTCCATGGAAAGCATTCTTTATAGATAACATCAAACGTTGTCCAAGAAAAAAATCATAAGAATAAGCAGATATTCGTGACATGATACGGCAGTATGGCACTTAAAAAAATACAAAGAAATCTTTTCCACCGCCATGTGCCAAGTTAGGCAATGACAAGCGCAACAAGCGTTCTTATCCACTTCGTAACGCAGTGGCAGAACCAAAGAAAGTCCATCAAAATAACCATAAACAAAACAAGCAAGTGTAACCCACGAGACACAACCAAACCAATAAAAGGCATCTTTTCTATAAACTGTCGGAGCTTCGGATCCGTCCTGACCTTTTCGCAGGGGAGAGACGGTGGTGAGAGAGCAGGGGGAAGGCTTGGCGAGGAGAGGGAGGACATGGGAAAAATGGCGAGAGGCAGAGGCGGAGGAGGGCGGCAGAGGGGCGGCGTGGAGCGGCGTCATGGAGAGGCCGGCCGGAGCGCAGGCGGAGGTGGTCCACGTGGCTACGTGGGGTGGAGAGGTGTAGCCGGGTAGGGGATTTTGCGGATTGGGCCGCTGCGGCTGCAGGAGCGCAGACAGCCTCTCGATGCGGTTGTATTGTAAGCGTGTACTTGGTATCTGTATATCTCACACTTTACGTCTGATTGAATATAAAAAAATACAGAGAGATTAAGGGTTCCGTTTGAAGAGACTCTGCAGATGCAGATGTGGATAGTGGTGCGGAACTTAAGGTTCTCGCCTACGCGCGACCACGACGAGCAGCGTGTTGGTCGAAGCCATTCTCGGTCTTGCGGGAGCGACGTGCGGAACAGTATCGAGCCACTCGACCAGGCGGTCGTGGCGCGGGTGGGCCCCACCGCGTGAGCGCTGGTCGCGGACACGTTGTAGACTCGCGTGGTCGCACAGAACAGGGACTTCACGCGGTTTGTGGACCCAACTGCAGTAACGCATCAGGGATTTCTTGGCCGCCCCGCCTTACTGCACACAGACGCACATGTCATAGCACACACGTATGACATGTGGGGGACATAGTTTGTCGCAACGGTCGGATGGAATTTTTTTCGGTTTTTAAAGCGATCTAATGGTCGGTTTTTGGATGGCCTCACCTGTCAGTGGCGGTATTTCCGGCTGTTGGAGTTTTAGCCGTTACAAAATTAGCCGTTACGCATTATTTAATTGTTTTTTCATTAAAAAATTACTCAAAATTCCCAAAAAATCCTAGAAAATTCAGAAAAATTCTCAAAAATTCTCAGAATTCTGTCTATAAATAGTAGCTTTGTATCTTCACTTCACCACACCCATTTCACCCATCTTACAACATTTTACACACTACTTTTCACACACTTTGTGCACCGAAATTAGTTTTAAGTATCGATATGGATAGTAATCCGCCTGAGGGTTTCGTAAACTAGCTTAGTTCTCCTAATACAACTGGAGAAAATCCGAAAATACCAGGTAATTCAAATCCTCCACCATATCCACCTAGAGGTGTAAGTCGGGCCGGGCTGTTACCGGCCCGACCCGAAGCACGCTATTTTGGCCCGACATGCGGCCCGGCCCGGCACAAAAGAAAACGGGCCGTGCCGGCCCGACACGAGTTATCGGGCCGTGCCGGACCGCGAAACTCAGCCCACAGGTGGCACAGCCCGGCATGAAACCTCGGGCCGTACCCGGGCCGGCCCAGCACAGTACGGCACGGAGAGGCCCATGAGCAAGCGGGCTAGCCCAATACTGTGCATGCATGTGGCTTAGTGGCTACGGCCGCAGGCACGCAAGGCGCAGGCACGCGGGTCGCGGGCGTGACACGTGAGTGCGTGACCGCGTGAGAACGCAGCAACAGGCGAGGGCGCGAAAACCGAGAAACGCAAAACAAGGCGGCAAGTGCGGCAGTGCTTTGGCGCGGGCGCGAAAAGCAAGGAACGGGCGGAAATTTCCAGATTTTGAACGAATAACCCGATTGACCGGCTGACACAATCAACGCTCCGATTTCACACACGCGAACAACGATCAGAATTGGAGTTTTGGACTAAGCCGTTGGATTTTTGAAACGTGTGCATGATGAGCCGTTGGACACAGCCAGTGAACTGAGCGAAGGAAACGGTCGGATTCTTTTTTCTATAAATACCCTGAAGCACACCCAAAAAGTTCCAACCTCATTCCAATCTCCCAAATTTCAGTAAAATTTCTCACTCTCCTTACTACATACTTTCATAGTCTCATTCTTATAATTTAACTCACTGTTTTTTTATTTTAGAAAATATTTTATTTTCTAAAAAAAAAATTTGTTGCTGAAAAGAGTAATTTATTTTTAAAACAACTATTTTCTATTCTTAAAAAATCGGATTTGTTCTCTAAAAATCATATTTACACTGATAAAAATATTTTTTGGTTTCTACAAATTGTTTTCCCCTTAATTTCACAATCTAACATAGTTACACACTTACACTTACTCCACTGTTTTATATTATAGAAAAATTTTTATTTTTAAAAAACATTTTTATTCTTGTAAAGAGACAAAGAGTAATATATTTTTAAGAAAAATATTTTCTATTTTTAAAAATTCAGATTTGCTGTCTAAAAATCATATTTACTCTCGCGAAAATAATTTTTGGTCTCTAGTCTCTACGAATTGTGTTTTCCCTTAAAAGGTATTTTTGTGCTCAAACTTATTTTTTCTATTTTGAGAAATTATTTTTATTTCTATATGGATTGCAACACTGTTAATTTCGAGAATTTCAGTGCCGAGGAAAATAATATTGATAATTTTGGTGTCGTTGAGGGGACCATCGAATCTAATCCGATGTCATCTCCTCCAACGGTGGGCTCTGTCTCTACGCCATCAATGGCATCAAGCTCAGTAGGGAGCAAAAGATCAAAAAACTCAGAATGTTGGCAGTATTTTGATCCATTTGAGTCTATCGACCCGAGTGGGAAAAAGGTGCAAACTGCTGCTTGTAAATTTTGTAAAAAAATCTTATCAGCTGCATCTACAGCTGGGACCGGACATTTACTTCATCACGGAAAAAATTGGGCAAAAAAACAACTACGTCCTCACGGTCAGCAAACACAGTTAAGTTTCGCCGCTGATGGCACTGTAAGTACATGGAACTATGACCTTATGGTATGTAGGGAAGAACTGGTCAAATTTATTGTTTCTGAAGATTTGCCAATTAGGATAGATGAAAGTGCCGCTTTTGAAAATATGATTCAAAGAGGATTTTGTCCTCAATTTAAAAAAGTAAGTAGAACCACTACTAAAAGTGATATTTTAGCATATTATGAAAAACATGTAACAATAATAAAAGAAAATTTTTCAAAAGTAAAATTTTCGTTTGCACTTACGTCTGATATTTGGTCCGCCAACCATCAAAAAATGGATTATTTTAGCGTAGTTGCACATTATTTAGATGATAATTATTCTTTAAATAAAAGAGTTATAGGTTTTAAATTAATAGATGTTGCACATACTGCAGAAGCTATCGCCGATCATATATTAACTGTAGTTAGTGAATATAAGTTAGAAAATCGTATTGTTTCTATTACTCTTGACAATGTTTCAGCTAATACGAAGGCAAATGGACATATTGACTCCAACACTTGAGTCATATGTTGGAGGATATGTTCTTCATCAAAGGTGCATCTGCCACATTATCAACCTTATCATTCAAACAGGTATGAAAGAAATGATCGCACCTTTAGATACTATTCGCTCAGCTATTGTTTACATTACTTCCTCAAATGTACGTATAGCTGAATTTAAAAATTACTGTAAGGCCAATAATATAAGGCCCCAAAAATTTTGCACTGACATGAAGGTAAGGTGGAATTCTATTTACCTCATGTTAAAGCAAGTACTACCATACAAAGATATTTTAACTTTATTTATTAATGTTCGAATGAATAGTGAGTTTCTTTCTGATTATATTTGGTATATTGCTGATAGATTTTACAAATTTTTGGAGTTATTTTATGAATCTACTAAAATATTGTCTGGTATTTATTATCCTACATCTTATTTAGTTTTACATCATATTTTTGATATTGCAAAATTATTTGAATCATATAGAACAGATCCCCATTTTTTGTTGTCATACAAAACATGGAACAAAAATTTTTAAAATATTTCACAAGCATATCGCATCTCTATTGTTTTTCTTTTGTTTTATATCCGAGACTAAAATTAATTGGTTTACAATCTACTTTGCAACAATTAGGTACTGCCTTAAATATTGATTATTTTGAAAGTTATTCACATGTTACTAATAAAATTTTTCGAGTTTTTCGTTTGTATGAATCTAAATTTGTCAGTGCATACCGAAAACCAATAACATCAACGCCACAAGAATCAGAGACACGGAGGAAGATTGGCGGTTTGCTATGGAAGTCACTACGAGGAAGCGGAGGCGGATCATCTTCGCAGAGTTCTAGCCAAGGCGAAGCGCCTTCAACACCATCACTTATGAGTTCACAAGAGGAGCTCAACCGTTACCTCGACACTGATCATTATGTGGATCCTGAGTTTGCAAATTATCCTGACAACTCCAACAATGTTCTCTTGTGGTGGAAGAACAACCAACGACGATATCCTGTGTTATCTCAGTTAGCGCGGGATGTCTTGGTTGTTCCAGTATCAACAGTTTCTTCCGAATCTACTTTCAGTTTGACTGGAAGAATTGTTGAAGACAGAAGATCAATGTTAACCCCCGAGATGGTGGAGGCAATCACTTGTCTTAAAGATTGGGAAAACGCTTCCACAAGAGAACAACATAACTTGCAAGACACCGAATTCACTAGCGAGTTGGAATGGTTGAATATTAATTCGGATTAATTTGTAATTAATTATTGCACTCTTTTTTCCTTACTAAGGTTTTATCCCATTGGGTTTTACTTAGTAAGATTTTTAATGAGGCAATAACATTTACATATAATAATATAAGTGATATAATTATTCTCGTATTTATTATTAAGTTTTAACCTCATTCATTTTCTAAAATTTGTTTGCAATTGTTTAATCTCGTATTCTCATGTATGATTTTTTTTAAATTTGTACGAATTTGTTTGAATTTTCTATGATATTTTAATCTATGTTTTTCCCTATTTTTAAATTATTGTTGGTTTAACTAAACTATATATTGATCCATCTAATGACTATATTGTATCTTGATTTGAGTTGATCTTGATCGTTTTGAAAGTTGAAACGAGATGTTCTTAAATTCATTTTAGTCATGTATAAAATAATTATATATGTTATTAAATTCAACATAACTACATTGTATCTTAATTAGTTATTAGTTGTTACTTCATTTCATTACTTGTTTGTTGTTAGTTGTTACAATGTTACTTATGTAACTGTTCTAATAATCTACTAATCTACTGTTTGTTCTTCAGTCTTCAATCTTCACTTCCTCTGTTCCTCAGTTCAGTAGTTCTTCTTCTTCACTTCCACTGTTCCACATTTCTTCTCCTCTCGCCGACCGTCGCCGCCAGTCAGCCACGCGCCCACGCCCTCCTCAACTCCTCTAGCTGTCGCTGCCAGTCCGCCACGCCCTCCTCTCACCGTTCAGCCTCTCACGTGCTTGCACCGCGCGGCCCGCACCGCTGCACATCTCGCGCCGCAGCAGATCTGGCACCGCCGCAGATCTCGGCCGGCGTGCCGCGCCGTCGCAGATGTCGCGCCTGTTGCATCTAGGCCTTTATGCCTAACCCTAATTTTGATAATTAATGAAAACAAAGTGTTTCAGACTAACTGTGCTTCTGAGATTTTTGATACAGAGCTAGTTCGGGAAGAAATACAAGATGATCAAGATGAACCCGACGTAAAAAGCACAAGTCGCAAACAACATGGTCGAGACACAAATAGAGAAACGCAAAGGACCTAAGGTAATAAGAGTTTTTATTTTTCCCGATCTCGGCGCTTGGAGTTAGATCGGTTAGGCTAAGTCCAATCCCGGCGCCCTGGCGGTCTGACAAGCGGGACCCACGGCGGAAAAATATTAAAAAACGCGCGCGAGGAGAGAGAGAGAGAACGCCACGCTTGGCGTCGAAAACTCGGGGTCTGACAGGTGGGGCCCACCAACCCCTCACGCGCATAACGCCCGCGTTGGAGCACGCACGACGCCCCGGGACGCAATTTGTGGGCCCCACCATTGTCCCCCGCATGCATGCGTTACTCCCGTGTCGAGTGCACTGACATGTGGGCCCAAACGCGCGTCACGGCCCACATGTCAGTGAAGGGGTGCGTGGTGTGTTTGTGCGCCACGCGTTTTGGTGGGGCCCACAAAACGCGTGGCAGTAGAGCGCCGTGTTTCATGCACACTCGTGCGTACGCCGTTTGGGCGCTGATTTGCAGGCTCGGTTGGCTGTGGGACCCACTTGTCAGTTAGAGGGGTGGTTTATATGCGCCGGAAACTAGCCGTTGTGCAATTTTTCTCCCCGGTCCCACCTGTCAGCGAGACCAAAATTAGCTGTTGTATTTTATAGCCGTTAAAACTAGCCGTTTTAAATATTTTATTCATTTCTGAGCCTAGAAATTAATAAAAAATACCAAAAATTCACAAAAAATCACCAAAAAATTCTGAAAAATTGTGTGCTCCCCTGGCTATAAATAGGAGCAAGGTTCAGCTCATTTGCACTCAACACAAGCCCAAACCGCACACTTTTTCAGCAAAGTTCAGCACATTTTTTCCCAGAAAATTTTCCGATAGCCAACACTCCTCCCGCGGTTATGTGAACTGGTTTGGCGAGCCTAATTTCGATGAGGAGAGCCCCCAAGCGCCAAGTGGCCAAAATCCGCCCAGTTTTCAACTCCCTCCCCCACCATATCTGATGTGCTATCCATCATACGCCCCACCCCCTCCATACGGCCAACCATATCCATATGCACATCCGTACGCACAACCCCTCTACGGCCCTTACGGTTAGAATCCTCATTTGGTTGGAATTCCGACCATCCCTGCGGAAATATCGCCTCTGCAAGCACCGGCAAAGAATTCCCACTCCACATCCGTATCAGATACCGGCAGTCCGCATAGCACGGCCCCGGTCGAGTGCGACGACGACGACGATGCTGGCAAAAGCGAAGGAACCGCTGCACGGCGTCATAAACGATTGAACTGGTCACAACTGGACGACAGCGACTTGTGAGTGTTCATCTAAATATTAAATATTTGTATCAGACATTTTTCTCGCCAGGTTTTATCTTAGTTTTTGAAAATTTGAATTTTTCATCCTCCAGATCAGTGCATGGTTGAATAACTCTCTTGACCCGGTCGAGGGGAACAACCAAAAGTTCGACATGTATTGGTCGAAGGTCGCTGAGTCGTACAACAGGAGTAGTCGCCCGATCGCAGACGGGACGTTAGGCACTGCAAAGACCATTGGCAGAAGAACAATAAGAAAATTGTTCACTTTAATGGCATTTATTGTAGGTTGAGGGATGCTTACGCCAGTGGTTGTTCGGACGACCAATTAATGTCTCAAGCACAGGACATGTATAGGCAGGAGGTGGGTCATTCCTTCATCTTGGAGCACTGGTGAAGTGCCGTGCGTGGTCAATCGAAGTGGTGCCGAAGCTACCTCGACTCTTCCAAAAGAGCTCGCCTCAACGAAGAAGGTGCCCACACGTCGTCGTCAAACAACGACGATGAACCTGTCGAGCTTCCATGACCGGAAGGGCGGGATGCGGCAAAGCAGAAGCGGAAGGGTAAGACAAAAATGAGTGAAACATTCTCAGCGTACAAGGAGACCCTGCAGCGCATCAGCCAAGCCAATGCCGACCTCGATAGGGTGGCCGACAAAGCCGTTGCTGCAGTCGAAAATTTGCAAGAGATGGCCAAAAGCAAGGAATAAGCCACATTTATGAAGTCGTTAACGAAACTGATTATGGGGGATACATCTAATTTCTCGGATGCTCATAAGGCGGCACATGAGGCCGCATTAGAGTACGTGAATGACATAATTAAGGAAATGAAGAATAAGTAGTAGCTTGAACGATGTACTTTTCCTTTGTAAAATTGTACTCGCATTAATAATTTAAGTCGTTTTGGATTTACCTATTTGAATTTTAGCCGTTGCTTTTGGCATGTGATTGATACTTTTGAATTTTAGCCGTTGCTTTTGGCATGTGATTGATACTTTCGAATTTTAGCCGTTGCTTTTGGCATGTGATCGATATGTGTTCCATGCTTTTTGCATGTGGTCATACAACTAACACATCTGCTCGATACTTTTGGATTGTAGCCGTTGGAACCAACACATGTGATGGATGCCTTTGCATTTAGCCGTTGGAAGAGACCCATGTGATTGATTCGCTTCTCTCCCTATATATCAGAACCCCTAGAGCCTTCATCTTCACAAGATCTTGCCTTGTCCAAAAAAAAGTCCTCTAGCCCAAGCACAAGTAGTGGCGAGGATGAAGCCATCAACCAAGTCGAAGAGTTCGTGGCGGGGTTTGTCCAGAGTGGGTTGACGGTCCAACCCCTCTACCGTCGCGTTGTTGACGACCTTGAAGCCAGCATAGACGATGGTACCTCGCACCGCCGTCGAGGAGGTAGCAGAAGGTACATCGGTAGAGATCGCGAAGGCGGTCATGGCCGTCTAGTCGCGGACTACTTCGCCGACGTTCCGGTCTACCCCATGTACTTATTTCGCAGACGGTTTCGAATGGGGAAACCCCTCTTTCTGTGAATCGTCGAAGCTCTTAGGGAGTGGTCCCCGTACTTCAATGAGAGGAGAGATGCCCTCCTTAGAAAGGGATGTCCTCCTTAGAAAGGGGTTATCTCCCTTGCAGAAGTGTACAGCGGCATTGCGCATGTTGTACTACGGCTTCCCCACCGATACCGTCGATGAGTATGTACGCATTAGAAAGTCGACGGCTATTGAGTGTCTGGAGCGTTTCGTCGAAGGAATCATTGATCGATTCGTGGAGGAATATCTTCGTCAACCTACTGTCGACGACCTCTGGCGTCTGCATCGGCAAGGAGAGGAGCGAGGTTTCCCAGGGATGCTGGGAAGCATCGATTGCATGCACTAGGAATGGCACAATTGCCCAGTTACGTGGAGGGGCTAATTCACCCGCGGTGATCAAGGAGTCCCTACAATAATACTTGAAGCGGTTGCGTCTAAAGATCTGTGGATATAGCATGCTTTCTTTGGTGTCACCGGATCTAACAACGACATCAACGTGCTAAACAAATTCCCCCTTTTCACGGATGTGTTGCGTGGCCAAGCTCCTACTGTTCAGTACTCTATTAATGGGACACAGTATAATATGGGGTACTACTTAGCCGATGGTATTTACCCCGAATGGGCTGTCTTCATAAAGACCATTCTCTTGCCCCAAATGGAGAAACACATGTTGTTCGCACAGCACCAAAAAAGAGCAAGAAAGGATGTGGAGCGAGCTTTTGGGGTCTTGCAAACTCGATTTGCTATTATCCGCGGCCCCGGTCGATTTTGGCGACGGTCAACCCTTGCCAATATTATAAAAGCGTGTGTCATCCTACACAACATGATAATCGAGGATGAGCGACACTCTCATGACCCAACCGATGGGTCGTATGATAGCCAAGGGACATCTATCGTTACACCGCCTACTCTCCACAAGAGTGCTCCGCCAATATTCGCACAGATGCTAGCTCAAAACGATGCAATCCGGGCTCGCCCAACGCATTAGCAACTGAAACGGGATCTGGTTGACCACATTTGACAGCATTTCAGGGGTGACGGTACCGAAATATAGTAGTTTGTGCGGAGTCTTGTTTAAAATGTATTCGAATTTTAATTAGTATGTGTCTTGTTTATTTCTATGTGTGCCATTTATTAAATAAAAAATTTAAATTTTTTTTTAATTTTTCTAATGTTATTTACAATTTTTATGTTTTATTTGGTTGTGTTCGAATTATCCGAATTTCATTTTAGTAATTATAATCTTTAATACATATTATATATGCGGGTCCCGCACGAAGCGCCTCTCGAAGCGCCTTTGCATTGGAGACGGAGGCGCTTGAGAAGGCGCCTCGCGAAGCACCTTTGCATTGGAGTAGGAGGTGTTTGGAGTAGTGCTTCGCACACATGGCACAGAATATACTGAAGAATATTTTGTTGAAGCATCTCGCGAAGCACCTTTGCACTAGACTTAGCCTTAAGGACTTTGTTACTTAGATTTAACCGTACTATAAAGAAGGGTTGCAAAGTCCTCTCTACATCTCCAACATGAACCGAGAAACTTAAGTCATTGCATTGCATTCTTTTTTGTTGGATTTGATTTGAATTTGGTTTTGAAAGATTTGGATTTTCAGTTGAGTTTCTGACAACAGAAGAGTTTTTCAAATTTCTAGAAAGATCTAGGCAGATCTGATTTTTGCTTCTGTTGACAAAAATGTAGTCCTTAAAATTATCTTTCAAAAGAGCTATTAAACACCTCTTTTGGATTTCTGGATTTAAAGTTATTGCTGTTTTTGTTCAGATTGACTGTCAATTTGCTGAACTGACTGTCAGTTTGAATGTCAGTTTGTGTTAACTGACAATTGTCCAGAGAGTGTGTTTTTCGGCCCAAAATTTTTTGTACTAAACTGACTGTCAGTATGCCCATGCTGACTGTCAGTTGGGGTTTCGACCTCAACTGTTTTTATCTGAGTTTCTATTTGATCTGGTCGTTGTTTTGGTCGAACTAACTGTCAGTTTGAATAACTGACTGTCAGTTGGTGGTTTCAAGTTTCCTTAAACGACCACAAACGGCTAGCTTTTTTTTATCCGTAAATTTTGTCGGTCGTTGTGCACGTAACTGACTGTCAGTTTGGTAAACTAACTGTCAGTTTGTGTTGCTGATTTTCAGCCATAGCTCCAACGGTTCTTTTGTCCTTGAGGCTATAAATAGGGACTTTGGGCATGTGTTTTATATAACAAGCAGCCTTTCATTCTTATACACTCTTGAGCTTTAGTTTTCTACACAAAATCTTGATCTGTTGATCAAGTTGAGTGTTTTCTGATCTACCGAGCATTCCAGTTCATTGCATTTGCATACTTGTAGTTTCTCGGTGTGTGTTCGGAGGTCTAGAGAAGACCTTGCTGCCTATTACTCTTGGTGAGCGCCCTCACCTAGACGGTTCGGAGGCGTGGCCGTTGATCTCTCCGTTCGGAGTTTGTCGGAGAGACTCGGTGCTCGCCATTCCGGAGTGGACAAGGAGCAACCTCTAGTGGATAATATCCTTTGTGGATATTGGAGCAAAACTCAATTTACTTGAGTGCTTCAACGAGTATTAGTGGAGACTGGGCGAGTCTCCGATACCTCGGTAAAAATCGTTGTGTTCGTTCTCTCTGTCTTCTCTATTTAATATATTGAACTGTATTTGATTCTTCTTGTTGCAAAATTGTTTTCCATTTGAAGTTTTTAAAAGCCTCCTATTCACCCCCTTCTAGTCGGCATCCTTGATCCTACAGCACCGCCACAGATCTCGCCGACGCTGCAAATCTCGACCTGCGCCGCCACAGATCTCGCTTCTCGTGCCGTACTCGGCCTCTCCGCCGAGCAAACGAGCCAAATCGGCACGGGCCGATAGCCCGCGGGCCGGCCCAGGCACGACACGACACAAGCCACCAGCCCGACGGGCCCGTGCCGTGCCGGCCCGGCACGGCCCAACTTACATCTCTAAGTGGTCGTTCAGATGACCAACTAATGGCACAAGCGCGCGAGCTGTACAGGAGTGAGACGGGGCATGCATTCGCTCTAAACAATTGGTGGACGAATGTTCGAGACCAACCTAAATGGAACCGAACCTACGTCAACACCGGTAAAAGAGCATGGTTGAGCGAGGACGGTGTGCACACATCGTCCTCATCCAATCCAGATGACCGGCTCGTGGAGGAGACGCGCCCAAAAGGTCGCGACACCGCCAAGGAGAAGCGCAAGGGGAAAGGAAAGCAGAAATCTCCCTTGGGCAACACGTCCGCGCAAGAAGACCTGCAAGCCTTTGTCAAGGCTAACACTGAGCGCGTCGAGGCAACAGACCGTGCGGCCTCCACTCTGAGCAAACACGACCAACTCAACCAGAAGCTGTTCCTTGCAAGGTCTTTTACCAAACTGGTCACCACAGACAAATCCAACTTCACCGAGGAGGAAATGAAGGATCATGCGGAAGCGTTGAAGTTTGTAAAAAATTTGATCCGGGAGGCCAACCTAGACTAGGCTGAGTAGTGTAACATTTTATTTTCAGTGTGTCATTGTACACCTATGTATCCTTCTTTTGTGCAACTGAAATATCTTTGGAAAATATCTGTTGGATTCATATGTTTGAAAAATAACTGTTGGACTCATCTGTTTTGAAAGTAGCCGTTTGACTCATCTGTTTGCAAAATAGCTGTTGGAATTTGAAAAATAGCCATTGGGATATTCGACCTGGCTTATAGAAACCGAACCGACCATGCACATATTTCTCATCCCCACCAATACTCATCACTGCCAAATCCCTCTCATTCCGAAATCCCTCTCCCTCAAATATACCGTCCAACTCTGGTTCAAGCTCATACAGTGAAGATGAAGAGTCCGTAAATACCTTACGGAGTGTCCTTGCGGGATTCGTCAATCCAGATCCCGTCATGATGGAGTTGGAAGAGCGTGTGCTTGTTGGTATACAAGCAAGGCTGCAAGCTTCTACCTCGCGCCGTCATCGGCGTGGTGGCAGACGATACATCAACAGGGACCGTGAAACTGGTCATATCCACCTCATGGCGGACTACTTCTGCGAAGATCCGGTGTACCCCGACCACCTGTTTCGTCAGAGGTTTCAGATGAGCAGACCCCTCTTTCTTCGTATCGTCGGATCTCTTGGTGAGTGGTCCACCTTTTTCACTGAGAGAGTAGATGCCATTAACCGCCGAGGGTTGTCTCCATTACAGAAGTGCACAGCTGCCATTCGTTTGTTGACGTATGGTTCTCATGCCGATGTTTATGACGAGTACATACGGATTGGCGAGTCCACAGCAATCCAATGCTTGCAGAAATTCGTCGATGGAGTGATCGACAACTTCGGCGAGGAATATCTTTGACGCCTAATCGTCAAAGACATGCAGCGCTTATTGCAACAAGGAGAGGCGCGCGGGTTTCTGGGAATGCTCGGAAGTATAGACTGCATGCATTGGGAATGGAGAAATTGCCCAGTAGCATGGAAAGGACAATTTACTCGTGGCCATTACGGAGTCTCGACTATTATACTCGAAGCGATTGCCTCTCAGGACCTTTCGATATGGCATGCCTTCTTCGGTGTTGCCGCCTCCAACAATAATATAAATGTGTTGAACCAATCCCCCTTATTCACCGATGTTTTGCAGGGACGAGCTCCTCAAGTGCAGTACTTCGTCAATGGGCACAAGTACAACATGTGATACTATCTAGCAGAAGGTATATACCTAGAGTGGGCTGCCTTCGTGAAGACGGTACCCCTGCCGCAAACAGAGAAACATAGACTGTTTGCGCAGCATCAAGAAGGAGCGAGGAAGGATGTGGAGCGAGCATTTGGAGTTATACAATCCCACTTTGCCATCCTGCATGGCCCTGCCCGCTTTTGGCAACGCTCAACTCTCGCGAAAATCATGAGGGCATGTGTCATACTGCACAATATGATTGTTGAGGATGAACGAGATTTTGATGGGCCACTCTACGATTTTGACAACAGCCAAGGGACTTCGAACGTAACACCGCCTAATATCCAACATGGCGGTACAATTGCTTTCGCTGATGTGATCCAGAAAAACACCAACATTCGGGCTCAACTGATACATGCAGCGTTTAAAATAGATTTGATTGAACACATTTGGGAGCGTTTTGGAGATGTCCACGGAAATTAGTTGTTATATGTCGCTTTTCTAGTATTTTTAATTTGCACGTCGATGTTAAATTTCAAGTTTCAAAACCAATGCATATATGCAATGTCGTACGTTCAATGTTATGTTCAACTGCTGAATTTAATAAACATATTTATTTTCGTTGTGCTGAATTTAATAAAAATATTTATTTTTGTTATGCCGAATTTTTGATCTGCAAATTAAATTTTTATATGTTGGAAATATAGTCATACAATTTTTAATTTATTTATATAAATTATATAATTATTAATATGATGGTAAAATCGAAATTATATATTTAATACATAGACCCACCCAAGAGTTTCTCCAAGAGTATTTGCATTGGAAAGGGCGACTGTTGGAGGAGTGAGCTCACGAAGAGCCCCTTAAAGAGCTATGTATTGGAGAGGAAGAAATTGTTGGTGGAGACTCTTCGCTGACGTGGCAGGAAATATTTTTCTGAAGAGCCTTTCAAGGAGGAATTAGGGTTGAAGACAGTCTAAACAAACCATCAAGAATGTGGTTACATGACAAGCAGAAAACTCTGATTGCTTAACATTCCATTCAATGTAATACGCTCGGTAGACTCTCTTTAATGGTTGGTTAGATTGAGTTCTCCCATTGGAAACCTTTGGTTAATGATCAAAGAGACTTCTAAAACTAAAAGCTTGGTTTTTATTGCCATGGCTACCTTGTGCTGGCGATTTGGAATGCTTTTGGAATGGATCATGTTTTGATTGTGTGATTATTAGCGAATCAAATGTCATTATCTCCTAAATATGCAATTGAATTTGTTTTAGGCGACCTTACAGAAAGAAGCAGCCAGACTGAAATTGGTAAGGGCAATTTGGAATCTTCAGATGTTGTGGGTGGTTCATTTGTCCTTGAATATTAGTATGAAATAACTTTAATTAGTGGCTGGCTTTTAAGTTTGCTGTGTTTTAGATTTTTTTTTTTGGTACTACGAAGTGTTGGCTCTATGTAGATGGCTTCATTCCCTATATGACTTTTCTCTTGGGTTGTAATAATTGTACTTGTACGTTGGTTTATCCATATAATTATATCTAAACTATTTATTATATGTGAATTTTGAATTTTTTTAAAAAATTTATATCTTTCTTATCAAATAATATTATTCATTAATTTAAGACATCTAATAACTAATATTCAAAATTATTTCTACATCAACCACATTATAACTCACTTATCAAACCATCTACGCACCCAATTGTCCTCAAGTAAATCACAAATAATATTCATTTATGTAATTATTTATATTGTATCTTTAGTTAAAGAGAGGTAGAGCAAAATTTTGATTGACATGAATTTTGTATGTACACTTACTAGTGTCACATCCTTAAATTTCTGTTTCCCCCAAAATTTTTATCCTCAATCGTAATCTCTTTCATCCTGTATGTGATGCTCACTAATTCCAGATTGTCCGACAGTAGGGTTGCTCATATCTCATTTGATGCATTCCATAAGAATTACCGTGTCAACTACTTTTTTTTTTTTTTTTTTTTTTTTTTTTGCATTGCACTGGCCATTGCACGAATGCGCTAGTAAACATTTTTTGCATTTAGAGCCATAGCATTTTGCTCAATTGCATAATAGTTCCCTCATGGCCATCATGCATCATGCCTATTTGCATTTTGATCCTCAATCATGCCATAACTGCAATTAAGCCCCTAGGATGAAATATCAAGCCTAAACCAGTATTTAATTAGCCAAGTTACAACCAAGTCCTTGAAGTATCATCAAATTGCAAGAGAGTCCTAGAAGATATTTTCATCCCAATGCCAAATGACCAAACTATCCTCATCGTCAGCACATATGCAATAGTTGAAGTACCCCTTTTACCCCACTCTTTAGCATGCCACTTCATCACAGCATTGCCACCTCATGCTTACTTTGCTACCGCAAGAGAACAGGAGTATATATGCATTTCACTTAAGCATCATCACCATACTTGTGCACACATTGCAACCAGGCACTTCTTTCTCCTTGCTCTTGTCATCCAGCAGCACAAACACAAACACGGCAACAAACTCCAACAAACAAAGCAGCAGCATCCCCAGTCGTGCCCCTGTCGAGCCCTACAAGTCCCTGCCATGCCCCGAGTCCCCTCCTGCTGCGCCCCTGCCGCGCTCTAGCCGCGGCGCAGCATTTCCTCGACCGCGGCACTGCCCCGCCCGGTTGTTTTAGCTCGTGCAGATCCTCATTGTTGCCGCCGCGTCGGAGGCCAGCATTGTCGTCCATTAGCTTCTTCAAACCCTCCCCAACATCTTCGCTGTGTAGCCCGGGCGTGACCGCCGCCGGAGTTCGCCTGCGCCGTTGCCCAGATCCTCAGAGACTACCGAGTAAGCTTTATGTGGTTGTTGTTGTCGTTGTTGTTGTTGTGGTTATTTACTCTGTAAATTTAAATTGGCCGAGAGAACCACATAAAGCTAACTCAGTAATGAGAATATGCTTATTGGTGGGTGAAGATCTACTCATAACGATACTACAATTTTCATGTGTCATTTACTTTTGTGGTAATTTCTATTTAACTTTGTGGTAGTTTTTTACTGAACATAGATATAATTGATGCAACGAAAATGAAAAATATGTTACCTTCATGTTAGTCGCACACATCATTATCACATGTATATAATCTAACAATAATAAAGTGAGGAGTCTTATAAGTAAAATTATACACTTCTACAAAATTAAAAATATATTTGAGTATTTCATGTCTTTGAGTTTTTGTGTCCTTGAGTTTTTGGAGTCTTAATCACAGTGGTTAATGGCACAGTTTTGGGATTTTGTTAAATGTAAACCTGTCGTTGATCTCAATAATTTTTCTCTAAAAATGCAAATGTTTCTTAAAATGTTTTGAAATGTTTTTTTGTCACTGAGTTTCAATTGTGTATACTGTATGTTAAGTTTTTGAATGAGCCTTTCTTCATTGTTTTGTGTCCCATGTACTCATTCTTGCTGTATCATGCTTTAGTAGAAGATGAAGTCCCCGACTTGGTTGGCTTCGACCAGGACTTCCGGTTGGATTTAGGTGTCGACTTCGAGTTTTAAGGGTTGCGTGATACAGTCGTCTCAATTGTGGTAGACTTTAAGTCGCTTCGCATTGTTTTGGTAAAAATTTATAGAAATGTATAATGATCCTGTCGGCCCATGTACCTTTTGTCTGGACATAAGGCCAGTATGTTGTGTTGAATTTGTTGAATTTCCTTGTTAAGATGTATATGAGTTGTGAGTTGATTGTTGTATGCACTTTTTGTTAACAATCCTAACTTGAACAGTTAAGAAGGGGTTTGCCAGTCTGAGGATAGCTCCAAAACTAGTCTATCGGTCTTTTCTCTAAGAAAAAGAAGAGATAATTATGATAATGCCAGGTTTGGATATGTTCACTTGAACATAAAATTTAACATGAAGTTTCACATATAGTTTTGTAAGGTCTTTATAACTATTTAATCTTGATTGGATTGGATGACTCAAATAATTCCAAATATATTTTTTATGAATGAATTTGATTGGTTTGAATTTTATTATCTTTAATTGAACGGTTCATATAAACTTCTCACTTCATCCATACAAAAACTTCCATCTATTGAGTTTTTGTCCTTTCCACTAACTGCAATGACCTGCAGTTTAGCACAGTGCACATGATCCTTCAGGGCTCAAGTATCAGCGGTACGAGGAATGACGTCTCAGTGCTTCCAATGACATGTGGGTCTACCTTTACGGCCGCTCCAAATGACGTCTGGGCCCGGTTGCACCCAGGCCCACATGTCAGAAACACAGGAAGCCCTCACAGTTCCCCCAACCGCTCTCCCGTGGTCTTGCCACGAACGAACCGCAAAAGAAAAAAAGATTTGAAATCTCTCTCCGAAGCAAGCACCCTAGATCTATCTCCCGCAGTCCCGCCTCCTGCCGGCGCGCCCCCCCACGCCCACCAGCTCCCCGAGGCGCCCGTCCTCCCCGAGCAAGTCGCTTGCCGCTGCGCCGGCGCGCCGGCCCTCGAGCTCCCCTCCTGCGGCTCTGCCGACCTCCTGATGTCTCAAATCAAACCTGAGCTGATTGCTTCTCGCGTGGAGAAAACAATATAGGTCGTGGTAAGTTGTGCTATGAAGCACTCTTGTTGCATCTGGGTGACTGTTCATTTTGATATTTGAGGGTTAGCCTGCAGAAAATGTTTTTACTTAATCGTGTAAAATTACACTGCAAGATATAACTTGGTTCGTTCTAATGCATATGCATGTCTATTTTTGAGTTCATCATATGCACTGAGTCTTGCCTATTTAATATGGAATGAGGGAAATCTTGATTGTAGTTACAAGTTGAGTTTAAATGGAAGTTTTTCTTTCTAATTACAGTGTTTTGATCCTCACTTGTTTTGTAGGCAAAGTGCGTAGTTGATTCACTTTTTTAAGATAATCTAGAGGTCGCAAATTTCAGCCATGGACTCCTCAAACAAGGAGGAGACGCAGCCGAAGCCGCGCCTCATTGTCCGCCTCGGCATATTCCTCGCATCCCACCACATCCTCTTCAGGTCCACTCTTATCTTTACCTCTTGTTCCAATCTTAGTCATTCACTATATTCTTGTTTTCCTAACACATGTTTCACCATTTGAGGCCAGTGCTGTGTGCTGTTTTGCGGGCACTATTGCGCTTGTCCTCCTCCCTGCACTTGCCAAGAACACGTACCTCTCAGAGAATGCCCTAATTCCTGGTACTCTGACCTCCTTCTGCAATTTATTTTACTTGAACTTTTATGAATGCGAACTACCGCAGAGCTTATGCATTGCAAGTGTTGTGTATAATGCACTTTCCAGTGCTCTCAGCGTACTCGTGAAATACTAAAATATTCAACATCACTCTCTAGCCTAATCTGATGACATTTGGAAATTTAGCAAACATAGCTTTGGATCTCATTGGATTTGTTGTATGCACACCATTACCATACAGAAATGTCGTGTTACTGTGCAATACCTTAGTGGATTCTCATTTTGATTTTTTTCAATAACAAAGTGAAATTGAACAATTGGAATACAGTGTCATGGCATACTTTATCAAAACTCTTTTAAAAGTTGAAATGCGGGTATTGTGCAAGTCCACAGGGAGGGGGGGACACGAAGAGAATGGATCATTTGATGAAATTATGTGGGTTTCTTTGTTTTGTTGGAAGTACTTGTTTTGGTCACTTTGTTGTAGTAGAGTAAAGGGGTTTTTATTGGTTATTCTCTTAGCTTATAGCTTCACCACGTGTAGTTTAGCAAATGTTTAAAATTTTGAAATTAGAGAATGTTTAGGTGATACGCAATGACATTTCTGTTTCTCATAGTAGCTACTGAAATAGCTTCTTGAGTGTTGTGTTGATCATTGACTTAAAAAAAAAAAAACTATATGAGCTGGAAGCTTACATAATGCTGCCTATGCTAAAAAAAATTATGGGTTTGGTTCACTGGCACAACATTGTGGAGTTTGATCTTGTATCATAAGCGTGCAATCAAATTGTACTTGATGTACATAACACAAATGCCACAAAAGCTCAGAGTATATTCCCATAAAAAGATTTAACTAGATTGAAGTGTTTTATTTTGACTCATGTAAAGAGATAATTTGAGTCCCATTATAACTCCTTGGATATTTATCTGTAAAAAGTAGATGGGACAGCATGACTACATTATCAGTCTCCATGGTATCTGTTGCCATAATCGCAATAAATTCATGTAGGTCTTTATCCAATATCATTGGGACGTTTAATGGGGGTTAATTAAGTATCTTGGATGGATGCAACAGAAAATTGTTTCTTTTGGATCTTCTCTATCTCCATGATCTTTTTACCAAACAAACCTTTGGTTTGTAGGTTCTGCAAATCCATTATTTTCTACTGAAGATGTCATGGAAGCAAACAGATTTATTAAGGAAATTGAAGCTGTAGCTGGGGAAGCTAGAGGAGGAATGTATGTTTCTTTGTATACCATGTTTCTTTGCACTCTTTGATAATGACAAATTGTTACAAGGCTATTTCCTATTAATTCCACAGTATGGTTGAAAAGCTCCTAGTTATTTCAATATAGTATACCCTTGGTTATCTTATGCAACTTCATTCCTAGACAAGGGGCTTTTCAGGCCTCTGCACCATTGTTTTTAGATGTAATAATATAATTGGTGTAACTTGTTTCTATGAAGATCAAAATTTCACAACATTGCAGGATACAGAACAGAAAAAAAAAAGGATTACTCTACCTACTACACTTGGTTATAGACTTGTGGACATAAGGTTGCACTATATTTATGTAATTGGGATTATGGACATATCTAGTAGGAGCATTTTTGGAAACAGTAACTTGGCAAACACCATAAGAGCATTTGATATTTTCCTACCAACCTGCACAGCTTGGTCTACTTCATTGAAATTTGAAGGTTTGAGCAAAAGAAAAAAAAATGCTCCTACTAGATATGTTCTACTTATTTCCATTTTTTTTCACTTGCTTAGGAACAAAGCAAAAATATATGTTTGCCGATATTGCTATATATCGGCCCTTCTGCTAGCTGTTCTGGAAAAGCTATTGTCATTCTGCACGCTCGTTTCCATTCCTTGCAAAGAATAAATATTTTTTATCTGACTGAGTTCCAAATTCCAATATATGATTTTCTATCAATACTACAGGGAGGTGCCAAAATTCATAGCAGAACAAATGAAATATGTGGGTGCTGAAGTGTATTACCATGAATTCCTCCCCCACACCAAGCATTTTCATCCTCTGCACTTCTTCACTTCTATGACAAGTAATTTGGCAATGCAACATAATGGTAGCTACACCAACCTTGGAATGAATACAGTTGGTATTGTTCGAGCTCCTCGGGGTGATGGAAAAGAAGCAATTGTATTGGTTACTCCTTATAATTCTCAAAGAGTTGAATCGAATGAAGTGGTATCATTGGCCCTTGGTTTTTCTGTCTTCTCTCTCTTAAGTCGAGCTGCATGGCTGTCAAAGGATATCGTGTGGCTGTCTGCAGACTCACAATTTGGAGAGTACACTGCAGTCTCCGCATGGTTAAATCACTATCATAATTCTATATTTCAGAGTGGTGCAGATCAGATTAAAAATGGTCCTAATGATACTACAGAAAGGACAAAAATTTTGGCTTTCAAACGTGCTGGAACAATGGCTGCTGCCCTCATATTTACAGTTGGGGAAACCAAGAAATATGGTAATAGAGATAGTGTCACAATGTATGCAGAGGCATCTAATGGACAGATGCCAAACTTGGACCTTCTGAATGTGGTGCACTATTTAGCAGTTCATAGACAAGGTTTTCATGTTACTATTGAGACATTTAGTTCTTTGTTAGGTTCTGCATGGCTTCGGCTCATTGCTGAAGTATTTCAAGCTCTTGGCAGTTTGCTGAGACAATTAAATCCTGACTGGAAGCTTGATGTTACAGTTCCTGATTATGTGGAGGGAACTGCAAACCTTGCTAGCTCTATGTATAGCCAGGTAGTGGAACACTATAGTTTCTAGTTCATTTAAGTGATTTTTTTTATGGTCTAATAATCCCTTCCTGTTTTTATTTTGCATTACAGGCTCTTGGAGTGCCGACAGGATCACACGGTGCCTTCCGTGACTATCAAGTTGATGCTGTTTCTTTAGAATTTTCACCCTCCTTTTATCTAAGAAATGAGAATGCTAAATCTTCATTTCTTCTAAGAGGTGGAAGGTCAGTACTTTTTATGTGTTATTTGAGGTTGCATTGCTGTTAGAATACCATAGATGTCTTATGAGATTATTCTTTTGTTAACTGCTGAAAAAACATCACATCAGTGACATGCTTTGAATAGTTTGTTTAGAGGAAATATATAAGGTCATTTGGTGTGCTTGATAAGAAGCTTTGAAGGTTGTAATGGCTCTAGGCAAATATAGTTGTTGCTGTGTTGTTCTCTGTTTCTCGAGCCTATGCTTTAGTTAGGCCTTTAGCTTTAACTTGCATTACTTCTAACCCTTTTTTTATCATGCAACTGTTCATATCATTTCCACTAATAATGATTACTTTCTGCACGAATTCACTGAAATGGAGATCTACAAAGTTTCAAAGTCTAAAGTTGTATGTATATAACCACCTAGGGCAAACAACAGTTTGCATAAATTATTCATCAGATCTAAATAGATATTACAACTTACAAGTTCACATGAGGAAAATATTTTCTTGAGTTGGGAACTTGTTACTTGTATGTGCTTCTGGACCATGCATAGCAACCTATTATCTGTCAGTGGGCCACTAATGGTGCAATTATAACTGTCTCCTCTGTAGAAAGCTCCATGGAGGATTATACAATCAGCTGTACTTATTCTTATGTTAGTCTGTATCATGCTGATCAGAAAACATATTTTTTTAAAAAATCAAACTTAGATGTCATGAAACTGAGTTACTTAACAAGGTGAAACACAGAAGTAGCAAAAAAGAACATAACACCGTTCAGAGTAGGTGATGCAGTTTTGGGCTGAACAGAACAAGTAGAGTCAGCATTCAGCAATGACTTTTGGTTGTTGATAATCTTATGCTATTCATATGCTCATGTTCCGAAATCTGAATGCACATGTCTTGTCTTGTGCTTATGGCGCTTCATTTTTTAGCAAAGATAGTCTGCTCTACTCTTTAATCTTCTTGGCACATCACTCTTGTGCTTCGAGCTCTTTCCCAAAATAAAACCTCCTCCCATTCAAAGTCGTCTTCAAGTACCTTTTTGAATTTATTACAATCTCACCAGAAGCTTTTTTAACATGTGGGAAAATGCTCTCATTTAGGTTAATCGAAGGAGTGGTTCGTTCTGTGAATAACCTGCTCGAGAAGTTTCATCAGTCCTTTTTCCTGTACTTCCTTACAGCTCCGAGCAAGTTCATTTCAGTTGGTGTGTACATGATTCCATTTGCACTACTTGTGGCACCCCTCCCGGTAGTTGCTGCTGCTCTCTCTAACAGTAATAGAACAAAAGAAAAATTAACGAATAACAGTGGTTCTGATGTTAATAAAAAAAAGGGGAAATCAGCACGGCATGGTGATGGTGATAATCTGGAAATTGGGGTTGGAGCATGGAAATGGCTTCAAGCTGCAAAAATATTGCTTGTCATTCAACTTTGGGCCGTACTTGTATCACTACTTCCATATTACATTAGTCAAATTCCTAATGCAACACCGACACAAAGTGCGCTGATTTGGGCTGTGTTCTCCATCGTTATATTGATAATCCTGTATGTTATGTTTGGTTCACCATACTCTGCTGGTGTTGAATGGGAACTTCTAAAAGCCTCAATGGTCACTTTCATCTCCATAGGCCTGGGGCTTATGTCCATCATAAATTTCTCGACTGCTCAGCTCGGGGCTCTGATAGTGATCCCAATGTGCTTGTTTTCTCGGCCTCTGAAGGCTCGGTTTGGGATGAATTTCTTTCTTCAGACAGTTCTATTTACTTTGAATGTGTGTTGTGCTGTGTTGGGTTTTCCCCCAGTTGCAATGCTGATAATGAAAGGCTTGTCCAAGCGATTGTGGAAGATAGACATTGGAGATTTCTGGGTTTGGATGGAGTTTCTGTGGGAGTGGAACAGTGCCACATATCTTTATCTATTTCTAGTCCACCTTCCCTGTTGGCTTCTGTGCATTCATGTGTTGCTGCATCCATGCCAGCAGACCAAATCGAAGATGAAGCAGGAGTAGCTTTTTTTTGTTAGGTCTGTAGAATTGTTTGGAGCTCTAGAGAACAGAGGAACAAATCCCTCTTGATTGTTGATGTACTTCATATGCTAACACTTCTGAAAAATATATGTAACATGAAATAGTTGGAAGTTCTGAACAAAGGGTGGAATAGTGAAGCCTAATGTTTTTTTGCAAGCAGGCTGCCGAAATGCTGTATATCCGAGGGTATTTTATTCTGGAGTGATCTCACTATGAACTGTGAACAACGGCCGTCATCAGTTGGTGACGTTTGTTTGATTTTGTTCGTTGGCCTTTATGTATGGTCGTTGATGTTTTGAGTTTGCCTGTCGATTCTCTTTATTTTTATATAGTTGGGGTTTTGGATTCGATTCTTGAATTTTTTTTAGTAGGTGCTTTGTTAAAGGTCTAATATTGACATGTGTGTTTTTTGAGGTGGGTGAGTTTCTAATAAGATAGATTTTATCATTTGTAATAGACTTCTAAAAAAAATTATGCTTGTTCTCATATTTACAACCAACTAGCATGTTGCTTCAAAGGAGGTGCTAGTTGGTTTTAAAGAAGGAATTAACCAGGTGGGTGCACGGCCTGGAAAATTTGGCCCATAAGGCCGGGCTTTAGCCCATCTGGTTGGGATAGATTTAGGATTGTGTGGTCGGTGATCTCAATCTCATTAGATAATATTTAAATTGTCTCATATTTATCTCAGTTTTGAAGCTATCTCAATTCGAAAACTGTTTTTCATTAAATTTTGCTAAAACATCTTTTTACTTATTTCTTTAATTAGCATTGTGAGGTATGTCTCGGCTCAAAATTTTTTGCACTTCATGTGAGACATATTTTGAAACAAAATTTAAGACGGGACTAAAATCTGAGGTTGTTAACCAAATATTGCCTCAACTTTTACTAGGCAAACTCAAGACCATGCTGTTTTTTTGATACCTTTGAACAGTTGAACCAAATAGCCTCGCAAGATTTTGGCAGCCCAGCTCGAGGCCAGACCGGCCCGTTATTTGAGAACCACTCCAATTTGTTGGCACATTCCCGCGGTCGGTTCTACCGCTCGCGATGGCTATGTGGAACCGTCGTCCACCTAGCCCAACCGCGCTGTTCGATACGAACAGCGCGCGTAGCGGGGAATGGCGGCAAAATAATAGGAAGATGGAAAAAAATGGACAGGCCGACACATCGCAACAGTTTAATTAAAATCAGCGTTACAACACCGGCCCAAATAGAAGCAGCTAAGCTATAACTTGCCATGCTGATGACGTCGTGTCAGAGGACCATAGCCATAGGGCGGCATAGGCAAAGAGGTATCGCAAACCCAACCAAGAACCAAGTGACCACACCAGACCTGGGTGGCATAGGCAAAACATGCAGACATACATGGGACCTCCAGATACCTGGACAGGGATATGCTACAAATGATAACTGCAGCGAATTTGGTGTGATGAACAATCCAGATTAATGCATAGGTAGTCTAGACAGAGTATCAATTTTCGATCAGACGGCCTGCAAGTATGTACAGTGTGTAATCTATACAAGACTGCAGCAATCCGGTTGTCAGGTTCCTCTTTTTTTGTGACTTTTAAGCTGATCGGAGGCTAGAACATATCCTCCAAGTATGGTTTCTTAACGTGCATATTTGACAATTGACTTTTTGTATATGGTGTGTTTACTGGGCTTTAGTCTGTAGCTCAGGGTGTAGTTCCTAAATTGTTTTGCCGGATAGGTCACATTTTGTTTTGGTTTCTTGTTGGGATGTTGGAACCAGCTAAGTTCACAATTAAAAATGTTTTTTGTGCTAATGGAGTTATGACTCGTGAGTTGTAAGAACCTTAGCTGGTTTCTTTAGAAACCGCCAAGCCTCAACAAAATATTTGACAATTGCTTAGGTGCTTGAGGGTTGAAATATCCTCACCCCAACAACCGAGCTGCCACCGCCCGGCGGCAACCTCATCTCGTACTGTCGTCCGGCCTTCTATTTAGGGCGCGCCTGGCCGGCCGGGCACCGTTGCCGCGTCACCTACCCCAGTCCTGCTGCGGCTCTCTACGTGCCATTCTAGCGTCGCTCTTCTCCGCCTTGTCGTCCAGCGAGGATTGACCTGCTAGTACGCGCTCAGTGCTCATCGAGTAGCTTAACGCCATGCCGGTTTTTCGGTGGCGTGCATGACCACCTCGTGGACACGAAACATGATAATGTCAAGTGGACGGCATGGAGGAACAGCAGGAGAGTATACCGAATCACCGTTCTCCGAGCAACCTTTTTCTTTTTTCAAATTTCAAATTTCAGCATACTATAGCAGAATACGTTCAATTCAATGACACGACAAAACATCCAAGACAAGCCGTAAGTCGGGGGCCAAGCCAAACTGAGCCACAAAACCATCTTTCACTATTAAAAGGGGGAAAATAATACATAAGATAGATTCAAGATTTGAATCTATCATCTCTTTTTTTAGGACACTCATAATCAACAGGCCGACAAGTCTTTGTATTGTTAATTTAATTAAACAAAATATTTTTCGATATAGTCTGAAAATTAATTTAATGTTTTCTCTTTTAAAATTTTCATACTATTATAATATAATATATAAACATATTCTTCTATATTATGCTGAAATTTCAAATCACAATTTTAAATGTTAAATTCAAATATGAAATTTGAAAGTTGAAATTAGAAATTCAAAATTTAACCCTAATATTTGAATTGTTGAATATCTAAAGTCAAAATCTCAAATTTTGTATAGCAAATTTAGAAATTCAAAAATGAAAATTTTCAAATTTTAAATTCAACCTTTGAAATTGTAAATTCAAAAGTTGAAATTGAAATATAAATTTGAAATTCAAAATATAAATATAAAATTTGAAATTTGAAATTTTCTATTTTTAAATTTCTAAATTCGAAATACAAAATTTGAGATTTCAAATTTAGAAATTCAACACTTCAAATGCAAATCCATAGTTAAATTTTGACTTTCAAATTTCATATTTAATTTAAATTTTAAAATGTCAGCATAATATAGCAAAATCTGTTTATATGTTATATTACAGTATTATGAAATTTATAGAAGAGAAAATATTGATTTAATTTCTAAATTACATTAAAAAAGATTTAGAAATAAAAAAATTTAAAAAACTAGACAACTTGAGATCGAAGAGTGGGGTTGGGGGATAGAAGAATTGGTTTTCCTTAAAGCATTGTGTTTTTTTATTCAGTTTTGTGGTGTGTCTAAAACTCTTTTATTGTTGAGATTTTACTTTAATGTGGATTAGATGCATGTGTGAGAGATGAGTAATGGGGATTAAAAAAAATATAGGAATCTTAAGAGAAATCACTTGTTGTTCCATAAAACGTATTATAACGGAAGAAAATGTATTTCTCAAACTTTTTTGCTTATAAGTCCAAAACTTTGCCAAACAGTTTTTTTTGGCTTATCAAATAAGTTGTTTTTTTGTTTATAAGTCACTAATTCAAAAAAATGATCTTATGTGATAAACTAAGTCAAATATTTATTGATATGTTAATAATCTTTTAAGTGTCTCTTCAAACATCTCTTACATTAGATCTTTCGATAAAAGACACGCACGTTGATGTGGCCCTGGAGTGGGATGCCGTTAGAGTTGGGAAATGGCGCATAATTCAGCACGTCGGTATTCATATTTGCTTATTCGATAGTGAGCCATGTAATTATGAAATGCTGATGTCTCAATATTAGCGTCTCAATAACGCGGCAAGGTTGCCGGTCGGCACAGTTGTTCCTTCATCCTTTTCCTTCAAGAATGATTCCAAAGCGCATACCTATTCGAGCTACCATATGAACGTGCAAAATGTGCCGTCTTCTCAGTTAAAACCCGATAGTTTCACAAATGAAGATTCAGAAAACGCTTTCTATTAGGTTATTTTAATATAATTTTCACGTTCTTTTAATAGGAGGCCACCACTACAATATGAAAAATCCAGGCTGTTTGCCATGCACAGGCTTGAACAAAACAAAAGCAGATTTTTGACGCGCTGAGAATACTTTGCTATAATTGTCATGGTCCTGCGCCGAAAATACTACTTGTTCAACTAATTGCCGCTAAAGCGGGATTCTTGCGAGGGGTGAACAAGCCTTTTAATATGCTAACAAAAGTATGCTTATCTAGCTGCCAAAAGAGATTAAGTAGAATGTGACATTTAAATAATAATAAATAAGCCCCAAATATCAATCATGCTACACAGATGTTTCCCAATATCTGCGGTACAACACGCCCTTGGGTTCCAACTATCAAAGTCACCAAGTGCAATTAGACAAGACTGAAACTTTTTCTTTTTTCAATTGCTCGCATTCAGAGCAGCTGTGGTAGCGCTAGAAGCAGCAAGCACGGAAAGAATCACATCTAGATAAGACCTTGGCGCTGGAGGTCAGTGTATGTCTTCTTGTTGTAGATGTTGCCTTCCCTATCTTCATACTCTTCTTCCAGGTCCGGTCGCCACTTGTTCAACCCTTGCCGTTCTTGTATTCTCTCCCATAGATCTTTCGCCTCCTGCCAACAGAGATGTTAAAGATGTCATGGCAGTTCGTGCCCAAGTAAATGACCAAATGCGAAGGCTCAACATGATTACGTTCACCAACTTATGGAGGACCCTCATTTGCATTATGTAATGGAACATTAAGAAATCTAATGTGAATCGTAAGCAATCTCTTCTGTTTAGAACACATTGCACATAAATGATATTGAAAAGAAGTGATACAATATGCAGTTTACATAAAGTTCAAACCTCCAAGGTTCTATTTTGATGAGGGGGAAATCAATGAAAGACAGGTTTTTTCGGCCTTATGTTCTTCATGTGGATTTTTCCATTTCAATGAAAGACAGGTCTTTTTCGGCCTTATGTTCTTCATGTGGATTTTTCCATTTCAATGAAAGACAGGTTTTTCTCAGCCATATGTTCTTCATGCAGAAGCCCATCAAACAGTAAAAGGAAACTCTTTATATACTAATGCACAACTAAAGAAAAACATGTGCCCCTTAGCTTACAGAAAACTTAGTAGAATATAGATGAAGTTTGCTAAATGTGAAGCACGGATGACAAGGACACCCCAATGCAAAAGACAACTTTTTCGTTTCCAAGAAAATGAACTGTACACAATATGCACTATTCACAGGCTACTTTTAGGTAACTAGCTTAACAAAATAACAAATGATAACAGCACCACATAGTAATCCGAGGAATATGTTGGAACCACCCTCATAAACATTCAGTATTTCAACAAGGATTGCAACAAGAACAGAAATGCTTTACCTGGATGGATGTAATTTCATTGAAGTTCTTAGTATTAGGAATACCAAGACAGCGCATGCCATGCTGATGACGCCACTCCTTGAAATGACGCTCATAAGCCCTTCGTCCCCAATAACTGTGGTTCCCGCATATCTCACACTTGAATTCCTGACAACAAAGCATACCAGGTAAAACACATCCGTTAATTTGACAAGAGGTATATGGGTACAATAGGTGAAGGATACCATCGACAGTCAAATTCAGGGTTTACTTGAAACAGGTAAAATCCAAACAAATGAATATATGTAAGCGTGCAAAATTTAGAATTCACTTTTACCATGGGAAAACATCACACTCTACAGCTCTAAATATAACAGAATTAGATAATGAGAACACAAGTAGTCATGATTTGATGAAGGATATTTCTTCAAATAAGGTAGTAAAAGGCCCCCAAAATCAGCATTCAGCCCAGTCAAGAAGTCTATTATTAAACAACACAGCAATTTAGCAAATTGATACCTGGTAAACAGTGAGCATCAGATCTAACAGCCGATCCACATTAAATGCCACAAGCCAATTAATTGTTAGTTGTTCAACAGTAATTATCAATAAACTTATCTGACAAGTTCCATAACGAAAAAGGCTGAACAAAATGAATGAGAAGGATTATAAAATATTTCCATGGAGTCATGGACACATTAGGATTAAAGACACATGATTCACGCTTACTTGGGATTCAACAAGAAATCCAAACAACCAGAGGATACATGATAACTGAATAAATCAGAATTTCCACATGCACCAGTGAGACTAGTCCTTACCTGACCAAGACCATGTAACTTGTATAGCCAATAGGGGATAGGTTTGCCATCCCAACCCATTGGTAACTTAAGAGGGTTGTAGATTTGCTGCTCTTCATCATCACTTTCACTGTCAGCTTGTACCTCCTCCTAAAGAAAATAACAAAGAAAACTATTAAGAACTTCGATAGAAGAAAATGGAGGGGAAGCAGAACCAAGTCAAAAGCTGATAAATAAATCAAAGGCAAAGAAAAAGAGGGAATAAATCAACCACCACCTTATCACAGAAAATATCTACTCACCTGTTGATATTTGCTTCTATCAGGGCTATGGGAGTTTTAAACATTCACAATGATATGCTATTTAATACCGGCAATAGTGTGAAATGTGAAAAAATGACTACTACTGTGGGATAGACAAAAGGTTCCAAAACTGAATACAACAAAATACAACAACATCACAGTGCATTACATGTTATTTTGTGTCTGTACCTTTGCTAGAAGTGTGGCATGGTGTGGTGCTTACTCAATACAGCATTGCAAGAAAAAGTAATTCATATAGAAGATTGAGCAGTAACTTCCAATTTTTCCACCATGTGGTGCTTACTAAATACACTATTGCAAGAAAAAACAAGTCAAAATGGATACAAGATGAAGCAGTAACTTTCAAATTAAAAAACAGCGCTGACATTAACAGTTTTCAGAATGTGGAATTTTTGTAAACAACACAAGTCTCAAGTCTCAATTTAGGAGGCACTTCAATAAAAAGCATTCTTAAAACACACACACATATGACAAAAGTAGTGATAACAGGACAAGGACCTCTTCCCGTTCCGCTTCCATTTCTTCATATGTCAAAGTTGGCTTCTTGTCAGCATTTTCCTTTGTTCGTAAAATGACCTGCACAAAGAACATAATCATCAAGAACCACTGCTTGCTAAAGAGAATAGCACAAAGAAAGTTATCCTTAAATTAGACATTGAAAAATGTAAAAGGAAATGCTAGCAACCTTCCCAAGATACGAGGCAAAGAATTTGTAACATATAACAAGTACTAGTACCAGTACTATGACAGAACTCAAATCAACCTGGAAATGGTAGTTCAAAAGAACTCACTAAATTGTGGAACAAAAAATGAAAAACAATGTGACGGCAGTATTTACAATATCATGTTATCTTCTGCTGTTCTCAGTAAGCAGGGAACAGAACTACATAGCATTTTTCAAACTATCAAGCAGCCCCTGAGGTATTTCTTTTAGATGAACTAATCAGTGTGATGACTTGTATACAGCATTTTTTTTTTCAAAATAACAGTTATGCAGACCTTTCTTTTAGCCATGCTAATCAGTTTGCTGGAAACTGATTATCAATCAAAATTAAGGTTTTAATAAAAATCTAATTAGATCCATCTTGGATTTTTGAGAACCCTTTGAGAAGAGTTTAAGGGGAGAATTAGAAGGATCCTTCTCGAGTTTCAATTTCTTCATTTGGAATCTCAGCTTTCTATATAATAAGGGGATAGTTCTAGGTTCTTTAATGAGATGCAAACATAAAATGCAGCAAATACCTGCATAGTGAATGCATAAAACATGGTAATATGTTCGTAGAACTAGTTTGTCAAGATGGATCAGATTAAAAAGAGATTGATCACACATAATAAATACAATTTATGCATAAGCAGTAGATCATGTGCGTGCACACATACACAAGCAGAGAGGGAGTGAGGAGGGAAGGGGTGACCTCATTTAATATCTCGCAAAGACGTCTCATCTTGACCTCCATCAAAGCAATTTCCTTCTTCAGATCATCCTTGAAATTGTTGCCATTAGCAGATCCACTTGGAACAGAACTACGTGAACCTTTGGCAAAATGCTTGCGATCCAGTTGTTCCAAGGGTGTATGCTACAAAAATGTAATTATCAACGATGAGTTTGGAATGAACTAATCAATGGCCATAAAAGACCTTTTCAGCTAATCTTCTATAGAAGTTGTGTCTATGCAAGAACATCTCAAGGATAGTTGTATCAACTGAATGTAGCAGCAGCATTAATCACCTTCAATAAGAAAAGCCGCTCAGCACGCTGTTGAACAGTGCCACCACTTTTCAGTCCTCGAGCAGCCAAAGCCTAGCAAAAATGTAATCCAACAAACAAAAGAAATGGCAGTTCTATGAAGAATGACATGACAAATGACACAACAGGGGTACATTAGATGATAAAAAAAGTTGAAGGATCTGACTTCTTTTAACTTTTCAGGACCAAGCTCAACAAGTTCTTCAACAGTGCTATAGTAATCAAGGTCTATCCCAGATTCTTGTGAAGCAGATTCCTTCTCCACGATCTTATTATCCCATCCAGGTACTTGGGCATTAGCCCACTGTTCTCCAAACTCACTTTCCAACTGCATGAGTGTAGACAACATTTGCTTGTCACATATGATGTGAGAAAATAGAAAAAAATATAACAAAGTAAAAGGAGGACTGAACCTTTGTAAAAATCCTCTCAAGGTCTTGCAATGGCTCTGTGCGATACAGAAATGATGTCAGGTATTCCAAAACATGTTCCAGGTATTCTTGGTATTGCCTGCCAAGTAAGAGCAGTAACAAGATGAATACTTTTGTAGAGCTCAAATTATTCCACTGTAAGGATTTCAATTTCCATTTTTCACTTACTGTTCAAATTGTTGCATTTGGTATTGTTGGTTAGTGAAGTTTTATGCTTGAGATGTTACATATGTATAGATTCATGAATTTTGTGTTTAAATTTGTTACCTTATTTGTGTTGATGTTGGTGAAATTTTATGTTTTAAGTTGCTGCACTAATGTGTTGTAGGTTGATGAATTTCTGTTTTTAAAGTAGTCATGCTGAAGTTTTGTATTTTAAATTGTTGCACTTTTTGTAATGTAGGTTGATGGATTTTTGTAGATCAAATGTAGATCTAACTTTCAATTTACTCTTGGGATCCAGGCGGGGCACCACAGCTCCAATGCATTTCGTATTGTAGATTGTCAACTTCTGTATTTTCGGTCAATCCTTTTTCTTTTTTTTGGGCACAGCAGGTTCATGATTTCTTATGTTTCAAATTGCTGCATTTTATGCAGCCGGAGTTGTTGTTGCCTTTCTGATATAAATATGCAAACATTTGTGTTTTTAAGTTTTGCATCTACAATTTTAGCATTTACTCATGTTTTAAGTTGCTGCACTAATGTGTTGTAGGTTGATGAATTTCTGTTTTTACAGTAGTCATGCTGCAGTTTTGTATTTTAAATTGTTGCACTTTTTGTAATGTAGGTTGATGGATTTTTGTAGATCAAATGTAGATCTAACTTTCAATTTACTCTTGGGATCCAGGCGGGGCACCACAGCTCCAATGCATTTCGTATTGTAGATTGTCAACTTTTGTATTTTAGGTCATTCCTTTTTCTTTTTTTTGGGCACAGCAGGTTCGTGATTTCTTATGTTTCAAATTGCTGCATTTTATGCAGCCGGAGTTGTTGTTGCCTTTCTGATATAAATATGCAAACATTTGTGTTTTTAAGTTTTGCATCTACAATTTTAGCATTTACTCCCCCCCCCCCCCCCCTCCAAACAACCAAAACATACACACACCCCGAAAAAAAAAAAGGAAATGGAAGGAGATCCCAGAAGCTCCAATCTACTTGACTTAAGAACTCATGCCAGGAGACCCTAGTATTTTGACCTTAGCTAAAAATTGGCCATAAAAACCATATGACATACCTGGTAACTTTCAGATTATGTGAAATTTTCTCCGTCTGAGAAAACATCCCAACATATGCCGAGTATTCCATCGGTGTTCCAAATTTGGAATTTATAAACTCATTATAAAGCTCATGCATGTCTAGATACCGGCCAGATGCTTCCTATAACAGATGCAGAACCATAATGTTAGCAAATTTAAACATAACAAAGTTGTGAACAGTATAATACAATAGCACCTCCAAAGTGAACATGCAACATGAATCTGGTAAGACTCAAATTACACAGAAGTGCAAGTCATAACAAGAATACTTCACAAAAGATTCTCAAGTTTTGGTACATGCACCATCAATAATATAAATCACTGCCTAAATCTTACCATGCATACCACCGAGATCCTACAACAGGAATCAAACAATCCTGCAGAAATTAAAATACACATATCACAAAGGAGATACCCTCGAGTTCAAGACTACTGTAGTAAAAAGGGGGGGAAAAAGGATGCTAACGGATTCTACATGTTTTCAGCAGATGGGATCTCAATGCTCTATTGATGATTTACCAGAGTTACATATGCATACATACTCAAACAAGGATGGAGGGGTCAGATCAAACTAGAAATCAAGAATCTACTACAGATAGAATAGAATTTTGAGATCCATAGGCACCCAACTTGCTAAACTAACTCTTCTAAAAAATTGCTGAACTGACAAACCATCAAACGAACTGAAAAGTTTACCCACAACTAGAAACATTAAAAAAAATATATTCATAAAACAGCAAATGCGTCTTAGCATAAGCAGGCAGGACAACAGACCCCTAGATTTCCCATCACTTCAAATAGCACTCACCCATGTGTTCTACATTGACACCTAAGCAGGCTTTAAACAATGCTATTTTAATATCCACAACCATATTTGAAATAGACAAACCTAGGGCAGCACATGTAAGTGCTCTATAGGATCAATTTATAAGAAGGCAACAATTCCAAAGCAGTTGAATATTTTATCAAGGAACTGTTGGTAGTACAATGCTCCCACTGCTAAAAAAAGATAATTCACATTAGCCTTCCAGTTGAACAAAACATTCTGGTTCTACCAGCCCAGATCCTTCTAACCTGAACACAACTATTACTAAATGATAACTATGACACAAAAATAGCATTAAGTATAGCTTAAAAGTTAAGAGCCAATTGTATTGGCTCTAAAATTCAACAGCCTTTTCCTTCCCCCAGTTCGATAAAACGCTTAACGAGTGGCACTCTCATATTGATCAACATTGATGAAAAATGTGAAACAGTGTCAAGAAAAAAAGTTAACCATCAATTAAGCTTCGTTCGTGAGAATCATATAACAGATGATGTACCACAGAAAATTCTAAATGTTCAGCTGACAGCGACACCTTGTTGAATGCATACAGGCATATATGGTCAAGATAGTAGTATACAAATAATGAAAACTTCAGATTAACCACAGTAAGGCTTTGAAGAAAGCAGTGGATAAATCATCCCAGGCAGGATTACAGGGCAGAAGGTATCATAGGGGAATACCTCGCCGGTAAATTCAATAACTGGTTCCTCCTTTAGTATCTCTTCATAATCATCAGTTGTATTGACAACACGTGCAGCGGGATTTCGCCTATGGTAATCACGGATCTGCAAACTCGCAACAAGACATAATTAGAGATTGCAACAAAACATACTTGGAACAAAATTGTGACAAGCTAAGGCATAAAAGTAAGCTAACAAGCATATTCTCTTGTTAGCAAACTAGCCAACAGGTTTTCAGCCAAAATTAGATTAGGTTTGAATGACATACGTCCATGCAAGGCCACATCCGGAATGTGACGAAGGACACAATATACATGGGGCATGCCCAAACAGATGTTGGGATGAGGAGAGGACGCCACCAGACGGTGCAGATACAAACACAGTGCAGAATAATAGGCTTACCAGCATATCGACAGTTTGATTTCCAAGCTTTCATTGTTGGACTGCAGAAACCTAACTCCTTCAAATTATTTTAGTTTTCAAGGGTTCAAATGGTTGGCTGCCTAAGGAAACCTAACTTTCCGGATCATTTTGGTTTCAAGGATCTAAGTTTTAGGGTATGTAATACATGATTACATTAAGTTAGCCCTAGAACCTTAAGAATTTACAACAGTAGATTAGGAGCATATTGTGGCATGACATAGCATGTTTTCCAGTTAGCAGAGAGTGACATGGTCGCTCTGAAGAAATATGTACCTCAACTTGTCAACACTATGTATCTATCTAGTTGTGCTATGTTGTCATCTCAACTAAACTTTGAAGTCAAATTAGTTACAAGTGCTCCCATTGAAAGGTAATAGCATGTGCTGTTTTTTTATATACAACACTGCACATCCTGTCCTTGGTGAGGATTTGCAATTGTTTGATTTTTGATTGAGCAAATGCTTAAGTTACATGCATTTTATTGACGAAACAGGCTAATTGTGCTAGTGCTTACCTCTTTCAGTCTTTCATAGTATTTGCTGAAGATTCCATTTGGTGTCGACGCACTGAGGTGGGTAGAGATCTCGTCCTTCCTTGCATTGTCCTTGTCCTCATAAATCTCCACCTAAAAAAGTATAATTCACATTAGAAAAAGCAAAACAACACCATAAGGAGCAAAATTATGATATCAAATTTCATAATTTTCACTCAGATAACCAAACGAAAAAAGGAGCAATAAAATCCACCAAAACAGCTCCAAGTCCACACACATGCACACATGGGCGAAAACAAAATAGGAGGCAAACTCAAACATCCAATTCCATAGATTCACACAGATCACTAACACTAAAGAGTACAAAGCCCTCTGTAATCCACAACACTCGCACAGATTCCCCACGCAGAAAGGGAATAAACATAAAATCCCTCTAGTAAAACTATGAAAAGCAGACCTCCAATTCCAAAACTACCAAACAGATACTTAGCAGCTCCAATTCGACAGACATCACAAAAAGTAACAAAACCAAACCTACACTAGCACAAAACTATGATATCAACCAAACCAAAGTTTCCTCCAGATCAGCAATCACAGCAACAGCTACAGCTAGAAGACGAACCCTGGCCCGAGAAGGGAGAGAGAGGCGGGGTGTGGGTTGGAGCTTACGAGCTTGTCGGAGGTGTAGACGATGAGATCCAGCATGTGGCAGACGCGATGAGACTGGAAGAGGCGGTCGCGGGCGTTTGAAGGCTCGCGCTGCAGCTCGCGCACCGCCAGCCGCTCCAGCCGTTCGAGGTCCTCATGCGCCGCGCGCGTCGCCTCCAGGATAGTCGAAGCCATCCTCCCCCTGATGCCGAGCCTCCAAGTCGCAGGGACGGCGGAGGAGACCAAGGTGGCTAGGGTTTTGCGAGTTTGCGGTCGCAACGCTTCGGCGAAACAAGTGTACAGGACGATGAGAGATTTTTCTTCTGTTTATGCAGATGTGTACCATTTTAATGCGATCTACGCCGTCGGATCGAGAAGATGAGACGAATGGCCCGGACTAAACACCTGGTAAGGCCAGACCTAGTCGGACCGACCAGTCGGATCCAAAGAATTACGGTCGGTGAGCCCAGCGCCCGGTTGCGCTGGGCCGAGCCTTGTGGGCTCAGGTAGTTGACTGAAAGTAGGATGAGAGAGAAACAAGGTAAGTACAAAGTCACACATATGGCATTTGGTTGTCTTCCCAGGTCTAGGAGAGCTTAGTTTTTTTGCGAAAAGTGATTTCTCAAAAACTAGGTTTAATCGTCTCAGTTTAAAATACATTTAAAATTCTTTGAAAAGTCTTTTCTATAAATTTTTCATTGCTTTGAACTGAAATTGAAGTTCTCACAAATGTAGACTATTGGATGCTCAATATTCTTGAAATCTTAATAATTTTTGTCTAACTAAACATTGTATGAAATTAATTTATTTAATTAGTGATAAGTTAGACATGCAAACATGATTTTTTTCTTAATTGCATATTTGTGAATAATTTTAAATGTGAATTGCTCAATCATAATGACGATGTAAAACTAAACAACCTCGAGATAGTATTCACATATTGGAGACCAAACATTTTCCAGCATAAATAGGTGAACCAAATGTGTCATAGAAACCTCCTGGCTATCCACCAAGACCAGCAAACACCAATCCAAACCTTGACGGACGATAAGAATTCTGAAAATTGCTAGCTTGTTCGATGCAACCCGGACCATGCTAATTGAAATTATTCCGACATTACATTCGATCAATAACTAAACCAAAACTTAAAGAGGCTGTTTGGGCACAGCTGAGAGGAGACCAGATCTCCAAATTTGCTAGCCTGGCTCGCATTGCGAGCTTCATCTTTTTCCTTTTTGTCCTTCGTCCGCACATACTGTCACGGCCATCGTCCGCAGAGACCATCGCCGCCGTGCCGTAAATTTCGCGGCCGTGGTGATGAATTTCTCACCGTTGTCACGGATTTTGCGCAATCTTCGTGAATTTCGCTGTTGTTGCTGTTGTTGTTGCAGGGACCGTCGCCGTTGTAACACCCCGAACCAGAAGTTTGGAAGATTTAAACATCACCTGAACACATTTGAGTCATATTTGTACGCATTTTGTATAAAGTGAAAACACAGATGTATTAGCATAGCAGATAAACAAACTCTTTATTCAAAACTTAAAATCATCTTACAAAAATTATTGAAATAAAATTTAAAAAAAAAATTCTAAAATTAAGCATTGATACTCTTCATGCTAAGTATCCTCCGAGAATATATCTTCTTCGTGATCTTAAAAACTATCGTTATCTGACCCCACCATTTGATATGGTTCTGAAGCATCTGCATATACCACTGTGCAATTATAACTATGAGTTTTTGAGACTCAGTAAGATAAGATATATTTACTTACTTATAATATGCACACGAAATAATTCATGAACAGTCAATACAATCATGGATCAAGTTTTCATCACGGAAGATGTACGTGAATTTTGTAAAACAGTAAAATAATGTAAAAACCAACTTTTAATAGCTTAAACTTCTATTTGTGAGACTATCGTACTTATTGATAAATATCCACACTTAATTTACTCTGTAGAGGTGTTCCATACCATAACATCTCTTAAGCACAACTATCGATGTCATACGCGTGGCGTCTTTCTGCATTTATTTTAACGCATGACTAACATTAAGAAAACAAAATCTTTAGTCGTATAGGGAATATAGAACTCGTTCGGACATGTGCGCACACATTGATTACTCACAAACTGTTGTAGTGTGCTGCAATCCCACTACTTCAACTTCCACCACAACTGCTAGATAACCATGCGGGTTATATTTCTTATAGAGTTATTGAACTCAGTCTGTATCATCCCAAAACCACGGCGGTTAACAAACAAACATTGCACACTCATCAAGTTGTTATTAACTTGAACAATTTTATAACCTTCTATAATAACAACGAGCACAAATCAACTTGTAACAAAATATCTCAACCACAAATCTCCATAATAGATCTTAACCACGGATCCCCACAACAGATTTTAACTACAAATCCAAATCATTACTCATGTAAATATCACTAAATCAACATATACATGCTTTCAATTATTTTTCATCAAAAACATTCAATTTTAATGTATAAAATAATAATAGATTATAATCAAAATATATAATGCATAATAGGTAAAGTATGCATTAAGAGTGATGTACACAACTTGCATTGATTGATTGTTGAATCCAAAATTTCTTCCTCGAAAATTACTCCGGCGTCTGACAACGAATCTGGCGATTTCAGACGAAAGCAAATAAATAACTACTAAATAATTAAATAAAATTATGCAAGATTTCAATTTAAAGTTTCAAGACTTGTTAGGAATCTACGGTTCAGATTTATGCCTCAATCTATACATCTAAAACCTAGAAACTAATATGAAACCACTCTAGAGACTAAATTACAAATAAAATAATTTCAAAAAGATTCCAGATCCTTAAAACTAATCTAACACTCATCTTCCTCAAAAGAGCAAAACACAACACACATCTCCAAGAAGGAGAAGAAGTGGCGGTGGCTCGGCTCACCTATGGCGGATGACGGTTTCTCTTCCTCTCACCAGGTTGGTCTCAAATTTCTTGCTTGTGTTCTCAATAGTTAAAATATTTTTTATTTATAATCTCATGGGATCAATCTTTTCGAATCATATTTCAATTCTTAGTTTATATATAATCATAATCACTTTTCTTTCTTCCAAATTCCCTTCATTTCTTATAATTTGGATTTCATTCTACATTTGTTCTTTCGTAATTTATTTACTCAGTTGTGTTTGAGTATGAATTCAATCAAATCCAATTAAGTTTAATTAGATCTCAATTTAATCTAAAATTTGCTAATTTGTTCGCCATCGTCACGAGTTTTGCCGAATTTCGTCATTGTCGTCACGAATTTCATTGTTTTTTTTTTTTCAGAAGTTCGCCTGCTCAACTGGCTACTCCTCCTCTTGCGACCACCTGCTCGCCGTTCGCCCAACATGGCGCCTGCCCGCCGTCCGTCCACCTCTCGCCCGTCATGGCGAAGAACCGCCGTCCGCCACCTGCACGAGGACCACCCGCCCCAGACCGCTCGCTGCAGCGCGGCTGTCACCTTGTTCGTCGCGATGTCGCCCGAAGACTGTCCGCCGCCCTGCCGCGGCTGTCGCCTCATCGCATATATCCAATCCTTATTCGGTACTACACTCCTCTAACACACCAATCAAACACTCCTCGGAAAAGCTGCGCGCAGGTGACGACATCAACCAAACATCCCCTAAAACCAAAATTGGAAGTCTGAGTTGGCACGAAGTTAATAGCTAAACTATTTTTCAATCCTACTTGCTCGATCTCCTTTTGGGCCATGAGGCCCATCACCTATGATTTTCCAGCCCACTGCAAAATGGGATTAAAATCTCCTGCACTTCCAGTAAAAAAAAAAAATTGTTTTGTCATGTGGAGCACGTGGACCATTCAATTACACTTTAGATGGCTAAATTTGATACAAGAGAGAAGTTTAAATGCCTCATTAAGAGTTCTAAATATCTTAAAATCTCACACATTTTCATTTAAATGATTTAATTTGTAATTGAATAATTCTTCTAAATATACCGTTTATACCTTGCGAGCTAAAAGGTAAGGGATTCGAACCCTACTACAATTGGTATTACATTTCACAATATTTTAGCTTTCGGTATTGACCTTCCGAGTACTAAATTTTGGGTCATCATCACTTACTTACGGCATTAGGTATGTTTGGTTTACATCTTAAATAAAACAAGTCAAATTTTAGTAGTAACTAAAGTCATGGCATGACTATAAAATTTGACCGCAAATTCCAATAACAAAAATTTTGCTAGCCAAACAAAGAACCATTTAACACAGAGAGCGAAAGTGAAGGTTTAGTTAACAAATCTTGAGCATCCAAAGATTTGGTCCATAAACAAACCAAAAACTAATCAATTATAGGTTATTTTTGTTTACATGTCAGAATTTAATTATGAACTAAATGATAACTAAATTATTGTTACACAATAAAATTTTAGCTCACCATTAGTCAAATTATTGCGGACAAGAATCAACCATCAACTAAATTAGTTATCACTTATCAGCAATATAGTATGTAAAACTACATGTGTAACCGGATCTATTCTAAGTTTGCCTATTTGGTTGTTTCATGGGGTGGGGACGACAACATGAGTACAAACTGATCATTGTTGAAGAAATGCTTCCCCGGTTCCCCACTAATGGTGGCCATCAACATCGTAGTTCTGTGCTTTGCTAACTGCTAGTACTATAATGTAGGCCATGACCGGTGCTCTCCCATGACACGAGCTTGTTTTCTAATGGAGAAGAGAGGGTGGTGAGGGGACGTGTTAAAAACACACGGATGCAAAAAGGGATCTTGTCCCTTGGGTATTGGAATGGGTCGCTGAGCTCTCCACTCTCTGCAACAGCCAGTGTTCATGGACCCCTGCTGTGTTCTTTCGTTCTTTTGATCCCGTCACAGGTCAAATAATTTGGCAATATACCATGGATGTCATCGATGTATATACTTTAGGATAATTGGAATCTCCTAAAGTTCATTTGAATCCATATAGTGGATTTCATGTTATCTCATTTCAGATTCGACGCTAATTCTACTTTTGAAGATTTTTTTTTTCTAATTTCAGAAATTCTTGACTTATCTCATGCATCAGATTTGAAATTAATAGTTAGATTAAAATTCACAAAATGGATTTAGGGCTTTTTGACCTTCTCCGCCAAAGCCCAATCCAAATAGTTGAATCCTTTCATAAAACAGAAGCCAAAGCCGATGTGATGTAACCCCTATCCACCCTCCGTAAACTCATAAACTAAATTTTTTAACAAATAATTTCTCAAACTTATATAATAAATCAGGTTTTTGAGTTTTTGTATTATAAAATCCAAACTGATTTTTAGAGAATCCGCAAATAACTTAAGCTATAAATGGTACCTCAGCGGCGTCGGCTCCCGTGTACTTAAGACCATAGTTAGCATACTAGTTGCTTTTCCTCTCCTTTCTTTAATGTAGAGAATTATTGCAAGCAATGATGCAACTAGACCGCAACCATTTCCATGGGTGACAAAAACCAGGAAAAGTATTTTACAAGTAGCAAGCATCCGTCCCCATGGATCTATACATTGCATAGACAATTAGGCTCTCCAATCAGGAGCTTTTGACTTGGGGATAAAAGAATGTGTGAACAAGAAAACAAATACAAGTTGTTCACCTAGCTAAACTTAAACAAGTGTCATCCTCAGATCTTAACTGCACCATTGTTATAATACTTGTTAAATTCCTCATTGCTTTTGTTTAGATTTTTTTTTTATCTCTTTCCATGGCAATCATCTTAGCTGAAAAAATGTATAAATCTTGAAGTCTCATCGGATATGTTGAATTTTACTTGATCTGAGGAAAGCAAGATGTACCCCAATGTACTGTAGACTTCAAGGGTAACTACAGTAGTCAATTAGTCATTGCAACTGCAAGAAATGCACTAAATGTTCTTTGAGCTTATTCGGGTAGGCTCCCAACTCCCAAGTCAATTTGGGAGCAAATGGCTCACAACTTTTGTGTTGCATCTTGGCAATGAGTCTCTTTCTTGGACAATTGACATTTGATTGTAGAAGAACAGGAACAATGATTGATCTACCTGTAGACAGATGGTTACAACTTAAACATCTTGTCTTGGTGGTTGCTTACCACAATAAAGCGATAAGGTTTTCTTACAAAAAGTGCCCGCTTTTCATGGCTTTATACACGTCATATTGGTCTAATTTGCACCATTGAATTCATAGTGCCGGTTCTGTATTAGCACAACCAGATGCAGTGTCAAAACAGTGACATGACATATCTTTGAAGTGCGTATTTGGAGTGATGCATGTCTAGGTAGATGGTTGCTTTATATTGGTGGGTATTTACCATAGGAAGCATTAGAGTACAGACTTTTGGACTTAACCTGTTTTATATCAAACAAGCCACAGAAAAAATATAGTGACTTTTCTTGAAATGGACACTGGAATTATGATGCACAGTTCTGATGAAAAAAAAAATCTAGATCTCGCTCGTGGAGATTAGCAATGCCAAAATAAAAAATGTCATCTTTTGGCTCACAACTTATCATCACAATGCGGTGAGATGTGACCTCATTTTCTTTCAGATCAAGTCAAACTTTTCTAGAGAGAGAACCAAATATCCAATGAGGATATAGCAGCGGTTTGCTCATGTCCTTTTGCTTCTATCAATTTTTCTTGTCATCGTAGATTGAGACACTCAAATCGGTCCATAGTTCAGCGAGCTTGAAAATACAAGCGGAGACGGTCCAGAGAGCAACTAGATTCATATCTACTGTATTATAGTTTAAAAGGTGTCTCTTTTCCTCCTTATGGTTGGTTTGATTAAAAAACAAAAATTCAACACTCCATATAAAGGTTAGTGAGAATTTCAAATTTATTGTGAGATAAGTAATCATTGTAATCTCTCATTTGTGTTATTCTAGATTATATAAATTCTAAGATAAAGAGAAAAAATATAACTAACAACACATCATACATTTCGAGTGTCTTTAATTTCCACCTCATTTCTCTTTAAACACACCCAATTGTGGTGGCACACGGGAAACCTCTTGTGCACCCAGATTCAAGCCAATGGCACCAAAAATCAAAAGAGAAGACAACACTTTCTTCTTAAACTCCATAAGAAAATTCCAATTGTGATTCCATTTGGAAACTTTGTAGCATAAACGTCGCCGCACTCTCACAGAAAAAAGTACAAATATTCATGTGATGGGGCAAGTCGAAAATGTAGAAGACTGATATATATAGAATAAAGCCTAAAGTCAAACACCATCTTAAGTTTCTTATATACTATTTGTGTTCTTAAATATGTATTATTTTTTTCAAGTTATGATTATCAAGATAATAATATTTTTAATAATACGTATCAAGAATATCTCTAATATATTTATATGTAAATGAACTTGATTATACATACATACAAGAAACAAAAATTCAACTACCCAACAGAGGTAGCATGGAAAGATATGTTTAAATTTTATAAAATGATATATATTTGTAGAAAAAAAAAATTTGAAAAAAAATAATATATATTTGAAAATGGATATAGTATCTTATATGGCATGTGAGGCATGCATTCATGTACTTTGACATATGTGTCCAAACTCGGCGCATGATCCGCTCCCAGTTGCTGGTTTCGTGGTCTAATTGCCGTCTTGTTTCAACTAATTAAGGATCAACTTTTATCTTCTATATGACATTATGGGGCAAGTCGAAACCGTGAAGCAATAATAAAAACTAGAGCATAAAGAGAAACTAGGTTTGTTTTGTTTAGATTGTTGCAAGCTAAGTCTGACTTGTCTTTGTTGTTATATATAATAATGGAGTGGTGAGCTCATGAGGCCTTTTTTTTTTTTTCATTTTTCAACTCACTCTTTTCTTTGTCTTCTGTTTAATTTGGGTGTGACGGGGTTGTTGGTGTGTGACTGTGTGTGATGAGATTGGAAGTTATTTTAGCTGAGCCAGTGAGTTGTAGAGTTTTCTATATTGCATTTGTTTGGATCTTGAATGCCTCCAAGTATTTTAAGTCCATCTGAATAAAGGGGTGGAGACATCTAGGCCAGAGAAAACACCTTCTATATTCCGCTAATGGAGAACTCTCATGGAAAGTCTTTATAATTCTATCCTTTGAAAACTGTGTTGTTACTTTCTTTTCTAGTATAAATCTCTCAAGATGGCTCATCCTAGTCAATTTTTGTGACAAATTCACTTCAGCTTTTCCTAGAATGCCCAAAATAACTTAGGAGATGAGTAAGTGAAGGTACTTGTTTTGTTTTTTTAATAAATAAAAAAAACTGACATCTTGGAAAAAACCTTATACGAGGACTATATTGATGTAAGGATCATCTCATCCACCCTCAAATCGATAGGCCCTACACCAATCTGATCATAAAGAGATAGCTTCTCATGTAAGGACCGTCTTTACCAAAGGTTAGGGGTGTAAAACAGATACAGATTATCCAAATTATTTGATTATCGAATTCGACAACATGTGTATATTGTAAGAAATTTTGCATCCGAATGACATTTTTTCTTTGCCCAAATCCATACCCGAAAGTGATAAAATCCGACAAAATTTGATGAAATGATATAATTGTGTATTTGAATTCAAATTTGAAAGTAATTTATATATGAAATAATTGTCAAATTTTGTAGTATATCAATTTTTTAAATCAAATTTTTTATGGATAGCACAAATATAGTATAAATTAATTCAAAGTGTGATATTTATGGATTTAAAATGAGTAATTTTGAAATTTTGTTTAAGATAATAATGAAATAAAGAAAATATTAGTAATATCCCGTAGAATCGCAAATCCGATCCGATTAAAAATAATCTGAACTGAATCCGTATCCGATCCAAATCCTAATTCAACTTAAAATAATAGTTGCAGATATGATTTAATCAATATCTAATCTATTTACACCCTTACCAAAGGTCCTTTCTCGCTCTCCTCCGTCCTTAAGCCTCACCTTGGTGGCTGCCGCAATTGATTGCTGATTTCCACGTAACTCCACAGCCACATACCAATCCACACCGCCGCCCATGCTCGTTGACTACTTTCGCTCTTGTTGCCAAAGGAGGGAAAAAAGAGATGCAAAATTGAGAAAAAAAAACGATATCGGTAACAAGACTTGTAATATATTCCCAAGCACCAACAACGATTGTTGGACTGTGGCCACATTACTCTTGTCTCTGACTTCCATCAACCTGCTTGTACCCCATGAAGCGAGTATGGCAACATATTGTACTCCACAAACTGTATAGTACTAGAATTTATTCCCAAATGAGTTGCACGTAACTCTGTACCAACCATATGGTCCTCTGAATTAACACAACACGAGAATCAGGTTCCCAAATCACCAGTTCCAATGATGGGAAAGAATCTGCCAGTTTTTATAGACCCTCAGACCTGCAGCAGTGCTGCCTTGTAAATTTCTTTGGAAAACGAAAGGATGAGACGGCCTCAGCATATGTGCCAAACCAACTTCAGCTTTTTGTTAATTTGTCCCAAATGGTCTACAAAAATTAGGTGCGTCTGTGCAGCTAGTTATCCTTGCAATGTTAACTGAAAGCAGCAGGTGATCTTAACTTGAGCAATCTTGTTGCTTTTTCTAATGACTGAGACACACAGTACACAGATCAAGTCATCATTTGTTGCCTGAAAGGTATTCATAAACTACAGCCAGATCTCTGCAGGAAGTTAATCCTGCTTCACTCTCAAACGATAGTTGGTGACTTTGGGTTCCTTGTCTGTGCATTAGCACGGGCTAAAGCTACACCAATATTATAAGCTATTCTTGATGAATCTTGCTACTCCAAGGGAAGTAGAGAATAGAAACCTCCGGTTCATGTTCACCAAATTACTTGGCTTGGGCTCTACTAAGATGTGTCTAAATATTACTTGGTTGATGGTCACAACATGTTCAACCATATTTTTTTAGAAAGTTATTTTTACAAATAATAATATTTATTATATTGATAACACATACATCACTTCTCACTCCCTCTCCCAACCCCACCTTATCTCACCCGCACATGTCAACATAAGACTTCAATTATTCATATACGTGAAAGAAAGTGAATTGAAAGTCAAACCCACAATTTCTCTTTACATTGTTACACACTATGACTATCTGAGGTGCACATGTGAGTGCCACTCAATGATATATTTGAGTGTCTAATATTCTAAGACACACTTGACAACTAATATGTCTATTTCTAAATATTCATGTGATAACTTACATGTCAATTCTAAACATACTATGCTGGACAAAATTCCTTAATATTACAGACAATGTTCACACATCAATCAAATTCGTGCTCCTTTGTCTTTAGAACTTATTTAGAGAATATATCTTGAGGACTTTGAGGACAGCGGGGAGTACGCTCGAGTGACAAGTGGATTAATGGACATCAACATCAAAGTAACAAATGAAGCAAACACAATTACACAAACCAAATACTAGAGCATAAATTAATCCAAAAAGAAGATCCAAACTTGCACCCCAAGGGCCGAAGACATGACTGCAAATTCTAATATCATCAGGGCTTGCAAATCGCGAGCTGGACAGCGCTTTATATGATGGTGTCGAGAATAACTCGGGTTCCCACAGCATTTAATTAAGATTTAGGAGGACACCTCCTTATCATAGATCCAAAGCGAGAAGGAGTGCATCGCTTTTGGCTTTGTGGGCATTTTTCTTGGAATGTGGGTTTCTTCCACCTACTTTTATAGGGTCGGTGTGGTCATATCACTAGTAGTGTATGAGCAATTGCACATCGCATGGACCACAAACACCACATGCGAATTATGATGAGATATTCCAATTTTTTACTTATAATTTTCTTTTTAACTTTGGAGAAACTAAATTTTTAGTATGAATGCCAAAAAATTGTATCCTAAAATAATATCAAATATTGATAAAGATATTCTTTCATCTTCTCTCATCCCCATCTAATTTCCCACATATAGAACATCTCCACATCTCCACTGTACATACAAGAGGCTTCTCTTTTATTAATTGTTTTATGTGTTTTTCTTTGCAATAAAAATATGACATATATTGAATTTATCAACCAGTTTAACTCTATCGATAAGATAAGATATTAGATCTGTAATGAATCGTGAGGAAGATTAGACCACTTAATTTTCAACTTTCCTCGTCTCACTAATTTGTCCGTTGTAACTTGGGAGGAAGAATCTAGAGTCTTAATGGAAGCATGATGATAGAGTATCTTGTCTAGCTTTAGATTCTCCACTACAATTTTTCTTAAAAAACAATTAAAAAAAAGGAGATTCCCCGCTACAAAGAAGATTATGTCTGCATATCATGGATGGCAGGTTGCATTGATTCACTGACCTTGAAGAAAGGTGACAGACTAGCTACCAAATTCTGTGATTGACAAATGTAGTTGGTGTGCACATTCATCAACTATAACCCACCAATTTGAGACTATTCAATTTTTTTAAAAAAAAATCTCAAATTTAAAATAATTTATTTTTAATTCAAGACTTTTGCATCTTGTTTAATGAACAACTTGTCTATTTTAGAGAACAAAAGACATGTGTCTTTTCTCTATATTTTCTATATTTAAATCATTAGATCAGTAGTAAGTGAGAAATTTTGATATTCTTGCAAGATGTAATCATCTCATTTCTCTTCCATATTAATTTAGATTATTCAAATTCTGATTAAATTATTGAGTTTTTAGAAGAAAAAAAACACCATTCACTTTGTGTTCTCTAATAAAGAACATACAGTACCCCTTTGATGACAGTTTTTATGTGTCCAATGGAAACTTTGGAATTTACAAAAAATATTGTTTAGTATTGTTTGGATCGAGTTGTCCCTTTATATTTTTTATAATGAGCTGTGAGGGTTTCTTGTTTTCGTCGCTCGTCGTGGTAGGTAGAACTAAAGTACCTTACAAAAGATAGGACCCCTCTTGATTTGTGGCTTAAGTCTTCTCTCAAGGAACCAATAGATGGATGATTTGAAAGGTTGTAAACAGTTCAGCATTGCAAAAGGTCACCTAACATTTGATCAAGGCTTATAGATAAACCAGCTGTTGCAATTGACAAATCTTGCCAACTTTTGTCAAATCTTAATTAAGTTTGGTGGCAGACATGAAAAAAAAAAAGGGAAAACATATAATGAAGACCCTTTTTTGCTTTTAGCAAATACAACCTGATTAAACACTCCATCCAATTATTGCAAAGGTGAATTGACTCTGACCCCTTATATTTCATCCATAATCTATAACACCTCACTGAAAGAACTTTTTGGAAAATTGGTCCCGTGCATTTTGATTTTCCTATTAACAATGTTAAAAATATGTGTTACTAATATGTTTGGTCATATATAAGTGATATTTTTTTTTCTTCTTCCTTCTTTTTCTCCCTCTATATTCCTTATCTTTCCCCAGCGATCTCAAGAAGTCTATATGATGCCGCCACCAAATCACCAAAGGTCTGCGAAACTAATACCGTCTTTGTACACAAATTATAACCAATTTGCAAAACTACTAAAAAATTCAAATATATAACTTGCACATGCACTGCTCATGACTAATGATCTTACAACCTAATATATTCTTACTCTTTGTGTTGTACTTGTCTTGTATGGTGCTCACAAGTTTCTCAAAGTCATCATCGGAATATAGTACCTTGGACTTATCACAGAGAGATAGGAAAGAGAGAGAAGAATGAATAAGAAAAAGAAAAATATGTGTTACTGACATGTGGACTCCACATGTTAGTAACACATGTTTTCAAACCTACTAATGGGAAAGCTAACGGAAGGAGTTAACGTAGACTTGAAGCAAAATGCAGGGATTAATTTTCAAAAAAATCTTCTAGGGAGTTGTTGTAGATTATGGGCCAAATGTAAGGGGTCTTAGTTAATTCCCTTAATTCAAAATACTTATCATTTTTTTGACTGTGTATAATTTTCAAGATATTGCTTTGACCATTATTTTTTTATTATATTATGTTAGTAAAAATTTATAAAATAGTAATATTATGAAAATACTTTTTTATAACAAAAATGCTCGTATAATTTTCTTATGGCCAATATCTCGGTCAAAGCCGAAAAAAGTATGATTAGCACAATTATAAAAGCGAAGTATTTTGGAGTTAGACCAGATGGAGTATCATCTTTGAAGCCCTAAAGAAAGTATTTCAAAAAAAATGTTCGATTTGGGCTCATAAAACACTCACAAATGATACCAGCAAAACATTTCTATTTTATTTGTAGCATTGGTAATTTCAAGCTTCAAAAACCCTTTGCACATGAACAGAAATTTTTAAAAAATATTACTAACCAACAAGAAAGGTTCAATAAATTATTCATGATTATTCGGTACGATGGTTTGAGTGCTTTGTTTTATCCATTAATTTTATGTCTATTATAAACTGGGGATATTTTTGCATGAAATAAAGCAAAGAAAATTTAGTAAAGTAGATATCCAAACCCTATAAATTGGTTCCATGCATCAAATAAACATGGGTTTCAGAAGAAAGCAGTGAAGACGAATTATATTATGTCTCTTGGGCATTTGGGTTCCGTGTGCGGTGTACCTCGAGCAAAATGGCAAAAAAGGCCAGGATCAAATCACTGTGCACATCACGGGACGTGACAGGTCGAGAATCTTACCCTTTCAATTTTTAAAATCCCCGTAATTTCCTCTTATTCTGTGCGTATATATCTGCGAAAAAACAATGGAGATAAATATTCAGAGATATCGTGATAACCGCGTGGGCTTATATATAAGCAGGTGGGCAATCCTGGCGCAGTGTTTTCTTTTCATTTTTTTTTTACCCAGTTGCAGTAATGGAATGATTGGTCCCCCAAGGATACTGTGGAAGGAGACAATTGGCAATGGACTGTGGGGCCCACATGTCTGCGATAGGGCCATCTTGTTGGGTCGTTGGGATACTGAATTTACGAATTTTGGAGGGAAAAAAAATTCCTGAGTGGGGTGTTTTCTCTAAAATTTTTATGAAATTTCTGTGTTTTAAACAGATTTTTAGTTTATTGGAAATAATTAATATAAAAAATGTAAACATTTTCCATACTCATTGGACTATTGCTTATAGTTAAAGATTTACATATACCCCAATTTAACTTATGTTATACATGATAGACTCAGGATTTATGTTATTATAAACTATACGGGAAGTTTTTTTTTATAATTTTAAAAATTGTGATTTACATAATTTTTAAAACAAATGGATATGTACATTATCTTTCCATGATTTTAGATGCTGAGTTGTATCCTTATCCTCATACCCATTCAACACTGTAATAAAAATTCATCCAATTTCGACGGTATTTGGAGATTCATATGCATGGTAATAGGTTGCAAGTTCAAAAGTCTACACGGAGATGTGTATTGTGTGTATTGCATAAACAAGGGATATCTATGGATTCCCCTATGACTCCATAAAGCACTATTAGCATGTGAAACTTGCAATGCCATCAACATACCATTGAGGCCATGTGAATCTTGCAATGCTTTTGCCTTGGAAATGGTAAAGTTTTAGAATAACTCATCGATATTTGCATGATACATAGGAGCATGGGCATTGGGACCGAAGCAACAAGTGGACCGCCCTGTGTTATGATTGTGCACAGCACTTTTTCTAATTTTTGATGGAAATACTTTTCAATCATTAGATTAGATGCATTAGAACAACAAAATAGTTTAAGAAAAACATACTATCTAAACAGAAATTACAGTAACAATCAAAATTGCAGCTTCTGATCCAGCAAACAAAGTAATCCTATTGTTCACTTTTGTTCCATCAATCTCCTCCATCTCAAATTGTCACTAGGTTCTACACAATTTATCTGTATGATTAAGTATCTCTATTTTAATTTTGCAAATGAAACCCATCTACTTTGTATACTTGTCTAATTGAGTCCCTTAGTACCCTCTACATTTCATATTTCCATTTGTTAAATGGATAGAGGGACATGCATGATTACACAAAAAAACACAAAACAAAGAGGCTGCTTGGATAAATATGCAAAATAGAGGGGCATAACTAAACAAAGTTTGGGTGGAGGGCTTAATTGATAAAAAATAAGGTGTAAAATAATCTGATTGGACAAAATCACACAAAATGGCTTAATTGAACAAGAGTGACTACAAACAGCGTGTAGTGCAATTTCCCCTTTAAAGATTACCATGCACCAATGTAGAAATAAAAAATTGAAATGTATATGCTAAGGTGCTAGTGTTGATGGATGTTGGGTTTATATATTTCTTATTTATGTTTTTTTGTGTTTTTTTATGACTTCTAACCCTCTATAATTTATCCTAAGTGTTCTCTTGGCAGAATTACACTGCAAAAATTGTGCGAGAAAGGAATTAGTTGACTTAAATGAGGCTGCCACCGGTCTTAGTTGGTGGCAGGGAAAGAGCTCGAAGCCTGGTGTTGTTGTAATCATGTCGGCAAGAAACCTGTTGGCCGTCCAAACATCGGGTTAGAAAAAAAGGCACACCCATACTCTAGTATTGTTCCTTGCATCGTTGCATGATAGTGCTCTAGGATAATTGGTAAATTGACTATAGGTCATGGTTTTTTCTTTAAAAGCAATGTTTTGTTTATTAAAAATCATACAATGATTAAATATAGAGAAATGCTTAAAACATGTTTCTTTTTTATGCAATAGACAATGACAATATTGAGAATAAGGACGACGACGGCGATAATTATGACATATGAAACACATAAGAAGAGACCACCACCCCAATCTCCTTCCTCGTGCAAGTTTGTATAGGGGGGTCGCTCGGTAATATTGAGAATAACAACGACATCAATCATGACATATGAAACACATAAAAAGAGATCACCATCTTAGTCCTCTTCCTCATGCTAGTTTGTGCAGGAGGGTCGCTAGTGTTGGTCAATGAAGATGTGGAGAGGTGGCAGTGGTGCCCTCAGGGGTTGGCGGTAGGTAGTGATAGGAATAGGGGGAATGGGAGCATGATGAGGGCGGCGGTGGCGGCGTGAAGACGCCTGTAGCAAAGTCGAAGATGCGGGTAATAATGCACAACTTGAGAATAGGGTAGTAGAAGAAAGTTCTTGTTGTCATTGGTTATAATATCACAATATTAACTTTTACACAATAATTCTCTACAAAAATTACAAAATTAACTTCAGACATATTTTTGTACAACTAAATAATGATGTGCTTAATTGTAGTTGATTTGAGAAATAAGATAATATTAGGCGCTTCAACAAGTCTTCTGAAATCGATAAACCAACAAACAACTGACCTTTTTAAATATTTCCAACAAAAAGACGCCGAGATGACCTCATGGCTACAAGAACATAGAGTTGTGCCGCAAGGACGGTGTGGTCTCCAAGCAAGAATGGTTCGCTGTCGTGCAGGAAAAAAAAACAAAAGAAATACTGGTGAGGAAATAGAGAGAGGGAGAGAAATCAAGCACACGAGGGCGTCACGTGTGAGCGCATCTCCCAATTCTATTTCTATTTTTTCTTCACATTGTTGCGTGGTCAACCCCACAAGTCGACCATCCCATGGGCCATGGACCATCGTACGAACGCTTTTCCAAAGGCCGGAACCCGAACAGGTGGTGGCTCATGCACCCGCATGGGGCGCACTCTGAAGCTTTCCCGACCTCTGCTCCTTTGTCTTCTACATATCGGCCATGCCGTCCATGCTAATACTGCCATGCCATCTGTACCTGGGACCGCCGGGTCCACAGAGCCATCCAAATGTGTTCACTCTGCAAAATGACTTTATCACACAAACTTTTAAATCATGTGTAATGTTCAAACTATGTAGGGAATCATCCCGATGTAGAAGGCTTTTTCGATCGTGCAACCGATGATTTATATTAAATATCAGAAACTGTTTGGATTGTGATGTCTTTTGAGTTGTTGCGGAGACTTTTTGACTATGGGAGTGTAGAGAAAGAGTAGCAGTACTTTAATCATTGCTTGTGTTATTGAATTCCATGGTGGGGATATTGGTGGTATAGATGGAATCTGGTAAATGGATTAATTTATTAATCTTCCTTATTGATGAAGTGTAAGGAGGAATGAGCCCTTTTGTTTTGCCATTGGTTTCTCAGGCTAACTCTTTTGTCATGATATTAGTTATGACATCTATAAGTTGCTATTGTTATATTTATTTATCAAAAGAAATTTCATTTCATGGTCTCTTGGCTGTATATAAGGGATAGTATTAATATGTTAAAATTAAGCAAATTGTGCCATCAAAATATATATAGTACTTGTAATATCCTGGAATTGTATAATATATATTATAGTCAAATAGTATTGTTACACTGTCAACCATAACAATTAGGTAAAAACTTAGAACCAGTCGAACAATAATTCTATGAGCAAATGCTGTATGATTGAATTTGAGATAATTAACTAAAAGATACAACAAAAATGTGATGTCGTGATAGAACAATAAATTGTGAAATTAACGTTTAGGTTAAGTCTCTAATGACATTATGTTACCAGAATTTTATAACTAAACCCAAAAATTTTAAGTGTTATAAAAGAAATTATTTGCATCTAATCAAGAATAGATTTTTTTTATAACTATACATGTGTAAATGTTATTAAGGGATAGAATTTGAATTATTTATTTCCTAAAGAATAGAAATCCAAACTGTCTTCTTATATTAAAAAAAAACCAAACTGATCACCTAGCACGTCGTGGAGGAATCCTTGAAGCCATGGATGCATGTTCAACACGTCAAGAGTAATATGGCATGGAAGAGAAAAATATTATTGGCCTATAAATACAAGTCCTCTTCAGGAGAATGAGCACCAAAACATTCTCCCTCATTCCTTAGTTAAGTTTCAGAGTGAGAAAATTGTAATTAAGTTGAAATATAGTCAAGAGCTAGTCGTCAAGATCAGTGAGTATAAGACAAACTACGTATATGTCATTATCATTCTGTCTTTTAAAAATTGTTCTATCATAATTATTGTGAGTCATATACTATTTTATTGTCTTCGTTTTTTACTATCTTAATCTATTTACACTCATATTTTGTAAAAGTAAGATTATTTTATTTTACTACATACGGAAAAATGATGGGCTAACATTCTATAAGAGTATATGATAATGAATTTGTAAAAACCACTTATACTAATTGGGTGGATAGAAATAATGGTAAAAAATATGATCAAACGATCCACTAAAATATTTTTCATATTTGGTTCTACTTTATTGTCAATACTAATATTAAAAAGAATAGTATATTTTTATCTTCTTTCTATCTATTTCGTATTTCGTTTTGTATTGTAAGAGAAATAACTATTTTTCATTTTACTTCACATCCGTGAGAAAGATGATGGTTGTATCACTATTTTTATTTTTCTCCTTTTACTTTATTAGCTGTGCAAAGTGGTAAAATTGTAATATTATTTTTTCTTTTCTTTTACTTTTAATATGTAAGAGAAGATATAAATTATCATGTGTATATTTTTCTTGTAAAAAGAGTTACTATTATAATTTTATTTCAAACTAATGCTACGACAATAAATATATTGTATCAGTCACAGTTCACATATGGGACTGTCTGAACTCTTCTTAAGGAACGGCTCTTATCTGAACAAAGTATGCGGTGATGAATCCGTAGGAACGACCGGTACTAATCAGTCGAGAGTGATAATTTTGGGTGGACTAAAGAGTTTTGCTCTTCTAGAACAGAAGTGTCATAGAAGAGTTTATGATGTCGGAGTATCCATCCACAGAGTGTAAAAGTCAGAAATTTCATTCTAGGAACTTCCAGGGTTGTGAATACTTGTGGTTATGTGTGGCACAAAAGTTATATTATTGTTATTTTCTTTTTATTTTAACTTAATGAGAAATTCCTTGTAAATAATTTTTAATATTTTTATGTAAAACCTCACATTAATTTATGTATCTATTATTGTGTATATCAGTTCGCTGAGTATGAGTCATACTCATCCTCGTTGATTTTAAATTTTTACAACTTTTAAAGTTGGAGATCATGTTGGAGAAATATCATCGAATCATGAGTGTAAATAGTAGACTAAATCAGCTAGGAGGGATTCAACTAGAAACTTTATGTTTTGCTCATTTCATATTTTGTACTAATGTATTCTACCTACATAGTGAATAAAGTCAATTTTATGATACTCTTCTGATATAAGTCTATTTTAGATGAAGCCTTACACGGTTATAAACTCTGCTCTATAAACGTATAACGACTGTTACACATAGACTCTATTTGAGGCGTGACAATACTCTCCACTGATTTTCTTGTCTTCACAAAGTATTGATTTTCAGAAACACGAAGTATTAAAAAATGGTAAAATTCATCAAGATGAAAAATGAAGAAACCACCCCTCAAAAAAGATCGTTCAACAAACATACAAAAATTCAGGACTTGCTTCATTATTATTTTTCTAATATATTTAGTATCTATTTATTACTTCTTATTCAAAATAATACTACTTTACCGTATATGGTCTCAAAGATAAACCTTTGACCACTATTTTACAATAATATATTGAAAAATATATAATATTATAATATTATGAAATTATTTTTTATAATAAATATACTAATATAATTTTCATATAGACAATCTACATTTATAAATATATTGACAATCAAAATTATAAAAGTTTGATCATATCTAATAAAAAATGAGAATCTTTATTAGCTAAGAGATGTAATACATTTGGTACTATCTATTTATAAACTAACAAAATGACGTTAATCACAAATAATTTAAGACTCGCTTTATTATTCAAAAACTGCTTTTTTTCACCACCTCAAACAAGAGTGTTAAACAGTCACATGTGGGGTGCGCCTAGCACTTTATCTGGATTCTATGGGTCGTGCAGGGCACACGTGCCGAAGAAGCTTTCCCCAGAAAGCACCTACCTCGTCTGCGATGGCGGTCCCACGTGTCACCCCAGTCTGTAGAGTGCACACTGTGCATGCGCGGGTTGCGAAACAGCCTCGCAGTTTTTTCGGCCGCACACTCGATAGAGACGCGATGGATCATTGTTAGATACAATAAATGCAATTAACTTACTCCTGCGTGTATCATGATCATGATCATGATCATGCACATTAGATTAAAATATTCTAAACGCAAGGAAAAGATCGAGGTAAAATGATTAAATTATTTTTATTGATAAATATTTTGAAAATAAAAAAAATATTAGTGTAAGAGATCTATTATATAATAAATTCTAGTAATATTCTAAGTACCACATGAATTCTAATCTCACATAAAAATACTCAAAATTCTTACATTAATCTAAAAGAAAAATTGTTATAAATTCTCACTTTAATCCAAATTTTTTTTTATTTCTTCATTATATTTATAATGATGTAGATTCAACATATGAAAATTTATATTCAAAATTGTATCTAAAATAAACTCTATTTCTATTATAATAATAAAAGAGGATGCAATTGTATAAAATTTTAAATAATATAAAAATTAATCATACAATTGTATAAAATTTTGACTAGTTAGTCATAAATATAAAAAAAATACAAAAGTAAATAAAGATATAGTGAGAATTATAGTAATAAATTAGTGTACATGATTTTATATTTTACAATAAAATTAAAAATTTTATATGATTTATGCAAAGGAGTGAGTAATTACATTCGCCAAATAAATATTTAATTATCCGACGGCTTTGGCTGCCCGCATAGGCGACGGTAGCCGCCGGAACCTTGCCGTCGGACTGGACGTTGCTGTCGGTCCCACACGACATGAGTGGCTGTGGCCTGCCGCGTCTTGGAAGTCGTTGGGCCCGTCGTCTCGAAAAGGTCGCCCTCGTAGCTGATCTGGCTGTGGATCCCACCACTGAGAAAGTTAGACTACAAACCGAAGCCGTAAAAACTGGGAGTAAACTACCCTGTTTGGTTCTTAGCCTCTTACCATCTTTTAAATTTAAAATTCGAAGTGTATAAAATTATCTTTGAAGGGGTCCTCTAAAAATGAAAAAATTGCGCATCTACCTTCTCTTTTGGAGGTTTTTAAAAACGAACTTTTGGATGTTAGTCTCTCTCTATTGCTTGTGACAAATTTGTCTCTGCTTCGACAATGTAGAATAATAAATCACTTGTATTTATTCTCTTTTAGAAAAAAATCTTTTGTATTTATTTGTAAAAGTGTTAATCTGATATAATTTTATTTAACATATAGGATATTATTTAGGATATATTATGATATTGCAGTATTAAAAAATGCCCTAGCATTAAAAAACCATATATTTCTATATGGCACCCTTGAGAAGTTATGATCTTGAAAAATAATAGGCTACCTTATGTTTTAGTATTTAATATAATAAATTGTTTTAAAAATATTGATGGTAGAGTAAGACAATGGTGGCATGACTAATGGGAGTATCTTAGCGGCTATAATTGGGTGTTTTCATGTGAGTGTATACAAGTAGAGGGAGAAGACAATGCTCTAGGTAGTGGAGTATATATTAGTCAATCGTGCATGAAAAAGGAAGTGAAGTAAAATAAAAAATGACAATGCTCAGGAGTCCACATAAAGGTGTCGTCGGTTTACAAAGAATCGTGCATGGAAAAGAAAGAGAAAAGCAAAAGCGACAATGCTCGCGGTAGTGAATGTAGAGGTGTTGGTCGCCAGCCATACGATTGTACATGAAAAAGAAAGAGGAGTAAAATAAAAACGAAAATGCTCACGAGAGCCTATTGGGTCAAATAGTTTGTTGTTTTTTCAATTTTTCATATTCTCTAAGATACAATATTAATTATTATTTTTTACTTTAATACGCTGATAAGGTATTTTTCAAAACCTAAAAAAAAAAACTCCCCCAGATATCTAAAACAGTACCTTAATCTATGTACCGACCACAAAATAAGCGGCCGTGCACCAAAATCCATTAATGATAAGGCAGAACGGGCAGCCGTGCACCGAGAAATGAAAATTCGAACTTGACTTGTACGTGTACGATATAAACATATAAGCAATAAAACAAACAGCAGATATATAATCATATAAAAATAGATGCAGAAAATAATGGGAATAAAAGGTCGAGGAGGTGAGTTGGCGTGAACCTCTATAAATGCAGGGGAGCTCAGTGCCCTAGACCCGTATACACAGGTGGTAAGGAGGGAAGAGAGAGAAAGAGAGAGAGAGAGAGAGAGACGGGCGACGGCGTCCCGTTACGGATTTCTTCGTCCGTTCCGTTCGCTTGTTGTTGTTGTTGCTTGCCGTGAGGCCGTCCAGGTCTCCGCGCAGCTCTAAAAATTTGGGGCGAGACTTGCGAAGCAGAGATCAGGGTAAACCTCTGCTACGTTCGCATCTCCAGGTGAAGAAACTTGTAATAGAGATCGGAAAATTTTCTAAGAAGAATTAGTAAACGATTGAAATTTGGATGGGTTTTGGTGGTGGTGGTTGTTCTGCTGTGTCGTGTTTGTGCCGTGCACTTTTGGTATTCGTTTCATCTGTTGGGCGTTCGATTCTGTGTGTGTGACTCGTGTGTGTGTGTGTGAATCTTTTGCGTCGCCATTTTTGTGTGTTTAGGTGCAGTCTTAGATCTGCTCATTTCTAATTCTTTTTGTTGGCTATCTGAGGTGTTTGTCTCGGTATTTTTTTCGAGCTCTGTTCTATCGCAGAGCGGCGTAAAACTTTTCTTGTTTTACTCGTGGAAGCATGGGAGAGACAACTTTGAGCTTTCGTGAGCCTTTTAAATTTTTTCTACTGTTTTTTTTTTGTTTTTATTTTGATTCTGGCCTCACGGTTTAGAACTTTTGATCGGGTCTTTTTTCTGACTAATCCAACACCATCTAATGTTCCTCGTCATTTGTTGCAGTACAGATTAAAGCGCGAGCAGTGCAGCCATGTCGGCGGCGCAGGGGATGGCTCTAAAGCTCCGCACCGACGCCGCGGCGGCCGCGACGGCGGCCGTCCGGAGGGGTGCGCCGCGCCGCACCGTTGCGGCGCCGTACGGCGCCGGGTGGCAGCTCCATGGCGGCGTGTGTCTGGAGGGCGGGTTCCTCGGCGGCTCGCTCCCCGCGGAGGAGCGCGTCGCCACGCGGGCCCCCCGGGCGGCGGCACACAACGTCGAGCCGGCCAAGTCGCTGTCGAAGCTCCCGGAGACCAACATTGGGCTGTACGACCCCTCCTTTGAGCGCGACGCGTGCGGAGTCGGGTTCATCGCTGAGCTCTCGGCTGAGTACAACCGCAAGACTGTGAGCTTTTACTTCTAAGCATGCTACCTTGGATTCATTCTTCGATAAAGCGGGCTTATCATATCATTTTCCTTTTTCCAGGTCACTGATGCCATCGAGATGCTTGAGAGGATGGCGCACCGAGGTGCATGCGGCTGTGAGAAGAACACTGGTGACGGCGCTGGCATCCTAGTAGCGTTGCCGCATGGCTTCTTCAGAGAGGCATGCTTCTTCTCATCAGAGTTACTAAAGAAAAAGGCAGAAGTTTATATGATCGAGTGAGTCATTTTAGTTGTGGCTTTGGTGTTTCTGCAGGTGACGAAGGATGCTGGGTTCGTGCTGCCGTCGCCGGGCGAGTACGCCGTTGGGATGTTCTTCATGCCAAACGATGAGAAGCGCCGTGAGAGGAGCAGAGCTGAGTTCAACAAGGTTGGTCTCAAAGCACAACCAGCAAAAAGTGGAATACTGTGGAAACCAAGGAACGATGGAAAGTTGGTATGTTAATCTCGTGTGTCTGGATCATTTTGATCCATGCAGGTCGCGGAGTCGCTGGGACATGTAATACTTGGGTGGCGCCGTGTTCCCACCGACAACTCTGACTTGGGTGAATCTGCGCTCCAAACTGAGCCAGTGATTGAGCAGGTTTTCCTTACCAGGAGCTCAACCTCAAAGGCTGATTTCGAACAGCAGGTCTTTTCATGAGTTCCAATTTCCGAACTATGAAGGCAGATATGATATACTTGTTCCTTTGCTCATTTTTGTGAACTAATAATTGCAGATGTTCATCCTGAGGAGGCTCTCTATCGTGTCCATCCGAGCTGCTCTGAATCTCCGGCGTGGAGGAGAGAGGGATTTCTACATGTGCTCTCTATCTTCAAGGTGCTGCCTTTTTCTCCATTGGAAATCTTTTGTCAGTCTTCAAATTGGAAGTCTGAAAGGGATAATATATTCCCCAATACAGCTGCTCTATTGGAAGGGAGTAGCAGCAAGACCTTCTATATCAAAACGGAGAAGAAAAGAAATTCTTGGACTAGCTATTTAGCATGGGTTCATTTAGCATTGCATTTTTTTTGTCCCTAGGACCACCATTTCAAATAATTCTTATTCGACTTTTGTGTGGATAATTCTTGGTCACCGTTTTTTTTCTTCTGATCTTTCCAGGACTGTTGTTTACAAGGGCCAGCTTAAACCAAGTCAACTTAAGGGGTACTTCTATGCAGACCTAGGTCATGAAAAGTTCACGAGTTACATGGCTCTGGTAAATACATAACCTTGATACTCTTACGCAAAAAGGTCACGATCATAGTCGGCGGATGGGAACCACTAATAGGAAGACAGTTGTAAGATCAAGTGATGCTCCCATGCAGGATTCAAGCTTTGAGTTGTCTTACCGTCACTGCTCTATTCATATGCTATTTCAGTCCTGGTTCTTGATGCCTTTAAGTGAAGTATTAGAAATCTCTATTAGTTGATACCCGATAACCATGTTGCAGAGTCCAGTTGCAGTTCTGCTACGGCCGACTGCTTTGCCGACTCTTCAGGATGTGACCTCCAATTAGGTGGTGGGAAGAAATTGTGTTTGGTTTGAGGTAGCTTAGGGCTCCCAACTGTTTTGCATGAAATTATCTGCAACTGACGCTTTCTTTTTGGACAGTGCCGATGCTTCATTCCATGTTCTATTCAACATTGTATATTCTTGCAGAAAAAAAGTATGATATGAATTCTAAAAGTTGTACATGTAAAACAGGTTCACTCGAGGTTCTCCACAAACACCTTCCCTAGCTGGGATCGTGCACAGCCAATGCGTGTTCTAGGCCATAATGGAGAAATCAATACCCTTAGAGGGAACAAGAATTGGTAAATTAGTTAACGTCTTTCTTTGCTGTATCCATGTTTTTTATGCAAGCATCTCCATACGCGTATGGATTGCGCATTTCATGATGCTTAGTTGGTCTTTATTTTCCCTTTGCATATTTGGCAGGATGAAAGCACGTGAAGGTCTCTTTAAGTGCGAGAAACTTGGTCTTTCAAAGGATGAAATGTTAAAAATCCTGCCTATCGTGGATGCTACCTCATCAGATTCAGGTTAAATTTGTTTAATGGATGTGACTTTGATAAAAGTGGCACGTTACTCAATGCCTGGACGCACATAAGTTCAATGTGCTCACTTGGCCAATGAAAATAACCTGTTTGTGTAAAGTTATTGATTGAAAGAATGCTACAAATGTAGGTGCATTTGATGGTGTCCTTGAGCTGCTGATCCGAGCTGGAAGAAGCCTGCCAGAAGCTGTCATGATGATGATCCCTGAGGCATGGCAGAATGATGTAAACATGGATCCTAAGAGGAAAGCTCTGTACGAGTTCTTGTCGGCTCTTATGGAGCCTTGGGATGGACCTGCTCTAATATCTTGTAAAACAATTTAATCTCTTTTTACTGGTGTAACTGATTGTACTTGGGATAGATTACTTGAGCTGACTTTGTTTTTGCATGCAGTTACTGATGGCCGTTACCTTGGAGCTACCCTGGATCGCAATGGTTTGAGGCCTGGCCGCTTTTATGTAACCCACAGTGGACGTGTAATAATGGCTAGTGAGGTTGGTGTGGTTGATGTTCCACCTGAAAATGTGCTGAGAAAGGGTAGACTAAACCCTGGAATGATGCTATTGGTTGATTTTGAGAACCATATTGTTGTGGATGATGATGCCTTGAAGGCACAGTACTCTAAAGCTCATCCATATGGGGAATGGCTGAAGAGACAAAAGATGCACCTCAAAGACATTGTGGAATCTGTGTCTGAAACTGATAGAGCTACTCCAAGCATTTCTGGTGCACTTCCAGTAAGTCTTTGTGTGCTTAATACAAAGTTAAGAGTTTCATAGGCCTACAGCTATGACTCTGTTACTATGAAGAACATCGATCAACCATAGCCAACATAGCTCTTATGGTTTCTTTTACACTCTGGTGCAGCAAAAGAATGAGAACAAGGAATATGTTGGTATCCATGGAATTATGACCCCACTAAAGGCCTTTGGGTGAGCAACAGTTCAAATTTGTCGATTCTATGTTCCCTTTTTTGTGGCTAATTGTCCAATTAATTGACTGCAGATACACGGTAGAAGCCTTGGAAATGCTACTGTTGCCAATGGCTAAAGATGGAGTAGAAGCTCTGGGATCAATGGGCAATGACACGCCCCTGGCTGTGATGTCAAACAGAGAGAAGTTGACTTTTGAGTACTTCAAGCAGATGTTTGCACAAGTTACAAACCCTCCAATTGACCCCATCAGAGAGAAAATCGTCACTTCTATGGAGTGTATGATTGGCCCTGAAGGCGACCTGTTGGAAACAACAGAAAATCAATGTCATCGCCTTGCACTTAAAGGTCCTTTGCTGTCTATTGATGAAATGGAGGCAGTAAAGAAGATGGACCACCTTGGTTGGCGTAGCAAGGTGCTTGACATCACTTATCCTAAGAAGTATGGCAGGAAAGGCTTAGAACAAACTTTGGATAGGATTTGTGCTGAAGCTCGGGAAGCTATTCAGAAGGGCTACACTATTCTAGTCCTCTCAGATAGAGGTCAGTGATATTTAACATATAAGTAGCTGACACTTGACCCTTAACATTGTTGATAGAATTATTCACCCATTTTTTCACACATTCACCAGCAGATGAGGGCGCAAACTTATTGCCTTCTAGAGATGGCTTTATGCATCAGTATTGCTGTATAACATATTTTCATTACATAGGTTGAGTGAATGTGCTTGGAAATTTATTTTACAGAAGCACCTTGAGTAACATTAATCATGAGTTAGGTTACTCATCCTGTGTTTTTCTCTTGCTTAGTGTGTTGTGTAAGGAACATATTAATTTTTTCATCTTGAATAAGATTGAAAATAGCTCCCCAGGTGTATTTAGTTTGTCTTATTTGTTAATCATGTTTACATCCAACTTTATGCAATTTGATGCCTATGATATGTGCTCAACAGTAGTTCATTCGAGATATCTCCTATCCCTTGTAGCATTTGGAGACTGGAATTCATCAGCTCTCTTTTTTATTTTTTTTTATGCAGGCTTTTCTTCGGATCGCGTTGCTGTCAGTTCTCTCTTGGCTGTTGGTGCTGTCCATCAACACCTTGTCTCGACACTTGAGAGGACAAGGATAGGATTGTTAGTCGAGTCTGCCGAACCTTGTGAAGTGCATCATTTCTGTACCCTTGTGGGATTTGGTGCGGATGCTATATGCCCTTATTTGGCTATTGAAGTAATATGGCGGTTGCAGATTGATGGGAAGATTCCTCCTAATGGTGATGGGCAACCCTACACACAAGAAGATCTTGTCAAGAAATATTTTTATGCTTCCAACTATGGAATGATGAAAGTGCTTGCAAAGATGGGAATATCCACCCTTGCATCCTACAAAGGCGCACAGATTTTTGAAGCTCTTGGTCTTGCTTCAGAAGTGATCCACAAGTGTTTTGAAGGTACACCTAGCAGAATTGAGGGGGCGACATTTGAAATGCTCGCACGAGATGCGCTCCGCCTTCACGAGTTGGCATTCCCATTAAGAACTTCTCCACCAGGGAGTGCAGATGCCAAGGTGCTTCCCAATCCTGGGGTGTACCACTGGAGGAAAAACGGGGAAGTCCACCTCAACGATCCCCTTGCAATTGGAAAGTTACAAGAAGCGGCTAGAGTAAACAGCCGGGCAGCATACAAAGAATATTCTAGGAGAATTCAGGAGCTCAATAAAACCTGCAATTTACGTGGTATGCTGAAATTTAAAGATGTGCAGGACAAGATTTCCTTGGATGAAGTTGAACCTGTGAGTGAGATAGTGAAACGCTTTTGTACCGGAGCGATGAGTTATGGGTCCATTTCCCTGGAAGCTCACACTGCCCTTGCTATTGCCATGAACAAGCTTGGGGGAAAATCTAACACAGGTGTGTTCTCAACCGTATATGCAATCTGTTTGTTGCCTGTCACCATTCTGTTTAAGCCAATGTAGTTTTACTTGCTTGAGCTTTATTAAATAACCTGTTTAATTATGGAACTGTTCTGTAATTTTTAATGTGGTAGCATGATGTCTAATTTTTATTATTTGTGCTTATCCTTTGTATTCCATAATTTTGTTATGACATAATTTCGTCTAGATCTGTTTGCACTCTTTTCAAGGGACACTAAACTATTTCTAGCATATCAACTCTGTTGGAGAGAAGCTTATTTGGTATCTTTATGCTGAGCTTTTAATCTGTTCATCTTGTCACATGCTTGCTCCAACCAGCCATATTTTGATTATATGGTGACTTATTTCACGATTGAATTTTTTCTACTCAGAATTTTTAAATGACATACCTACAATCTGGTAAAGAAAAATAGTTGTTATGTGGGTATTGCCATTGGCACAAAGTTTGAAACACTTGAATCTACTTTCTTTCTTCAAGAGGCCAACTGTCATTTATTTTTTTAAAAAAATCTATGTAAATAATTTGTGTCACACTCACTACATCTGCTTACATCTATATCTTACATGCCATGGAACAGGAACCTTGTTTGCCTATGCACTTCAGCAACTGCTTGTTTCTTTGTAACGCATTTTTTTTTCTTGGGATTAATGTTTCATCAAATATAGGAAGGCATACCATAAAACACGCAGTATCCCTCCTAACAAAGTGGATTGGTATAGAAACTTGGGTCATGCAAAAGATTACAAAAGAAATAAAACCTGAGCTCAAAACCCACCATGCGATTGTAACACATTCTTATACTTTATTTTTCATATTTAGGGCTAACATAGTCTAAAGCAGAGCATTTTACTTATGTTCTGTTGTAAACAAGTATATAACCGGTTCACCATATTTATGATTTCTTCCATTTTGGTTACACTGTGAAGGTGAGGGAGGGGAACAACCATCTCGTATGGAACCTCTTACTGATGGCTCAAAGAATCCGAAGAGAAGTGCAATCAAGCAAGTCGCCAGTGGAAGATTTGGAGTTTCCAGCTATTATCTTACTAATGCAGATGAGCTTCAGATAAAAATGGCTCAGGTAACTAGCATCATTTGTGGATGCTATATTATAATGCTTGCAACTTCATATTGAAAGCATCTGGCTTCATTGTGTGTGTGTGATGCTTTGATTACTGCTAAAGCCATTTGTTACACAGCGGAAGTTTATTTGTCTTCTATTTGAATTATGTAGGGTGCTAAGCCTGGCGAAGGTGGTGAACTTCCAGGTCACAAAGTCATTGGTGACATTGCAGTTACAAGACATTCTACAGCTGGCGTTGGGCTCATTAGCCCACCTCCTCACCACGATATATATTCCATTGAGGATCTTGCACAACTTATCCACGACCTTAAGGTATGTTTTATTGTGATTCTGTTCCTAATAGCCTTGCTATCTATGTTTGTCATTTATGCTTTAGTATTTATTCCTTTGGGACAATTAGTTTTATATCACTATTAAAATTATAAATTTAACAAAATATCACTGAGTGTCTTGTTGACATGTGGATCTATACTTTATATGTCATACTCACAACTAGTGATATTTTACTAAATTGGCAACTTTGACAATGATATGGAGCTCTAATTATTTCTCTTACGGTTTTACTTTTGGTACTTTTGGGTTTAGTTCTTCATACATTGCCATTTTCTTATTAACTGTGGATGATGAAGTTCAAATTAAGCTAGCCTTTTACAATTTAACTTGCACATGTCGATATCCTTCTCAAGTTGCAAATATTGCTTGCTGATTTTCTTGTTTCGTTTGTAGAATTCAAATCCAGGGGCTCGAATCAGTGTCAAACTAGTATCTGAGGCTGGTGTAGGAGTTGTTGCTAGTGGTGTTGTCAAAGGACATGCAGACCATGTTCTTATTTCTGGACATGATGGAGGCACGGGAGCTTCAAGATGGACGGGGATAAAAAATGCTGGACTTCCCTGGGAGCTTGGATTGGCTGAGACACATCAAACTCTAGTGGCAAATGGGCTCCGCGGTCGCGCTGTTCTCCAAACAGATGGACAGTTAAAAACTGGCAGAGATGTTGCTGTTGCTTGTTTACTTGGTGCAGAGGAATTTGGTTTCAGCACTGCCCCATTGATCACTCTTGGCTGCATTATGATGCGGAAGTGTCATACCAACACTTGTCCAGTTGGTATCGCTACTCAAGACCCCGTGCTTCGAGAAAAGTTTGCTGGGCAACCAGAGCATGTCATAAACTTTTTCTTCATGCTTGCTGAGGAGTTAAGAGAAATCATGGCCCAGCTTGGTTTCCGCAGCATTAATGAAATGGTTGGACGTTCAGATATGCTTGAGGTTGATCCAGAAGTAGTGAAGAGCAATGAGAAACTTGAGAACATTGATCTCTCACTGATCTTGAAACCAGCAGCAGAAATTCGTCCCGGGGCTGCTCAGTACTGTGTTGAAAAGCAAGATCATGGTCTTGACATGGCATTAGATAACAAGCTTATAGCTTTGTCAAGAGTTGCTCTAGAAAAGGGTGTTCGTGTCTTCATTGAGACCCCAATACAGAACACTAATCGAGCAGTTGGCACTATGCTCAGCCATGAAGTTACAAAACGCTATAACATGAATGGCTTGCCAGCTGATACCATTCATGTTAAGCTCACTGGATGTGCTGGTCAAAGTTTTGGCGCTTTTCTCTGTCCTGGAATAACACTTGAGCTTGAAGGAGATAGCAACGATTATGTTGGTAAAGGATTATCTGGGGGAAAAATTGTTGTTTACCCACCAAGAAACAGTCAATTTAATCCACAAGAGAATATTGTGATTGGTAATGTGGCTCTGTATGGTGCTACCAAGGGACAAGCATATTTTAATGGAATGGCAGCAGAAAGGTTTTGTGTTCGCAATTCAGGTGCTCAAGCAGTAGTTGAAGGAGTTGGTGACCATGGATGTGAGTACATGACAGGAGGTACTGTGGTTATCCTTGGAAAAACAGGAAGAAATTTTGCTGCTGGCATGAGTGGAGGCATTGCTTATATATATGATGTCGATGGGCAGTTCAACACCCGCTGTAACTATGAGTTAGTTGATCTATATGATGTTGTGGAAGAGGATGACATTATCACATTGAAAATGATGATAGAGCAACATCGACTTCACACACAGAGTGATTTGGCTAAAGATATACTTTCTAATTTTGATGTTCTTCTTCCAAAATTTGTAAAAGTATTTCCAAGGGATTACAAGAGGGTTTTGGAAAACATGCAGGCAGAAAAAGCAAAGTTAGTGGTTGATAAGAAGGCATGCAAAGAGCATAAAATTCCAAATGGTATTTTGGTAACAACTAAGGTAAATATGATTGAACTGAAATATCTCTTCCATTCTTAAACCTATTGTTCCTATTTTTGTCAATGTAAATAACAACTAAGGTAAAAATGATTCAGCTGAAAATTCTCTTCCATTCTTTAACTTTTTCCTATTATTGCTATTGCAAATAACTCAAGTTTCATCAATTGAAAATTCCATTTTTTCGGCTGATCTTATCATTTAATAGACGAATGTGATCCCCCATTCATGAAAAATTATCCTTCAGAAATAGTTATGATATATTTCATGTGTTCACTCTGGAAGCTTTCTTTGCCTGATTGAAAACATTTGATGAACAGAAAGTACAAGATAATAAGTCAGCAAATCGACCAACACGTGTGGGAAATGCTCAGAAATATCGAGGTTTTATAACATATGAACGAGAGGGTATTTCTTATAGAGATCCAAATGAACGTGTTAAAGATTGGAAAGAAGTTGCAATTGAATCAGTGCCTGGGCCACTATTAAACACACAGTCTGCTCGTTGTATGGATTGTGGCACTCCTTTCTGTCATCAGGTGATATTCAAATTTTTATTCTCACTCTTTAATTAAGATTGTTTGTAAATTCATTGTATTGAACATTAGGGTGAGGATAGATGTGTTTGATTAATTTAACTATGTCGAATATAAGAGCAATGTTCTATATATTTCAAATCTTACATGGAATAAGAGGTTCCCCCTTCTGTTTTGGTCATAGTATTTTTTTTTGCAATTAAACTAATTTATTGATGATATTTATTGTAGCTTGTCCTAATCATTAATTTCTAACTTTTTAATATTTTTAGTCAAGACTGGTCATTAATAGAGTAGCCATTTCTTCGAACCATGTCTTGCCTTTTGTAACAGTATCTTTATCTATGTAGGAAATGAATACTGCAATGTTCTTATCCATTAAAATATTAAGATTTCATAATATGAATTATAACTTTCTTCTTTAACATTCTTGCAGGAAAATTCTGGTGCTGGTTGTCCTCTTGGTAACAAGATCCCTGAGTTCAATGAATTAGTTCACCAGAATAGATGGCGTGAAGCATTAGACCGACTTCTTGAGACAAACAATTTCCCTGAATTCACTGGACGAGTGTGCCCAGCTCCTTGTGAGGGGTCGTGTGTTCTTGGCATTATTGAAAATCCAGTATCTATAAAAAGCATAGAATGTGCAATTATAGATAAAGGTTTTGAAGAGGGATGGATTGTACCACGACCACCCCTTCAGAGAACAGGGTATGTTTTTTTTTATGTCATGCAGTTCTTTTTCATTAATGCAATAAAACATCTGAATGACAGTTGTGAATGAACCGTTCCTCTTTCAGAAAGAAAGTTGCCATCATTGGCAGTGGGCCAGCTGGGTTGGCTGCTGCAGATCAACTTAATAAAATGGGCCATTTTGTAACTGTGTTTGAGCGTGCAGACCGTATTGGTGGTCTGATGATGTATGGGGTCCCAAACATGAAGACAGACAAGGTTGGCGTTGTGCAACGCCGCGTTAATTTAATGGCCAAGGAAGGGGTTACATTTGTGGTGAATGCCCATGTTGGAAGTGATCCTCTCTACTCAATTGAACGGCTTCGTTTGGAGAATGATGCTGTTATTTTGGCTTGCGGATCTACAAAGCCAAGGTATGAAACCTTCATAAATGAAAAGACTTTGAAATGAGGATTATCTTAAGATTCTTAACACAGAAAAGATTTGTTGTATTGTAGAAATAAACCTTCATCAAACCATAAAATTAATAGTTGTATGGTAGGTCTGGTCTTTAAACAAGAAAAGATGTAATGTATTGTAAATCATATCTGTGGATGCTAAATTGCTGATGTTTGGCGGGCAGGGACCTTCCTATTCCTGGACGTGAGCTCTCAGGAGTTCATTTTGCTATGGAATTTCTCCATTCCAATACCAAAAGTTTGCTTGACAGCAACTTGGAGGATGGTAAGTACATATCTGCCCTAGGAAAAAAGGTGGTGGTTATTGGTGGTGGAGATACTGGTACAGATTGCATTGGGACATCCATCAGGCATGGTTGCAGCAGCATAGTAAATCTTGAACTTCTTTCCAAGCCACCAAGTAACAGAGCAGCTGACAACCCTTGGCCACAAGTAAGTATTTCTCTTTTGATAAATTTGATATTTTCAAGAATACTGTCTAGTTTGGTACTTACAAGACTAGGGTCCATTTGAAAAACTGCAATGTTATATATTTTTATTTTTCTTATCTGAATGCAAATATTGCAGACATAATGTATGAATTTGTTTATACATTCATAACATTTCTGGTTGTTGTGATTAAAAAACTATACAAAAAGATTAAAAAGAAAATCTAATTTGCTTTTCTACTATTGCTTGTAGTGGCCAAGGATCTTCCGTGTTGACTATGGGCACCAGGAAGCTGCTAGCAAGTTCGGAAAAGATCCAAGAACTTATGAAGTCCTCACAAAGCGTTTTGTTGGGGATGAAAATGGAAAGTTGAAGGCCCTTGAGTTGGTGCGCGTGAAGTGGGAGAAAGTGGGTGGAAGATTCCAATTCAAGGAAATTGAAGGTTCGCAAGAGATCATTGAGGCTGATCTTGTCCTCCTAGCAATGGGATTCCTTGGTCCTGAAGCGGTCAGTGTCTACCCCCTTCAATGTTATTATGATGCTAGGCTATAGGATAGTTGAGAAACTTCGATCAATTAACATGGCTTCTATGTTTCTGCAGACTATTGCTGAGAAGCTGGGTTTAGAGCAAGACAACCGTTCAAACTTCAAAGCTCACTTCGAAAACTTCGCAACTAATGTGGATGGTGTTTTTGCTGCTGGGGACTGCAGACGTGGACAATCACTGGTTGTTTGGGCCATCACAGAGGGGCGGCAAGCCGCTGCAGCTGTAGATAAATACTTGTCAAGGGATGAACCAAATGCCGCAGAAGACACCACACCCTCAGGTGCAGGTTTGGTTCAGCCAGTTGCTGCATAATTAAAGCAAGAAATACTATAAATTTGGGGTGCAGGTGACAACTCTAAGTTTGGGGTTCTTGTGGTGTTCGCTTTGATCAAAGCAAACGGTGTTCTTTTAGTTGTCAAAAAGATAAGGGCGGGCTGAAAGGAGAGCTCTTGTTATATTTTGATAGACAAACTATTGGAAATTTTGTCAGCTTTTATTTGGTGTTCCTTCACCATTTACAATGTTTTGATTGTTGAAAATGCTTGTTATGTAGTAAGAATAATGTACAGTTTTTTTTCCTTGAATGGATAGATGTAAATCTGTCGAGAATGACATTTTCCCCCCTTTTTGGTTATAGAACTGCTACCGTGTCATTCGTGGTGGTTTGACATGGCTGAGAGGAAGTAGACCATTATAATGCAAGCAGCTTTAGCGTTTAGGTCATATGCAACATGTCTAAACTTGTGGAGATTAGCCGTGGTAATACTGGTTTTTCATGGTACCGGAGAAACTTAATCGTGCAGTTTAGTTTGTATTGCATGTTTTCATGTGATATAAAGTCAACTAGTCTATAAGATGCGCCTTCTAATGCAAATAATTCAGTTAGTAAGACTTGCTCTGAAGTCTAGGCAATATTCCTTGCGTTGTTCTTGACAGTACATTGAACATAACAAAGATCTAACTTCGAATTCTGGGGATCGAGGACTCCGTATGGTAGATCTATAATAAGTTTCATCGCTTGTGGCAGCTTTGGAGTATTTCTCGATGTGGCTTCTAAATTTGATACGTTATACGCCAGATAAGAGGTCAGGAATCAGGATGCATGCATTCAAGCTTACCTTCTCTCTTTCTTACGTCTTTTTTTTTTTTTTTGCATTTTTTTCTCTAAGATATATAGACTTTTATGATCTATAATAATTGTTGTGATCTATATACTACAGAGAAAAAAAATAAAAAACACAAAAAGAGGAACAACAGATATGAATATGATAATGAATTAGTGACAAAGAAAGGTTAAAAAGTGAAGAATATGATGCTTGAGAACTAAGCTTCGGAAGCATTTACCCGCTAATGGATGAATGCTTTTCTTTTTTATTTAATCGCTTATGAACTACCAGTATAAAATGATGGCTTCTTACAGGCCACCACATCTTGATGTGCTTGTAAATGAGTAGGGTGTGAAAATCTTACCGAACCGAAATAATCGAGCCAAATTGTACTGGATTAACCGAATTTTGGATTAATTTGATATTTGGTATTTAATTCGGTTTTTATTTTCAAAAAATTGAAATTTTACAAAACTAAAATAACCGAATTTATCACATTATCTTTCATTCTCCTAAATAAACTACATACTATTTTAATTAATATACTATTTGCAGCGATACAAATACAATTTTATTGAATAAATTTTTGATTGTAAAAGTATAAGGAGTTTAAATAGTGTAATACTTGTTTTTTTCTATTATAATATATGGTAATTTAAATTTTACTTGTAAAATTGTTACATTATTTAAGAATGCTAGTTTGGTAAATTTAGTATTATCGAATTGAACCAAATTATAATTTGGTTAATTTACTATAAATTTTACATAATTGAAATTTGGAAAAAAAAATCAAAACAACCGAACCGAATAAACTAAAATATTCAAATGCCAATAATACAATTCCCCTTGTCCCATGCCCGTGCCGCTTCCTCTTTTCTAGCTCAGTCTTGCATTGTGGACGGATAAAACTTGTGTAGAAAAGTTTTTATGCATAGGAAGGTCTCTGAAGCTGCCGAATCTTGTTGGACGATTCTTGATGCATCTCACCTACACATTTGGAATTGTACATGTGAGATCCAACAATTCTTGAGGCTTTCGTACATGTAAAATTTTTTTTACATAATTTTTGTCTATAGTGGGCTTCAGTTTTTAGGACATGTTTGGAATTGAGGATTCCCATTATAATTTCCTCTGATTTCATTAAAAATTCCTTTAAGAATTTTGCAATCCAAACAAGACTTTAATATATCAAAATAGAACTGACTTTCCAGTTTAACATCTTAGTGTTAGGTCTAGTGGAACCAGAAAATTATTATGAGGAGGGCCAAGTAATAAATAGTTAGGAGACATGTGAAAATTCTTATATTATTTATATGATAAGAAATTGTTCAACTAAGGGTGTCATCCAGCATGAGAGGGACTGGACCTTTGCTTGCTCTCCTCTCTCTTCGTCTCTAGATAGGCCCATTATTGTGAAATGTGGTTCTCAGGTTATCTTTGGGATTGTAATTTGTATAATTTATTTGTGTTTGTTATAAAACAACTATAAAAAATAGCGATTTTGTGAAATAAGAGTCTAACATGTTTTTCCAATCATATTAGAACTAAGGTTCTGTTTGAAATGTAAAAATTGGATAAAAATTCTGGAGGAAAAAAAATATCCACCCTCATTGGATGAGGGGTTTTTTTTGCAAAACCTCTATGGAATTTTGCGTTTCAAATAAATCATAATAGTAAAATCTCTAATCTGAACTATTTTTGTTACACCGAGTTGCCACCAAACTATAATAAAATTAACAACAACATTAATTTTACTAAATAAATAGAACTTTATTTATAATAGTTTTTTTAAAAAATATTTTTTTAAAATACTTTATTATTATGTTTATTGCTATATCACTACAATCTCATAAGTAAGCTTATTGGTGGTAGTGATTTGATTTGCATGTTTGGATGGTATCCTTGTCTTGCAATATTATTGTTGACTAAAATTTAGATAGTTTGCTCGAATTCTGGAAATGTTCAGTTCTCGACCAAAATTTCAGGCTCATAAATTTGGTCCATCTCAATAGTAAATTTTCTATTTTTGGCAAATTCTAAAGTTCTGAAATCAGAAGTTTCAAAATTGGTTAGCCAATTTTTGGCCTTGATGGCAAACTACACCTACTCTTTCCTCAGTTCCAGCTGCCAACCCTAGCGACACCAGCACCCCCCATCACACCTTTTATCGACTTTTCCTTCTCTGTCTCACTTTGATCACGGCAGAAATATTAGTATAACATTCCTACTTTGTGGAGCTTAAACTTAGATTAACTTTTAACAAACTTAAGTCCCTTCAAATAAGTCAGTTTCGAACGACTTATCCAATCATCATAAACCTTTATAATCAAGAAGCTTCAAACCTCTATGCACCAGCTTTCTATGGAAACAAGATTAACACCGAAAACGAGTAAAGATGGGTACATAAAATGAAGACATCCTGGATTACCCAGGACAACGATAGGTTCAAACAAGTGAAATTCTGATTACGCAACGGCAGTTGGATCGCCGATCCGACGGCTGAGATTCAAGAACACCAACAATCACCATCACTAGCAATATTGCAACTCGAAAGGTGGTGTGTACTTGACGGTCCAGCGAGGTAACTAAACAAGTAACAACAAAACGTATCAACCCCATCAGGCCATCACCATAGATATCGAGCTATCGCGTCCGTTAGTCTGTGGACCGGAAAGCCCAGGTCTACACGTCTACCACGTCTCCCACTTTACACTTGAACAAGTCTCCTCTTTTAGCGTCCCCACCCTATATAACAAACACCAATCCACTCCTACAATTAACCACACCTCACTCTACTTGCCACTACACACACACACATGGGCAACGCATTGCCACGCATGTGCCATGCCCATGGCCATGAGGCGAAGACCACCACGGTGGTGGTTCCGGTGAGCATGTCGGACGGTGGGAGGACGAAGGCGGTCGGCGGGGATGATGGCGGTGTTGCCGCTGCTGCGGCGGTGAGAGTGAAGATAGTGATGAAGAAGAAGGACGCGGCGAAGCTGATCGACAGGCTGATCGAGAGAAGCTCGAGGGAGAGGAGGAGGAGGATGGAGGAGATCAAGAACGAGCTCAGGACCGGAGACGACGGCACGGTGAGCTCGTCGCCGTGCCGGGACGGCTGGACGCCGAGGCTCGCACCGATACAGGAGAACTAGTGCACGTGTATACAAAGAGAGAGTTTATTTTGTAGCTTTGGTACTTGTAGTTCTGCATGGGAGTGTGAATGTGTGATGCATGTCCCTTGTAGTAGCTAGTACATACTGTAGATCAGATAATTCTAAGGAAAAAAGTCAGCAAATAATTTTGCTATTTGAGGAGTGCTAGCAGCTAGTAGAATGTAGTGCAAGAGGTGGCACCTGGAGGATGGAGTTTAATTACGGCGTAGTAATTACTAGTTACAAGTGCTACGATCGATCAATAATGTATTATGTACTAATTTTGTAAAATATGCTATATGGTGATTGGTAAGTACAAAAAAAAAAGTGAACATACGGTGGTTTGTTAAAAATAAAAAAGATTGCTTATTATTATTATTATTAGAATTGCTTAACCATCTCAATTCTCGCCTTCTTTCCAAATCAGATGTTAGCAAGTGGCGCAGAAAGTTTTTTTGTCACATTTTTTTGTCTTACAATCTTTTCATCCTTTTAGTAATTAACTCATTTGATATGTAATTTTATTTTGTTGGTATCATAGTAATTCAATCTGTTGTCATAGAATTGAACTTATAATTCACTCATAAACTATTTTGTTTTGTGTAAAAATGAGATCATAGTTTAGATTCTTGATTCTTTTTATTTTTATATGTGTAATTAATTGAAGTCTTATGTTAACATGTGTGGATAAAGTAGAATATATGTTACTAACAAACACATACTGTGAAAGATAATTTAAAAAAAAACTACTTTATTCTTGGTTATTACACATGGAATCCTGTATATGAAGCATGGAAAAAAATTATTAGAAAAAAATTATTAAAAAAAGTAAAAATAACTTATTGGCATGGACACCTAGATGGTTAACTATATAAACTGGTAATACGCCTTAAATTAAGCTAAGGATGTAAAAGTGCATCCCTGCTTTTCGTTTTCGCCTGAAATTTTTACGCATTGCATTGTGTAGAACGCAGCCTGGACTGATGGAATCAACTGCCGTGAATTGACGCAGGGAATAGTCCAAGAAATGGATTGTAGGCCACTCGAATTTATTGCATCATCTTTACCTCCCTCAAGCCACTATCAGGCCATCGCAATTACAGACCAGTTCAAAGGTTATCTTGAGCTATGGCAGTGCTGCCATCAAAGACCCCTTCAAACGGGTACCAGATGAAAATAAAAACAAAACGAAAGGTGACTATGCCACAATAGTAATTCAACTTAATACAAGAAAAGCAGCTATTTCACAGCTAGTGGTGCAAACCTATTATATGCTGACTACGACTAGATGCATCTAAATCAGCATTCATTTTAGCAAGAAAATTGTACTTTTAAATAATTTGTTATCATGCTTTATTGTAGAGTTAATAGTGCCAATGTGTTGTGAACATGACTAATTGTTGAATACCACACTAATTTATAGTCATCGATTGGCCTCACAAGTTTCGTGTCTCGCAAGATTCAGTTGCTTGGGTATCCAGCAATTTTAAGAAACATATTGGATACCATAACATCTGGGTCTCAGACTTGAAACTTCGGGCTTGAAGTGAAAGCAAGCACCTTTTATAGTCATAGACAACAAGAAAGAAAGAATGCCAGATTACAAAAAAATACATACAGTAAACATATAATCTTTGTGCCAGGCAGCATATCATCAATCATCCCATTGGACACAGTACAACATCTAGTATGTGTCGAACAATTTAACATTACGTTCTAATTTCTCTGTCGTACTAGTTGTTAATCGTTACTAGTTTGTTTACTTCCCTCCAGAAACAGGCTTTGCGAGCAGCTTCTTTGGTAACTCCTCCAGGGGGGTTGTTTTGAGAAGGTAAAGTCTGGCAGCCCGCTCTTGCAAGGTTCCACCACATTTTAGTCCCCGGGTCTGCAGCTCCAGTTTTAGCCTCTCCGACCCAAGCAACTAGAAACAAACAGCAGAGTTACATAAAATTAGAGATAAGGTCAACATAAAAGTATTAAAAGATTGACGAGTTAACGAAGCAGGCTTGCCACCACAACAACTAAGGTAGAAATTTAATGGAAACCACAAAGATCTACCAGATTATCATGCTGCGAAGGAACTGAACATATGATGTTGAAAAATATGATCTAATGATCAGATAATTGAGAAAACAGTACAAATAAATATCATGCAGTTTATCAGCTTATGTTGCATCAGAACAAGAAAATGTTGGTTCACTGCTTCAGACTGAAAATATTATAGAATCATATTTGATTATCCCACTTAAAACTTATAGAATTATTGGTGCAATATATATATCAAGAAAACAGCCACGAGTTATACAAAAAACAAAATGCTGTCAATACAACAGTTATGCAGGAACTGACACCTCATGTCGGCAGTGTAATATAGAGACAATTAGTGATAACTAACTCAAGAGAGTGATCTTTCCACTGAATTAGCAAGACAGCAAATAACCAAGTCAAAAAGAGACATTTCCATACAAAAAGTGTGAGAAAATTTGCAAGTAATGGACCCAATATGGTGCCCACAATAGATGTGGGTTCCGATGGTCATTCTTATAGCAAATATTAACTTCTACTACAATGAATTTATGCATGACCCAATAATGCACTTATTGTCCATATAATCCAGTTCAGAAATTCATGCAAAGATGTTGCCATGTTGGCACAAAATATGCTGAGCTACAGAGCTAGTGTTTCCAGAGTGATATAAAACTATCTACCTGCACGAGATACCTAATTATGCAAAGTCAAGAGTGTTGTGCCATTTAGATAGGCTAAAAGTCAGTTAATCCTTAACCACTGTAGAAATGCCTTTCAGTTGTTACTTTGATGTGCCTACGCTAGTTTATCACCATCCAATAGACCCACCAATTCAATTTCTTTAAGATTCTGAATTTTTAATCAGAACGCGTGATAGACTATGTTTTAATATCATAATCATGTGAGCCTTTTTATTTTTGAAAAAATTCCCATTCAGAGGTACATGTTTGGTCCACAATTATCACTCAAATCCGTGATGCAAATATGTAGCACAAGGAATAAAATAACACATCCATACCTCCAATCCTGCAGCTGAACTGTACTTTGTGAGGTCCAATGGCTCCTCTGACAGAGAGGTTCCATTTCTTTCTGCAGATTCTTCCACAGGCGTCACCTCTGGCTTATTGTAAAGTGACTTGTCTGAACCAGAATTCTCCTCCTTGGTTATCACTCCATCTAATCTGGGTACATCTCCTGAACTAGCAACAGTGCCATTCTCAGAAGTGGGCTGATCTACCACTCCTCCCTTGAGATCTACACTCCCATCTGAGTCAACATTACCATGTTCACTTCCCGAGCTCACAGCCAATTCTGGGGACTCCTGAACACAGTTTCCATTCTCCTCTGAATCACTGTGCCGGGGCTTTTCAACTGAGGATTCTCCTTCCAAGTGAGACACAGAAACTGAGCGTAGATTGAGTTTCTCCTCGCTTTTGTTTGATCCATTTGAGCACTTTCCCTCATCAAGAACTTCAGATTTTGCATCTGAACCCTTGATACCATCGCTATCCTCATCATCATCGACATCGATGTCACTATCACTCTCACTATCTTCTACCTTATTCTTGCCCAACCTACAGAATTGAATCAAATTAGCCAGTTTACAACAAAAATAGATTAGTTTTCAACAAAAAGCCAAATGAACACACTAGCACTATACAATGTGTCACAGTTGATTCAATTAGCTACTTGATAACAACACCACATATTTCCAGGCAGATGAACCCCTCCTTTACCTCCCAATATTCCACAACTGACTTAGATTAGCTATTTTGCAACACAATTAGATATATTTCCAAGGAATAATACACAAAAGAACCCCTAATGGACCAATTAAGTCATGTTAGCTATCTTATAGCGACAATTAGACAAAATTTAATGCAGGAAACATACAAATCCTAGTTTTATTCTGCAGTAAACGACACTTGAAGCAAATGATCCACTTCATAATAACGATCAGGAGAAATTCCCAAAAGACAACACAAAAAATCCCTCTTTTACTCCCCAGTATACAACCATTTGAGTCAATTATCTCCTTTGTGCTTAGGTAATATACCGAGCAAACAAAAACAAAAGACCCCAATTTACTCCAGTAAACGTGAATCAACATGTTACAAATTAGCTACTTTACGACAATCATTTGAACCAAATTGACTAGGCACCAGGGTTGAGTCCATTAAGCGCACCAATAATAGAACAAGAATACAAGTCTTTCTATACTACTTACCAAATCTTAAGCTTTTTGGCATCCGCCCCAACTGGCGGCTTGGGCGCAGCCTTTCTCTTCCCAAGCGAGGCACGCACTGACTCCTCAACCTCTCCAATGCACCGCTCGGCGTCCTTACGGTACTTCTCAAGGTATTTATCGACCTCGGCAGCCCCACCGCCGCGCCCAGCCTCCTTGGCCTTCTTTCGGATGAAGTCCTCGGCGAGCTTCTCAAGCTGGCGGTCGGCAGCCTCGGCCCTCCACTCCTCAAGGCGGCGCTCGGCGTTGACGTGACGGAGCCTGCGACCGCTCATGTCACGGCAAGCATCGAAGTTGCTGGTCTTCTTCTGCCCGGCCTTGGAGGCAGCGCCGCGGAGCAGGGAGCCGAAGCCGCCCTTCCCGCCTCGGAGGCGAAGGAGTGCGGAGGCGGAGGGGAAGTTGCCGCAGGTGGAGGAAGCGAGGATCGACGAGGGGGAGATGGACGCGCGACCGGAGACGAGACGGAGGTAGGCTGTGGGGACGCAGGAGGCGGAGGAGACGGCGGCCAGGAGGTCCCCGCCGGAGATGGTGGGCGTGGCGAAGCGGAGGCAGTGGGTCCGGCCGTCGAGGAGCCGGACGAGGATCTGGTAGGTCTCGGCCATGGCGGAGGAGAAAACCCTAGCCTTCGCTGATATCGCCGAAGGGAAGAGACCGAGAGGGGTAAAACTTCCCACGAGGACCATACTTAAAGCCACATCAAGAGCAACCTCTCTCTGAGTTCGACACGTCGCGCGGGAATCTTGATGCATCCTGCCTCCTCAATGCGTACTACAAATATTTTACGTAATTCTCACTTATCACTGACGGTGGGCCCCGACATGCTCCACAATGGGTTGTGTCAGTGAGGTATTAAATTTTCATAACAATTTTTTGTCCGTACACGTAGCAGCACCATTAACTTGCTTCTCTTGGTCGACCTCTATCGCGAAGCCTTCCTCGCATCAGAGCCGAACCGCCAGACCGATTCCACAAAAAGGCAAGAACCTTCGGAACTCCGAGCAGCGAGCGCAAGCGTCTCCGGCGATGAAGCCCCCGGCAGCTGCGGGCGAGAAGGGCGGCGGCGTGGACCCGTCGCTGCCGCGGTTCAAATGCCAGGAGTGCCACCGTGCGCTCGTCGTCGTCGGCGTCGACTCCTTCGCTGACAAGCTTCCCGCGCACGCCGCCCCCGGTACGCACGTCCCCTCCAATCCGATTAGCCCCCTTCCCCTACCAATTCGTGCCGTTTCGATTACGAATCGCTTTATGTGGCCAGTTTGATCAGTAAAAGTGGATTTTTGTGTTCCTTCACTTTTTTTTTTTTTTGGCTAGTGTCAAGGTGGTAGGCTGGCGTGAGAATCTTAAGAGCCGGAGGATTCGTGCATAATTGAATCGATTTGTTTGTAGCGTAGTTTGGATTGGCGGAAGTGATATGGGTTGTGATGAGATGTACGATTGATGACTGAAATAAGTCTCATAATGATAAGTTGCGAAGTCTGGGCATGGTTGCGTTCAATTCCAGGCGCAGTATGGATTGATTGGATCATCTATCGTGCAATTTTGACAGAGAAAGAGTGGTAATTCAATAGTGGACAATAACATCAAAATAAGGAATGTAAATTTCTGCACATGCTGACTTGCGCTGTTTCTAGAGTTTGTATGGTTCGGTATCATTTTTTTTTCATCAATTTGAGTTGAAAGTTGAAACTAGCATTAAATTGGTAATGGTGACTAATTCAGTTTACAATAATGGGCCTTTTAGGCCCTGAGAATAGTAGCATTCCCTGTTATTGAATGGGTGGATCTTCTCTTGCAAAGCACACTCATTCCATGCACAGCCAGTGGTTATGCAGAGCTAGTGGAAAGCCCTTGCCTCGGGGGGGGTGGATGGGGGTGGTTGGTTGGTGGTCTTCTATATGGTATGACATAGAAAAAGTAAAATATTGGAGATGGAAGATCTGAAAGAACTTTGCTCAATCTGTTTCCTTTTTGGTTAAGTATAATGTGCGTCCATTGCCTTGGTGCTAGGATCTGGAATTGGCATTTGCATTGCTTTTGTCAAGAGATCTTTTTGCGTAAATCGATGCATCATTTCGTAATGCAAGTTGATCCAGAAGACCTTTCGTTTTCCAGTCAATTACTACAGAGTATCATCATGAAAGATCCCCTTTGTGAATTGTGATAGTAGTGCTTATTTTTATGTCACATGGATGCAGGAATGCATTCATCCTCTGTTCAGGGTAGTATGATGGGGGCAAGCAAGTTGGACAATTCATATGTCATGCTATCCAAGCAGAATAGATCTCAAGGTCCTGGAATTCCCCCACGTCCGCCAAGCACAGCTGCCCCGCATCTTGAAAGTAATCAATCAACAAGAGCGATAGAGGGATCATATATAATGTTGCCACCTGCTGCTGCTTCCATATACAAGACATCTGCCTCTGAAGGGGGTGGGGTGCAACTGCCTCCACCGAATGTGAGCTCCAATAGCCCTTTACAGGGAAGCAATTCTGGATTTCACTCAAGTGTGACTGTATTAAAACGGGCATTTGAGATTGCCACCTCACAGACTCAGGTATAACAAATTGCTTAAGATGAGTCTTGGTTGAATATGTATGCAACTGTTAGTTGTCATGCTTCTTCAATGCATTTCCTTCTGCTGTTGTTACATTTGATTTGCTTTAGTTTTTCTGTTGTGTCTTGCAGGCGGTATAATTTTTACTCCCTCCATATCTTTTTAACTGTAGTTTTGTGGGAAATTTTTTTTTGCTAAATAAGTGTATTTCTACAATTTCAAGGTAAAATATGTGCATATCTTTCAAAAGTATCCTTATTCTTGTTTAATTCATACACCTTTGTAGAAGACAATTAATCACTTGAACCATTCTTTTAATAAGGATGGGATAGTAAACTTCAACCACCCCTTAATATGTGTGCATAAGGCTAAACCTACATTTTGAAAAGATAGGGAGGGAGCATGTACTAGTAGTCTAGTAATGTTGTTAACACGATGTTTATGCTGGTTGGATTTTATGGAAATGATATTAACACAGTTATGTTCTTGCAGGTTGAGCAGCCACTCTGTCTGGAATGTATGAGGGTGCTTTCCGATAAGATGGATAAGGAGATTGAGGATGTTAATACTGACATTAAAGCTTATGAGGCTTGTCTTCAACGTTTGGAGCTGGAATCCTACAATATCCTCAGTGAAGCTGACTTTCAGAAGGAGAAACAAAAGGTGCCAACTTTATTGTGTATCTATGGTACCAAATGAGGTTGTGTGGAGCAGGTTTCATTTGACTTTCTTGACCTATGAATTTTCTGTACATGTAGCCAAACTGAATGCTAAGCACTAGTATGCTAACTTACCATGCATCATTTATACTGAAAAAAATATAATCTGATTTCATTACATAAATAGATTGCAATCATATGACTCCTGAACTCTAAAGGCAACAAATGTCCATAAGTGTACTTCTGGTTGCCAGATAACACAAAAGTTGAAGCTTGATCTGTCAATGAAAGATCTGTCTGCCAGTGTCTGCTCAGATGTCATGAATCCCAACTTGTGTCAATGATTTTATCCAATTTGCCTCCTTGTCTCAAAGGAAATCTAGTTTGGTTTATTGGTCTAGGAGACTAGGACTGCGATGTTAAATAGAAGCAGATGAAGTGGAACAATCCCATGATACACTATACAATGGGGCTGTACATGTGGAAAATATCACCATTCAGTGACCATATATTAGAGATATTCTAGAAGTACCGTATGTGAAGCCAGCAAATAGCAATAGAAGCAACTTTTGTAAAGGCATAATTAGATATTTAAAAGCGGCAGGTCTATGGTGGGAAGGGAATGGCTTGAAATGGCCTAGTTATTTCTTTATGAACTTAATTTCTGCCCTGTGTTGGTTGACCTTATTTCTGTATGAATCATACAGTTGACCTTGATATCGTATCCTTAGCTGCAACTAGAGTGTACAACCTCCACAAGTAGAAAATAATTTCTGCCGTGCATTTATTTCTATATACTTATTCAAAACAGTGTACAAGATAAGACAGCAACTTGGAACAAGAAGAAAAAGGCAGACAGATGAGTTATAAGGACTAATTTCTATTGAAACACTAGACATGCAGACAATATTTTCAAGGGAAAGTTTCATCCGTACCACTAGAAAAGTGTAATATTTTGTATCCGTCACTGCAAAATTGGGTATTTCGTATTCATTCTTGAAAAGTGCACTAGTCTTTTGTATTTATCATTGTTTTTAGGTCAGCTGCTGGTCAATGGAGGAAATAACATTTTTACCACTGTTTGGTGTAAAAATATCGTATTTTAGTGGTACAGACGAAATGTATTTTTGATCTAAGAGTATTACTTATCTAAAATATAAGATTTTGTACCGTCCTTTGTAAAGTATTAAGAGATTAAAAATATATTTGTCATTTACTCTGTTGACTAGTGATTGACCTAACGACGATGGTAAATATAAAAGACTAGTGCACTTTTAGTGGCGAATACGAAATACCTGATTATGCAGTGGTAGATACAAAATATCGTACTTTTCTAGTGGTAAGAATAAAATTTTCCCAATTTTCAATGAAAATTATTTCCTTTGAGTACTTCATTCTAAGGAAGTTCTTTTTTGTTCATATGGCATAACTGTTCATGAAGTATTTGGCTGTTCTGAATAAGTTATGTATATAATAGAGATTTTCTTCTGTCCTGCAAACAATAACCAGTTCCTTTCAACTGTTAAATAGTGATGAATTTCTTGGATCTTAAAGGAATATCTTTGGAATATGACATAGGAACTGAAGACTCTTACTAGTTTCATATTTGTAATTGTTCTGCTATTCCAGATTGAGGATGAAGAAAAGAAACTTAAAGCAGCTATTGAAGAAGCTGAGAAGCAATATTCAGAAGTTAGGGCTGAGATGAAGGATCTTGAAACAAAATCAAAGCAATTTGAAGAGTTGGAAGAACGGTTAGTATTTGAAAGCTTCACTATGCCATTTCTCTTATAGGCAACTTATTTTTTTATTTGTTTTGAAGCTTGTATCCAGATTGCATGATCTTAGAGTTTTTTATTTTTATTTTTCTTTTGTCTTTGTATGCAGCACTTGTAGCTGGTTCTCTACCTCATGGTCATGTTTTTGTCCCTTTTCATTATGAGCTGTGGTGTTATTATATCAAGTATGTATGGACAGGAATGGGCATGTCAGATATGTATGCCGGGTATCACATACAACTGGATGGTATACTAAAAAAGATCAGGACATTTGAGACTATGTTGCCTGAAATTAAACAATTCATTTCTATTATTAAATGGTTGGTGAAATTCCTTACTATTATTGTGACATCAAAAGATGCCTCCTCTGGAGAAAACTTTCTACATAAAACATTGTATCGCTGCAGTAATCACAAAGTGATTCTGTGCAATCTGAGTTTTTTGTTTCAAATATGGTATTGTAGAGCTCAATATTTTTTTTTATTTCTTCTTAAACTTGTTGCACAAAGCTGATCATTCTATTTTTGATTAAATCAGGTATTGGCAAGAATTCAACAGCTTTCAGTTTCAACTGACGTCCCACCAGGTATAACTATTACAAGGCATATGAATATCTACTTGTCAGAATAAACCAACACTAATTCGCTATGATCTCCTTTTGAAATGTCCTTTATTTTTCACACTGAAACATCTTGTCATTCCCAGACTGAAAATGTAGAGACTTGCATTTTGTTCCAGATCAGTCATAGCTCGTAAGCAATATAAAATAAGCCTGTGGTTGACTATGCACTCAAATCTTACACTGGTAGTCTACCAAAAAAATTGTTGAAGAAAAGTTAATCTTGCTTTCACAGACAACAATGTTAATCTTTTGCCATATGTTTTGGTGTTGCATTGTTATGTTTCATAAGCTTTATCTTGGCTATATGCATGCTTCCTGATCATTTCTGTCCTCTGTGCTGGCTTTTTAAACCTGATATACTTTTAAGTAGTTATTTGAAAAATTATTGCTTACTTTACTGTTTAGGAAGAAAGAGATGCGGTTTTGGCCAAGATAGAAGTATCGCAGGTGCATCTGGAACTGTTAAAGCGTACAAATGTTCTAAATGATGCATTCTACATTTCACATGATGGAGTGATTGGAACCATAAATAACTTCCGGCTCGGTCGCCTTCCTAATGTGCAGGTAAATTATGCAAAATGTACTGGTTACCATGTCTCTTCTCATTTCTCAATGCTTCTCTCCTCTGTGTTGTTTTTCAATTTATCTGGTGCAAATAGTTGCAATAGCTTTGTGAGAACATACACTTGATTCAGTCTGCTATCTTCCCCTTTCCCCCTCTTTCGAATGTGACTGTTGTGTGCTTGACTGACCATGCCAATCTATGTTACTCTTATGTTAGGTTGAATGGGATGAGATAAATGCTGCTTGGGGTCAGGCTGCTCTTCTATTGCATACGATGGCCCAGTATTTTGCCCCAAAATTTCAGTATCCTTAACACCATAATTACATTGTTTTTACGACATCGATTCATCCATCATTCTCTTGAGAATTGAGATGTAATTTCCTATTGGGAAGTACCTGGATCAACAAATTGTACCACATGTTGCAATTAATTTCAATAGGTGTACCACATCATTGATGCTTCCTTTGTTCTAATTATGTGGTTGTGTACAGGGTTTAGGTTCTTGACGAAAACCAGTCATCTCGGTCTGAACCGATACATGTAATACTGGTCAGAAAAATGTGTAATAGAGTGTTATATTAGAAGATTTTATAAACTAGTGAAGTAGTGATTATAAAAGGTGGGAGAAATACAAAAAAATTAATAAAAATGCAAAGACAAAACAAAAAAAATCAAGAATGGGCCAAAAACACCAAGAAACCAGCTGGTTCCCAGCCTATCGGCTAGGTCTGGGATTCAGCCACAAAATAGAAACCTGAACCTTGGTGATGTATATTCAATATGTATCCTTTGCTTGGGGAAGCTCTATTCAACAGCCTAGTTGAGTTTCGTTACCAGGTTGCATTTATGTGAATTTGTCCGAGACTGAGCATGAGAAAGCTCTGGCATTGCTTTTCAGCGCCCAAGCAGGCATAGGCTGCGAGTATGACTGCAACTTGGAAAACTAGCACTAGGTGGTGGGGTGAATTGGTTTTAGTAATGCATATTGTGGCCCCTCTTTAAAAATCAGATGGCATAACATATGCCTCTTCAGGTTTTTTAGTGTCTCCTTTTCTTTATGGATTAGCAGCTGAGCAGCAGCATTGATGTAGTAAGTGCTACACTTTATAGTCTCCTTTGTTGTGAACTTCACATTTTTCTACTTTATTCAAGGCTTTCAGGAATTCTAAATACACTGCAGTTCTCTAAATGACAATGTTGCAATGGAATTCCTGAACTTCTTTCTAGATACCGAATCAAGATTCATCCTATGGGAAGCTATCCAAGAGTCACAGACATCAACAACAATACATATGAATTGTATGCTTTCTGGTGACAATTTATTCTCCTTACTCTCCTCCTACAAGATTTGGAATATAGTACTACTTATTTTTCTAATGTTCTTTAATAAATTTAATAAATTTGTGTTGAGTAATTTGCATTCCTGATTTCTGACCTTGCTTAGTAAGGCAACCAGCATCTCTCTCATATGTAAGTGCATTATTCAAACATGATCACTTAACATGGTGGTCAGAATTTTGGATTGAATATGGTTCACATATGTGCTGACTTCTATTGATCATCACCAGCCTGCTCTTGTTTAGCATGCGTTATATTAACAAGTGCTATGATGGCTGTGCTGCCATTTGGTGTATGCTGGGGCTTTTAGAGAGTTGAATATGCACATTTTTATTGATTGTTATGTATTGTATAGGGTAATCTGTGGTAGTATATCAATATATCAAAAGAGAAGTTGTAAATCATCATGATTCTGTTTTACTTGCCCTCAAAATTATCTGTCATTTGATGAGAATGTTTGCCCTTTTTTTAATTTGAACTATGCATCTATGTCATGTTCTAGAATTTAACAAGTTGCATCCTTGTCCAGGTTTGGTCCTGTAAATTTATTCTGGAGCACGCGATTTGACAAAGCCATGACATGGTTTTTGACTTGCTTGCAAGAGTTTGCGGAGTTTGCTATGAGTTTAGATCAAGAGAATAATGTACCACCTGAGAAATCATTGAAGCTCCCCTATAAGTAAGTCTTCTGGTAACTTTCTACTCTCAATATTATGTTGGTTGAGGAGTATGATCATTTCTACTTCTCAATTGTTATAATTCATGCTTACAAATCACCTTTTTGTTTGGAAAATTGCATGACTTGCCACCTTGACATCAACTAAAATTCTTTTCTAAAGATTTCTACTGAGGTGAAATTTGTTCAAATACAGCAGGTTTTACAGGCCACCACAATCAAATGCAAAAATTTCCCCCAAAAAAATGACAATTGCCTACCACATTCAAATGCCAAAAAATGACCACCACATTCAAATGCAAAAAAATGCTTCATATGATTGTGTTTTATTAGAGAAAAAACTGACAATTAGTGCAAGATTGGGAGCACAAGCAGTGGTTCTCTTGGACAGTGGAACTTTGAGCAAAAAATTTGGAGGAAAGCTTCAGTAGGATCTCAGCCAATATGTCTCTAATATGTTCCCTTGGGACGTTTAAGATATATACCATTTAAAAAAGTTGGGAAGTACTTTACAATGGTGCAGGGCTAAATTTCATCGGCTGGAAGAAACACTATTTTCAAGAAATGACAGGTGGTGATTGTATTCCGTATCCTCAATTGTCATTTCTAGACAATAATTCTTTTGGTTGGGTTAACTATTACTCCATCTTGTACAAGGTACCCCAACCTAATTAAAATGGTGGATCTTTGCATCATCAATATAATTAATTGATGAACACTTCAATTTTTCAAACAACAGTGGTTTTGATGAGTAATACATAAATGTCATCCAACAAATTTATCTACATATGCCATAATTTCAATTTCCTGAATTGTTATTCTAAGATTTACTTCATTTTCACAGGATTGATGGCGACAAAGTAGGGAGCCACACAATCTTCTTAAGTTTCAATAAAGTTGAGAATTGGACCAAGGCGCTAAAGTACATGCTCTGCAATTTGAAGTGGGTTCTCTATTGGTTTATCGGGAATACAAGTTTTGCACCACCCCCTGGATCGTTATATCTAGCGCAATCTCCTAACAAAAAGAGTTGATCGGGTGTTTGGATAAAAGATTGTGTCGCTGACCCTAGAAGCTGATTGTAGGGACCTGTTCACAATAACTTGTTTCGTCCAGTTGCTTTACAGGTGCAGGAGATACTAGATATAGTCGTAGATGTTGTTTGCATGTCGTCATTGTCTTGCACTTGCTATTGTGTATATCCCACAGAGATCAATTTCATTTGAATGCACTACAATTACAAGCAAAGTGGAACCAAGAAAAAGGAAAAAAAACAAAAAAGATGCGTTGCATGTGTTATAATTTATAATTCTCTCTTTTTTTCTTATTTTACTTGAAGAAGAAGAATTTATACATAAAAGAATATTATTCTACGTTTTTCAAAGTGAAATATTATCTTATTTTTCAAAAATGTTATAAATATTATTTAGCTTAATCATTAATTGTTTATATATAAAATAAATATTAAAAATAGATATTTATTTTATTTTATTTCTTAAAAATTGTGGATGAAACTAAAATGATATATAAAAAAGAACAGAATAGCAACTTTGCTTGGTTGTTTGTTTCGCTAAATTATAGTTGGAAATGGTCGGAAATTTTCATCCGATTGGGTATTTAAATACTTTTAAAGCATAGAAAAATTATTTAATTGGTCGTCCATTGTACACTTTCGATGATTGAATATATGTGGTATGATTTGTATGTTGTGTTATATCATATCAAACATATAATACATTCAAACCTAAACACAATCTATTTAATTATTAAACGGTTTAATTATGTGGACTATTTATATCAAATTCAAACACGCATAACATGTGACATGCTCGTGTTGTGTAATCACTAGGGATTGAAAAAAAAAAACTTTTGTTTGTTGGTAGGAAAAATATTTAAAATCTGCTGCGCACAGATTTAATGGTGTAAATAGTTCAACAGTGATCTCAAATAAGTGCGAAAAGGTGCCCACCAGAACATCAGAAGTTAAGTTCCTTTCATAGGATCCAGAAGGTCTAGATAATTTTTGGTCAAAAGAAAAATCAGCTGGTCTCATCTGGGCGGCACCAACGACCGTTGAAATATACACGCACCATGTGCTTCTGAAGTCAAATGTCCCGTCCATCGTGCCGTGCTCATAACTAACAAAGATTTTTATTTGAACCAGTTTACTTGGCTGGTGATATGGGTAATATCATCTTAAGTTGGGTAGAAGCAGGAAGTCACCATGAGAATGATTGAGGTTGCAAATAAAAGTTTTTATATATTTTAAAAATAAGAAATTTGTTATAATTTATGTGTATATATAGCAAAATTAGGCCAAACTCATCTCCTCCCTCCGCGGTTTTTACCTTTGGCACTATTTAAAGTATTGAGAATTCTTATTTGATGAGACATGTTTAAGACTAGATTGATTGGTTGGTGTCTTGATTTTATAAGTACTCAATAGTATAATATGAATTGTTAAGTATGTTTGAGAGTAATGGTATTGTTTTGAGTGTCTAGAAAAGCTAGGCATATCCAGCTAAGCACCAACCAAACATTGTTAATTGATGTAATTAAATAATCTGGATACCGAATTTAAAAAAATCGGATTTGGATGTCTTTTCGAATATCTGGTTATAAAACTGGATTCAGATTCGGATATATATCCAATTATTTTCTCAGATTCAGATTCGGATCTGGTATATGATATTAGTTTCGGATTCGGATAATATTCGCATCCGCTTAGTAATTTGATAATATTTTATTTTGTATTTCTATTATAGTAGCGATTGTAAATCATACTTTACCTTATAATTATACACTTAGGAAAGTACTTTATATCATATTATCCTTGAATCCTGTCAAACAATATTGTAGAAATAAAATAATATTAAAATTTAAAATAATAATGTAATTTGTATAACATTTGAATTTGATAAATTCGATTCAAATTTATATTCAATAATTATCCGATTCGTATTTAAATCTAAGTATGTCCGAATTCATATTCAAATTCGATTAAAGATAATAAAATTTAGATTTGATATAACCACTATCCGATTCAAATCCAATCCGACTACACCCCTAGTTCAAAGGCATATCAATCAAATGCTAGACTAACCAATTGTTGTGTTTTTCTAAGAAAAAATAAAGGAACTAAGAATATGTTTAGTTTGCGTTATCTTTCATTCTTATTGTAAACATTCTCTTTAATCTGATTACCAATAATCAACCATAATGCTAGGTATGTTAAATTTGAAAGTTCAAATTCAAATTTTAAAATATTTGCACTTCGAGTTTGAAAGATGATTAAACGAGTCAAAAGAGAGGATCGTGTCGCGCCCATGCACTTGGTATGGGCACAACCAGCCTGGTTCATTAATACTCTCATAATTACGGCTTACTACATCACTTACGTGAGAGAGAGAGAGGATATCTTGGAATCAAGGCTGGCCTCGCTTTCCTCGTGAGATAATCTCCTATTATAATTCCTGTCTCGCCGCTCGTCCTTTCTTCCCCATACGTACGTTGATCCATCAGAGTCAGAGAGAGGTTTGCACGATGGGATCCATGAAGCACTTGGTGCAGGTGGAGGAAGCGAAGGAGGCCGCCAATGGGGCCCCCACGGCCGGGCCCATGTACCGGTGCGCCGCTGGGAACAGCGGCGCCTCGCCGCCGGCCGTGCCGGGCCTCGACAGCTGCTGGGACATCTTCCGGTACGTGCGCCATGACGATTCATATAAATACCTATGCAACCTTAGACGGTTATCGATCTCCACATACATGCATGGCCTTTTATCAAAAATTCAATCAGAGTACTACGAATATGTGTGTGGTTTCAATATCAAACTTGCATAATATTTTTAAAGTAAAATTATTTTGCATGTAAGATTCTTGTACCATGCACTTTTTTTTGCAATCATGTTTCTTTATATAAAATCGTGGAATTAAACTCTCACGTCCTGTTGCTTAAGTGGCAATTTTTTTTTCAAAAAAGACGTTGTCATTCATTATTATTTGTGATTTAACCTGTAATTTTGCACCAAATCCCACAAAAGTAAAAATTGTTCTCGATAATCTGGGGACGCTTAATTGTACAAAATTTATACTAGACTATCTCTAGGTGCAATTTTTTTTTTGGGGGTTAACATGTTTGCGTGTGACGTACAGTTTGTCCGTGGAGAAGTTCCCCGGCAACCCGATGATTGGCCGCCGGGAAATTGTGGACGGAAAGGTCTGTAGCTCTCCGGTAGTACTCATATGTACGCTTCTAAAATTGTTTTTTGCGAATTGACTAATCTTTGCGTTTCCCATATATATTAGGCTGGTAAGTACACGTGGATGACTTACAAAGAGACGTATGAAACTGTGCTCAAGGTGGGGGCTTCGATTCGGAGTTGCGGGGTCGACAAGGTGTGTCCCCTTGTCGGCAAATTTTGTTTTGCGCAAAATACTTTATCTGAGAGGCAACATCTATATATTTGTAATAGAGATCTCATATGATTTGTACTAATTGAATAGTCAAAAATTAAGAATATGTTTGATTCGTGACTACATATTATTATACATGTTATACCTAGTTAAACTATCGTGTGGTTTATTGTAGTTAGGTATACTAGATGTTGTTAAACAATTTTTAAGTGTTTATTTTGAGTGGCACACTATTAGATATATTTTTACTATATTTTATCTTAATCATTATTACAAATCAAACAATCCTAATTTTTCACAAAATCTAACTATATCACATGTCTAAATCAATGTATGTTTAGCTAGATGTTCATTGTGAGGATTATCTTTATATAAAAATCCTGTGTATGTGTGTGTTTCAATTTTTAGGAGTAATTCTTCATTTATGATAATCAATTGAGAGTATTGATTCGTGATTCAGATCATAGATATATAAGGATTAGACAATTTCTAACTAAGATCTCATGTGATGGTCACTCACAGAAAGTTATTTTCTTAGTTCACCCGAAGTTCTGAATAGTCCTCTGGGGATCTTCTGGAGATTAGTATTGATCAGAAACTTGTACTGATAGGTCCTTTATGTCACACACAGGGAGATCGTTGTGGTATATATGGAGCTAATTGCCCTGAGTGGGTCATCAGTATGCAGGTATGTCAGCTTTGCACAATTATGCTTGAGTTGCAATTTGCAATCACACTTTTGAGTTGTTTATACATTTTGTACACTTTGTTCAGTTGCAGTGCCTTCAGTTCTTGAATTCAACGTATGTACCTAACCTTCTGACTAAATACTGGCAGGCTTGGTGTATTCAAACTCTTCTAGAAAAGTCCCCATCTTTTACAAGAACATTTATTTTCTGCCTAAAGAATAAAGTCAGAGGACTGTTTTTATCTCGTCCAATAATTAAATTATAAATACCTTAAAGCACTTATAATATAGAAATTCTATAAAAATTTTGCAGAAAATTAACATCCAACAAAAATAAATTTTTTTCTCTCAAAATTTCTATAAAATTCCTACATTCCAAATCATACCTAATGATTTAGAACCTTACAACTTTAAGGAATAAGTTGAATTTATTGGTACATATTTTTAAAAAGGTAGTTCCTTAGTACATTGTCTTGTATTCTTAATAAGTTTATACAAGTTTCTCTGGAATTTGGATTACCTAATTTATTCTCATTTATTAAAATAAACTTCTTCTTGGTCAAGTCACACCTTGTGTACTGCTACAGTGCTACTTCTGTATCACTCGTACTTAAATCCTTCCTTGCTTTTTCAGGCCTGCAATGCTCATGGCATCTACTGTGTTCCATTGTATGATACACTAGGTAACCCTTTTTTTTTGTTTCATCGAGCAAATGACCTAATATATGGATTATGGACTCAAAAAAATTTACATGTATTTGGAATTTATCTAGTTTGCAAAGAAATTATCAACATTTTCACACGCGTTCCTTTGTGAAAAAGGTGACTTTTTAATATAAATAACCTTTTAAAAAAATTACAAATCTGACTCAGTGTTTCAAAATATTACAAAAATAACTCTTCTAGTTAAATCTAGACATGATATGTGATAACAGAAGTGCGGCAAACCTGCAGCAAAGAGGTTTACCGCACTTCTATTGTTACGTGTCACGTTCAAATTCAATCTTACTTTTAAAAAAGATTATTTTTGTAATTTTTTGAAACATTGGGTCAAATTTGCAACTTTTATTAAAAGATTATTTATATAAAATATTCAAAAAAGGCTTATTTATATTTCCTAATTGCTGTTAACAATAGCATTGTTGACATCTTTGTCATCTTTCATGGTTGTAGGTGCTGGAGCTGTAGAGTTCATATTGTGCCATGCAGAAGTGCAAATTGCTTTTGTAGAGGAAAAGAAGATTGGAGAGGTATAATGATACAAGATATAATCCCTCACTGGTAACTACTAACTAGTTCCCATGGCAAGGACTGGATAACAATTAGCATGTTTGTAATGCTATGTGCTATATGCCTATACCTTTAACTTTCTCTCTTTTTTCCCCTTTGTAAGAACTTTTTACAAAGCCATGAGCCATTGGTAGCAAAACAACACATGAGCATGAGTTTATTTACTCCATTAGAATAAGCTAACTTGGCATATGTATTAGGCTTGTTGAGTTTCATGCACCGATGAATTCACCTAAAAATTTAATCTATTAAAAAAAGAAAATTGATCTACTTATATATATTTCAACATTCCTCTCACATCTAAACTATATTAGACTTAAGATTTTTATAGTGCAAAGAATGTTGGTGCAAGGGCACTGATTTTAGCACATGGGGCACAAACACAAAGATACTATTTATTTTTCTCATAAATTGTCATAATCAAGTCTTGAATTCAAGACTTTTGAGATCTGATATTATTTTAAGTTTCATGTACATATCAACTCACTCAAAAATTTAAACTATCAAGAAAAATTAATTTACTCATATTTTAACAAAGTTAAATACATGAACCATTGTTTCATGGTTCAGCTGATTTACCTTGTAGTTGAGTGTTTCACACAATTTTTGGACTAGTGAGGAGAGGAACTTGACTATAAATAACATATCTTGGTTCTTTGTCAGGTACTCAAGACATTTCCCAATTCAACCAAATTTTTGAAGAGTAAGTTAGATATGCTTATCTCATGTTACTAAGTTACAATACTTCATCCATGCTTTACTGATAATGACATCCTTTTCTTTTAAGCAATTGTGAGCTTCGGTAAGGTCAATCCACAACACAAAGAAGAGGTAAAAAAGAACGGCTTGTCCATCTATTCATGGGATGAATTTTTACAACTGGTAAGATTCTCACTTTCTGCAGCAATTTACCAAAGGAATAACTGTGTTAAGATTACAAAAATAGTGGCCTAGTAAGACACAATTAACTCTCTACTTGTTTTACCAAACAGGGTGGTGAAGAGAAGTATGAACTACCGGTGAAGCAAAAGGATGACATATGTACAATAATGTACACCAGTGGAACAACTGGTGATCCTAAGGGAGTATTGATCTCCAACAAGAGCATTATCACCATCATTTTAGCCGTTGGCGAGTTCCTTCGCAATGCAAATGAGCAGGTGAGCGTTGCATATTTTGTTGCAGCTTTCTGTAAATTCAGTAATTTACCTTAATGTGATCTCAATTCTTATCTGGTTTTGCTGTCACAGCTGCATGAGGGTGATGTTTACCTATCCTATCTTCCGCTTGCGCATATCTTTGATCGTATGGTCGAGGAGGTGTTCATTTATCATGGTGCATCAATTGGATTTTGGCGCGGAGTAAGGATGAAACACCTCTAGTTCAATTTCTGTACCTTTTTTTCTAGTTAAAATAGCTCAATTTGATCAATAAGTTTGTTGCTTCAGGATGTCAAACTCTTGGTGGAAGACATTAGTGAGCTGAAGCCAACAGTGTTCTGCGCTGTTCCGCGTGTACTAGAACGAATTTATGGAGGTAACTGCATTCTAATTCATGAATTTTATTCTTTGCAACCATGCATAAGTATTCATCTGATATGTACATTACAAATCTGCAAAATTTGGGTTCAACTTGCTCTGACCTCTTCTTCTTTGTAAGATACACTAGGGCGACCTAGTGTAGTCATTACTCATTAGTATTGGTTTAGAACAGATACAGGTGTACTTTCAGTTTTAGTTTTACTATCCAGGCAATTAATATTCTTGTATTACTTTGATGATTCAGGGATGCAAGATAAGGTTTCAACTGGAGGTTTCCTGAAGAAGACGCTGTTTAATATTGCTTACAAATAGTAAGCTTATTTTAATGTCCCATCCATTTACCCACATTTCTTGGCTAATATGGCGATCAAACACTAATTTTTTTGCACCGAATGGTTGTGAAGCAAGCAAGGAAACATGATGAGAGGAAGCAAGCATGAAGAGGCTGCTGCTGTTTTTGACAGACTAGTCTTCACCAAGGTACACTGAAATGATGATAAACTAAAATTTTCAGATGTTACTCATCCTATCCCCTACTCTTTTACCGAGTTCAGTTGTTTTTCCCCGCATAACCATCTAGGTAAAACGAGGACTTGGCGGCAGAGTACGCTTAATTCTATCCGGCGCAGCTCCGTTGTCTAATCATGTCGAGGAGTTCCTGCGTGTGGTTACATGCTCCCATGTTCTTCAAGGCTATGGTACGTTCTTCATGACATTTTCTGAATAAGTCTAGAGTTCTGAAGAGTTACTCTCTTCATTTTTCTAATAAATATCGTTCTAATCTTCTTATTTTATTTCAAATAGATATCTTCTAAAATATATAGTATTTTCTCTATATACCCTTTCTCAATAATACAATCAATAATTATGGTTTAAGGAATGCTTAGTTGTTCTCTAAGTTTGCCTCGTCTTACCTCGCCAAACTTTGAATAGCCCAAATTTGATCATCACTTTATTAGTTCCAATTTTGGCGACTTTTGACAAGAAAATAAACAAAATACTTGACAAGTTTCATTGGCATGCCAAAAAATTTTTCAAATCTGGTCAACATAACTAATGTTTGGTAGAACAAGTTAAGACTAGTTAAGACTATAAATCGAACACCCATTTATTTTTCTAAGAAATTTGTCTACCAATACTAAAAAGATATGTAGTCATAGAGGTGATAGACAAACTATTAATATGTGAATTAGAGAGTTGAAAGATGTTTTAAATAAAACTGTCGTCCCTGATCTTTTTTTTTTTTAATACTTTGTTTCTAACGTTAGAAGTTAAAAGTCAGAATGATATTTATTTAAGAACAGAATAACTTGGGGCATGTGTGATTCTAAATGCATGATGTGTCTTAGTTTTTCTGCATGTGCCCTTGAGTTCGAGGAGTTCTAGATCAACACTTTACTAGCTACTACTCCTAACTATCCATCTAAACATCACTAAAACCCAACTGCTAAAACTAGACTTGCTTTTGATCTAACAGTTTCAAATTCATCAAACATCAGATGCTTTATTTTTTTCAGAATTCAAACATCAGATTCTTGAGTTGTGATCATATCATGCCAACTTCTTGAATTGTTTTTGTTCTTGATCTTTTTCTATAGGTCTCACCGAGACATGCGCTGGGTCCTTCCTTTCGCTGCCAGACAACATGTCTATGCTAGGAACTGTAGGCCCTCCAGTCCCGTACGTAGACGTGCGCCTCGAGTCGGTTCCTGAAATGGGGTACGACGCATTGTCAGAAGAGTTGCCTCGTGGGGAGATTTGCATCAGGGGTGACACCTTGTTCTCAGGGTACTACAAGCGAGAGGACCTCACCAAGGAAGTTATGATCGATGGCTGGTTTCACACAGGTGCCTTTCCTTCACTTGATTACATCATATGTGTTCAGGTCATTGTCTATTGAGAATGGCAAGTAACATAATTTTATGTTTTTTCTATAAGGTATATATCTATTTTTTTCAATCATGCATTTTTTTCTCATTGTTATGTCAAAACTATAAACTTGAAACTATTCTCTCGGATTCAACTAACTCCTTTTTAGTATTACTAGCGGTAACGTCTTAGTGACAACCAACAAGAGAGATAAGATAACAGGTAGAGATGAGGGGTGGTGATGGTGGTATGGCAAGGTGATAACGACACTGTTGGCTGTGGATGGTGGTGGCTGGCAAGAAAGGAGGTGAGGAGAAGAGTGGGGAGACGGATGATGCTGATGTTGTCCTCGACGTTAATGGTGCAATGAGTGCTACAGTTGACAAATAGTGGTACCGACATAATTAGTCATCAGTGGCCACTAGGTGCAGGATCCATGGGTGAGGGTTGTGTGGCAACAGTAGAGAGGAGGAGGGGGGAGGAGGTGGTGTGGAGAAAGGGAAAAAGTAGAGATTGAATAGAGTTATAAATAAATGATAGAAGATAAAAGTTTTTTTTTTCAAAAAACAAACAACTACAACGTGATCAACCCCAACAAAATTTTCATTGACCATTACCTATTTAGCAAGTATATGTCCTCTGTTTGAAGAATTCCAGTGAAAAAAATCATCAGACTCAGACTGTAGTATGTTAGTTTTTAGATGAGCTTGAAATCAGTCAATCAAAATTAAGAACAGCTTGGTAGATCCCATTTATAGTTTTCTCTTATTTCTTATCAACGAAAGTATTTGCTTGTAGAACCCTCCGACGTAAATGTTATGGGGTAAACCATACTAGAGTACAAGTCAAGTGATATTATCCTGCATGGGGCACCATTTGATCCTCCTTTTTCCTAGAGCTATGATTTGATTTTGGGAAGGTGCACGAGATATTAACACCTCCATCAAATCTAGTCATTTATTGATAGGATAAAACTATACAATAATTGGACGGGAGATAATAAAAGATAGAAAAATATCTGTGATAATCAGATTAGATTGCTATTTTATAATATAAATTATATAGATATCTTTTTTAATTTGTATTAGTTTATTTCTAGTAGTTACGAGTAGACAATATTCCAAAGTGCAACTTATATGACACATTAGATTAAGTTTTATGGACAGGTCAAAACCATTTCAAGGTCCAAACCATTTGCCCTCTTTATATACTTACATACAATGGTGCTCACTATCGTATCTTGCAGGAGACATTGGTGAGTGGCAGCCTGATGGAAGCATGAAGATCATTGATCGCAAGAAGAACATCTTCAAGCTCTCCCAAGGGGAATATGTCGCGGTCGAGAATCTCGAAAACATCTACGCTCAAGCTCCTGAAGTCGATTCGGTACTGCTCAAAAACCTTCATATGCTCACTTCACTTTCTAGTGCTTTGCAGGCTGCAGCATATCCCAATTTTGCGCTGGACTGTCCATTAACTCATTATATCAACAACATCTGCAGATTTGGGTTTATGGAAATAGCTTCGAATCATGCCTTATTGCAGTGATCAACCCCAATAAGCAAGCTCTGGAGCGATGGGCAGAAGCAAATGGTGTATCCGGAGATTTTGCCTCCATGTGTGAAGATCCTAAAGCAAAACAATTCATCTTGGGAGAACTAACCAAGACCGGTAAAGAGAAGAAGGTAACATAGGCAACCGAAACATTTCAACGATTTTTGGATTTAAGCTACATGGTTCATGCAGTGTCTTTGACTGATATACTTTGTGCTTTTCTTGATCATATTGCTGCAACAGCTCAAAGGCTTTGAGCTTATAAAGGCTGTTCATCTCGACCCGGTGCCGTTCGACATGGAGCGTGATCTGATAACCCCTACATACAAAAAGAAGAGGCCACAGCTGCTTAAATACTATCAGGTAATATAGCTCATTTTGTTCCAGGAAAAAGTTTATTGAACATTAAGCACTTGAACGTTGGCCTACTGTTTGCACCTGAAGACGAGAAATGCATTTGTCATGTTACCACACCGCATTAGCTCCTACGACACTTGGATTGTCCATCTAACTGACTTCTGTATCATTTTTCAGAGCACCATCGACGGCTTGTACAAGAGTCTGAAGTGAATTTTTAATGAAGCTAGCGACAAGCACAGAAAACTTTTGTGAAAGAAACACTTTATGTAAGCTTTTTTGCTTTGTCAAATTGGTTGTAAATTGGGTTCGGACATACGCGGTGCTGATGATTGCCTATTTCTGCGTTTCATATAGTTCTGCATAAATGTAAATGTAACCTTGTGATTTACTTTCTGGGAACAAAGCTTTTTTTTTTTTTTGGAAAATTCCACTATCCAGCAAGTCTCCGGATAAGGGGTTTTTTTTATAAAATAATAGTTAATTTAAGTATAGGTAGGGTGGTATCAGCAGAGTAAACAACGCTCCAGAAACCAACTACACAGCTAATCTTACAGCAACCGGAAGAAAGCATACGAAGAGCACTACGTCTGAAGCTTGTCTCTCAGCCAGTCTTGAATCCTCTATGCTTGCTCCTCCTCCATCCTACCAGTCCAAGAGGAGAGGGCTTCGCTTACTATGTTCTTCCACGCACGAAGCGTAGGACTTACAGCTCTGAATTTCGGACTCTCCAGATACCCCAGAGGCAAGCGATAAGAATTGTAGCCCAACTTTCCTTGTTCATTATAGTAGTAGTGTTTGGTTTGAGTGTTAAATCTCACCAACATCAGTTAGACCTTAGACCGTGCCAGGGCTTATCTCAAGCGCTGTCCATTCTTCAGAAAGAAATTCGCAGTGCAGAAAAAGATGCTCGCTTGTTTCATCATTGTTGAAGCAAATAGGACATTCATAGCATGTTAGGATCATACCTTTCCTTCTTAGGTTGCCCCTTGTATATTAAGTCTGTTCTTAAGGAGAACCCATATAAAGACCTTAACTTTCAACAGTGCTTTGTTCTTCCAAATGAACTCATAGTTCTGGTCCCTCGGCCAGTGCTTTAGCAGTTTTGTGTACACCTAACTGACCTTATAACCCTTGAAGGTTGCCGATTTTAGTGATATCATGTCTTGTCCTTCCTGGTTCTGTACAGTCTGCAAGAGGATGCCCAACTGGTCAGACTGTGTGTTCCAGAAAGCCGCCATTCAAATATCTCCCCCAGCTCTACTAATTGCATAAAATCATGAACTGATATCTCAGGATAAATGCAGGAGGAGAAAAGCTGACCAAAGTGTTCCTTTAATCTTCCATCCAGCAACCAATGAATGGTCTATCCAAAAGGCGATTCGCTTACCATCAGATGGAGTAAATTTAACCATCTATTGAATCTATCCCAGTCTTTAGCAACGCTTTTCCACCATCTTGGAACTTCGTATTGCTTTGCCCCGGCAACTTCCTATCAAACGCTGACTCCTACATCAGTCTAACCCAGGGCTTATGGCTGTCATTAAACAGGCTGAAACAAAGCTTAAATACAAGAGCTTCATGAAATACTTCCAGATTTTTTGATGCATAGCCCTCCATTCAACTTTGGACGACAGATGAGCTCCCAATTGACAAAACAGTTTGCCCCAGTCGCCCCAGTGCTGCCTTTCCAGAAAAAAACACCTTCTGATTTTATCCATAGCATGAATGATGGTTTGGGAAACCTGTAGATGCTCATTGTAAAGGTGGGTAGAGCCGAAAGAACTGAATTGGTAAGCATTAATCGCCCTCCAGCTGAGAGTTTCTAACCTACCCAATCTGCAAGCCTACTGTTGAATTTGTGTAACAACAGAATGAACTCCTTGGCTCTGACGTGCTTGTTAGATACTGGAAGCCCTAGATAGGAGATTGGGAAACATTTCAGTTGGCAACCTAGTGTTTTTTCCAGAATATCCGCCTCATCTGAGCGTATGTTGATCGGCAATTTCGAAGCTCACCTGCAGACTTGTATTCGCAGCAAAAATTTTAGGACATTCTTAAGAAACCATACATCTCTCGGGCTAGCCTTGAGGAACAGCACCGTGTCGTCACAAACTGCACTAGGGGTACTCCGTCATAAGGCTGTCTCCAACGGGAGCGCGAGGAGAGGCTCGCGTCGACGGCGGCGTCCGCGTGCTCGACGTTTCCCCGGCGCGATTTGACGCACGCGTGCTACGGAGGGAGATCAACGCCGGTCGAGTGCGCGGCGAGAGAAACAGCGGCGTTGGAGAAGACGAAGGCGCGATAAAACGCGCTTTGCGGGCCCCACGAAGAAACCCGGAGACGAACTCAACCCGCGTGAACTTAATACTGACAGGTGAGTCCCCAAGAAGAACGAGCCCACACGTCAGTGACAGAGTATTAGGTAAACGCGTGGAAACAATTAATCCGTGGGGCCCACCAGCGCGTAAAACGAGTGAGTGCGCCAGCCTCGCTGGCGTCACTCACGCGCACGAAACCCAGCTGAACTCACTGACATGTGGGGTCAGAAATGTGTAGGTCCCATCAGTCAGTGAGATAAAACAATAAAGCGTCGGTTTGTTTGGAAAAAACACGCAACCGCGTGAACTGTAGCAGTAATTTGACCCCCGTGCATGACATGTGGCCCTAGATTCGTATGGTCCCGCATGTCAGTGAGTGCTTTTACAAATTGAAGCCGTTGCGAATTCTTTTTGGCCGTGGCCCACCTGTCAGCCGCACAAAATATATCCGTTGTATTTTAGCCGTTATAAAATAGCCGTTAGAGATTAATTTAATGTTTTTTGGGCTAAAAATTCGTAAAAAATAGCAAAAAATTCCAAAAAAATTCCAAAAATTCATAGAAAATTTCCCCTGCCCTCTCCTATATATAAGGCATGTTGTTGACCTATTTTGACACAAAATTTTTCATCCATCCACAACAAAGGCTATTCGAAATCCTCGCAAATTTTTTTACAAATCCGACATGGATTCGACTCCACCGGGCGGTTTCGTTAACTGGCTTGGCTCTTCCCATACTCCCAGCGAAAACACCGAAAATCCAAACACCGAACCGCAGCCCGGTTTTTCACAGCCACCGACTTACCAGCCGTATCCACCGAATTATCAGCCGTATCCACCGAATTATCAGCCGTATCCACAGTACAGCCAAAATTATCGTCCGTATCCACCACACGGCCACGCAATTCCACCACCGCCACAGTATAGCCAAAATTATCATTTTGTCGGCACGCCACCAACATGCCCCCAGTTTTCCCCACCTCAACCGCACTCTACGTCTGTCTCCGACAACGGCACTCCAGACTCTGCTCCAGCCAATATGCCGACCCGAGTTCGCATCGATGAGCCAAACACTAATGTTGGTGTGCACGGTGGCCAAAAGACGAAGCGCTTACCGTGGTGCACCGATGACGACGTCAAACTGGTAATAATTTTATTTTTCATACAAGAGTATTATGAAAGACACATATTTACGCTCAACCTTGATATTAAAATTTTTTGTACTACATACAGATTAGCTCTTGGCTCAACAATTCGCTCGATTCTATTGATGGAAACAATAGAAAGTACGACATGTACTGGGCCAACGTAGCAGCGGCATACAACGAAACGGTGCCGCCTAGTCGGAGAAGAGAGACCAAACACTGTAAGGATCACTGGCAACGAACCAACAAAAAGGTGGTCCAATTCAACAGTGTTTGGCTCCGCCTCAATGAAGTCTATGCCAGCGGTCGTTCGGACGACCAACTCATGGCGCAGGCCCGCGAGATGTACAAGACGGAGATGGGTCATCCGTTTGTGTTGGATCATTGGTGGACGGCGGTTCGCGGTCAACCTAAGTGGTCCGCAGCTTATGTTGATCCTCCCAACAAAAGAACCAGATTGTCCGAGTCGGGCACATACACGTCATCGTCCAACAACGATGACGTGCCACCAGCGCAGACACGGCCCGAAGGACGAGACTCTGCTAAGGCGAAGCGCAGAGGTAAGGGAAAGGTTGATGACTCGCAGGATTCTACGTTGGCAGCGAGAGCAGATCTCGATGCCTTCATCCAAAATGAACCCAACCGAGCCGAGAAGAGGAAGGACATACTCCGTATGTCAGATAACTTGCGCGCCCTGGCGAAGGCGAAGGAAAGATCCGCCTTGTATAAGGCGTACACGAAAATGATGAGTCTCGACAAATCCATCTTCGACGATGCGCAAAAAGCGGAGTACGATGCAGGGCTGAAGATTCTAAGGGACAAACTTAATGCTGGCGATGATTAGTTATTTTATTTTGAATTATCTCTTGTAGCCAACTATGTATCCTCTGTTATTAATCTATATATGATTTTCTACTTAATTTTACTCTGATATCCAACTATGGAATCTGGCCGTTGGAATATAGCCGTTGCAAAATAGACGTTCGAAATATAGCCGTTGGAATAGCCGTTCAAATATAGCCGTTGGAATATAGACGTTCGAAATATAGCTGTTCAAATATAGCCGTTGGACTCTTTGTCTATATATTCACCCCCTCCGCAAAACTTCTCTTCACTATCCAACTATCATCTCAAACGGCGTAGCTCTTTAAAAACCCAGTTTCATTAGCCACTCAAAAAATGTCTTCTAGCTCTAGTTCCAGCACACATAGCTCCGAGGAGGATGCCATGAACTAAATTGAGGATTTCTTAGTGGAATTCATAGAGGAAGAGGAGGAGGAAGATCGTATCATCGCCGGTCTTTACGCCCGACTTGATGCTTCATCATCCCGCGGACGCCGCCGAAGCAGCAATAGGAGATATATTGACAGAGATCGCGAAGAGGGGCATCAACGGCTCCTCGCCGACTACTTCGCCGAATATTCCGTCTACCCTGACAATACCTTCCGCCGGCGTTTTCGGATGGCGAGACCCCTCTTTCTCCGCATCGTTGAAGCTCTAGGTGGGTGGTCCCCCTACTTCACTGAAAGAAGGGATGCCACTAATCGCCGTGGACTCTCCCCTTTACAGAAGTGCACCGCAGCAATGCGTATGCTCACGTACGGTGGCCCCGCCGATGCCGTCGATGAGTACGTGCGGATTGGGGAGTCCACGGCGATTCAATGCTTGGAGCACTTCGTACAGGGTGTCATCGACATATTTGGCGACCAATATCTTCGCAGCCCCACCGTCGACGATACCCACCGCCTACTGCAACAAGGAGAGTCCCGTGGCTTTCCAGGTATGCTAGGAAGCATTGATTGCATGCACTGGGAATGGAGAAATTGTCCCGTAGCATGGAAAGGTCAATTCACTCGTGGAGATCATGGAGTCCCGACGATTATACTTGAAGCGGTAGCTTCGTATGATCTCTGGATATGGCATGCTTTTTTTGGTGTTGCAGGCTCCAACAACGACATCAATGTGCTAAACCAATCGCCCTTATTCACCGATGTGTTGAAAGGGCGGGCTCCTCATGTTCAGTACTCTGTCAACGGCCGACAGTACAACATGGGGTATTATCTCGCCGATGGTATATACCCGGAGTGGGCTGTCTTTGTGAAGACGATACCCCTCCCACAGACGGTGAAAGATCGGTTGTTTGCACAACAGCAAGAAGGAGCGAGAAAAGATGTTGAGCGGGCTTTCGGAGTTCTACAGTCTCGATTTGCCATCGTGCACGGTGCGGCACGATTTTGGCGACAGTCAACTCTCGCGAAGATCATGCGGGCTTGCGTGATCTTGCACAATATGATCATAGAGAACGAGCGCGACGACAATGCCGCCAACTATGACTACAATGATCATCCGGACACATCCACGGTAGTAACGCCTGTGATTCACTCTGGGGGTACACCTTTATTCGAAGATGTACTTCGAAGAAATACTGCCATCCGTACTCAACCCACGCACACACAACTCAAAAGAGACTTGATCGAGCACATTTGGCAACGTTTCGGAGGAAACACCGACGAGTAGCATTTGGATCCTGTTTTGTAGTAGGCATTTGTTTGCAAATTTAATTTTTTTGTACTTCGCAATTATATCATGTACCGCTATTCGAATTTTAATATATATTTTTTTTTCAAGTGCAATTTTTAAATTCAAAATGTCGAATTTATTTTTTTTGTCGTAAATATCGAATTTAATTTCGTAGGTAATATATTAATATATTAGTAATATTGAATTTAATGAATTAATACAAATTCGTTGAATATATAATTGTTAAATTGTATAGAGCCAAGCAAGAGCCAAGCCATTGGAGTGCTTGACTCTTGCTTGGTGTTTGGTTGGTGGTTAGGAGTGTGGGGCCCACGCTAAGAGCCAAGCAAGAGCCAAGCTGTTGGAGGCTTGGTGCTTGCTTGGTGCTTTGGGATGGTGTTCGCACACGTGGCAGGGAATATTCTGTTTAAGAGTCAAGCAAGAGCCAAGCCTGTTGGAGACAGCCTAAGCCTGCAAGGTTTTGCTAGGTTGCCCGAATTGAAACCCACCTTCATAAGGTCGCATAGGAAATCTACCACCGTGATAACAAAGAAGGCGACAAAGGGTCCCCTTGCCTGAGCCCACGCTTATACTGGAAAGGTTTCCCTGGTAGCCCATTTAGCAGTACCGCCGCCTTGCTTGAGGTTAGAATATTTGCTGACCAATCACACCATTCATCATGATATATATCTGTTAGCGCTCCCCACTCAACCTAGTGAAAAGACTTCTCCAGGTCCAACTTCATGAGCACCACTCCATCTTTAGTTGCTTCTGGACATGCAATTAACTGGTTTACAAACGAGACACAGTCATGAATTGTTCTTGACGAGATAAACCCATACTGATTCTCCTGGACTAGTTTCTCCATCCATTGGGCTAACCGATTGGCTAGAACCTTTGTGATGAGCTTCACTGAAGTATTGATTAGAGAAATTGTCCAATAGTTAGCCATTGTAACTGCCTCTTTTTTCTTTGGCACCAGGGTGAGCCAGGATTTGTCCAGAGGCGATAGATCCACATGGTTTGTTGAGAACTGATGACATAGTTTTAAGAAATCTTCCTTAATTATGTCCCAGGCACACCTGAACCATTCAGCATTAAAACCATCTGGGCCCGGGATTTTATTACTCAGGAAGTCCTTTATAGCATGAGTCACTTCTTCTTGAAGGAACATCAGGTCCAGTTGCGCTATCTGATTCTGACAGTTTTCTGGCTTGGCAATATATTGCTTCAGATGGTGTGAAATTGAGCATTTAAGAGATGAACCCCTTCTGCCTTTAAACTCCCTTGTGAAAGCTGCTAGTTTTCATTTCTGGTCAGGGATGGAGACCCCCTTAATTGCCAGAGTTGAGACTCAAGTTTCTTTTAAGCGCGGATGAGCCTAACATTTGATAGAATCTTGTGTTTTCATCACCCAGTTCAGCCTACCTCAGCCGTCCTCTTTGCTTCCATTTATTATGAGCAAGCTTAAGCAGCAGATCTCTCTTTTCTAGAACCAAACCACGGACTCTGGCTTCTTGGATTAAGAGTGGTATATGCTCTTCCAATAAGAAGAAAAGGTTGATAACTTCATCGCAATAGTCTATCAGTGAATTTTTCGCTACCTTCTCTACATTTTTCACTTTGCAAACTATTGCTTTCGGTGATGGAAGACTATCACACTGACTCTCCCAGCTATCTTCAATTACCTGCAGAAAGTTATCCAACTGAAGCCAGTTCATTGCAATTGAGGAAAATTATGGAGAAAGTTTACACCACAGTATGGTAACCTTGTCAATTTACCATCACTCATTGTCTTGTGGCAGGGCACAATCCCGCTATGCAATAGTCCTATAAAAGGCATATCAGCTGGACTATAGTACACTTATGCAATTCTGCTTCAAAGCCAAGCACACACTTTTTCTGCTTTCAAAGGTGTGAACCTTCCAACTTCTAAAGGCGAGATCAATAATATGTTTGGCATTCCTATGTGTTCCAGAAAACACTGTTTCTTATGTTATAGTCATCTATTAACCGTTTATTTAGCAACAATAACATTTTAGATGCAATAAATGTCTTATAGCAACTCATCATGAGACAAGAAAGATGAGTTTATTTTGTATGAGATGGTTAAATAAGATTGTTTAATTAGTTGTATAGGATAATCTGAGATTCTATTTAGTTGATAGTGTGGGATGGTTCAGAATGCTTGTTTGAGGATTGCTATGGTTGTATGAAAATCTAACCTTTTAATAAAAAAAATGTGAATTTGAAGTAGATGACCACCACTAATTAGCAATAATATACACTGCTAATTATCACTAATTATCATTGATCACTACTTAAAGTTATCACTAAGCACTACTTATCGCATGCAAGATGAGATGGAAAGTAAGAAAAACTAATATCTTACCATTCAGGATGAGTAGAATATTCCAAAAATCAAGATGAGCCCATCCTACATCAACTTATCCCACGTTCCCAACCAATTAGCATCTCTTCTCATCCTGAATGAGTTCATCCTGCAAACATACACACACTAAAAAGTTGGATCTATGCTTTCAGAACGTGCACAGGAAAAAGCATCATGCCATCCATTTGAGCGGAAAGCCCACTACGAGAACATTTTGGTCCTCTTTTTCTTGCCCGGATTCCCATCCCAACCCACCCAATTTGGACAGCGTGGAGGTCGTTGGGTTCCTACTGCTTACAGGCGCTGGATTCAATGCAATTGTCCCCCTCGGCAGCGTCGGCGAAAATGGCGAAGACCACCGCCACCACCAACTACTGCTACTACAACTCTACAAACCGTAGTCCATCGCACATCCTTTATTCCTCCCATTGTGCCTTTTTCTCACAATTTGATGCAGGCTGCATGGGCGCGGCACCATTCTGGTCTAGAAGAGGTGACCGGCCGGCCATTCCCGCCTTTCATCTGCGTTTTGCTTTTCCATGTCGAACCAAACACGACAAGAGGGGAGGTGGTGCGATGGTACTGTACTACTGTAGAAAGCACATGGCCCACCTACGTAAGATCAGGAGTATCCTGCACCATTCCATGCCATTCAAGTAGCATTCGTGGGTCGTTCGATGGATGGTTAGAGCCCGTTTAACTCCGTATCACAAATTACTTTTTTTTGTTGAAAAAAAGAACACCACAGATTACTAAAAAAAGTTTATGTACCACACTCATTTAACCTACTGTCTTAGTTCGTGACTAGATAAAAATATAATAAGAAAAATATGACAAATTGGCCACCTCACAAACACATCCAAAAAAATTTAGCATAGCTACCCCATACCATACCTCTATTAGACACTTTGTGACAACCAAACAAACTAGACACTATTCGCCCACTTTAGTTTTAACCATTTGATTTCCGGTCAGATGACAAACTCAGGTTTTGAAAAAAAAAAAAAAAAGAAGTAAAGATTGCCGTTTGAGCTAGGAACAAACGAGAAATAAGCGAGAACTTACGGGTACCAGTGCCTTATCATAAAAACCACTCATAAAAGTATAAAAGTATGGACGAAAATTATTTAGCAATATTTTTAAGGAAGGAAAGTCAAACCCGATGATTCTGTGGGAAGAATCTCTGAAACTTTTAGGATTTTGTGCGTATTTTCTATATTTTAGACTTCATATATCTAAAATTATTCATCTGAGATTCAACAATTTTTAACACCTTTTTACATGTAAAATTCCTACACAATTTCTATCTCATAAAAGAGTTTAGGTTTTGGTTTCAATCACTGGTGGGGGGTGCCAGTTCGAAACTTTAGTTTTACTTTAGCTTTAGTCTTTTTGGCTCTTTAATGAACTGGATCTTGTACTTGTATGTTTGGGTTTCAATAGAAACCGGAGCAGTTTGCTCTTTCTAAAAAAAAAAAAATGGGTTCAAGCTTGTATGCCCCCTTTTTGTCTTTCTATATTCTCTTTTTTATGGTTGTGGACCTCCATGATCTACATTACCAGGATCCACACCATACAGAGAGATGATTACATACAGAGGGTACAAGCGAATTGCACTCCATAAAAGAGTATATATAACATAAGAGGGTGGGACTGGCTGGAAGCAAGGCAGTGATTGGCACATTACTTGTAAATAAGGAGCATGACATTGAACTAGTTCGTGATACAAAGTCCTAACAGCCTGGTGCCTCCTAGCTCAAACACAAGGAACAACAGTACAACCAATCTCACCTTCCAGCTGCCGTAATCTATGAATCACCTAGAAGAAAAATAAGCTATATATACCCAAGGAAAAGGGGAAAGAATCACCAAGCAGTGGGGCAAAGGAGAACACAAATATAGGAAACTGGCGATCAAGACTATTTGGCCCATGCAACTGCATCAATTTCTGCCTGTGCACTCCGATATAGTTCCAACCTCTTCGCAAGGTTAGTTCTGCGCTCCATAACTGCAGGATCTTCATCAAGAAGCTTGGAAAGCTGCTTGGTCTGCACAGCACATAGTAATTTCATTAGAAATAGATATGGAGGGCATAAAGGGTAGATATTCAATCCTGATGGCACCATTTCTAAGACAGGTATGGTTTAGTAGCTAATAGATTGACAAGTGTGTAGTCGATTTGGTGAGTACAGACAGAAGCAGCAGGGAAATCACACACTGACATGGAAGGTAGTGGGCTCAATAAAACTTGTTATGTGGTGAGCACATAGATTGTATTCAGTATAGCAAACAGGCTGGTTCATATCAGATTGACAATCTGTTGTACATGGTGCATATATTCAAATTTTGCAGCTGTGTAAAGATAAAAATTACTGAACACTGCAGCTTGAAGAGCTTAAATTGTATAAGAAAATGAACACTTGAAGTACATAGAATACCTCTATAGGCACCTAAATCAAAATCTAAGCCAACATGATCAGCAAATCAAGTAGCACATATATGTTAAATGATACATTCAAAGAGATCTGACTATTTGTCTATGTGTTAAAAGAACCTCACCTCTCTTGCTCCCAATTCAGTAAAGAAGTGATCAAGCAGTGAGCGCTTTGCCTCCCGGACTTGGCAATAGACGATAGATTTTGGGATGGAGTTCCTCAAGCTTGAAGATACCATATTAACGTATGCCAGTACAGTAGTTCCTGTTGATTGAGAAGTAAAATCACAGGTATGCAGTAAATAAACAAGAAATATAAACCATCGAGATGATGAGTTGATCTTTGTTCTTGAATAAAGTAAACACATGAATCTACTGCCAAAAGGCTGCAATGTTCACTTTAGTTAATAGTGACACTGACACCACAGGTACTGATGGGATAGAACTACATCTGAACCTAAGACTGATGGTGATGACCAATGAACATCTATGATAAAGGAAGTTCAATTGTACAAAAAAGAAAATTAGACACAGAAAAAAAACATTCCTTACCAATTCGTCTAAGGTAAGAATCATTGTATCTATCAAAGATAGAGTGTGTTGGATTTCCACCCTTCTCAACATCCTGAGGAAGCTTCCTAAAGAAATCTACAGTTAAATAGCTACACTCCATATCAACAAGCTTTACGGTATTTTTCTTGCTTTCATCACGCATTCTGTCCAATGAATCAAAAGCTGCATTGCCTACTTCCACACGGAGAGTGGGGAACTGCTTCAACTCCTGTGGAAAGTAGTTGAACAATTTTACTGTGCTAGTTAGTAAACAGCACTGTTCTGTACATGCTAAATTTTTTTTTAAAAAAATAATAGTGATTTCTTCAGCTTTTCAGCTGCTTATATCCGTGTGTTCTGTTTTCATGTGCTTTATGTTTCTAACACAAATTACAAGTTCCTTTCTTCCTGAAGATAGACACACCTATGTGATCCTGCCAGATATGCCACATTGTCTTAACATTAAAATTTGTAATTTTATTTCAACCAGTGTCTTTGTCTTTTCACAAAGAAATGGGCCCATACCCTTCACCTGAGCACATGCAAATCCTTCCCAAAGGTATAAATCATAAACCCAAATGAGAAAATATTCATGCAGATAATGCAAAAAATGTTTGATAGCTGAAGAAAAGAAAATTTTACATGTGTCTCACTGATAGCCTTGTGGACAAGTTCCTTGAGTATTGCATGAACCTGCCAATGTGACAAAACAAGTCAAGTTATACACAACAATGCCAAATCAATAACAAGATAACATCAAGTAAATAAAAGCCAAGTAATTCAAGTGTTTCCATACAGCTGATTCATAAATAGTTATGATAGAGCATCTCAACAAATCTGCAAAACTGGATCGATGAAAGATGCAACACAGGATTTTGACAAAATATTAATTTAGTTGTGCCCCTGACCCAGATCCTCAAACAAAGAAATCATTAGAAATGTAATATTCCTACTAGACCAGATTTTTCATATGATAGAAGCAAAATTAGATTGCACGTATTTTGCCTTTGACATATGGGCCACAACTTACATTAGATCAGGATCAAGCTAACAAAGTTAAATCAAATGTTTGAAACATAAGGGTGATAACCATCCAACAAGCCTGAACCATAAAGGATCACTAACAGGTTTCTGATCAAGATAATACACATGATTTCGAAAACGGGCATTGTTTTGCCCAAAAAAAAAAAAAGATTCCTAGTAGCTGGGTTATTAAATAAGGAGTAATAAGATATCATGAATTAATTTAATAATATAACACATACCTAATGTTTGCAACAAGATGGACAGAATGATGTAAGAAAAAATAATGCATCTCAATTTAGTTGCCAGAACAAAAAAAAGAGCAGATCAATAAATAGGTGTGGCATACCGCATCAACAGCTGCCTCAGCAGGTCCTCTGATACTAACTAGACAAGATTCTATAAGACGACGGTATCCTTGCTCTGGAGCTATTAAGTGTGGTTGGTATCCATCAGCTTCTGTTATAAGCTTTCTTACATTTTCCATTGAAAGATGCTTATCAAATTGCAACCGTTTAAGAGCCACAGGAAATTGATTGTCAAAGACATAGTAGATTTTCTCACCACCTGGGCGCCTGGATAACAGAATATTGGTTTGACAAACAGTAGATACTAGATAGACAATAGTATGGCAAGCTCACACAAGAACAAGCACAAATGTCAGCATTAAAAAGGGATGACCATGGAAATTTCATTTTCATTGCATATCTCAATTGAAAAGCTGCTCATTAAAAGACAAACAATTAAAAAATGCTGAACACACAACATCACAATCATGTCTCAAGATTCTTTTAAAGATATTGGTCCTTTGAGTCTCACTAGAAGTAAAACATGTGGAAATAAAAGAGTAAATTACATTATACCCACCTGTACTAAGTGAAGTATGGCAGATTTGCAAATAATCCTAGAATGTGCAATTAATTAGTGTACTCTCCAAATTGTGCATGCCAAGTACAATTAACATCTGAGGTCATGGAAGCTATGTGGTAAATTCTAGCTCAATCATAATTTGGAAAGTAGATGTCATAAATTGCACATGTTGGAAGTATATTTGGAAACATCCAAAACTCAAAAGATCAACATTAAGTTACCAGGTAATGCATGGCATTCATCTTGTACGCTTGACACTAATCTCTGGTTGGTTCAACTATTTGAAGGCAAATGTACTGAGATGGTACTAAGTATCAAACTTTTGTTGTTTGACAAAACAAACTGTGACTTAAATTCAAGAGGTGCAGAAAAGAACATGCTTGTACTAAATACAGGCAAAATGACTAATATAGTAGCTTTAGACGGCATACACAAGATAAAAATAATTTTAAGAACTTTTCAAATTCGAAAAGGCATGGTGAATGTAATGTTAAACAAAGCTCAAGCAATAGAAAGCAACATATACATACACTCCATCCAGATGCTCTTTGTAGATACCATCAAACATGCGACATATTTCCATAATCGTGTACAACTTTCCCTGTATACATGAAAAAATAAAATTACTTCACTTACAAACAATTGAAAGACAAAACCATGTGCCTATCATACAAGATGTGGTTAGAACCATGTATGGAAGAAATTGTGGTGTGCATAATGATGGGTATGCCTCAAACTAGAAGAGTAGAAGCACAAAAATCAGCAAGACAAAAGCATGAAGATGTGTTTTACAGTAAAGAATGCGCTAATGCACACATCTCAATGTGCAAGAGAAATGCAGACAGATAAATGAAGAGAAAAATGCAATTAAATATAACTTGTACAGCAAAGGAGAAACATCAAGAAACAACATGCATTGTTGTGTCAGCCCATAAAAAAGGCAAACAACCATTACATTCATATTGAATGGACAAGAAGAAATCTGATGCCCAGAGATGATTAAAAAGGCAGACACCAGAACATGGAGATGGTCAATAAAATGCACCATTTAAGGGCATTTGATTTGTTTCTATGCTAAAATCTAAGAGTGAGCAAAGAATGCATTGATGATGATGCTCCGAAAATATCTAAAGAATGTATATGCAGGAGCAGATTGAAAACAGATGGAGATTCAATTGAAGAATAAGAAAACTTCAGAAAGTCGTACTCCAGCATCTGTAGCAATGGGTTTTCCAAGACGGTTAAGTTCAGTTTCCAGCTCTGCAATCGTCTTAGTTATAAGAGATTGGATTCCTGGAATTCTTGATTTAATCACAGATTCCAAATGCTGCAGGACAGTAGGTAGTAAATTGAGCATGAGACCATAAAGCCAAAGAATCAAACAGCATTGCACACGTCACACAATAAATTGGAAAGATATACCTTTGAAAGCATCTTTGCTAAATGCTCTGATCCCATTCTATGAGCAAGGTGCTTGTACTCTGGTGTATTTGCAAAATATTCACGCTCTCTACGCCTAGCAGCAATCATGTCCACATTCTTGTTAATATCTTGTTGTGATCGATTGACAACACCAATCCATGGATATTGTAGTCGATATGATCTTCCTTCCAGTATCTACAGAACAGAAGTTACAGAACATAATCAGAATATCCGGTTCAAGATATTATACATTTATTGTAATAGATTAGCTACCTAATGCTCTTGCTCTGTAGTTAACTTTTCTGATTTGCATACAGTTTGGACAACACATGAAAAAAAGTTTACAACTCTTGTTTCTTACTGTTCACACGAGTTGATTACATGCAGACTAAACAAAGGAATAAATTGATGGGAAGTCCCAGAAGGTCAGAAAAACAGTGCTTAATGTAGTCAAGCAAGGGATCAGCACTGCAAGGGGTTGGAGCATACATTTATCACAAGAACCAACTCACATAATGTAGGGTGAAAGCTCAGGGAATATGTTCATAGTGATCAATAGCACTTACACGAATTAGTCAGTCGGCAGAATGTTGAATTATTGATCACATTAAGCTTTAAAGTATCAGGAAAGAATACACCCTAGTTATTTAACAGAATTATCAAGTGTCATACACATGCTTATTAACCAATCTGAACTTACATCAACAGCATCTGTACCCTTGTCCATTAGATCAATTTTTGTGAGCACACCAAAGGTCCTTTCACCTGAAGAATAATAGTATCATAGCATTAATATTCAAGAAAGATAGCCAACAAGGCACAGGTTTATGAAAACCACACGATTGTTCTCGGCAAGTCCATCTTTTGGTTTATCAAGTTATCTCAAATCAGCATTCCAGTTAATCTTGCTAGTTATTAGAGTAAAGCACATCAAAATATAAGCATATAACATATGAAAACTTTCAACCATACTAACCACACTAGTCATCATATTATTAATTGAATCAGAGCCAATGCCAACAAAAGCATACCTTTTGGGTCAACTTCCCGTGAAATCTTGATAGCATCAGAAGTTGCAAGATCCTGATTGGCTGGAGATATCGCCAGAATGATACAATTGGGCTGAAAAAACATAGAAAACATTTCTAACGTATCATTCTGCAATGTTACATACACAACAGATGACAGGTGAAGCATAGCTCTAAGATAGTAGACAAGAGTGGGAAAAATGTATAGATGATACCATATGACAAAGCTAGTAAAGATGTGCATGGGAAGAAGTGCATGTCAAAATAAGCATGCCTTGCGAAACCAATTGTCGGTTCGTATAAGCACAGACAACCAGAACTTTATTTGGTTGAAATGAGAAGCACACTCCGCAACAATAGTGACAATGCAATATACAACACAAAAGGAGGTTATAACAAAATTACCTTTTCAATGAATGAGCGAACCATGTTTTCAATGTCCAGCACAATACTGTCAGGTTGTCCCTCTAGAAAGCACCAAAAACAATAACAATTTAGTAAAACCAACAATGGGAACAAGAACGAAGAAAAAGATAATAGCTAAAATTTGATGATGACTTACCAACAGCTACCTTAGTAAGCCCAGGAAGATCAATAAGAGTCAAGTTAACAACTGCAGTGATTAAAATCATTATCATTAGCCATTAATAAAGATAGTAGGAAGTCAAAGCAGTGAAATCGCATAATGGTACAAAACATAAGCAATAAAGGCTTTGCTAGCAATACGAGAGAGGTGAGCCAGTAGTTCAATGGTAACATACAAGCTTAAGGTTCAAACCACTCCATCCCAGTGAACAACAACCTTCAAAAAAATAAGTGAAATAACATAATGATATAAAACATATGCAATAGAGGTCTTCCCAGCTATAAGAGATAGGGGTGTAAACAGGATGTGAATATCTGTTTACCGAATTGGATAAAATAGCTATTTGGTAAGAAAATCAGCATCCGGTAAATAATTCGAATTCGGATTCAGATATTTTAGTGATTGTTTATCGGATTTGAATCCGGATTCGGTAAGCTATATATATGAAAACGGATGCGGATATCCGAATCATCCGAAAATCCGATAACAAACTGGGCCAGAGCCACTCACCCACGGCCCACCCGAGTACCCGACGCGGGCACGCGGCGACGCCAGGCCTCGACGGCCCACAGCCCACAGCCCACTGCAATTCTTATTTTGTTAACCCTAATTTTTTCGCGTCTCCACTCTCCACCTCCATCGCTTGTCCGCTCCATGCCTCCACGACTCCACGAGACCACGACCGGTCCAAGATCGCCAGAGGTCACTGCCTGCCCTGTCTCTCGGCCGCCGGTCGCAGCCGCTGCTTGCTAGTCCCAGGCTCCCAGCCACGGGCACAGATCAACAGCGGCGAGATCGAGCAAGTCATCGCCGTCGGCCACGGTTCTCTTCTTCCACGGCCACGGTTGCGCCACCTCTTACTCCTACTCCACGCACCGGCGAGATCGAGTAAGTCCTCGCCGTCGGCGCCGCTCTTTCTTCGCCAGTGCCCTTGTGCATTTTCCTCAGCTGCACGCCTGCGCCACTCTTCCACGGCCGCGCCACCTCTTGCTCCCAGAGCTCCACACCGGCGAGCTACCATTTGGACCGTTGAGGTGCTGCTCATTTTTTATTTCTCAATTTTATTCTACTTGAGCTTGTGCAAGGATGAGTACCTACAGAAAATCAAAACACTGTATGTCTGTATATTTGTATGTTAAAATGTTTTTTATGTTAGATTTCATTTAATGGTTTGGTTCCTTTCTTTGATTTCTCTGTTAATTTCATGCTACTTTGTCGAAATTTAGTGTTCATTTGTGAATGGACCACTGGTGTTGGGGGCTGGAAAATCATTGATTATCTTAAAGATTACTCCTGGATAATAAGATAATATTTGAGCAATAAGTCAGCCCCTTCCCTTGTTTCCAAATGAGCTGTTAGTCTTCTCGCTCTGTAAATGTATAACCCTGTAGGTTGCTTCAGTTGTCTGTATGTTTCAGGATTTGGATGGGTAGTGGGAAAATGTTCATTGGTTCTTTAACTCAGGCAAGTCATTGTGCAAAATCAAGTGCCAAAATATTGATGAAGTCATTTTGTAATCATAGTATGGAGATTCAGCACTAATTAAGATTGCTTCATTTTGTGTTATGGAGTGTTCATGTGATCATGTCTGAGTTTGATCAGTGCAAATATACAATCTATTTTTAGGAAACTAACACTTGAGCCAAGGCATAAGGATTGGGGAAGTCATAGTATATTCTTGACACTTAGTTTTTGTGTTTGTTGTGATTTGTGAATGGACCATCCCTTCCCTGTTGTTCATGAGAAAGCTAGGTCCTCTACTCCTCTGTTATTAACAGAATAACAGTAAATGGCCATAAATTAGTGTTGAAAATGATCACCACATTTCTTTGTGCAAAGTTTGATGGCTAATGAGGATGTCTCCATTTTAATCTTCTAATTTTCAGAATCTGTATTGTTTTTCTAACTAAACTAACTATTCTCTTTGTGAAATAATAGTATACACAAGTTTGTGGGGTATGGAGATATATATTGGGGTGATTCACCCCAACATATATCTCATATTGGGGTTGGGTTGAAGTTAAAATTTAGGCAATTTGTTTGTAAGGTGGTCTCTGATTAGTAGAAAACTATCTGGTGGCAGATTGTTATTTTAGGGGACTAATCTTACAGGGCAGCATTCATGTAAGAAATAGATATATCTCAAATAAAAAAAAATGTGAAAAATAGATGCATGTAAACTCCAGGATACTCTGATTTATTTTACATGTAGATATATGTAGTATTTTTTAAGTTTTTATGAGCATGTGTCGCATCTGAGTTTAATAGAATTGTGTCGCATCTGAACAGGAGGTAAAATAAATTGAACCGAGTGTGATCCAGAAAGAAATTTGAGCACAATGTCGGCATCTGGAAGTGGTACTAAGAAATATGCAAGTGCTAATAATTCAGATAAACAGGTATTTAAAGTCTACTAACAACATTCTATTTGGAGTTAAGAATTTTAATATTATAGGTTAATTTGTTGTTTATCTATACAGATTTCTTTGGCATCTAGTAGTGGTGCTAAACCAGCAGGTGTTAATATTCAAAGTGTTGTGAGTGAGAATGTTGTTGGAACAAGTGCGAGTGATGGAGCAAATACTACTACTACTGGGAATCCATCATCAAAAATGAAGTCTAGGGCACCAAAAAAGAGAACTTCAGATGTTTGGAATCATTTTACCATTGAAGAAGTGAAGACTAAAGTGGAAGGCAAGGTTGTGATGAGTAAGATGGCAAAATGCAAGTATTGCAAGGATGTGTTTTCTGGTGAGAGCAAGTATGGTACGACTCACCTCAGAACTCATTTTAAAACACATCATGAAAAGACTTCTCATCAAAACACTCTTAGCTTTTCAAAAGTAGGAAAACAAAATTCTTTGCAAGCTTGGAAGTATAATGAAGAAGTTAGTATATACAAGTATCATCTTGCCATTGTCATGCATGAGTATCCATTCAATTTTTCAGAGCATGAGTACACTAATGATTTCATCAGATCATTATCCCCCTCATTTTCTATTAAAGGCCGCAATACCACTAGGAAGAAGGTTATGGATATTTTTAAAGAAGAGAAACAGAAGTTGTTTGATCTCTTTTCATCTCTCAAGTGTCGGGTGAGTTGCACAATGGATCTTTGGACTTCTAATCAAAATAAAGATTATTTGTGTGTCACTTGTCACTTCATTGATGATGATTGGAAAATTCAGAAACGAATAGTAAATTTTATGCATTTAGAAGGAAGACATTCAGGTGCCAATTTGAGTAATGCTTTTGTTAGAAACATGCTAGCTTAGAATATTGATCAGAAATTGTTTGCTTTGACTATGGACAATGCCTCTGCTAATAAAGTTTGTGCTAAAACTGTTGCTTCAAACCCTTGATGAACATAATTCTCTAATTTCTAATTGCAAGTTCTTCCATATACGATGTGCGGCTCATATTATTAATCTTGTAGCAAAGGATGGTTTGAAAATAGCTGGGCATGCTATAGACAACATTTGTTCTTCAGTTATGATTGTCAAGAATTCTACTTTGCAACGAGAGGAGTTTCAAAAGCGAGCTTGTGAACTTAATTTGGATATAATGAAGGTTCTTTCTCAAGATGTAGCTACTAGATGGAATTCCACTTATTTAATGCTCTCGGATGCACTTTATTATAAGCAGGTTTTTCAAAGATTGGCTTTTCTTCATCCAGAAAAATATGAGAATTGTGCTCCTTCTAGAGATGAATGGGAAAAAGCAACTGTATTGAATAAGTGCTTAAAGAATTTCTTTAGTGTTACTGAACTCTTGTCTTGTTCTTTATATCCACTGCAAATTTGTTTTTCATAGAATTTTCTGAAATTAATCTCATCCTTATTGATTGGATAAAAGGCAGTGATGAGTTTATTGCTTCCATGGCAAAAGCAATGAAGGAAAAGTTTGACAAGTATTGGGAGTTGAGTAACACTGCTTTGGCGGTTGCTTGTTTTCTATATCCTCGCTACAAGAAGGTGGTTGAATTTTATTACAAGAACATGTGTGACTATGATGGGATTGATGAGATTTCTGATTTTCAAATTACTATCAGACACCTATTTGAGTCATATGCATCTAAGTATAATGCTTCCTCAATTAGTGGTATGCAGCCTTCTGTTGGAGCCTCTAGTGAAGTTGGTTCTCGTCGTGTTTTTGATGATGAGCCAAAATGAAGGAAATTAAGTGCTTTTTTGAAGGATATTGGTGAAAATTGTAGTGAGAAATCTGAATTGGAGAAGTATGAGTGAATCACTATTGAAATGGCCTGAAAATGAGGATTTTGATATTTTGGCATGGTGGAAGACTCAAGGTACAAATTATCCTATTCTCGCTCATATGGCACGCGATGTGTTAGCTATTCCTGTATCAACCGTTGCATCTGAGTCTACTTTTAGTGCTGAGGACGAGTAATTGATAAATACCGCAGTCGTTTAGAACCCGAAGTAGTTGAGGCCTTGATTTGCACCAAAGATTGGATTAAAGCGTCTAGGAAAGGTAAATATATAAATAAAATTCATCAAATTTTGCATCTATTTGTGCATTGGCTAATTTTCATTATTTTGTTATTGTAGGTCAAAATGATGTTCCTTCAATTGTGGAGGAATTAGAAGGTATTGGCATGGATGACATAAATATAACTGAAGATGGTATATAAAAAAAATCTTCTAGCTACTATACGATATCATTTTAACAAGTATTTTACTAACTTCATATTATTTTGTAGGTGACAAATTAACTACCTCTTGAACTCAAGCACGCTGCCATTATCTTGAAGACATGTTTCAGTCTCACTACTTCTTGTTAGACTTAGATTTAGCCTTTTGTAGTCATGTATGAACTATGAACTATGTTGCTATTATTTTGATTGTGCCTTGTTGGATACTTGGACTTTTCATTACTGTTTTATGGTCAGACACTTGGACTTTGGATGAGAGTTACAATTACAAACTTCTTATGTTTTGTTTGTGCAACCATTATCAAATAATGATTATTATGTGATGTTGTTTTGGTATGTTATATGTTTAGAGTTATATTTTATTGTGTATATATGATGACAAATTATTTGCTATCATAATTATGATATTGACAATCGTAACATAATATTTAATTGTTTATGTTGTGTATTGTCATATTGTGTTGAGATAAAAAATGAGTTGAAAATAACACTTTTGTTAATCAACAAATATTTAATGTAAAATAATTATTTTATCCGAATAGCGTCCGAATTCGTACTGAATTAAAGAAAATCCGATTCGAATTCGTATCCGACTAACATTGATGCATTCGAATCTGAGAAAATCCGAATTCGTATTCGTATCCGATTAAAAAATATGGTATAGGATATGGTTTAACCAATATCCGCTCCGAATCCGACCGTTTTACACCCCTAATAAGAGAGGTACGAGCCAATAGTTCAATGGTAACACGCAAGCTTAAGTCCAAACCACTCCATCCAAGTGAACAACTAACTTTGAAACTGAATAACGGAGATGTAGTAAAGCAGCATCAGCAATCATTCTAAATTGAACCGATATATTACCAGCACCGGTAACTTACCTTTTGGGGAATATATGCTTAAATGAATAGGCACGGAGGATATTTGCTTTGTCCGGCCAGTTTCTCGATCAGTTTCATCTGCAATCTCCTTCCTCACAAGGGCTGCACAAATGCAATTATTATCACTTAGCAATAATTAATAAGACAAACTTGTGCAGAGAGCACTCACACAGACATTTTAGTAGCTAAAACAATGCATTTTTGCCAAGAAGCACACACATTATTTACAGTTAAGAAAACATGATATACATCAAAACTGTGGATAGGAATTACAAAAATCAGTGAATCTCTTCCTGGGAATGTGCATGAATTCCGCATACTCTCTGTCTCCATCAATCCTGTGGAGTTGCAGCACCAGGGGACGCCGCGTGACAATACCTGCAGAATGCCATCAACCACAAGCAACATCTTAAATTAGACAAAACAGGAACGTGGAACCAAACTTTTACAAGCTCTTAGACCCAAAACCACCATACCTGAACCCCTAGGTAAGAAATCCTTCCCAACAACGCTCTCCAACACTGAGGATTTACCTGAACTCTAACACAAATCAAAAAAATGACATGTCAAAATCCAGAAGATTATCCAATTTCCCACTTTTGCATGCCAAATAAAAAAATGTTTATACCATTTGTAATAGCATAATTCCAATAGAAAATTAGAAAAGGCCCCTATTGTCATCATCAAACGAGATCTGGAAAAGGTGTTTGACAAGATAGAATGGATACCTCACATTGACATTTGCAAAAGAAAGGGCTTATCAGATAAATAGTGTCATTAGATTGAGAGCGTTCTCTCTAAAGCAGTACAGAAGCTATGAAAAAATTCTGGTCGAACCATTACTGATGATGCCATTGCTATGCTGAGAGCTAATCAGAAAAATATTTTCAACTTTAAGGCCATTCTACTGTGCATGGTGGCTACAACTGAGCTAGTGGTGGACTAGTCTAAATCTTGTATGATCCCACTGAATCAGGAGGACAATGCAATGACTCTTTCACGAACTTTCATGTGTAATCTGGAGACATTCCCAATTACCAACCAGGGTTTGCCACTCAGATTGAATAAGCCAAAAAAGGGACTTCTTTCCTTTGATCACCAAGATCGACAGTAGATTAAATGATTGGATGACTAAGTTACGGCCAGTTGGGGGAACACTTAGACTTAAGAAACTATCTTATTGGCTCAGCCAACTTTCTACTACCTCCATTTCACAGTATAGGGCCTAGCATACTTCCTATTTAGTTTTGTTTCACATCAAAGCCAAGAGCATATTCAATGCACTTCTTTCCCACTTTTACCTTTGGAATCCCAATGACAGCATTTTCTCTTCCAAAAACATCATATCTATTTATAGGGGCACCATGATCCAATTTTACTCTTTTCTTGATTATACACCACCTTAATACATGTATACAAAGACTATAGGCTCTATATCATGAAATGGATGCAGTACATGAGTTTATTTCTCATACAAAAGGGAGTCTATTAACCAAATTGATTAACTCTGCAGAGCTTTCTTTTAGAAGGGAAAGAAGAAAATTCTTGACGGTGATTGCTTAGTGGCATGGAACATAGTGTACAGGAGCAAAGAAAAGGTCGTCTAAAAGTGAGAAATATTGAGATTCAAAACAAAAGTTTGCTAATAAAATGTGTGTTTAATCTCTGTAATAACGCAAGTTGCCATGTGCTAGAATTGTTTGGTTGACTTATCACTTTTGCCACTTGCCACAACATGCTAGGGGAGAATTCTTACCCTGGTGGGCACAAATTCATAGGCTTTTACCAGAATTCGCAAAACTCAACACTAACAGTGGAGCTAAAAAGTGGAAATCGCAAACAAACTTTTGGGTGGACAAATAGTAAATTGGATGTAGCGTAAAAATTAATTTTCGCAAATTCCAATGCCTCAGATTTACTCATTTATGACAAAAGAGAAAATATCAGTCAGCACAACGCTTGCTGGACAGACACTGCAAGAAAGTTCTATCACTCCAATGTAAGAATTAGCACCAGTACAGTACGAGATAATTTTGATGTTTCAGACAGCATGGACTCTTGACAGAAGAACCAAACAGCATTAAATTTTAGTTCCAGGGGTGCCATATGATACAGCATGAGTGTACAGTAACCTACAGACAGAACTAGCAATGGATGTCAAGCAGGAATCACCTTTTATCATTCATGATGTGCCAAATAGTAACAAACCCAAGGTTTCCTCCACGTGGCACACAGTGACTGCTGCTATGTTATGGACGATCTGGCTGATGAGGAATGACAAAATCTTCCGTTGGACTCGGACTACTAAAAGGATCTTCGATCGGAAGAGAAGAATGAGAGAGCTGCTTCGACAACAGAAGAGAGAATATCGTCTGATGTAGGTTACTCAATTAGGCTAGCTCTTGTCATTTTTTTTTTGTATCCTTTTCTCTTCTTCGGTGTGTATCCAGCTGGTTCTCCAGTATATTAATCTCGTAATGTCACTTCTAACTAACTAACTAACTAACTAACTAACTAACTATATATATATATATATATATATATATATATATATATATATATATATATATATCATTCCTTCTGGTATCTGACTTTCCAATTCCTGCCAAAGGAGCTTCTAAAAAAAACATGATTTCACACTATTTTATTGAGCTCCACATTTCTGAATAAGGAAACAATCTACTCCCAAGTCCCAATTCGATCTCTCTCACAACTAATTAAACAATAATGAGAGCACAACAAACTAATATAGCTTATTGCACGTAATGTAAGCGCGGATCTAAGAAAAGGCAAGCAAAATCCAAATCTAAGCCGCAAATCTACCACTAACTCGATAGAATCAAACCGCGTAGCTCAGGTCCAAGCATGAAATCACCAAACAGCACCAGATCTGATCAAATAAACTCCCAAAAAAGGGGTAAAAAATGGAACAGCGATTAGTACCTGGCCTCCAACGACGGCAATCGCCGGGAGCGAGTCCCAGAGGGTGGGGAGCGTGCTCTCCTCGCCGTGGTCGCCGAGGGCGGTGCACGCGCGTTGCAGCTTGTTCACGAGAGTGATCAGGTTCTCCATGGCCGTGGGGTGGAGCTTAAAACCCTAGAGTTGATCCTGTAGGCGCACGCGGGAGGTGGTGACGACGACGAGATCGAGACGCCAAGAGTGCAAAAGACGGGTGGTATGGGAAATGGGCAGCCGCGTGAACAGGTCTCGGATTCGACTAGAGCAACATCCCCTGGAAGGCTGGAACTTGTGAGTCTGCTTCGTTTTGGTGGGTTTTGGGTTTGTGACTTCAAGTTTGGGAGTTTTTTTTACTAATAATCCATATTTAAAAAATAATTACGAAACTAACCCACAGCTGTAATAATTTACAGAAATGGCCTGAGCCTCGACCACGACTAGCTGCTGTAACTTGTCGCATGTGGAAAGCACGACAAGGAAAAGAATTTATTTGCGGGAATGGGGATTTGAACCCGGGTCGAGGACACGGGAGCGAGCGCGCGCTGTGCACTGGAAGCGTTAACCTAATTAATATCCCTTCCTCACATGTCGTGGATCCAGAGCTCGACAAGAGAGCCGTGTACAGTAGAGGTAATCGAGCCAAGGACTTGATTGCAAGAATTGATGATTGAATTCTGGACTGATTTGTAATCTGATTTCACAAATGAGTATAAACTTATACGTTATACTCATCTAACAAGAGATTTGATAAAATATGACTTGATTTGATGATTTTCGATATAAACTGAAAATAGGGTACTTTAGGGTAAAATAAGATCTGAGTTTTGTCGATTTCGAATTACGACCTTTAAGATGTGATTTTGTAATCTGGACAGAAGAGAAAATTGTATTAAATAGCATTTGAAAGAGATTTGCTGAAGAAATTCTGAATTTGGAGTTAATCTGAAGATTTTAGCCTTTTTTGGTTTCTAGATATCAGATAAAGGACTAAATTACGATATAATTTGGACTGATATGTGAAAAAGGCTTAGATAATATGATTTGGCTGCCAACTTTCTGGATTAAGGTATTGACATACCCATGATCATAATCCAAGAATAATCTGATCTGGATTAGGTCAAGATTTAGCTAAATCTGAGTTCTGAGTATTTAGGGTAATTAGAATCCTATTTTCGAAAACAGAATAGGATTGATAGATCTGAGAGTTAGAGATGGAATTGAATCTGGCTTATGAAGACTTTTATGTTTGGCAGTAACAAGATCAGTTCAACCCTAATCTATCTCAAACCCTAAAATCTCAAAATCTATCATGTGAACCCAAATCAAGATCAGTGGGGATTCGAACCCAGGTGGACAACGAGGTAGAAGAGAGTTCCCACCAGCTGGGCTAGGAGTTTTCCCATCATACTGTACGTACATAAATACATACATACTATATAGATATATATATACGCACATATATATATATATATGTATATGTACATATATCTATAGAAATATATGTAAGTATGTATATATATCTATGTATGCATATACATATAATAAAAATATATAAGAAATCTAGTGAACTACATGATTCATTTTGAATGTAACACACTGGAAAATAAAAGTGTTAGTACATGTTCACTATGGGTTCGGACGACCCCTCTTATGCCCATGCCCATGTCTATCTCTCTGAAAAGGCGATGGTGAGTACGGATCAGGTGGCACATGTGATCGCCGCCCAGCCGCGGTAGAAGGACCATGCCGCTCAGTACCTGCATGACCCTGAGATGGCTGTGTCGGTGGAGGGTGATCTCCGAGCTCGCTAGGCGCCAACTGATCCGGTTGGTAGTACTGATGTGCATGAGGGTCGTGCAACCCTAACATGCTTGAGACCCAGTCCTGGTTGTCCCGCTGTTGTGCCACCCAACTGGGCTCGGCCCCCTGCGGAGCGTAGTACTCACGATCGTCATCCACATCCATATGGTCGTGGGCGGGCTCCCCCCAACTCTCCCAAGTAGACCCCCCAGGGACTGAGTGTCTCTATCCCTGGACAGCCTGCTCAATATGAGCCTGGCCCCAATCTTCGTCAGCCGCAAGCCGCTCTGCCAACGCCCTACTCGCATCGTCCCTGTCTTGACGACGGATGTCATCCTCGTCTTGACGACGGATGTCGTCCTCATCATCAGAGTCATCTGAATCGGGATTGCGATGTCTCGACGGGCCCCCAATATGCAGATCTCTGCGTCGAGCACTGTGCATTGACGAGGAACAATGAAGCCGAGACGGGCCGGCGAACGTCCCTGGTATGTCACCTCCCCAGGTCGACGATGTGTCACGATGACTGCGCCGTGCTGACAAAGTGCTCTGTCGAGCACCACCCAGGCTAGGCCGGGCTGACATCGGGCTAGGTGGCCGGGCCCCTCTCCGGTGCGGAATCGATGCATCTGTCTTTCGGCCACAAGTTACGTCGAAGAAGATTCGTTGTGCTGCTACACAGATCGAATGTAGGGCAGCACGCGCCATCGTCTTGAAGCGTCGTCCTCCTTCCAAGCCAGACAACAGGTTTGCCGCCTGCCTGTCAATGGCCAACGCTAAGTCACCCTGCACATGCGAAACTCATATGGGAACTATAGAAAAATAGATAAGATAAGAGACCAACATAAGTATCCAGCGAAGACGAACGTACTGAGCAATGTATCCGGCCTGGGAACTGAACATCAGGGCCGAGTCGAAGACTGTCTTGATGTGATAGTTCTGTCGGCGAAGGGGGGGCCGCACGAGCGAGTTGCGTGCGGGTGCGCGGCACGTACCACTGAAGATAGGCCTGGTACGTCCCAGGGTCATACGGCCGCTCCTCCACAACAACATCCGTCACTGCGTGGTCCTCCCACTCGTCGACCCATTTGGAATTCTTGATCTGCCAATTGTCGAAGTGTTTTCCTCTACGTGTTTGTCTGCAAAAGGTGACGCGATGCACATAAAGCAAAGAAATAAACAAATATGAGTGCGTACATGAGATATAGAAAATGTTCGAGGCATACACGTGAATCTCCCGCAGGAGATGGTGTTGTCGATTTCTTTCCGGGGGCGGTATCTGCTGATGTAGCCCGAATTGGCGCATCACCCTCTCCGGAAAATACGGCTCCACCACATGTGAGAACACCATGTGCCGGCGTGTAAGCCAGCAGTCCTGGCCCGCGGTGTAATGCGAGGAAATGCCATGCGGTGCAACCTGGGAGATGTGCTCCGGTGTCCATGGTCGCCATATGACGCGTGCGTCCGATAAGAGATCAAACTCTCCCAGGTACGCCAAGTAACAGCGGTGAATCTGTGACGATGACCACCTCGGCCGACCTCCCAGCCAACGGGCTCCCATGGTCGGCCGATCCACCCAATCCTCATAGTCCGCTGGCGCACTGTACGGATGGATGGGCCGCTGTAAACGCGGCCGACCAACGGGGAAGTGCTCCCATGACCACAACTGCAGCAGTACAGGGCATGTGGAAAGCAATGATCCAGCTGCGGTCCTGCAACATGCCTCGCAAAGCCCCCTGTACATCGCGCACAACACTTACATCGCGCACAACACTGCCATCGCCCAGTTGTAACGCGGCATGGCCCCTGCGTCGGCATCGACGATACTCTCGATCAGAGGAATGAACCACGTGTACACAGTGTCACCGTGCGTGGAAGGGAACAAAATATACTGCAGCGTCACCAGCAAGTAGGCGAAGAGATGCTGCCGAACTACATCGGCGGGGGCATCATCGGGGCACTCACGGTAGCGAACCAGAAATCGGTGGGGGACACCACGCCTGGATGCCGGGATCTCGTCAGCGTGGTTAGCGATGTTGTATCGGAGGTGCATCTGTGCGCGCCAATCTAGGCTTGCTGGCCGGGGGACGATGGGATGTCCACTACCAGGTAAACCAAGCAGCATGCTCACATCCTCCAGCGTGACTGTCATCTCCCCCTAGCGGAAGTGGAAAGTGTGGGTCTCCGGACGCCATCGATCTACCAATGCGGTGATCAACAACCTGTCCAGTGTGAGATGCTGACCTATCTGTAGCATACGGGCGAACGGCAATAAACCTGCATCCCGTAGGATGGGGATATAGCCCTCATGCAGAGGCCAGTACTCCAAGGGAGCACGGACTACCAGCGGCTCCAAATCACCGCCCTCGGACAAGATGCGGCCGCGATGTCCACGATCACATGTACTGCTCAGTATCTCTGGAAGATCTCTATCCCCGCCAGCCATGCCTGTCAAAACATAAAACATGAACCATTATTGAAAGTAACATAACATACAACGGGAACCGTTATTGAAAGTATCATACCCATGGATAGCACACGACATGAAAGTAACATAACACGAATCATATTACAAGGTTTCATACGGATTACAACAATCAAATGCAAATGATAAGCGTATTACAAAGTTTATTACAAAGTTTATTACAAGGCTAGGTCGATGGTCCGGGTGCATTCAAACAATCCTTCCTGCTATGTCCGGGCTGCCTACAGATCGAGCATTTCCTAGCTCGTGAGCTACCCCCCTGTGACTCATCCATGTCGTTGTGTATTCGGCGTGTCTTCCGTCGCCCTGGACCCGTTCGCTTTAGATTTACATCTGGGATCCAGGTAGTCTCGCCAGCAGGGATAACTCTGTAGTCACCGAGCGTCATAAAAACTCTCCACACGCCACTCCATGTGTTTGAAAGGTTGTCAAGGCTGAAGTACTCCGAAAGGTAAGGCGCAGGGCTCACACCAAGCGCCGCACATGAAGCAAGGACATGAGAGCAGGGCTAGTGCAGTAGCTTCGGTTTGTTACATGAGCACTCAGCAACATCCCCAAGAATGACCTCGTGCACCCGTCCAGGCCTCAGTTGGCCGCTCACGTTCTTCTGCCGAAAGCGGACTTGAATGATTCGGTGCAGTCTGTTTATAACTGTCACCTCGTGCCGCTGGGCCTTGTCTACGCGAGCAGTCAAATAGGACTGCACAACATCTGGCAAGGTTCTCATGGGATCGTCAACTAGCGTTTTGGCGGCTACACTTCTGTTGTTGAAGTACTCGGCTGTGCGGTACCATGTCATCTCCACTACAGCAGTCACCGGCAAACACCGGACTCCCTTCAACACATAATTGCACACCTCTGAAAGGTTCGTCGTCATTATCCTAAACCTTGCGCCATCTTTGTCGTGCAGCAAGGACCATTTCTTGATGTCCTTGTCCTGAATCCATTGGGAGAATTTGCTCACGTTCGCATCATCGGCAGCATTGCTGGTCCTCCTCGTGGAGTACTTCACTGTCAGCGCCTCCAATTTGTCGAACACAGCCTGAAACTTCCTCGGTTGATTTTGCATGCACAGACGCTTGAACAAATCCATGATCTGTTTACTGCGGAAGTGTGTGAAAAGGTTTGCTGCAATGTGCCGCATGCACCAACGGCTGCGCACATCCTCCCATTTGTACGGAGCATCTGGGGCCCCGCGCATTACCTCAATGGCATGGAGCAGCCCTCGGTGGCGGTCCGATATGATGCACACTTTCTCTCGATCACCAACAACCGCCCGCTTCACGTTGACCAGAAACCACAACCAACTTTCTGAGTTTTCAGACTCGACGATCGCGTACACCAATGGAAGCAATTGGTCGTTAGCATCCGCAGCAACAGCAATGAGAAGACAGCCCTTGTACTTTCCGGTCAGGAACGTACCATCCACGCATATGACCGGACAACAATAAGCAAATGCCTCGATGCACTGGCGGTACGACCAGAACAATCGACGGAGTACCCGAGTGTTCTGTATGGGGCTACCATCTCGACGTGTAGCTAGCTGATCGAAGAAATCTAAAAATGTGCCTGGGTTGGTCTGAGCGATGTTGCGCAGCAACCGCATCACATTGTTGTAGGCGTGGTCGAATGTGCCGAATATGCCCTCAATTGCCTTCTGTTTTGCTCTCCAGGCCTTTGCATACCGTATAGTGTACCAACACCTATCGGCAACTTGCTTCATTATTTCTCTCGGCATTATCAAAATGTTCTCTCGTACAGCCGGCTGGATGATATTACCGACGTACGCCGACGTCAAGTTCCTGTGTCTATCCAGCGCCTTCATGAGCAGGCATGTGTGTGCGGTAACCCTTGTCACCACAAATCCGATGTCGTCCTTCGGCCGCATGGCACGAATCTTCCATGGGCATCCTGCTGTTACACAGGCTACGACAAAAAGGTTGGGGTTTAACTTGACGACCTTATATTGCCGGTTAATTGCGAGGGACCAGCTCGCCACGGCATTCTTTAGATCTTCCTTGCTTTGAAACTCCTGCTCTACTTGTAAACCACCGTGCTCGAAAGACCACCTCGAACCCTGATCCGTTGGCAACACAGCTTGACTGTATGCTGAGTGATCTAGCCACTCCTGCGGGGGACCAGGAGTATCGTCATCAGAGCCATCGGATGCCTCCGAGTCCGTCGAATCATCTTCGTGGGACACTGATGGAAGGCAATCCAGTACCTCGCACACATCTACGCGAGTATGGCAGAATACATCTGACCACTCGCTAGCCCTGAATCTCGCAGGACCGGGCATGACGCTTGGCTCACCCTCCACCGCACACTCGGCTGCTCGTACGTTGCAGAACTGCACATACATCGCGAACTGGCCGAGCAGTCCGCCATGGGGGTCTTCCACTCTTCGAATATAAGAACTCCAAGATTTGTCCCCTTTAATTTCCCGCAGCATCCAGTATGGTTCATTATTTACCTCATGAACGATGAGCCCTTCAATTAGAGCTATTTCATCACGAGGCCGCTTCCCGAATATATTCAGGATCCACAAATTCAGCTCTAGGAATGAGGTGCTATGTACGCTCAGCTCGCCCGTCACATACTGGCAACGGCTCATATCAACCCCGCTTTGCCCATCGCGAATTATGCCGTTACCATAAAATAAGCAAAATTTTTTCGGACTCTCCATTCCCTACACACATTCATCTCACGCGTAAATAACATGACACCATTACACACATACACATAGTTCCTAAAACCATACATACACATATACATTTGAAAAACATAATTTCTAAACATAGAGCATGCATGCATGCATGTAATTGAAAATAACCTAGTTTCATAATTTCTAAATACATACGCATATATATTTTACAAAACATAATTCTTAGACATAGAGTATGCATGTGCACAATTAAAAATAACCTAATTTTATATTTTCTACAAACATACACACATGCACATAGTTTCTAAAACCATACACATATACATTTGAAAAACATAATTTCTAAACATAGAGCATGCATGCATGCATGTAATTGAAAATAACATAGTTTTATAATTTCTAAATACATACGCATATATATTTTACAAAACCTAATTCTTACACATAGAGTATGTATGTGCATAATTAAAAATAACCAAATTTTATATTTTCTACAAACATACACACATGCACATAGTTTCTAAAACCATACACATATACATTTCAAAAACAGAATTTCTAAATATATAGCATGCATGCATGCATGTAATTGAAAAAAAACCTAGTTTCATAATTTCTAAATACATACACATATATGTCCAAAACCTAATTTTTAGACATACAGTATGCATGTGCACAATTAAAAATAATCTAATTTTATATTTTCTATTGTGTGCACATAGTTTCTAAAACGAAATACACATACATTTAAAAACCCTATTTTCCAAACATACACACATACATTTATAAAACTCTATTTTCCAAACATATATACAAACATTTCAAACATACACACATACATTTAAAAACCCTATTTTCCAAACATACACACATACATTTCAAAAACCTATTTTTCAAACATACACACATACATTTATAAAACCCTATTTTTCAAACATACACACATATATTTCTAAACATACACACATACATTTCAAAAACCTATTTTCCAAACATACAAACATACATTTAAAAACCCTATTTTTCCAAACATACACACATATATTTCTAAACATACACACATACATTTCAAATACCTATTTTTCAAACAAACAAACATTAATTTAAAAACCCTATTTTTCCAAACATACACACATATATTTCTAAACATACACACATATATTTCAAAAACCTATTTTTCAAACATACAAACATACATTTAAAAACCCTATTTTTCCAAACATACACACATATATTTCAAAAATCTATTTTTCAAACACACACACATACATTTATAAAACCCTATTTTCCAAACATATACACATACATTTCCAAACATACACACATACATTTAAAAAAATCTATTTTACAAACATACATACAGATGCACATATTTCCTAAACATATTCCTAAAAATATAATACCTACTCTTGTATATACATAAACATAAATATAAACCCTAATCACATCATTAGCAACATAATTAACAAAATCTTAAATGCATTTCGAAAAAAATTACCTCTTTTTGAAGAACTCGCAATTGTGTACAACTTTCTCTTCTACACCGAATAAATTTATCGGACGGATTTTGCTAGATCTAGGGTGGAAAGATGAAATGAAGTGTGTGTATGTGTGTTGCTGATGCTGCGAATAAGTGTGTGTGAGTGAGTTGAGCAGGGGACCAGAGAACCAGAGAAATAAAGCAAGGGGACCAGCAGCTTGTCGAGTTTTGGAAATGCATATATTAAAATGTGCAGTGTGCATATATCACATAAGCGTCTTACCCCAGCTGGTGGGAGTTTTGCAACGTAACTGGCTCGGGTTCGAATCCCGGCTCCCGCAATTAAAACATTTTCCTTGTCGTGCTCTGGATCCACGACATGTGAGAGAGGGATATTAATTAGGCTAGCGCTTTTAGTCCCGCAAATAAATTCTTTTTCTTGTCGTGCTTTCCACATGCGACAAGTTACGGCAGCTAGTCGTGGTCGAGGCGTTCGACAGGGGCTTGTCGTGGTCGAGGCGTTCGACAAGGCCTTGTCGTGCCTTCCGACCACGACAAGGAGGGGCCCGTGCGACTTGTAGCTTGTCGAGCTCGACAAGCTGACGTGGCAGGTCATTTCTGTAAATTATTGCAACTGTGGGTTAGTTTTGTAATTATTTTTTAAATCTGGATTATTAGTAAAAAAAACTCCAAGTTTGGAGGTGATTTTGGAGGGCTTCCTAAAAACAAAGGTATCCGTAAGGTTGCGGTTTGCGAACTTCGCCCATTTTTTCTGATAAAACACCGTAATTTTCGAAAGATACTCCCAGCATAGATGGAGTCTCACAAAACACCAATTAGGCTAAGTCCAATCCCGGCGTCCTGGGATCTGACAAGCGGGACACACGGCAAAAAAGTATTATTTTAGTTACTTCCGGAGAGAGAAGGCGCCAGCCGTGGCGTTCCGCCAATTCTTTTTTCCTACCACGGTTCATGTGCACTTCAATTGCATCTCATTTTTGTTTCTTAAATTCAGATCAATCTAGTTCAAATTAGATGTTGATTATATTGAGAAAGTTGTAGATCTTTAAATTATCTTCATATAGAGACCAAATATGACATATATTCTATTTTTAAATTAAAAGTTATTGATGTTTTACTAAAATCACCTAATGTAATTTATTCGTGAACCCGCACGAAGCGCCTCGCGAAACGCCTTTGCATTGAAGAGGGGTGGTGCTTCAGGTGGTGTTTCGCATACGTGGCATAGAATATACTGAAGAATATTCTATTGAAACGCCTCACGAAGCGCCGATGCGTTGGACTCAGCCTTACAGGCTAGATTAAGAATGTGTTTGATCAAATTTTAATTGTGATTTATTGGACTAATCAGTTAGAACTCTAATCAAATACATCGTTTTTCATGATACTTAAGTTTATTTGGACCGATAAGTCACAGTTGTTGGACCCCTTCTTCTCTGACTTATCTCTTAATAAATCTGCCCCTTTCACAAACATCTATTATTCATCTCTATGTCCGTTGTGAGCCCTTCGCCCATCACCCATCGTCGTCATTAATTATGGGTGCATTTGGTTCCCTGTACGAGGGTAGCCTGGTTCGTATCAGTGGGACAGGTTGGATGAAACAGGTTGTGAGATGCAGTAGAGATGTTGTTTGGTTGGCTGAATTTCTGAATCCTGGATGAATGCTAAGTTTGTTTGGTTGGCTGTATCAGAGACTGGTTCTGGTGGGTGGATGGAGGAGATGCTGTTTGGTTGGTTGTATGTGGTTACTTTAGTGGTGAGATTACCCCTCTTCATCTGAAGAGAGGGAATTGAGAGTTGATTAAGTTTTGGATGAGACGAGCGTGTGAGAGTGTTGTAATGCAAAATATTTGTAGAATAGTTAAATATAATTACGTAGTAACTAGAAACTGTTAAATCGTGCGTTGATATTTTGAAACATCACGACTGCAATTAGTGCGTTGATATTGATTCTGATCAAATTTCTTTTATCACTTAAAAAAATTGTCTTAGTCACCGCGTGGTGATACTGATTCTGATACAACCGATACGTTAACAATGGTTCAATCACCCATTTCTTGCACATATTCTCGAAAATGATTTTATGTTGTTTAACACCTCTGATACAAGCGTGCAAAAAGAAGCAACAATGAAGAGCCTGGAACAGATCAATATTATACAGCACAAATTTGAAACAGGAGACCTACATAGTAGCAAAGGGCATAGAAAAATTCATATATTCTGTATTGAATTGAGAATCCGACAAAATAAACGTCCAAACCACAACCATAGCTGGAAACAAGAGGTATAAAAGCACACAAGTTTGCACACAAACAACCATCATAAACGTTTCATCGTAAACAGATATTGTAAGATCGAGGATGCCGACTAGAGGGGGGGTGAATAGGAGGCTTTTAAAATTTCTTTTCAATTAAGCAATTTTAATCACGATAATTGTTTAAGCTAAATTATACAATGAGGCTTAAAAGTAATTTAAACAATTTGTTGCATTCAACTAAATGAACTATTCAATATGACAAGCAAGAATGGTGAATTTAGCAATTGTGTCAAGATGAATATAAAGCAAGTATGAAATACGCAATTGACACAATATTTTTACCGAGGTCTCGGAGACTCGCCCGGTCTTCCCTACTCCTCGTTGAAGCGCTCTCTCGGAGCCTCGCTTCTATATCCACGAAGGATATCTCACTAGGGTTGCTCCTTCTCCACATCGGATAGGCGAGCACCACACCTTTCACAATCTTTTGCCGGCCTCTCCGACAAACTTCAATTGGAGAGATCTCGGCTCTCCTCCGGCACCGTCTAGGCGAAGGCGATCGCCAAGAGTAACAAGCCGGATGTACTTTCACTTGAATCAACCACGTGCTACAAGCTCAATGATGCAAATAATATGCTCAACACTCTAGCACTAGCAATCTAATGGAGATGAAGTGCACTAAACACTCACAAACTCTCCCTCAAGCTTTCTCTCAAATCTACTCAAGATTTGGGCTCAATTCTAGCCTCTAAATGCAATAACTCAAATGCAAATCAATTGGCTAGGTTTTCAGCTGAAGAATGAACTCTTTGAGCACCCAAAAATGAAGCCAAACACGAAGTATTTATAGCCTCAATGAAAAACTAGCCGTTTGCAAGAAACCGGGCCAAAAGTTGTACAGGCCGGACATTGTCCGGCCACTTCAGACACTGTCCGGCCAGTACAAAAATTTCAGCCGTTGCAAATGTGTTAGTGACCGTTGGGCGAAATTTGTGAAGGCCGGACGGATACCATTTGTCCGGACAAAACGTCCGGACAAAACGTCCGGACAAATGGATATGTCTCTGTTAACTCTCGGCTCAAAAAACTTGTACAGGCCGGACAATGTCCGATCATTTCGGACAAAGTCCGGCCACTTCGGACAAATAGCTCCGGACGGATGCATTTGTCCTGCCACTGCACACTGACAGTAAAATATACATAACTTTCGATCCAGAGATCCGATTGAGGTGATTTTTGGCTTGTTAGAAAGATAACTCAGAGCTCTACAATTTTGTCAACATGAGCAAGACCTAAAAAGGTCTAGAAACTTCTAGAAAACTCAGAAACTTTCCTACTGTCAAAATGTTCAAGCCAAAATCATCTCAAATGCAATTTTAAAGTATTTGCACATACGGATTTGCCGTTTTCTCGCGGATGTGATTTGTGTCACTTAGCAACGACCACGACCACACAGGTCTTGACATCCGATTGAAAACATGTGGTCGATAGGGTTTGGTCGAGCGTACGCAAGCGAGTCGAAGACTGGTACGACCAGTCCGAACTCCTACGACCACGCCCAAACCCTAAACAGAAAGCCGCCAAACAAGCGACACGACCACAACCACGTATCAACACTGATACGATCAGAATATGCAAATACGACCACGACCAGCTCTAGATAAATAAACCAATTTAAACAGCTGGCGATCACGACTAAGTGCAGTTTTCAAAACATTTAATCTAATGCACATGAACTACACTTAGACTCACTAGCAATGCAAGACGCTAGTGCAAGATGATATGAATGCATCTGAGCTTCCGCACTAGATAGATTCAAGCTACTAGTTTCCGACCCCTCTTAATAGCACGGTCAAACTAGTAAAAAGAAACCTATCAACCCGGTCTGCCTCCAAACACCGAGACCAGTAAAACCCTAAGAAAACAACCTTAATCTTGGATTTTACCTTAGGTGAAGTTCGACCTCGTGAAGTTCGACCACTCGACGCTCGTTATCGCAAAGCTCGATCTTGTTAAGCTTGACCACGCAAAGCTCGACATCTCGACGCCTGTCTTCGCAAAGCTCGTCCTCGCTAAGCTTGACCTTGCTCGGGATGTCTCATATTGTCTTCGCAAAGCTCGTCCTCTTCACGCCCTTGCTTGTTTTCATCCTGCAATCATTCTGAGACTAGAACATATACACTCAATGCGCAAACGTTAGTCTCATTTGCAGTTCGTCATTAATCACCACCAGATAAATCACTCCACACAGGAGTTTACTCAACAATTTCTTTCTTCGGTGAAATGACAAAACCAATTTCAATTGAACAACAAATGAGTAATGGATGAATCTCACAATCATATAGATCCATATATAATACAATAAATGTGCACACGATCCATACTACTCAAGTTATGATATCAATCAATATGGATGACTAACATCATGAGCTCTCTCTCAATCATACATAGAGATATCAAATCCAGAACACGGAGTCATCAACCTTTTGCACAGACATGGATAACTAATCATCCTGAGCTCTCCCTCAACATGTGCATCGATATCAAATCCACAACTGAAGTCATCAACCTCAAGATTTAACATATAACATCTTGATCAATCAATTAGCACAAGCTTGATGCAACCACCGAGCTCATCCTCTACATATGCATCAATATCAAATCCGCAATCGAGGAAAAACATCCAATTCAGGGTTTACCGATAATCAATTCAATTTACTTGTGCTAAATCAGAATTTATCTAAATTGTCATTTAATCATCAAATCTGATATTTTCATATTAACTTTAATCATCATGGATTTATCCAAAGCGTCATTAATCATCAAAACCTAGATACTAAGATCTACCTAGATCCAACAGATATCATCTAAGAAATAACATTGATTTGGAGTTACATAGCACAAAATATGAGTAGGGCGTGTCCAGCTATCACAACTTACCACAAAATACAACTGTCAGCTCGACGTGTCTAGCTATCACAACTTGCCACAAAATATAACTGTCAGCTAGTGAGTGTCTAGCTATCACAACTTGCCACAAAATACAACTGTCAGCTAGTAGGTATCCAACTATCACAACTTGCCACAAAATACAACTAGGTTGGGGCTAAAACTATCTTCTAATCTTCTAAGCCAGATTGCCTAGGAAAGTCCTAAGCCAAAGGATACAATGGTGTTCAGACATAGCCACAAAGGCAATGCCTTGCGCCCTGTTATCCAACAGACGTGTGAAGGTTACCAGCAGAGCCTCCTCATCGAAGCCAGGTGTGCTCATGACAGCTTCATACAGCTGAGGATGGACCTCCTGTGGGATGGTGTCACGTATAGCCTGTGCAACATCACGCACAGCTTCTGTCATGTTGTTCATGAACATTAACTCCTCATTTGGCAAGGAGGCCCTCTTTCTCTTCCCCGATGTGCTGGTGGCATCCTTGCTCTTCGATACAGTATGGTCAGGATCGACGGTTTGCTCATCTACGTGCTCAAACTGCGGTTCCCCAGGGTATGTGGAACTCTCGGGTGGTACATCGGATCTGGGACAAGGTGGGGCGGGAGGAGAGGGAGTGCCTAAGGCCTCATTGGAGCCCATAGCAAACCTCCCTGTGACATGTCCACTCCCAAATATAGTCATCATCTGGGGGTAGTTCTCAATTGGTTTGTTGAGATACTCAGCATCTTTGGGATGATCCTACAAAGCATCGAAGGTAAATTATCAAATATGGGTACACCAACATTCACCATCAAAAATAGATAAATGGTATAGACAAATCTTGATGTGACCCTTGCAGTGCTCATGTTCGAGCAGTATGGTGTGGTTAGCTTCATCCCACAATGCTCCACTTAGGTCTCTTAGCTTACAGATCTTCACCCATCTTTGATGCCACTTGCGTAGGTGGTTATACACCTATGTGGATGTCACCTCAACCCCACTATACTCAGTCAAAACCCTAGCAACTTGAGTTAGCTGGACTTCCTTGAAGCCCTTGTCAGTTCTAACTCCAGAGGCTACTAGGTCACTCATGCGTCGTAAGACAAACCCCGACATAGAACTTGTTCCTCCACCGAGCTGTGGAACCTATCCTGTAGCAAGTTCCTCTCCCTCAACAACGAGCATAATTGGAAAAATGGAGCCTTTCTTAGCCGCAACATCTCTACGCACTGGATGTCGTCATATTCGTAGATCCTACGCAACAGTGCCTGTCTCTCTAAATCTCTCTCAAGTAGAGGACTGTATGTCAGTGCAGGTGTATGATTCCGCTGCCTCCTAAGGCGTACGACGCACAGAACATATGCCGCAGTGACAAGAGCAGCCGTTTTCGCAATAAGTTGGCGTCGTCTATTCACTACATCCATCTAATAAAGAGAAGGCGAAAAAATTACACACTTCGTTAATACAAACAAATTAAATGGAGGCTGTCTCACAACATGGGTCATTTCCATACATATGTAAGTTAGAATGCAATAACTAGCTTCACAAACAATTTCCTTAATAACCACAGCATCATCATATCAACTATCATAACTGAGAAGCGTCAATAGAACAGATGCAATGTGAATGTACCAAGTAGTTCAAAACCAGCCGAGATATAAGTATATTTCATGATCTACATAAAACAAGATATTTGAACTTCTAGTACCCAAATGACAAAATCCAAACTATATGATCTAACTATCATTCAAAATCCAATATTAGAAGAGATTTCCAGTAATTTGATGGTACCAAAACCAAACTAAGACTCGAATAAACCTGTTGTGGTATCACGGATATCCCGGCAGGTTAGGACGTGCACGGCACGAGTACAATGGCGCGAGCAGACCGAGTTACTGGTCTTCTCCCACTGGGCAGCACAGAAATTGACACAGTGGTTTATACAGGTTCAGGTCCCAGTGGGGGCCCTAGTCCTGTTGGCTCTCTCCGGACGCGAGTCTGCTGGGGAGGTGTGCTCTCGGGGAGAGGTCTCCAAGAGAGCCGGATATTGCGTTAATATAAATGAATTCGAATCCCTGAAAAAGGGTACAAGAGGGGTATATATAGCCCCCAAGAAATACAAAAGACTAAAGAGCCCTCGCTGCAACCGTCGGATGGAAGGGCGGGGACGTCCTTTGGCCAGAGGGACGGCCCGGATGCTTGACACGTGGCGCCGCTAACTTCCTAGAGGTCCCACGGTCAGCAGCCGCTCTTCAGGAGCCCGGAGGCTCTTCGGGTCTCACCGGGATTCCGGTGAGCCTCCGGATCTCACCGGGGGCCCAGTGACCCTCCGGATCTCACCGGGGGCCCGGTGGTTCTCCGGGTCTCACCAGGGTTCCGGTGACCCTCCGGATCTCTCCGGGCGCCCGGTGACCCTCCGGATCTCACCGGGGGCCCGGTGGTTCTCCGGGTCTCACCGAGGTTCCGGTCACCAGGATTCCGGTGACGCTCCGGGTCTCACCGGGATTCCGGTGACCCTCCGGATCTCACCGGGAGCTCCTCAAGACTTCGTGGGGCCTCCTGGGGATTTCCCCAACAAAACCAAAGATAATCTCAATGATATTTAGTCACTCATATATATTACTGCTTCATATTACTACTACTACTGATCTGATCACTTACCAAAAGGACATTTCATAGCACATTGATACAATCTATTTGTAATAGTATCTATGATGCTTTTGACACAATAGAAGTTGGAGAGATATATGCAAGAAGAAGCATAAATATTCTTGGATGACCCCTTTCTGGAAATATACAAGTAACTACTATGTTTGTATGTGTGCACTACTGAAGAATGGATGCAGTTAGATAGAATAATTAACAGCATTTCAACTAATCCACTTCATACTTAGCCAAATTTCTCAATATTCACCTTGTCCCCTTCATCCAATTATGTAAACAGCCAAATAATGGATTGAATTTTCATAGCTAAATCTGTAAATAGACAAATAATGGATTGAATTTTTATAGACAAATCAACAAAAGTGGTTGCAGAAGCTCATTCTGCTTACTAGTTTTGACATCAGGTGACCTTAAGGAAAATTTTAGCAATTTTGGTACCTATCTTGCAAGTTAGTGAAGTCTGTACAGAATGGTTGAAGTACATAATTTTGGTCAATTTAAATCAAATAAACTGCCATCTGTATGACTTTTTGCTAAGAGACAATGGCATGCCAGCAACTTCATGACAAACAACCTGAGCATGATGTCTCTGCAATGCATGTTAACATTGGATCTGAACACTCTTTGAAGCATCTATTATATTGCCTATCTTATACACATATATAGCATCTGAAACCTCATCAATGCCTCTTTAATCACTTCAGGTAGATTGCAAATTTGCAACTAAAACCTATTTCTGCTGTACTTCAATACCACAAGAAGCACACATTCTATCCTTCAGTCATATATATTCTCTCCTTCAGATGAACATATAATTGATTGCACTAGCTTCTGAATTCTTTGACATTGAGCTCTCGCACATGTATGTTGATCATGCTGCAATGCAGCTTATTAGGAATCCTAAGCAGGTTTGTTTTGTTTGTGTATATTACATTGTGCATTTGTGTGAGAGAGATGTGTAAACTTACTGAGTGGTTCACATCATGGATCTTGCAGTAATAGAGACTAATAAACATTGAAAAAGAGAGAGAGGCAGAGAGGGCACCTGGATGACTGGATCTGGAGGCACCGGAGGCGACGAGGTTTGGGCTGCGTGGGGGCACCGGAGGCGGAGGAGATGAGGTTTGGGCCTGCGTTTGGTGCGGCGTGGGGGCGCTGGAGGCAGAGGCGACGAGGTTTGGGGCGGCGTGGGGGCACCGGAGGCGGAGGAGCCGAGGTTTGGGGTGGCATTTGGGGCGGCGCGGGGGCACTGGAGGCGGAGGCGACGAGGTTTGGGGCGGCGTGGGGGCACCGGAGGTGGAGGCAACGAGGTTTGGGGCAGCGCGGGGGCGTCGGAGGCGGAGGCGATGAGGTTTGGGGCGACGCCGGGGCGCTGGAGGCGGAGGCGACGAGCTAGGTTTGGGTCTTGGGGCGCCGGAGGTAGAGGCGATGAGGTTTGGGGCAGCGCGGGGGCGTTGGCCGGAGGCGACGAGGTTTGGGGCGGAGGCGGAGGCGCGGGGGCGGAGAGGAGTGAGGTAACCCTAAGCAGATTACGCGTGCAACGAAGGAAGCAGATTGTGCGTATCCCACGGGCCAGGCCGACGGAAACGAGCGCGTTTCGCGTTTTCGCTAGCCAGGCTGAGCGGGACCATTTGCACTGCGCGGGCCGGGCTGGAAGCAGTGTGCAGGCAACCAAACAAGCGATTTTTGCATCCGCGGGCCAGGCAACCAAACGCGCCCTATGAGATTGTCGTTGTCGCTCATTGTAAGCTCCTCGCCCATCACCCAACTGTGTCATCCAGAACCTGTTGCCTTTATGCCCTTCACTTATCACGAGCCCATCTTTATCACATGTTCACCTGTGGAGGCATAAGATCCAAGAAAAACAAGAACATTGAGGCATTAGATCAAAGAAAAAGTAGAGTATCTAAAAAGAATTTTGGGAATCTTTTGAGGACTTTATTCATTCTTTAAACATATTTTTATTCTACATTTCTAAATAAACAAACATATTTATGAAATTATTTAATTTTAAGCTCAATTTTTTTGCTTAACAACATTTGGGTTTATAAAAATAAGACCACATCTTGGGCTTATAAGCCTATAAACTCATAAACCGACGTATTTGAGAAACTCCAGCTTGACGATGCATGCCCTGAGAGAGTGTTTGGTTGGTGTCCTTGCTACCAAGTGCCTCACTTGCACACGTTAGGTAGATTTTTTTTAAGGGTGTCCTGACTCAAAACATAAAAGCGTAATCTAGAAATATGCTTGTAATAGGTAAAGTGTAAAATTCAAAATACATTTTTAGGAAATAAATGATACCTCCTCAAATATTTTAATCTAATTTATTCTCCAATTCTCACGAACGGGTGACCTACGTCGGTCGGCATCAGAGGCAACAGAGGACTACGGCAACCTGCGATGACTAGTAGCAACGGCCAGCGTGGTGCAATCACGCGATGGTTGTGATGAGCAAGGCCAATCAACGGTGGAGCGGTGCCCATGCCCGCTGTGATGAGTCGGGCAGGCATTGGATTGACACCGATGACAACTACAACAAGCTGTTGGATCTAGGTCGATCTAGGGATTTAAGTTTTGATGATTAATGATGATTTGGATAAATTGTCGATGATTAAAGTTAATCTAGAGAATGTCAGATTTGATGATTAAATGATAATTTAGATAAATCCTGATTTAGCACAAGTAAATTAAATTGATTATTGCTAAATCCTGAAATGGATGTTTCCTTAGTTGTGGGTTTAATATTGATGCATATGTAGAGGGGGGAGCTTGGTGGTTGTATCAATCTTGTGCTAAGTGTAAATTAGAATGTCATGAGATAAATTCTGAAGTTTGATGGCTCCTTATTGAGGTTTTGACATCGATGCATATGCTGAGGGGAAACTCATCATATTAGTTATCTGATCTGATTGCCATCATGACATGTGTAGTATAGATCGTGTGCGTATGTCTTTATCATATATGATTCTATATGATTATGTATTTCATCTCTTACTCATTTGTTGCTTATTGAGATTGGTTCAGTTATTAAACACCAGGAAGAGAAATTGTTGAGTTAACTCCTGTGTGGAGTAATTTCTCTAATGGTGATTAATGACGACCTATATATGAGACTAACATTGTGCATTGAGTGTTTGTGTTGTAGTCTCAGATTGGTCGAGTAATCCGTTTGAAACCTACCCTTGATTTTCGCACTAGGCTCGCCCAAATTCTAATATGCGGAATAACGGGATCTTACTCGGAATTACCGAAACCCAAAGGATGATAAAAAATATAGCTCAAAGCAATTGCACAACTCTTTATTTCAAAGAGAGCTTTACACGTCGAACGTTAGACACACTTGCCTACGTCGAAGGAACTATAAGCTGGATATATGATCCAAGGATGTAATAATATTCGATGATCTAAACCAGACCTATTACAAGGTATTTGTAGTCCAATCGTATGAGTACGTATTAGACTCAGTAACATAAACGTATTAGACTCATATAATTAACAAATTAACTAATTCTAAACAGATAAGCTTAGTTATATATATTCGGATTGGATTACAATTCTAAACAGGGAACGAATTCCTTTTCATGGTCGTAAACCAATCCATGGTCACGAAACCTTTCTGAACACGATTATGATTGCAGAGCCTTATGCAATCAAGACCTAAAGATCCTCCCATCATGACTCCCTTGTTGAGAAGGAGCCAACCCCTGTTGCGACCTCTCGATCAAACTGGAGATGCGGAAATTGAGCTTGTCAATCTTCTCTGGTGTACCACTTTGCCGCACATACTCGTTGATCCTTCTGACCGATTCAAAAAGTCTCCTTTGTGTCACTGCTGGTGGTAGTCACTTTCTTCTCCAGAATCACATCTTCGCATAGAGGTTCGTTTCGTTGATAGACCAAGTCTTCAACAGATGGTACTATGGTATCTGACTTATCATCCAACATTGAAGGCTCGAAGAGTTTGAGGTGCTCGGCATTGACAACCGAGTAAATATCCATGTATGGAGATAACTCGAGCTGACAAGTATTATTACCCACTTTCCGCAAAATCCGAAAAAGACCATAATGAATGGGTTTGAGCTTCTTACCTTTACCTTTAAGTCTCTCCTTACTCAGATATAACCATACCATATCATCTTCTTCGAATTGAGCATCAACTAGGTGCCGATCATGTCGCGCCTTGTACTTGAGTTAAGCTCGCAGCAAGTTCTATTCAACCTCTCGATGAAGCCGTTCAATACCTTCCAGGAACTTTTGTGCTCGATCCTGATCAGATGCTTCCTTACTGTTCTGTGCTGAGGTAGGGATCACAAACTCCATGTCGAATGGACTCTGTGGTAGAAATCCTAAACATATCTCAAACGGCGATTTTCCTGTCGAACCATGCATTGCTCGATTAAAAGCAAACTGCAGGTACAGTATGCTTTCATCCCTGGTCTTCGGGTGTTTCGAGTTATATTTTCTCAAGAAATGAACAACTGTGCGATTTACCACCTCGGTTTGACCATCAATTTGCACATGAAAAGTAGTACTCCTCTTTAGCTTGGTGTCCATCATCGTCCAGAATGATCGCCAAAAGTGACTAAAGAACCGGGTATCGCGATCAGACACGATAGAAGTCGGCAGTCCGAAGTGTGTCCAAACGTGTTGAAAGAATACCCGAGCTGCTTTTTCTCCCGTGATAGTCTTTCGACAAGGTATAAAAATAATCATTTTGGAGCACCGATCAACGATCACGAATAGATAGTCTTTGCCACGTCAGGTCTTAGACAATCCTCCCAAGAAATCCATAGATATGCTCTCCCATAGTCGCGTTGGCAAAGGAGTGTACAAACCAAATTTCTGGTTTGCCGGTTTCGAGATGCTGCAGAGACTACAGCCTCGAACAAAACTAGTCATATCTTGCTGTATACGCGGCCAGAACACATGTCGGTAAAGATTTTGCAAAATCTTCGTAACCCCAAAGTGACCAACTACCTTCGAAGTATGTGCTTCTCGCATCCATTGGATTCGAGGTGCTCCTCGAGATATACAAAGTAAATTGCCTTTGTATAAGAGTCCTTCTCGCGAACGAACTCCGTAGGTTTCCCTATTTCGAGCTCAATCAATGCTGATCGAAAATCAGGATCTTCACTGTACATTATGGCATAGTCATCATGACATGAGGGCTCGATCTGCATGAACACTGATAAGCAGAGAATTGTAACCAGTGGTCGCGACAACATGTTCACCAATTTGTTGTGTATGTCCATCTTATACACATTAATATAAGATCCAAACCAAACATGTATATAAAAATAGAGAGAATCAAAAATAAACCTACGACCTCCTATTACATGAGCACATACTCTAATTTTGGTGTTCATGTGAGCCAAAGTCTCTTCTTTAGTGGTAATCTATGGCAATCTTTGTCTTTTATTAATAAACTCCCATCAAACAATCCGGACGTAGTTAAAACCAAATGATAGTTTCCGCAAGGTGATGCAGGATTGTGAATTTGTGATACAGGCTATTAATCACGTCCAAACTGATAACCGAGAACCTCGTGACAAAGAATAATTTACACTATAAGTCTACATCTTTGTTGGCATTCCCGTCTGACTCCCTAAGTTTTTAATTTCTCTTAATCAAGTCCCATATTTTTTCAAACTATATCAATGTGATACCAATTATTAATTAGTTACTAATTTATGTCCATGTGGCATATAGTGTGATTGTATGTTAACATTAATGTCCACGTGGTATTATAATTATAAAAAATTCAAGAAAGTTGATAAAAATATATAAGCAAATAAAATTTTGAAAATAAATCAAGAAAGGATTCGGCAAAACAAAACTATCGTGAATCTTAAAGCAAAAGTAGTTACTAATTGATGAGTACGTGTAAATCTGTATAGGTGGTAATTAAGTTGATCCTATGAGCAAGGTGGTTAATCCATGTTTAAAATCTAAATAAAACCTATTTATATCTCATTGTTATTGTTGGAAACATCAAATCACCAAACCAAAATTTGAAAAATAGTGGCCTGATTCCAAAATATTAATAATATTCTCATCAAACAATCCTCTTATTAGAGATGTGTATTGACTGTCGCCACAACTTCCAACCGTCTATCCTGCCCAACCTTCAACGGTAGCCAACTCTGATGGAACATTGTTATTGTTGGTTCCTTCTTGGGTGAATCAGAAAAAAAGAGAGAGAAAAAACAACATGCGATGGTAATATGCGAGTATTAGTTTCAATTTATTTAGATTTTTAAAACTTTTAATTTATTTTCAAAAATTTTAGATTTGTTTATTGTTTGATTAATTTTCTAATTTTTTATATTTTATGATACTATGTGGATATTCATATCAACATATGATATCTCATGTGTCACATAAATATAAACTAGTAAATAATTAACAACTGAGAGTTTGAGGTCCAATTGAATTGTGTGAAAAGATATGGAATTTAATTGAAAATTTAAAAATTTAAAAAACCCAAACTGCCTGCCAACAAAATGTGGGACTTAATGGTGCAAATTACACGTGACATACAATAGATGATTGAGCCTCGTGTGAATTCAGCTAAGCCATGGGTTCGAAGCTGGTTTTGGATGAGCCTCGGCCTATTAGAAAGTAGGCCGAGTACTTCATTTCGGCCCACAGCATGACGGCAGGTGCAGGCTGATTTGCGACATATTTCTACCATTTCATTTTCCGACGAATCACACAATTCCAAGTTGTCAAAGACTTCGTGCTTCGTGCACTCCCATGATTGGTTTCTCAACTATGGCTGTGTTCAACGCGGGCGCGTAGCTCGCCGCCGGCAAAAGAAATTTTTTTTTTTTTTTTGAAAATGTGGAGAGAGAAGGTGTCCTGGGAGGCAATCGGTGTTGGGGATTTTTAAAATTTTTTTATTTATTTTTTCTGAATTTTTGTATTAAGAAATTGTATATAATTTTAATTTCATGATTTATGTATTAATTTAGTTCAAATTAGATATTGATTATATTTAACAAGTTGTAGTTCTTTGAGTTTTTGTCTAAAAATCACTTAAATTTAATTTTGAAATTAAAAATTATTTATATTTTATTAAAATATTCAATTTACTTGTGGAGTCAGAGAAGTCTGATAAAACATTAATATATTAGAATAATTGACACCTCAAATATATTTTACATACATGACACAAAATATTTCTCTAAAACACTCACTCACTTAACCTACAACACATATCATACATCTCTCTTTTGGTCCTACTTTTAGACCACCAACGTCACTTGGTCCCTTGTTAAACTGATGAGAGGAATGATCCGGATCCTTCTATTACTCCTTTCGACAGCCACAAAATAAACGAAACTGATGTCTCAATTTCTCCTAGCCCAACTCTCAAATATATCAAAAATGTTTTTTTTAATCAGATAGATCCCAAGGTTAGTGAGCCCAAATATCCTAGAGGTAGATGTGAAAAAAATTTATACACCTCTATTGACGAGAGGCAAAATTATTTTGTCTCAACTCATTCTCTTTTTATTTTCGAAAAATAGCACCCATTAATGACTAATGAACGATTAGATTAACGCCACCGCTGAATGGAGCTTTTCTGGAAAGCGACCAAGATCTGTAATGTAGACAATCAATAGGGCTCATTACTTAGAACGACGAAAAAAATCCAATAGATTAAGCTTATACAGTACATGCGTGGATGTTTTCCCTTCTATGGCAAAGGCTCTGCATGCTCACAAGTCACGAATGATGGATGCCAACTGAAACTCGAAAATTGCACGCCAACTTTGCGTCTGATACTTGCGTGTTTTACAGCACGAAAAAGAAATGAAAGCTACATATTTTTTCCGTCACGAAAGCCTATCTTGCAATTTTTATCCACCTATGGTCTCTAATAATAACTTTGTATATTAACTTTTATTATAATATATTACTAAAATTTATAAAAATATAATAGTATGAAAGTATTTTTATACAGATATATCCATACTATTTTCATATGTTAAATTTAGATTTTTTTTTATAAATATGTTAGTGTTTGATAGTATAAAATAAGAATACTATAGTGATAAGATTTTGGTAAAGTGGAGGCAATAATTTCATTCCTGTACCAGCATACAATATTAAAAACCGAGTGTGATGGATCTTCTATTGAGTGGCATTTGTTATTTGCCCACAGTTCAGGAGGAATTAGGTTCTCTCCAACGTGGGTGGCTTAGATGATGCGCGCTGGACATGTCACACACTCGTGCGGCTCACGCGATGCACCGAACCGCCAAGCGATGCTTGCTCACGTGGTTGCCACGCCACCGTTGATTTGTGGGTCCCAATGAGCGCGCTGCGTGAACCGGCTCCATTGGAACAATTCGGAGGCGCACGAGTACGCGTTTTATGGGGCCCGTAAATTTTCAACGACTACAACACTTCACAATTGAAAGCAATAACTGATAGGTGGGGACATAAATTACCAAGCCCACATATCATTGAATGGGTGAGATAATATCGACGATTCACGAGGCAAACACAGTGGGCCCCACGACTGAAACGTTTCCTGCGCATAACACACTTGCCCAAAACCCTCTCACTGATAGTTAGGGATAGATATTGTAGAGCCTACATGTTAAAGAAATGTTTGAGTCAAAGGCGAGTGACGAGGTCGCGTTGGTGGGGCCCATCACCCACGCAGTGCAGCCGAGACACACGTCCCATGTTCACGCGGCATGATCACGCCATCACTTGCTAACTAGTGGAGTCATATTCGGTAAGGCCCAAACGTCAGTTTCTCCTGTAGGTGTGTTAAATTGTATATATTTAAAATACACTCTGCAGCGCCTCCTTTTCGTCGTGCACTATCCTCACTCATACACTAGCCACTGACAGTGGGCCCCATGGAGTTTGTGTCTCGTCTGTCAATGATAGAAATAAGTTTTTTAATTGTTTGGTTGTTTTTTATAAAACTTTCCAACCAAGTCAATGACAAGTGGGTCCTATCTGTCTCAAGCTCACTTGTCTGTTTAATTTGTATCGTGCAACTGGTGCGTTTTTAATTTTTTTGGGGTGGGAACCATATGTCAATGACAATATTTTTAGCTGTTAGAAATTTAGCCGTTATAAAAGAGTCGTTGTGAATTTTTTATTTTTTCATGAAAAATTCTTAAAAATGCAAGAAAATTCAAAAAAATTCAGAAAAAATCACCTCACTATTTCTATATATATAAGGCTCTCATTTGCTCATTTCACCACACTCATCTCACAAATCTTACACCATCCTATACTACTTTTACACTGTTTTTGCACTAATTTTTTTTAAAATTTCATATGGATAGTAATCCCCTAGGTTTTCTAAACCGGATTAATTCTCCTAATACACCTAGAGAAAATATGGAATTACTCGGTAATCCAAACCTCCATCATATCCACTCGATAATCCAAATTTTCTACAACCACCTTATCTTTCCGGCTATCCTTTGTATCCCCCGCACCTCAGTATTCACATGCTACTCCATATTCGCATCCCCTTCCATATGCACTGCCCCCCTATATCCACATGGTCATCCATTTTCATCATACGGGCAAAATTTTCATTTTGTCGGTACACCGGTCAACTATTTACAGCCCTCGCCACCGCAACCTCATCCAAAGATTCAAAATCCATATCCCCGTCAGATTCCGATACGCCACATTCTACGCCACTGGTCGTTATTAACGGCGATGATGACCATGTTCTCCGAGGTCCTACCGGGCGCAAGCGATTACTTTGGTCACCGGCCGATAATGTTCGATTGGTGAGTAATTCGTTTTGACATTCAATTTTCATGGAAGAAATTATTTGAAATTTTTGTGGGATTTAATTTGAAATGTTCATATTCATTATTTCATGACAATGTTATATTTCAGTTGCGCAGATCAGTGCGTGGTTCAATAATTCACTGGACCCAGTTGACGGGAATAGTAAAAAATACGACATGTTCAATTTAATGGTTGTTGGTGCAAGTTTAAGGAGATATACACTAGTCGTTGTTCTGACGACCAACTAAAGGCACAAACACACAAGTTATACAAAGAGAAGATGGGCACCCATTCATTCTGGAACACTGGTAGATGGGTGTTAGGGATCAACTTAAATGGAACTGAAGCTACGTCGACACTGACAAAAGAGTAAGGTTGAATGAGAATAGTGTGCACACATCATCCTCATCCAACCCAGATGTCCTCGTGGAGGAGACACGGCCAAAAGGTCGCGACGCAGCCAAGGAGAAGCGCAAAAAAAAGGCAAGAAACAATCTCCCTTATCCAACATGGATGTGCAAGAAGACTTACGAACCTTCATCAAAATTCACACTGAGCATGTAGAGGTAGCAGACCGTGCGTCCTCCTCTCTAAATGATCACGATAAGTTTAAGAGAAGATTAGTATTTACCAAGTCTTTCACAAAATTGTGATAACAAACAAATCAAAATTCAACGACGACAAAATAAAGGATCATGCAGAAACATTGAAGTTTGTTAAATATTTGATTAAGGGGGCTAACTTGAACTAGCCTATGCCGTGTATCATTTTATTTTCATCATTAACCTGTAGAACTATATATTCATCATTTGTGCAATTACAATATCTTTGAAAAATTGTCATTTGACGCATCTGTTTGAAAAATAGTCATTGAACATTGCAATTGAACATTAGCAACTGGGATATTCGACTTGGCATATATAAACCGTACCATCCCAACACATACTTCTTATCCTCAGAAATACTTCTCCTTTGAAGACCCTTACTTCTTATCTTCGAGTACTCTTCTTTCCAAATCCCTCTCTCAAAAATGCCGTCCAGCTCTTGTTCAAACACATGTAGTGAAGAGAAAGAGGCTATCAATACCTTACAGAATTTCCTTACGGGATTTGTAGAGGAAGATCCCGCCATGGTGGAGTTAAAGAGCATCTTATAGCCGATATGCAACCCAGGCTACAAGCTTCGACCTCCCACCATCAACGCGGTAGCTAGCTATACATCAACAACGATCGTGAAAATAGACATAATTGCCTCATGGCGGACTACTTCTGGGAGGATATGATTTATTCCGACTACCTATTTCATTGGAGGTTCTGGATGAGGAGACCCCTCTTTCTTCAAATCACCAGATCGCTTGGTGAGTGGTCTACCTTTTTCACTGAAAGAAGAGATGCTATTAACCGCCGAGGGTTGTCTTCTGTACAGAAGTGCACTGTTGCCATTTGTTTGTTGACATATGGATCTCCTATCGATGTTCTCTATGAATACGTACGGATCGAGGAATCCACAGCAAACCGGTGCTTGGAGAAATTTGTCAATGAAGTGATCGACAACTTCGGTGAGAAATATCTCTGACGACCAACCGTCAAAGACATGCAACGCCTATTACTACAAGGAGAGGCGCGTGGTTTTTCGAGAATGATAGGAAGCATAGATAGCATGCATTAGGAATAGTGAAATTATCCAGTAGCATGAAAAGGACAATTACTCATGGTGATTATGGAGTCCCGACCATTATACTTGAAGCGGTCGCCTCTCAGGACCTTTAGATATAACATGCTTTCTTCGGTGTTGCTGGGTCAAATAATGATATTAATGTGTTGAACCAATCGCCTTTGTTCAGTAACGTTTTGCAGAGACGAGCTCCTCAAGTTCAATATTTTGTCAATGAAAACGAGTACAACATGGGATACTATCTAGCACATGGTATATACGTAGAATGGGCTGTATTTGTGAAGACGATACCTCTACCCCAGACAGACAAATTCAGATTATGTGTACAACATCAAGAAGGAGTGAAGAAAGACGTGGAGCGAGCATTTGGAGTTCTACAATCTCGTTTTGCCATCCTTCATAGCCCCGCCGGCTTTTAGCAACGCTCAACTCTCGCGAAATCATGAAGGTGTTGCATCTAGGCTCTTTTTGGTTGATTTTGATTATTGATGACATTAAGTGTCTTGGACTAACCGTGTCTTTGAGCTATTTGTATGTAGAATTATTTCTGTAAAGTCTGCAAGTGATCTAGGAGGATCTGCAGGTCGCAAGTGCAAAGTCGCAGTATCGCCTGAGGTCGCAGTCCAAGGTCGCGAGCTAAGGACGCAAGCGCAAGGTCGCAGTGTCGCCCGAGGTCACAGTCCAAAGTTACGAGCCAAGGTCACAAGTGCACGATCACCAAGAAGGAAGTCGCAAAGACTTAAGATAAATGTTTGTTTATTTTACCAGTTTCGGTGTTTGGAGTATTGACTGATTTTATAGAAATTCCTTTTAGTTTAACCGTACTATTAAGAGGGGTTGCAAAATCTCTTTTAGTTCCGGTAAAAAACTAAGAAACTCTTAAGTCATATGTTGCATTCGCATTCATTCACAATCTTGATTGAATCTAAGAATTTCAAAGAGGGACTGAAACTGGTCATACGAGCACTGTTTATTCGACCAAATATTCCAACGACTATTTACTAGCCGTTAGAGGTCAAAGCTGGCTTCTAGCTAACTGATTTTATTTCTTAATCGATCATAACGGCTAGCTGAGAGGTGTGGGTTATAAATATGTACTTTGAGCATAAGTTTCATACATCTTCAAGCCACATTCTCATATACACCTTTGAGCATTTTTTTCTATACTATTTTGAGTATTTTTTAAAACAGTTTTTGAGTAGTTTTTTAAACAGTTTTTGAGCAGTTTTTTTAAAAACAGTTTTTGAGCAGATTTCTACATGTTGATGAGCCATATTCATATATACACTTGAGCTAAAATTTTCTAGTGCTAAAATCTTGATCTGTTGATCAAGTATCACTCTTTATGATTAAGAGAGAACCTCCAAGAACATTCATTCGCATCATTTACATTCTTAGAGTTTCTCGGTGGTCGTTGAAGGTCAAGAGAAGATCTCACAATTTGTTACTCTTGGTGATCGTCTTCACCTAGACGGTTTGGTGGCGTGGCCATTGATCTCTCCATTGACGAAGTTTGTCGGAGAGGCTCGGTGTGTTTGTGAGATGTTTGGTGCTCACCTTTCCAGAGTGGAGAAGGAGTAACTTTAGTGGAAATATCTTTCGTGAATATTGAAGCAAGACTCATTCATTTGAATGCTTCAACAAGGAGTAGGGGAGACCAGACGAGTCTCCAAGACTTCCAGATGCATCGTTGTGTTTGTCTCTCTTTCTCTTATTTTATTTGTGCAATCTATTTGTTTAATTGATTCGATTGTTATTTGCTTTTAGCTCTTTTAGGCTTTAATATTATAAAAGTTGTTTTATTAGAAAAGTTTTTAAAGTCTCATGTTCACCCCCTAATCGGCATCTCGATTCTACAGAAGGCATGTATCATATTACACAATATGACTATTGAGGATGAGCGAGAGTTTAATGGCCCACTCTATGATTTCGACGACAATCAAAGAACTTCTAACATAACACCACCTCATATCCAATATGGTGATTCAATTATTTTCGTTGATGTAATCGCGAGAAATTCTAACATCCGTGTTCAACCAATACATGTTCAGCTCAAAAGAGATTTGATTGAGCACATTTGAGAGTATTTTGGAGGTATCTAGGACTAGTTGTTATCTGTCGCATTTATAATATTTTTAATTAGTGCGTTGATGTTAAATTTTAAGTTTAAATGTCTGAATATATCCAATGTTGTATGTTTAATTTTATAGTTAATCATCAAATTTAATAAAAATATTTATTTTTGTTATATCGATTTTTTCATCCACAAGTTAAATTTTATTTGTTGGAATTATTCTCGTAAAATTTCATTAATTATTTTTATCAATTATTTAATAAATAATATAATGTAAAAAACTCATTTGAATATTTAATATATGAAACCTAATAAAGAGAATCATTGTGTGAATCTCACCAAAAAAAAATCTTTATATGTAATTCTTTATTGGAGGGGAAGAGATTTTTGACATAAAATATTCTTTTGGAGAGAATACGGAATATTCTTCTGTACTGATATAGCTTTGAGCATAGCTGTAGTTTGAACGCGTGATTTGACTGGGTTGCTGTGCAACTGATAGAGATCATAATGACATTAATTGCTCCACAGAGGATGCGTCCAGCCTTCCGCTCAACCAACTGGAATTCCGGTCACAGCTAACTATATGACTAAACAGAAACTTAATTGAGTATGGTCTTCTGTCTCGACTGATCTAACGGTTGAGAACCAATCCTAGCCAAGATGAGCCGCCTGCCCGACGCCGCCCATGTTGTCACCACTTCGCAGCAGTAGCTATAAAAATATTTTTCCGGCTTCCGCGGGAAGTACTCCATACATATTGGCATACGCCTATCCCTATGGATCCTGGATATAACAAGCTGCGGAAGCGGGCGCTGTGGGTGGACACGTCGCGAGGTGCGGCCTCGGAGAGGGAGAGCAAGGAGGGGCGGGAGGAGGAGGGGAAGGAACAGGCGGGGATGGAGGTGGCGGTGGAGGAGCCGGTCAGCCCGGGGGGGCGCTTGTTCATGGAGCCGCACTTCAGCTGCTACATCGTGGCCGTGATCGGTGTCGGCACGGCCGTGGACCTGGCCGCCGCGCGGGCGGGGCTGGAGGCCACCCTCGTCCGCCACCCGCGCTTTTGCAGCATCCAGGTAATAATTCATCAACCTTGACTTGAGTTTTGTTCTTTTTCTGAAGGAATCGTTGACTAGAGATTTGTACCAAAAAAAGCCGCTTGGGCTTGGCTACCGCCTACCGGTTAGTGGGCAGTTATTCCAGGCTGCTCGGTCGGCGACTTGGCGAGTAGGCAGTTTATTTTATTTTATATGAGACCCACTAGAGTAGGCCCTCATCTAGTTGCGAGCTTGGACTTAGCTGTGGCCCTTTACTTCAGAAAAATAATTGTGACATATTTCTGCTATATTACTCTAAATATAAGGGTTCTGTTGGAGTTATTATTTTGTCTAAAGTTTTGCTTATTTGAATGAAATATATCTTTACATTAAAGTTACCGACAACATAAATTCTTTTAAACATGATAAGATTCAAACAGCTTGTTAGAGAGTTGAAGTTCTTTTTATTAAGACTTTGTTTAGCTGGATTTCTTTTTAATTTCTACGTTGAAGATGGAGCAATTCGGTTAAATGAGTAGTTCTGATTAGTGTCTTCTCTAAAAGAGAGCTATCTTTACGTTATAAAATTAGAGACATAATTTGAGGTTTCTAACAACTCCAACTTTCAAACTATCAAACTTTGAAAACTTCCACTTCTACTCTATTTAGAATTGAAGCTACATGAATTCATTGGAAAAAATTGGAGTCAGAACCCATCAAACAATACTTAAGAAGTTGAAACTCCTATTCCAGTTTTCTTAAAAGTAATTTTTGGAAGAAACTAACTCCTCTCAAGTATATGTTAAATCTTATGCTAGTTATTGATAGTTTGATATGGCTCTCTCACCTTTATACATTCATAAGGATCGATGAGATTGAAATATATATATATGTGTGTGTGTGTGTGGGGGGGGGGGGGGGGGGGGGTCCTTAAACTGGTTGATTTGTTCGGCAAAAATTATATTTTTTTTCATAATATAAATTTATGTATTGTACACGTGAGAATTAAAGTGCACAAAAGAAAAGAAATTTTGGTGGATTATAGTGCCCCTATTCAATAAAGTTTGGAGTAAGTGGTAGAAGTATTAATAAAAAAAAATATTAGTGAGAACAAAGTTGTAAAAGTGTGTTGGGAATATCTCTTATCCTACTTGTATTAGAATTGAAATTCTAATCGTATTAGAGTTGGATAACTATTAGGAGTCTTAATTATATTGTATCATGTTTCTTTTGTACATTAGGGATGGGATTGGGATCTATATAAACCCATGAGGGATGGGTTCAGGGAGAACAACCAAGTATAGTTTAGGGAGATCAATTCAGATCAGAAGCAAGAAAGGCATATAGAGGACAAAAGGTTAGAGTTTTCTTAAGTAGAAGACTCTTGTAGAGAGTGAGAGTTGAGGAGTCCAAAAGATTCGATGGTTGATTGAAAGCTCTTGTACTCTTTTGAGATTGTGTTTAAAAATTACTGGTTTTATTCGCCAAAGTTTTTCTCCTATTGTTGTTGCTTCATCATCATTATTGTGGTTTCTTGTACTAAATTTCCTATTTTCATTCTTATTATTGTACATGTTAGGCTGTATTTCATGTGGTATGATCCAATCTATAGACTCCCCCTAACCCTAACAAAGTATATTAAATAATGTATTGGGATTATAAATAGACTTATGTTACCTACATCCACGAAACTTGTCACAATGAAATGCGTATAGTCAAACTTGTATAATTTTGATCACTAATACATTTTTAAATATTTAGATCAGCCTTATAAAAATGATATATTTAGAGTTGTCATTGAAAATGCTTTCATAATATTATGGTTTTCTAATTTTTTAATTATATATTATAATAAAAATTAATGGTCAAAACTATTAAATGGAGATTGTAAAAAATCAAATATGATAAATTTTTATATATAAAAAAATATTGCGAAACATTCAAATTTAAAAATAGGTTTATATCTTGGAACTGGGATTATTACAAGAGGTGCCACTAGAAATGAATTGGACCTTAATTACTCCTTTTTAGGGAAGGACATGGGTTTGCCACCAGTTGTTCTAGTTCCACACCAAATGTTGAGGTCTATGAGGCTAAATTCACTCCAACAGCTTTAATTGGCTCCCGGCTGACACGTCAGACCCGCGCAAGCGACCTAGCTGTACGATGATGCATGGCGAAGCAGTAGACGCCTGAATCTTTGACAAGTGGGTCCCATCGGTGCCCGGGTGCGCGTAGCGGCATCGTTGGATGAATTGATGGTGCCTAACGATGCATTTTGTGAGCCCCACTGTTCGCAAACTGTGTCTGGCCAACCTGCCGCGAAAAACATATTAACAGGTGCCGTCAAAAAAGTTGGGGGCCCGCAAGTTAGTATGTGTGTGAGCATTTAACACGTGCGGCGTGCAAAGTGACGTATTAGTGGCGGACCCCACAAAATGTGTGAAGTTATTATGGGTGCCTCGCCTCGCATACCGCATACACCATGCAATAAATCGCACAACGTCATTGACAGTTGAGTCCAAAATAATACTAGGTCCACTGTTAGTTGAAGAGTTAGTTTTTTTTTGTTGCCGTTAGAAACGAATTGAATTAAAGTAATTGGACTTCGGCTTTGCAAGTCAGTGTGGTTGATGTTGGGTCCAAAATTCAATCGGACCCACATGTCAATGTATATTTTTGGTGAAGTTTGAAACTAGTCGTTGGGAGTATTTTGTCGTGGGATCCATATATCAGTGACTAAAAAAATTAGTGTTAGTAATTACTGTAAAAAAATTAATGTCAATAAATATTGTTAATAAAAATTATTGTTACTAATTACTGTCAAAAAATTACTGTTTATAATGCAAATTTGGCAAAAAAATTACTGTTATATTTTTAATTTGTTTTTTATTCGAATTATCCAAATTTAATTTTAGTAATTTATTAACCATTAATAATCTTATAATGAACAAAATTATCATATAAATAATTTATAGGCAAGTTCCATGTGAAACATCACTCAAGCGGTAATGTATTGGAGTGTTTGGCGCTTCAAATGAGTGTTGTTACAATTTTTTTTAATTTCTTTCATAGGAGGTTGTTGTGTCGAGTAACAGTACAAAATTTATTTAAGCTGCAATATAATTTTGGTAATGATTCATATTACTAAAAAGACAGTTTTATCTTCTTTTCAGTTACTGTTAGATATAATTTGTAGCCCTAAAGCAGTAGAAAATACTGATCTCTTGCTGCCTATAAGAAGTAATGTAAAATTTCCCTACAAACAAACACTACCTTATTAATTCCATGTTTGGAATGCATCCGTGCATGAAGGTCTTGGACGAGACCAACAAGAACGCGAAGCCAAAATGGGTTCGGATCAACGTGAACCTGGACAACCACATCATCGTCCCGAACCTGGACCCCACCACCACGTCGGCCAGCCCGGACCAGCTTCTGGAGGACTACGTGTCCTCCCTGTCCACCCTCCCCATGGACCACTCCCGCCCGCTCTGGGAGCTCCACGTCCTGGACTTCCCGACCTCCGAGGCGGCCGCCGCTGTGGCCTTTCGCATGCACCACTCCCTCGGCGACGGCGTGTCGCTGCTCTCCCTCCTCATCGCGTGCACCCGCCGCGCGGCCGACCCAGCGGCTCTGCCCTCGCTTCCGCGCCCGCCCGCCGGCCGCGCCGGGCCCCTCTACGCCCGGCCGCGCCCGCCGCTCTCAGCGGGCGTCCTGGCGCTCGCCGCGTGGGTCCTGTCGTTCCTCGTGCTCGCCTGGCACACGATGGTCGACGTCGCGCTCTTCGTCGCAACAGGGCTGTTCTTGAGCGATGCGCGCACGCTGTTCAAGGGGGTGGAGGGGGTGGAGTTCCGGCGGAAGCGCTTCGTGAACCGCACGCTCAGCCTCGACGACGTAAAGTACGTCAAGAACGCCGTGAACTGTGTATGTGTTTTTCCGATCTTATTATTCCTCCAGTTAATCTTCTTACGAAAGACTAATCAAATTACCATGGTAATTTTCATGTAATATTTCCCATGTACTTTTGCAGACCGTAAATGACGTGCTGCTTGGAGTAACTTCGGTTGCACTGTCGAAGTATTATTTCCGAAAGACCGGTATGTGGTGTTGTTTGATCATGTGTGATGTGTAGTACTCCCTCTAATAAGAAAAACTGGAAGTTTTAGCCATCAAATTTACGAAAACATGTTGGTTTACATTTTTTAGTAAATTTTTTTCCCTAAAACGTCCCTGTTATAAGTACCCCTATTTTCATATGTTGGCACAATTAACACCTTTTTTCTAAAAAAATCATCAATCACTTCAACTCTTCCTCCAAAACGAGAGTACGGAGGGTATTTTTGTCATGTTAGCAAAGCTTGAGTCTTGCTTTGTTCAATATCTCTTAAAACAATTAAGTTTTTGGGACCGAACAGTGCAATTCCAAGTTAGTTTAACTACATTGTTTTAACTATTCCAGGTGATATTGGCAAAAGGAACATCAAGGTGCGATCTACTCTTCTTGTCAACATAAGACCGACTCCTGGCCTACATGTAAGCCCCAAAATCTTCTCTTTGATCATACTTGCATTATTTTAATTTTTCAGTGTGTGGGCTTGTTTGAAGTGTGGCATCACAATTTTTGCTACATTTACACACTTTTTGGAATATATATATATAATTGACATGTGGAATTTCTTTTGGTCATACTTTTAATACCATATTTTTCGATGGACATGTATCAAACAGTGGTCATAGGAGGTGTGTGACACACCGCACTTTACTAGTGTGCAATCAAATCAATCAGGCCTTGCGTATTTCGTTCACTAGTGTCGTCATTGATTCAGTCTTTTGGTTGTCCTTTTGTTTTGGGCAGACGTTGGCTAATATGATGGAGACTGGTAAGGGCAACAATGCGAAATGGGGAAATCAACTTGGCTACATGGTGCTTCCATTCCATATAGCCAAACACGATGACCCTCTTGACTACGTCCGAAAGGGGAAGAAGGTTGCAGACAGGAAGAAGAGCTCGTTGGAATCAATCTTCACGTACTGGAGCGCAGATATGATTGTCAAACTTTTTGGCATTAAGGTGATCATTAATCTGATCTTTTGATATCATTATGGTTTGATATAGTACTAGTTAGCCACAAATTTGTGGGCAAAATAGCTAACTAAAGATCAAAATGACTGAATCAAAAGCTAAATTGGCCTTCCTTTACTCTATTGTAATGCTACTATGCTAAGAGAAATCTTTGTGATTGTAAAATGTGCATGTACTACTGAACAAATGGTCTCCTGAAACTAGTGCTCTCACATTTCTGTCAGTTAGCAGATTCACAATATGCATACTTTTGTTGTACTCTAGAAAGGTGTTTGCTTCATAAATTTTATTCCATATTTTGATTATATGTAATAAAAAAATACTACATATTATTTGATTATACTATTTTATAATCACAATATTCGTATTCAAAATACATATAATGTATCCTCCAAATACATTGAGGTGGGATATATTCCAAACCATCGAATCTTATTACATTCCTACTTGAATCAAACATATTTTCTTTATATTTACTTATTTCATCCCAAACTACAATGAATTTTAAAACTCATTATAATTACGATTACAATTAGAGTCCTAAACGAAATGCCACCTATATTCTAACGAAAAAAAGAATGGTGTAATCACTGTACTGTAAATTTCTCTTGAATGTTGTTACTTTTGGCCATTTGCTAATTATCATTAAATTTTGAGCTTAATTTGTTATAATGTATTAATAAAAAATGGATTGCATTGCAACCTTGTTCAGGCAGCAGCTTCTCTCTGCTATGGTATGTTCATGCATACCACCCTGTCGTTCTCGAGCATGATCGGACCATGTGAGCAGGTAGTGTTCTACGGCCATCCCATCGTCTACATTGCCCCCAGTGTCTATGGCCATCCCCATGTAAGTTCTTCAGTTCTTCTTAAGAATCTTCACTAATGATAGACTAATAGTTAAGCACAATGTTGAAGTAAAACTTTGCTTTCTATTACTTTGATGCTGACATGCAAACAATTTTTGGTATATTTGACCATTTTTTCTCAAGTGATGTACTTCTTAGTTCTAACACTTTCTGGCATATGTGTGTAGGCTCTGACTGTGCATTACCAAAGTTACATGAACACCATCAAGCTAGTCCTTGCAGTGGATGATGAACAGTTCCCAGATTCTCATCAGCTCCTGGAGGACTTTGCAGAATCTCTCAGGCTTATTAGGGAGGCAGCTTCAACAAAATCATAGAAGATGCAGATTAGTGTTCTCAGTAGAACATAGAAAAGTAGATTCAAATTCACCAAATTGACAAGGACACTTGCCTTAGTACAGTTCTGACCAATTGCTTAATTACTGTGTTTAGCAAAGATATTTACGAGCAGTGCTTCTATGTTTTTCCAAGACTGAATTACACACATCATAATTCATAAAGCAATTCAATAAGTAGTAGAGCAGTGAGTTGTTGTAAATCACACCCACTCGGTTTGTTATAAAAGTTTTCACTTTTTTTAAAAAACATTGAAGCACTTCTCAATTTGTACATCTTAAATTTTATGCTGCACATTTAGTACAAAATTTGGTACGACTTTGAAGAAGTGGTGTCTGTGAGATCCTAGCAAGTTGGGTGTGAAAGTTTAGTCTCAACTTGGGTGTGTAAGGCGTTGAACATGTATATATAATGTCTAGTGAACCAGGTATATTTGTAAAACTGAATATTTTCCGTAATGATCCCGAGGATTCTGTGCTTTATTTATATTGTAGTTCAGTTTCAGCAATCAGAAAAGGACGTACGGAAATGTGGCCAAGAGATTAGCCATTATCAGCAAACTCCTAAACTTACTCCTGAACTAGTTACATGCACAGAAGAATAGGTCCTGAACTAACTAAATGCACAGAAGAATAGGTAATCAGTTATTACTTCTAACATGCCCCTCAATCTCAACATGACACAAGGTTGAGATTGTTGCGAAAATGATAGAAATGTTGGCTGGTCAACGGATTTGGTGAATATATCAGCAAGTTGATCCTGAGAGTATTTGAACCTTATGTCGAGAGCTTTACGAGCTTTCTTTCCCTGACAAAGTGATAATCAACTTCTGTGCTTAGTCGGAGCGTGAAAGACAGGATTAGCAGTCAAATATGTTGCACCCAGTGGCGGACGCAGGATTTTAGATAAATCGGGATCTATAAGACATGACTAATATGAGACGATTAGACGAGTGAATTTCATATATATACGACAGTCACAATAAAAATAAATTTAAAAAATCAATACATGCAATACATATATTGACATATATAAATGAGAATTTGAAAAATAAGATCAAAATATAAAAGACATTGAAATAGTATCTCATTAATCAAATGTATGTAGTAGTGTGCACCAAAAACTCAATCATACATAATACACTCAAATAGTAATTTGTAAATCAAAATTAACAGTACTACAATCATAAATCATCAAAAAATTTGAACATTGAAAAACAACAACATACCATTAAAATGCTTACTACAACTATTATGAAACAAACAGGAACCACCGAAACTAGTTTTTAAATTCACTAGAACTCCACTAAAACTTTGTTTACCAATTACAATGGGAAATTCACTAAAGCCCACCAAAATTCACTGAAACTTTTATGAAACAAACAGTTGTGGAGTCCACAATACTAGTTTTTAAATTCCAACAATTACAGTTGTGGACTTCACCAAGAACACAAATAATTAAAAAAATATCACAATCACAGCCTCTCAGCTTCTCTACAGAAGCTGGAATAGCTAAATTTAGAAACTAATCATACAATTAGAAACATCACAATTACGTCTGGAATAGCAAATAATTAGAAACATCACAATTTTCTCACAAATTGTATAATCAAACTAGTAAACAACATAAATTCACAATTGACATAATCACAATGCATAATCATAGAATCATAGAATCTCTAATTGTTTGATTCACTGATTTCATTAGTAGGAAAAATTCGAAATTCACAATTGACAAGAAGCTATTCACAAATCAGTGACAATTCACAATGCCTGGTGAATTATGAATAGCTTCTCTGCCGCGCCTGGCCGCAGAGCGCAGGCTGCCGCCCACCAATCTTTGGGGCCCTTTGCTGCACCGATCGCCGATCTGCCGGCCACTTCACCGACCTTGGTCTTGCGCCTCAGTCCGCAGGCCGCAGCACTCCGCCGCAGCCCGCTTTGCCGCTACCAGTCCGTCTCCGGCCTCCGCCGCACGCCCGCTCCACCGACTTCTACTGCAGTTCGCCTCCGACCTGCAGGCTCCACCCTGCAGTTCGCCTTCGGCCTCCGGCCCTCCGCGGGTCCGCCTCCGCGAGACCGCGACGAACTCCAGAACCAGATCTGCGCCTCCGCCTCTTGAACACAACTACACAAGGGTTTGAGCCTTTGGGGATTTTTGTTTTTGAGTTAGGCTAGATGGGCAGCAATTTGCGCGGCCCAAAATGCCGCGGGCGAGTGACGGATGAGGGCAGCAAGGGCGCGCGCGGCGGATCTTCATCCTCCATCGCGGCACAGCTTCCTCGCTCGATCAGTCTCCTTCGTCAGGGGCCACGGCGCGCAAGCAAGCGACGGAGCGGCTGCGACAGCGCGGGCGGGTGCCGAGGATGAGACTCGAGAGGAGAGGGGGTCCCGGGATTGCCGGCAGCGTAGCCAGGGAGCCGGCCCCGGCATCCCCGGTGCTAGATCCGCCCCTGGTTGCACCCAAATTATCACACCATAGACAAGGTGGCCTAGACTGAAAAATACCAAGTTCGCCAAATAGTGATTGAATCCACATAACTTCAGCTGTGGCATTGGCAGATGACTTGTTTTCTGCTTCGGTGCTCAATGTCGACACTTTAGGTTGCTTTCTTCAGTTTCGTGACACCAAGTTTGATCCAAAGAATACCAAAGCCTCTTGTAGAGTGTCGACCATCAGGGCATCCTACCCAATTGGCATCGGAGAAGGCACTGATCAGAATGGAATTGGATTTCTTATGGACAGCCCAAGATTAGCTGTATGTTTAAGATATCCGAGAATTCTCTTAACTGCCGTCCAATGAACATCAGTAGGCTCTTGCATGAACTGACATACCCTGTTTACAACATAGGATATACCAGGTCTTGTGAGTGTCAAATATTGCAAAGCACCTACAACACTCCTGTAATTTGAAACCTCAGTTTCTTGTAATGGAGCTCCTAGAGACATGGACAGTTTCTCAGTTATAGCCATAGGAGTAGAGATAGGTTTTTATTGAGACTTGTTTGTCTTTAGAAGCAAGTCATTGACATACTTTTGCTGTGTCAAGAGAAGAATGCACTGCAATTCCCAAGTAGTAGTTCAATGCTCCCAGGTCCTTGATAGCAAAGTCTTGTTTCAGTTGGTGCAAAAACTTATTGGTGACCTCAGTAGAATTACTGACAATAATAATATCATCAACATAGACAAGCATGTAGATAATAGTTCCGAACTGTCAATAGATAAAGAGCGAAACATCAGTTTTGGAATAAAAGAAGCCTAGTTCTTGCAACTTAGAACTTACGCGAGAGTACCATGCTCGTGGTGCCTACTTCAACCCATATAAGGCCTATTTAATTTGCAAACATAACTGGGAAAATGAGTATCTTCATATCCTGGTGATTCCTTCATGTAGACATCTTCGGAGACAAAACCATGTACAAAAGCATTTTGCACAACAATTTGCTCGATGCTCCAACCATTGGATGCGGCAGGAGATAGAATAAGTCGAACTGTAGTAAATTTCACCACTGCACTGAAAGTGTCCCCATAGTCAATCCCATACCTTTGTTTGAGACCCTTTGCTACAAGCCTGATCTTTATGTCGGTCAATGGTGCCATCAGCTTTCTTCTTGAGCATGAAGACCCACTACAATCAATGAAATTATAGCCTTGTTGGGGAGGAATTAGGTGCCATGTGTTGTTCTTGAGTAAAACTTAATATTCACCGTCCATAGCTTCTTTCCAGTGGGGATCTTGAAGAGCAACTTTGTAAGAAGTGGTCTCTATAATGGCAGTACATGTAGTCCGTTGAATCAGATAACAAATAGTCCCAACAGTAAATTGTTTTGGCTTACGAATATTATTTTGCAGGCAGGTCCGCATATGATGCTTAGGTGGTTCCTCTCTGACAGAGTTATCTGTAGAAACAAGTTCAGGCTGCAATGTAACCAGGTTATCACTTTCCTGTTGGTCACTAAATGGAATAGAATTCAGAGAATTTGAGATGCAGAAATTTCAGTGGATTGTTGTTGGGTGATTGGAGGATTAGGTGAGTTGGAAACAACAAGTGAAGGTAACAGTATAGGATGATGAGTCGATGGTGAAGAAGGTTCTACATGTTGAGAGTGTTTAGAGAAAGGAAAAACATGTTCATCACAGACGACATCACGAGAAATATAGACACGACTAGAAGACATGTGGAGACATTTATAACCCTTGTGAATTGAACTATAGCCGGTGAACACACATTTTTTAGATCTGAAAGCAAGGTATGAGTGTTGTAAGTCCTCAAGTGTGGCTAGAAAGCACTTCCAAAAAGTTTTAGAAGAGAATAGTTAGGTTTAGTGCCAAATAACCGGTCCAAGGGGGTTTCATTATGAAAAACACGACCGGGAAATCGATTAATGAGATAGCAAGCTTTTTGAAATGCTTCATCCCAAAATTTAATGGGCATGGAGGCTTGAGCAAGAACAGCTAAACCTTCAACTATATGTCGTTGTTTTCTTTCAGCTGAACCATTTTGCTGATGTGTATGAGCACAAGACACTCCATGTTAAATTCCTATGGTTCGGAAAAATCTGTTGAAGTTTCTGATACTCCCCACCCCAATATGTTTGCATGTATATGATTCTCTTTCCAAGAATACGCTCGACATGTGTTTGAAATTGTAGAAAAACATAAGTAACATCTGATCTGGACGATAAAACGTAAATTCATGTAAATTTGCTGAAATCATCAATAAAACTAACATAGTACTTGAACCCTCCAACAGATTGAGGAGCTGGACCCAGACATGAGAAAATACAAGTTCAAGGGGAGAAGAGGAAACGTGAACAGAAGCTGAATAGGGTAGCTGGTGACTCTTTTCCTGTTGGTAGGCATCACAACCTGAAAAATGTTTATTTGAAGAGAAAGGAAGCTTATTTAGATGACGCACAAACTGAACAATAGAACTAGGAGGGTGACCAAGTCTCTTATGCCACTGGTCGCGACTAATTTTCTCATTAAGTAGTGATGTCTTGGTAGGAGCAAATTGGGAAGCTTTGATGGGGATATAGACCTCCTTCAGGTGCCGTGGAGTATTTTTCTCTATGAAGCCCTATCCTTAACAAAGTAGCAGCAGGATGAATATCAAAAAACACATCATTATCTTTTGCAAGTTTTTGAGCGGAGAGAAGGTTCTTGGTAATGTGCGAAACATGAAGAACATTTTTATGAAGCAAGGAATGGATAGCAGTATGAAGGCTAGAATGACCAACATGGGAAATGGACAAACCTAAGCCATTGCCTACTTGAACTTGATCTGCACCATTGTGCTTTTCCTTCATCATCACCCTGTGAAGATTACTAGTGATATGATCAGTAGCCTATCGTCTATTTTCTTCCGCATGATCCGATCAAAGGGGTCGTATCTTATTTCCTTTGACCAATTTCAGATCAAATTAGTATCAGAACACCGTTTCTCCCTATGGATGGTGAAAACTCATCTCTACTATAACAAAACTGGTGAGCCTTTTGAGCACCTTACCACCTTCTGAGTTGTGCTCTGACTTTGACGAGGATGGCTACAACCATGTCGCAAGAAGAAGCTCTTACTCATGCCGACTTGGCCAAACAAGTTGCCAAGTTGATTGTTGATATGGCGGTGGTCCTAGAATGGATCAAGAAGTAGTCTGTGACGACTCAAGATGAAGGTCGCGAGCATGTCAAGACAAAGGTGATGCCAGAAAAATCTGAGTTCAAGGGTGCGCTCGCCTCGTGTACAACATCACTGACAGGTGGGTCCAAAATTATTGGGTCCACCTGTCAGTTGGAGATTGATTTTTTTTGATGCAGTTAGAAACAAATTGAGTTAAAGTAATTCGACTTCGGTTTTGCAAGTCCGTGTGATTGACAGTGACCCCAAAATTTAATGGCTACATGTCAGTGTGTATTTATGGTGAGGTTTGAAACTAATTTTTGGGAGTATTTATGTCATAGAATCCACATGTCGGTGAATAAAAAAAAATTGTTAATGATGTAATTTTGGCAAAAAAAAATTACTGTTACATTTTTTATTTTTTTTGTTGTATTTGACTTATCTGAATTTAATTTAGACAATTTTTTTAACCATTAATAATTATAATGCAAAAATTATCATATAAATAATTTATATGCGGCCCCACGTGAAGCACTACTTAAACACTAATATATTTGAGTACTTAGTGTTTGAAAAGGCGTTTCGCATGTGAGCCCATGTTAGGAGTCTTCCTCGAAAATCTTTACATTAGAATGGTGGGTATTTGTGGTGGCGTTTCGCACAGAATATACATAGAATATTTCTCTGGAGAGTCTGTCTAAGAGTCTAAGTTGATACTTTTATGTAAATTGAGGATAAAATGCAAGTGAGTGAGTGTATAGTTCATCCCATATGAGAGTGCAGAAGTATGTTGAACCATGAGATGAGATGTTATTGTGTCAAATCCATTGTTTGATATATAATTTTGGAGAATACTACTTGGATGATACTATGATAGCATGAGTCTCAAAAACTATGAAATTATGCTACAGATGACAGATGACCATGCGAGGTCCCATGAAAGAAATTTTCTTTAACGGGACAGCGAGGGCCGAGGGGTGGGGCAGTATTGAGCTCATGGGCCGAGAGAGTGGGCTAGGCGGCTAGGTGGTTAGGCCGATCCCAAAATTGCTTGTGTCTCTTTTTCCATTCTTGCCCTTTTAGTTTCTTTTTCATGTAATGGTCCTGGCCTGGACACACGGGATTGGGACTTGGGGCCGGCTAGGCCAGCATCAACAAGTGGACCAGGCCGGCTTGAAACTATTTCTACGCAAAAACTCATATCATCCTTCTTATTTTCAAAAAAAAAGACCACATAATCCCCTATATTAGAAAATCAGACAAATTATATTTTGAATTTTAAAACCAATGCAAATTTTAATGTATGCAATTCAATAGGTGATTTTCCCATGCTAGCATGATGACTTAGCAAACACTGACACGTGGATCTACATGGCAAAAGAACCCATCAAATCGGATGGACATGAAATTTGCATCATTTTTTCTAAGGACACAATGTTATTTGCCTAGTTTTAAAGTATGGAGGTTATTTGGGCATTTTTAAAAATAGAAAGGCTAATATGGACTTTTTTTCTATTCACTTTTCTTATTTTTCAAATATTTTATAAAATTTTTCATCGGATGCTAAAATTTACCGAAAATTTTACAAAACTTTAGAACTGACGTTTGAAATATCGAACTTTTGAACGTTTCCTTGCAAAATTTTTTTTGGGTCTAAAACTTCATTAAAGTCAGGATGAATTATCATTCTTACTAAACTTAAGATAGAAAGATACATATTAAAATTTTGGCTATCATGTGATCTCGTATAGACGGCACGACTAGATAAGATAGCTCGATAATTGAAAATGGAGTAGCAAGTTACGTCTTCACTCGCAAACAACGCAACTAGAAGACAATTATATTTCAAATGTAAATGAAATTGCCGAGCATTTGGTTGTCTTTATTCCTGCGCGTGGTCTTGCAGGGCACATGCACGTGCACTGAAAATGGCCAGCAGTTTGTAGAGTGTTGTTACGCTCCCCGCGCACCGACAAATGAAGCCGTCCACCCTGTGAAGTTTGAACTTCAAAAACTAGATGAGCGGACTTTTGGTTCCTCTGGCTCACATTACTCATCATGAATCCATTCAAAATCATCTTTCTCCCGTTCGCATTTGTTTTTTTATAATTATTTTCGTTATTTTGTTAAACCCTACTTAATATAGCCACCATATATAACTAATATAGACCATTCTAAACTATTTGATTCTCTATTTTTCAATAATTTTCTAACCCATTTTAATTCCGGTTTGCACTCAAAAGGGTATTTTGAGTTAATTCAAGATACAGAGAGACTAATTTCACACATTGAAAATAGAGAAATTAAAATGTGTTTTTTTGCAAAATAGAAGAACAAAATGTGCAACTGAAAATTCAATATTTAATTTTTATAGCACCAACATGTACTATTTTAGTTTTAAACTTTTATTAAGATGGTTTCCAGCACTCTTGACTTGGGGAAGAACATGCTTGCATGTGTAGTTTAGGCAAGGATGTTTTATTAAGAACCAAGATGGCATATATTACTAGGTAGCGCAGTGTCGTGCGGCACACAAACATTAATCCTCTGAAAATTACTTGTGACATGCTTATATCCAAGTTCCCAAGATATATTGATTTTCTTCAATAGATTCTCAATTTTTTTGGGGTAATTAACAGATTAGTACGCCTCCATAAGTCACATTCAAATAACTAATTAAAAAAACTACATATAAAACTTCCTCAAATTTTCTAAAACTTTAGAAACTTCTTTAGAAATCACTTTTCTCTCAGTCACATAGTATTTGCTAGAACATACTCTTTCATGATCTCTCTGTATTAGAAGATCTGCTTCACTTGAGAGAAATAATCCACAAAATCCTCAATAAAAATACCAGTACTCATTTTGGAACAACCATGTGTAACCATCAAATACTAGTATCCATCTTGGATCCACCTTGATCATATCCGATCCAAACCAGTGAATATTTGAATTCAACATATACCAACTAAGATGATTAAGTATTGTACTTATCAAACAACATGAAACCTAATTCTCATTTCGGAAAGGTATAGTGATATAAATATTGACAGAGTCAGAAAATATTTGCACTAGATTCTTTATAATATTTCATATATGGGAGAGAATATTTGGACTTTCATATATATATATGGAGACATTATTCTACACCCACCCCTAAAATAGTTATTCTATGCCCACCTTCTATATCATTGGATCATATATCGAGATTAGAATTTTATTGACGGTAATAACTATCATAAACGACTCCATTATCTCTAAAAAATAGAAACCCACATCACGATTTATTATAACCGCACACTATTCCTAAAAAATATGAACCAAAATCATACTAGTCAACAAATTTACTGGTCGCGTAATATAAATTTATTGGTCGTATACTACAGATTTACTAGACGGACCAGTAAATGTATAATATATGATCAGTAAATTTACTGGTCACATACTATAGATTTTTGTTAGTAAATTTACTGGTTGTATAATATAAATTTATTGGTCGTATACTACAGATTTACTAGACGAACCGGTAAATATGTAATATATGACCAGTAAATTATTGGTCACATATTATAAATTATACTATAGATTTTTGTTAGTAAATTTACTGGTCATATACTATAGATATATGATATATATTTTTGTCAGTAAATTTACTAGATGTGAACAAGACGTGGAAGCGCAGTGAAAAAGATGAAGAGGCGGTCGGTGCGGATATTGATCAGTAACAATAAAATATTTCAAATATTTACTGTCGTTATGGAATAAAATGACATTAAATTCTTTTAAACAGAGGATAACTGCTATCTCTATTCAACGGTTGTATTTTATTTTAATAAATAAGATCGGACGGTTTCTAAACTGAGTATAGAATAATTATTTTAAGGATGGGTACAGAATAATATTTGTATATATAAATAAAGGCATTTTTCTTTTTTGCAAAATTTAATGGGGTCATCTCAGTGGCATCCACCACCTCTTGGTACAAGCACACAGCCTTCTGCCTCCCACACCCTCCCTTGTGATTTGGTTTCAGATCCAGTGACAACACTCACAAAGAAGACTCAAAACCAGCTCATCCAGTGACAACACTCACAAAGAAGACTCAAAACCAGCTCACCAACAATATCTTTAGCTCCAGTGTTCCAAAAAAAAAAAAACAATACCATAAGCTCCCAGCCATCTACTTCCCAAAATCAAAGAAGGAATAAAGAGGCAAAAACAACACCCACTAACTGCAACCTCACAAGCTCTTTCCACTAATCACTCTGGAATTAATCAATTAAACAAGCCCATTTCTTCTTGCAAGTTGCATCACTGCAAACTCAGCTTGCTTGCCATTTACCTCCAACTCAATACAATTCTACTTTCACATGGCTAGCTGGCGCCCGGCAACGGCGCGCGCTTCCGTTATTGCGCTATTTGTACTGGTTGCTTCGGCCTTCGTGTCGGCGGCGACGGCGCAGACCGACAGCTGCGACACGGAGCTGCCTGCGGAGCTTGTCGGCAACTACTCGGGGCTGGCTTGCCGGCCAGTATGGAACAACTTCGTGCTCCGGGTATGTGAATGTTTGGGGGTTGCATGTGTTTCTTGTGCGTATGTTTGGATTTGTTTGTGTCATTACGTTGTGTTCTTAGAACATTTTTGATTTGATCGTAGTTGTGGTTGCTTGTGGCTGGTTTGCGCTGAGATCTGTGGATCTTTGGAGACTTGGGGAGGTGGATCTAGACTAGAGTTCCTTTATACCTGATTACAAAGTACAAAGATGTCTTGGTGAAAGCTTATCACTTGACGGAATGACTCATTGTGCATCATGATTTAGAGTTGTAGTTTGCTTCTTGTTGCATAAAAAAAAAATCTTCTTGTAGTGCTTGCCTTGTTAATTTGGGCGGCTATTAGCTTTCTTGAATTGTATCATGTTTGCAATTAATTCGTGGACTGGTTCCCAACTTCCCATAAAGGTCAACCTAATGATGTAACTGTAGGTGTCCGTAATGTTTCGTACCAGATTTACATGGCTACAATTTGTTCTGGTACTACCACAGATGTTAGTATAAGCTTCACAATTCCATATAGTTTCTTTGAGAACTAAAATTGTAGCTTTTGAAGAAAATTAGACAATGAAAATACTTCGAAATGCTATGTTCCTGTTGTTCAAGATGAAAGCCTTCTTTCTAGAAAAAAATCGTAATTTTCTGAAGCAAGAACTCTTTTCTGTTTGAATTGTGAGGAACCATCAGTATATGACCGAGACTTTACTCATCAGATTTCTGATGTACGAAATGTTGGTTCTTGCAGTATGCTCAGGACAAGAACAATGTCCTAAGGGTAGTCCTCTCTACAATGTACAGCACCGGCTGGGTCGGGATGGGGTTCTCAAAGGACGGGATGATGGTTGGCTCGAGTGCCATGGTGGGTTGGATGGGTAAAACCGGAGTTTCTCACATCAAGCAGTTCGCCCTCAATGGTAAGTCCAGCTCGCAAGTCATCGTGGATAAGGGGTTTCTGCTGTCGAATGACCATGACCACACCGTCATCGTCAAACAGGCCAAGATCTACTTGGCATTTGAGCTCAAGTTCTCGGATCCTCTCAAACGCCAGCAGATACTCTTTGCTTTCGGGTCTGCTATTCCGGTTGATAACCGCCTCACTGAACATCAGGATAAGACATCAATGACCTTTGATTTCACAACAGGTTTGTTTCTGATAGCATTCTCTGCCATGTCACTGTTGCAAATGAATGGATCTGGAGTTTACTAAGTTCTCATGATGCTTCCTGTCGGTATTGTTGTTTCTTTGGGAAAAAGGCTTTGTAGTTAGCCCGCAGACATGCTTGCAGGGCAAGTGTGAACTTTCAGTTGGTCCAGAACTTAGACTTCAGTTAAGTTTGATTCTTTTTGTTCATTTTCTCTAGCATGAAAGCTCCTCATGGTGAACAGAAGCATTCAACAGCTCTTTCTTCACTTAACGTTTTCAATCTAGGAGCCTAAGAAATTGCGCTTAGTGTGATTTGATTGGTTCTTGTCAAAGTATACTTCAATGATAAGTTGTGTTATAACATAATAGCCCAAGTTGTTCTTCTATTGTAACCTTTGTTGTCAATTTAGTTGCAAAATGAGCAATTTCTCACATCATTGAACATAATGAACCTTGCGCATTTGCAGGTAGCTCTTCGGGCTCATCCTACCCATATGGTCTGAAAAGGGCTCATGGAGCACTCAACTTATTTGCATGGGGCGTACTCCTGCCTATCGGAGCCATCGTCGCCCGGTACTGCAGGAGGTGGGATCCCTTGTGGTTCTATCTTCATGCCAGCATCCAGTTTGCCGGCTTCATCCTTGGTCTGGCCGGTGTTGTGGCCGGAGTAACACTATACAACAAGATCCAGGCAGATGTTCCAGCACACAGAGGTCTTGGCATATTTGTGCTTGTGCTAGGTATCCTGCAGGTATGTGCCCTCTTCTTCCTTCTTGCTGTAAGCAATCAAACGTGTTACAGCTATGTATACTTATTACTCAACTATAATTATGTAACAAAGCTTCAACACTGTTCAAGAACCATGTTTATGAAAAATCTGCTTCGATGATCTGAATTTATCTGTAATTGTACAGATTTTGGCATTCTTCCTAAGGCCTGGCAAGGATTCAAAGTATCGAAAATACTGGAACTGGTACCACCACTGGGTAGGCAGGCTTGTTCTCTTCTTTTCAGCAATCAACATTGTCCTTGGAATCAAAGTTGGAGGTGCTGATAACTCATGGAAGATCGGTTACGGTTTCAACCTGGCCATCCTTCTGATCACCATTATCACCCTGGAAGTCCTGCTGTGGACAAGGTGGTCAAAAAACAGCACTCCAGCACCAATGTACTAAGGATGATTAGGTTCTTTTTTATGGTAACTGAAGGCCCTATTCTTCTCATCTTCTTTCATGCTTTGCTGTTGCTGTGCTGTGTCTTTCTTTTCCCAATTCTTGAGAACCAAAAGCTGTATGTGTGAATGGAAGTGCTTGGCTAGAGAAGTTTTTGTTTGCCATTTCTTTGAGCAAATGTATTCATGACTAGTCTAAGAATCTATGATGAGATATGATGTGCAAAATAGTAGAAGGGACAATACTACTGCAGATATGCATTCATATGACCCTTCCAATGCTTTTGGGCAGTGATTTAAAAATAAAATGATGAGACAAGTAACAGATCTGTACACTCCTTTGTTGCACCAGTAGATCTGGTGTGTATGAAGAAGATTAAACTGTAATGTTTCAGGACTCAAATTCCTTTTGGTAAGTTGCATGTTTCGACTGCAAGATTAAGCGTTTGCCTACAGTCTCACAACTCCAATGCACGCAAAATTGCAATACACAATTATATATTACTGCCATTTTTCTGTTCTCTCCCACTTCTATCAGACTGGGCATTGAAGGGACTTACTTGTACACTTCACATGGCAAGCCATGTAAAACGTGCTTTTATGCTATTCCTAAAAAAAATAAGCCTGAAATTTCGAAGTGTTGGGTCTCATGCGTTATTAGTTTAATAATCTATTAAAAAAAATTCAATAATCTCTCGTATGTATGTCTACACTGGATTAAGTTACATTGTGAACTAGACTCGAACTAGAACTTAGTTTACTTCTAAGACTCTCATCATCGAACACTTAAATTATCATAATTTTCTCGTATACACCAGTTAGGTTATGAACTCTGAAGATCTGATTTTCATATCATGTTAAATTTCATACACCAATCTGTTTATATAAAAGGCACACAATCTGCTTACACTCCAACAATAGAAAGTAGGTTTTTTTAGAGCTGACATATTTTGTGTTCTTTCTAGGTCTAATTATGAGTTTATAACTACGTTTCAAATTAGTGCTCAACCTGGCATAGGCAAAGCATTGTTGCCTTGTTGGAGATAAAAGGTGTGGTGGAACGAGAAGCATGACGAATTGAATCAACATTTCTTGGCCGTCAGATTAGCAATAAATATCTTGCTTGGCTACTGGACAGATCTCTGCCTTTAGTGGGGTCCCAGGTGCCAGTGGGCTCAATTGCGTGAGCAGCTTTTGCCTCAAGCAGCAATGAAGTTGCTGTACTCTCCGGGATCATAAAAAATCTGGAAGGACTCCCAACACCCGATAGACGCAGGCACAAAATAAACTATGTGGGTACAGTAATACAATGATCATATTGGAGTTGTTGGATTTTTTTTTTGAATAATCCAATAAAAAAGAGAAAATTGAAAACTAACTCAAAACTTTTAAAAATTTCAAAACTGACTTTCAGTTGTGAGCTACTGCTGACCTAGAATTATGTCACACAGTCTTAGCCGGCTAATGACTGAAAGTTGTATATAAGTGAACAAATATTGAGTAAGGTTGTGAGTGGAATTCGAACTCTAGACTAGTGGGTGAGAGAATAGTCTCCAAACCAACTAGGTTAAGACATATTTCTAAAAGTTATTATCATTACACAGAACAATACTTCACTTCAGTCGTTGGTCGCTGACCCGGCTAGCGACTGAAAGACTGTGTGGCACGATCCTGGACTAGCGGTGCATTGGGTCGTGCCAAATTTTCAGTCATTAGCTCAGTTATTGAAGGTCAGTTTTATAATTTTTAAAAATTTTGAGTTAGTTTTCGATTTTGTTTTTTTATTGAGTTATTCGTAAAAAAAAAAAATCAAGTCGTAGAGACCCCTACAACATTAAGAACAGGAGGCCAATCTTGTGACCAAGGTCATCATGTAAGATTAGTGCAAATTATATTAATATTAGAAGTTCTTCACATGAGAACTTGACTCAATTAGAATAAGAGTAGTGTTTCTATACTTTCAATTTAATTATATAAATCTTAAAACAATGCAATCAATAGTAAAGTAGGATAGTTGCACATTAAATCCTCAATTTATTTTAAATATTGTACAATTCATTTTTTGAAAGCATTGAAATACTTAGTATAAGATAATATTTATGGATACAGAGGCCCTGTTTAAATTGTCGGAGAATTGACGGAAACCGAGAAATTTTGACAACCAGCCAAAGGTTCCACGGTTAGTTCAAACATTGTAATTTTGTGTCACTTAGTTTCAAGCAACCCATAATCACGTAACAATTCGTCCTACGAGTACAATAATTATCAACTTGTATGTAGATATGGATATTTTGCAGGTTGGATTGTCGCTTGACCTAGTATTTTCAACAGGCCCGACCTAAATAAGTTGGGCAATTCAAATTTACAATGCAAACCAGGCTTAGGTTAAGCCCGATTTGCCGTTAGCTTTAATATCTTGAGCATGACTTGGGCATATTTTCATATCTTTGGTACTACTATGGTAAAATTTGTGTAAAATACAAGCTAGAGTAGAACGGGTGTGTTTTGGGATTTTAAGTCTTCCTCACATTTGTCTAGTCAACTGCTGGATTTTACAGGATTGTATTTATCCATTTTAGATTTTAGAATATGAAGATTACATGAATACAAATAGGCCAAAGGAAAGAATCAGGTCGATCATGGCAGGTGGTCTTTAACGTATCAAAGCAAAACAGGTACATGAGGCAAACCATGAGTCCACAAAAGAAAGTGTAACTTGCAAGAGTCCTCAAGCAAGGGCCGCCTGTTGCAGATAAAAGAAGAGCAAGAATTTGTGGCCATTCTTAAAGAGAAGTTTGGCCGAGTTAGGCTAAGTTCAGTACAAAAGGGCTTTGTGAGACGCTTTAACGAAATATTTCTCAGTATATTATGTGTCACGTGTGTGAAGCATCACCTGAAACACCCTCTACTCCAATGCAAAGGTACTTCACGAGGCGCCTTCTCAAGCGTCTCCCCCTCCAATGTAAAGGCGTTTCGCGAGGCGTTTCGTGCAGGGCCTGCGTATATAATATGTATTAAAGATTATAAAATTACTAAAATGAAATTCGGACAATTCGAACACAATCAAATAAAAAAATTATAAAGAACATTAAAAAATTTAAATTTTTAAAAATTTTTTTTCTTTAATAAATAACACACATGACAATAAACAAGACACGTACTAATTAAAATTCGAATACATTTTAAACAAGATTCCACACAAACTACTACTCCTCGGTACCGTCGCCCCCGAAACACGACCAAATGTGCTCGACAAGATCCCGTTTCAGTTGCTGATGTGTTGGGCGAGCACGGATCGCATCGTTTTGAGCTAGTATCTGTTCAAAAATTGGCGGAGCACTCCCATGAAGAGTAGGCGGTGTTACGGTAGATGTCCCTTGGCTATCGTACGACCCCTCGGTCGGGTCATAAGAGTGCCGTTCATCCTCGATTATCATGTTGTAGAGGATGACACACACTTTTATAATATTGGATAGGGTTGACCGTCGCCAAAATCGATCGGGCCCACGGACAATAGCAAATCGACTCTACAAGACCCCGAAGGCTCGCTCCACATCATTTCTTGCCACCTCTTGATGCTGTGCGAACAGACTTTATTTCTCCGTTTGGGGTAAAGGTATGATTTTCACGAAAACAACCCATTCGGGGTAAATACCGTCAGCCAAGTAGTACCCCATATTGTACGCTGTCCCATTAACAAAGTAATGAACAACAGGAGCTCGGCCGCGCAACACATCCGTGAAAAGGGGGATTGGTTCAGCACGTTAGTGTCGTTGTTGGATCCCGGCGACACCAAAGAAAGCATGTCATATCCACAGGTCTTTGTACGCGACCGTTTCAAGTATTATTATAGGGATTCCTTGATCACCACGAGTGAATTGGCCCTTCCACGCAACTGGGCAATTGTGCCATTCCCAGTGCATGCAATCGATGCTTCCCAGTATCCCTAGGAAACCTCGCTCTTCTCCTTGCTGGAGCAGACGCCGGAGGTCATTGTCAGTAGGTTGACGAAGATATTCCTCGTCGAACCGATTAATGATTCCTTCGACGAAATGCTCCAGGCACTCAATGGCCATCAATTTTCCAATGCGTACATACTCATCAACGGCATCGGCAGGGGATCCGTAGCACAACATGCGCAATGCCGCCGTGCACTTCTGCAAGGAAGATAGCCCCTTTCGAAGGATGGCATCTCTCCTCTCACTGAAGTACGGAGACCACTCCCCAAGAGCTTGGACGATTCGCAGAAAGAAGGGTTTCCCCATTCGGAACCGTCTGCGAAACAAGTACCCGGGGTAGACTGGAAGGTCGGCGAAGTAGTTCGCGACTAGACGGTCATGACTGCCTTCGTGATCTCTATCGATGTACCTTCTGCTACCTCCTCGGCGGCGGTGCGAGGAACATCGCCCATGCTGGCTTGAAGGTTGTCAAGAACGCGACGGTGGAGGGGTTGGACCATCAACCCAGTCCGTACGAACCCCGCCACGAACTCTTCAACTTGGTTGATGACCTCGTCCTCGGCACTACTTGGACTTGAGCTAGACGACATTTTTTTCGACAAGGCAAGATCTCTTGGTGCTCGAAGAAGAGAGGCGAATTGTCGGTTGTGAAGATGAGATTACTGAGTTGTGAACATGATGGCTCAAGGGGTTCCAATATATAAGGGGAGAAGCAAATCAATCACATGCAGCTCTTCCAACGGCTACATGCAAACGCATCCATCACATGTGTCGGTTCCAATGGCTACACTCCAAAAGCATCGAGCAGAAGTGTTAGTTCCAACGGCTACACTCCAAAAGTATCGATCACATGCCACAATTCAAACAGGTAAATCCAAAACAACTTCAATTAATGATGAGAGTACAATTTTACAAAGGAAAAGTACATCGTTCGAGCTACTACTTATTCTTCTTTTCCTTATGCGACCGCATGCGCCGCCTTACGGGCATCCGAGAAATGAGATGTATCCCCCATAATCAGTTTTGTCAGCGACTTCATAAATGTGGCTTTATCCTTGATTTTTGCCATCTCTTGCAAATTTTTGGCTGCAGCAACAGTTTTGTCGCCCACCCCGTCGAGATCGGCATTGGTTTGGCCGATGCGCTGTAGGGTCTCCTCGTACGTCGAGGATGACTCACTTATTTTGGTCTTACCCTTTCGCTTGTGCTTTGCCGTGTCCCGCCCTTCCGGTCGTGGAAGCTCGACAGGGTCATCGTCGTTGTTTGACGACGACGTGTGGGCACCTTCTTCGTTGAGGCGAGCTCTTTTGGAAGAGTCGAAGTAGCTCCGGCACCACTTCGATTGACTACGTACGGCACTCCACCAGTGCTCCAGGATGAAGGGGTGACCCACCTCCTGTCTATACATGTTCCGTGTTTGAGACATCAATTGGTCGTCCGAACGACCACTGGTGTAGACATCCCTCAATCTACAATAGATGCCATTGAAGTGAACAATTTTCTTATTGCTCTTCTGCCAATGGTCTTTGCAGTGCCTAATGTCTCGTCTGCGATCGGGCGGACTGCTCGCGTTGTATGACTCAGCGACCTTCGACCAATACATGTCGAATTTTGGGTTGTTCCCCTCGACCAGGTCAAGGGAGTTATTCAACCATGCACTGAGCTGGAGGACGAAAAATTCACATTTTGAGAAACTAAGTAAGATAAAAACCAACGAGAACAATCTACGATACAAATATTTAATCTTTAGATGAACACTCACAAGTCGCATGTCGTCCAGTTGTGACCAGTTCAATCATTTGTGCCGCCGTGCAGCAGTTCCTATGCCTTTGCCAGCATCGTCGTCGTCCTCGATCACGATCGGGGCCGTGCTATGCGGAGTGCCGCTATCTGATATGGACGTTGAGCGCGAATTCTTTGCTGGTGCTTGCGGAGGTGACATTTTCGTGGGCATGGTTGGAACTCCGACCAAATGAGGATTCTGGCTGTAAGGGCCGTAGGGGGGTTGTGCGTACGGATGTGGATATGGATATGGTTGGCCGTATAGAGGGGGTGGGGCGTATGGTGGATAGCACATCGCGTATGGTGGGGGAGGGGGCTGAAAACTGGACGGATTTTGACTGCTTGGCTGTTGGGAGTTCTCCTCATCTAAATTAAGCTCGCCAAACCAATTCACATAACCGCCAGGGGGAGTGTTGGCCATTGGGAAATTTTCTGGACAAACTTTGACAAAAAAACAATGAAAAGTGTGTGGTTTGGGCTTGTGTTGAGTGCAAATGAGCTGAAGTTTGCTCATATATATAGGCAGAGGAGCATAGAATTTTTTTGTAATTTTTGGTGATTTTTTATGAATTTTTTGGCTCAAAAATGAATAAAAAAATTAAAATGGCTAGTTTTAACAGTCATAAAATCAACGACTATTTTTTCCTCTCACTGACAAGTGGGACCGACAAAAGAAAAACCCTCAACGGCTAGTTTCTGGGCCTTCAAAACCCCTCTCTGGCTGAGAGGTGGGCCCCAAAACCAACTGGGCCCACCAATCAGTAACACATTGGCGTACAGTAGCGGGTGCACGAAGCTCGGGACACACGTCACCACACGTTTTGTGGGTCCCACCAAAACACGTGGCTTATAACTCCACCGAACACAGCGCCATTGACATGTGGGCCGTGACGCGTAATTGGGCCCACTTGTCAGTGCGGGTGACGCGGGGGTACGAGTCGCACGCAGGAGAGAGAAGTGGGGCCCACAAACAGTGTCACGGAGTGTCGCGCATGGTCCAATGCGGCGATACGAGCATGAGGCGTCGTGGGCCCCACCTGTCAGAGCCCATTTGCGCGACGCTTCACGTAGCGTTCTCTCTCTCCTCGCGTTGGGTTTTTATTATTTTTTCGCGGCAGGGCCCACCTATCAGAGCCCGATGGCGCTGGTGTTGGACTCAGCCTTATAGCTTCTTACTCTTGGACACAAAGCTATTTGGTCAAATATTTTATTTTCAGGTTTGACTTGTTTTAGGACTCGAGAGAAGTTGAAACTGGTTTTTATAGTAATTGTAGAGCTTATTTTTTATGGCTTAGAAAATTTAAAGAAATAACCCATTTAAAATAATAAATTACAAATCTAACTCAGAGTACAAAAAATTTATAAAAATAACTCGATTTGATATTGCAGTTGATTGTGGAGACGAAAAATTCCATTAGAGTCGAAAGATATATTTTTTTACACAATCCTAAAAAATTATATGATTTGTCATTGGTTGTAACAATCAATACTATATTTTATTATAAAATTAACAGATATTCAATAGGATTTTAAAATAGGGACCTCATGGTTACATGACAAACAATCATCTAGTTTCAATTTCTTGGTTAACGTTTGTGCGATAGAACTTAATTTTAGAGCTTGGCAAAACAACCCCTAGCCATACTCATCAGGGTTTTTCTACATGCCTAAGAAGTGTAAAAATATAGGTTCATATCCACTAGCCTAGAGAAGAGAAGACACATATTTCTCTTCATTTATTAGATTAAAAATTAACAATTCAAATCAAGAAAAAGGAGAAGTTTGCAATTTTGGTGAGATAATTAATTACCCTCAATTTTTTTCATACCAATTAAGACTGTTTAAATTTAAATTCTAATTGAGTGGTTTTCTAAAAAGATATTCTTTACTTTTTCTTAAGTAAGGCAAAATATCCAATTCTCAAAAATAGTGTTTGACTTTTTTTTGTTGTTACTAGTAAACAGATACACATTTCTAACGTGTCTCTTAAAAGTTACTATCATCTCTGTTCTGTGCCTAACTCATATTAATCATGCAATACGATAAAGAGGTCAAAGATATTGTAACTTCTTTTCTTACAACAATATAAGTGCACCTAGATGGTTTGATGAAACAAACAAGGAGTAGCGACATAAGGTAGAGAGAAATAAATGGAAAACAAACCAAATGATTGTTGAGTAGCAACTTATGCCCACTAAAAGATTTTCGGAGCTGAATTTGAAGTTGTGATGCTTTCTCCCTTACATGCTTCAAAACTAAAACCATTATACATGTAAAGTGAAAAAAAAATAGACACAGTAGAGGTATTAAAGTAAATTCTTCCGTGACCATTAAATTAAGAGTGTACCGATCTTTCACTGGGTATTGACATGTCAGTCAATTTAGTGATTAGAACTTGTTTAGTGCCATAAGTAAAGAAAAGCTTACATAAATTAAAGACACCGATAACTTTATGATAGCAAAAAAAAAAAAAAATGGTCATAGCAAGTAAAATGGACATTTAAAATTAGTAACAAAGTAATTGTGGGAAAATATCTTTATCAAAAAATACGATGATGTCCCATGCATATGTATTACACTGAGATCAAAACAGCATAAATTAGTGCTCCATTGATCCAAAACAGCGAGGCTGTCCAAGGACAGAGGGTAGACGCACCTCGACGGTAGAAGAAAAATAAACACATGACATCTTTTGTAAAACACGAATATACACACTCAAATTTCCTTCTCTACCAAATAAAGAAGAGGCTATATTGGTCTCTCTCGCCCTCCGGCAGACGAAGGGAGACTTTTAAACATATTGGCCTCGCCATCAGGGTAAGCTCCATAAATTCCTCTTGTGAGCAAAATGGGCTACCTTCTTACTAATACAAAGGTGCTATTTATAAACCCTTCGAGGAAAACTAACAGCACCTGATATACCAGTAATTAATAGCACTAATGCTATAAACGTGGAAGTAGTATTTGACTTGCCGTTGTGCTCTTCTTTTACCCACGTTCTTACTCACTATTCACTTCATAAGTTGCTGCTGCATGTTTTGCTTTTACATGGAGATACAGGTCTTCATGTACGAAGGCATATGTTGGAAGGACTTCCCAAGTCTACACAGAATGTCCCAGATCATCCACTGTTTGAATTTTATTTTGCACTTTCTACTTCCATGACCATTACTCCCAAGAGCATATATAAACTAAAGCACTTGCATCTAATCCCGTATCCCCAGGATTCTGGATTTTTTTAGAAAAAAATTTTACTCCTAAACTTGTAAACTAACTCAGATTTGTACGCAATCCTGTGGGAATCGCCCACAGCGTAGTAGTAGAATGTCTCTAGAGTCGCATCGTGACGGTAGGTTTGAGACATTTACTTTTGTTATATTCTATTTTATATGATGCAGCTAACTCCACCAAAATCCTTTTTTGTTTTGTAGAGTTTTGGACAACTCAAACAAACAGAATCTGATATTGTTATGATTGGATTTGGCAAACTAATACTATCAACATCTAACTATATATCATAAAAATTCCAATAAAAGTTGGAAAAGTTTGGAAATACAAAACTGTTTTTGATACAAAGAATTATAAAAATACCCAGAAAGTTGTAAAAAATTTACAGAATTTGTCATCTAGAGTTGAGCTTCTTGCATGATGACAACCACTGTGCCGCCAGCGAGGTTATGAAAGTTGTACTGCTCCATGTATGAACTTCCACTCTTTCATGAAGAAAAATCAATTGCTAAGAGATGCATCTTTATGATCGCACTGACCAAGTACTTTCAGAAATTTACCAAGTTTCGTAGAATGACATTTAATCTAGTAAACTGGATATTTTCCACATCCTGTAAATCAATTGCTAAGATAAGTATATTTTAGTTATGTATGTCTTGGTGTTTTAGTTTGGTTTTCTTCGGAAGGTGGCTCTCTTTTGTTTGTTCTTGTTTGAAACCTGATCACACACTACTAGCATGACTTGCATTATAGTACTTGTTTACTTCTAAAATTTTGTAGGACCTAGAATTTTCTTCCGAAAGATGTAGATTATGATGCTAACAGTTGGAAAGAAGCCAGGAACCCTATATATGTAAAGAAAGAAAGGGATGAAAAATGGGTTGTCTAGAGTGCATGCGTTTGTTTTTTCTTAAAAAAACTTACGCCATCTATACTACACATCTAAATCTAGATTTAATCTTCACTCTCCCATTTCCTTCTCCATCCTCCTCATCGTCCTCCTGATCCTTGTTTCGCCGCACCACTTCTTCTTCTCCCTTGCCAGCCACTACTGTCTGCAGTTGATGGCGCTGTTGCCGTCTAATCACACCACAGCTCTTCCGTTGCTCGTCTCCCTGTCGTTACTACCTCCCACCACCTCCATCCGTGACCAATGGCATTATCATCGCCTCACCGCCCTACCCCCGCCCACTGCCAAGCCAACACTACTGAAGAAGTTAAAGAAGGAGCCGGGTGAACTTGCTAAATCATCGGGCCTGATAAAAACTCACATCCAAGGTGGCATATACCATTTCCTACAAATGCTATAGGACAAGTATCATTCTATGAATAGTCAATAATTTATTGAGCAACATTAAACTCAATTTGTTGTACAAATGCTACTCACCCATATATGTTGCCTCGATATGGACTATTTTGGTGATTCCATCCTTACTTATTTATAATTTTATGTTTAATAAAAAATTATGTACATAAATGAAAATATTGCCAACTTCATGTCATTATCCACCGACCATGGAGGACGTTTTGCTTTCCCTTCAGCATTAGCAGTAGCGTTAGTGTTGTCGTCATCAATGAAGATTCGTGTTGCCAGATCAATTGGAGTAGAATGTGGGATACCACTGTCGGACACCGATGAAGAGTGCGAAGTGTCCTTAGGGGGTTGTGGTGACAAGAACCGCAGATAATTTTCTGGCAAACCAACGAATGAAAATTTTGCCCATATTAAGGGGCTTACAGAAATGTGTGGGCATGTGGTGGACAGGGATGATAAATTTGGTGCATATGGATGGTAATATGGAGGGTAGTTTGGTGGATAAGGTGGCTGTGAAAAATTGGATTGCTATTGATTGCCGAGATTTTCAATGTTTTCACTGAGAGATTGAGAAAAAACAAACTAATTTAGGAAACTATTAGGCAGATTAGAATCCATATGAGATCTTTAGAAAATTTTGGAAAAATTTAGAGTGAGTTTGGAGCAAAATTGAGCTTGAATGGTATGTAAAAAGGAGTCAAGAAGGGAGCTGTGTAAATTTTCCTCAATTTTTGAGATTTTTATGCTATTTTTTTTTTTTTATATTTTTGGCCATAAAATAATTTAAAAAATAGCTCAACGGCTACATTCCTAATAGTTATTTTTGTGCCATTGACATGTAGACCCGCTTAAAACTATTCTCTAGTAGCTAGTTTTGCAGAAAAACAAAAATCAGTGGCTAACAGGTAGGCCAACATAAGTATCAGACCCATCTTCAGTCATTGTAGGTCAATCAATTGGAATTATTGACAATTTAAAATGCTTTTCAATTTAACCAGTGACTAATTTTCATTGCTTCCATTGTCAAGAGGGGTTGTGTACTGAAAGACCCACGTGTCATTAAAAAAGGCTAAAAAGCGACCGCATGTGCGTGCGAAGCGAGATAGGCGTACTAAACGCTCTTGTGGGGCCCACGGGTCTCGTTCTGCGCAATGCAATTGTTCAACTCTTCTTTCGTTATGTGGGGACATGTGGTGGGGGACCCACTTTTCAATGAATATGGGTGTGGTGCTCATGGGTGCATGCATATAAGGAGGCGCTATTTCGTTAGCTTTTTCCATACTGTTGTGGGGTTCATCAACCTCACTTTGTGCAATGTGCATGCACTAGCATCCATGTCACTGATGTGTGGCCCTTCTTTATTTTTGGCCTCACCTGTCAGAGTACAATTTTTGTGAGTAACGTGGTAGTGGATGAGATTCATGTAGGGCCCGCAGAACATGTGTTTGTTTGTACTCCAATGGCACTGCTAGACATGGCTTGCGGCTACCTTGTGACTAAACATCCACCATGTCGCATCACGCCCGATTAATGGTGAGCAAGTGCCGAGCCACGTCGATGTGAGTCACTATGAGCCAAACTATTGGAGACAGTCTAAAACCTCACCCAAATGCCAAAGCATTAAAGTGCTTAGGTCTTAAGATTAGATGACATTCTTTATCTCCTCTCAAGAGGCAAACACTGTTGGAGTTAGCCTCGAGAGATTGTGGAAGGACTTGAAGACTCCAACCTAGGTATAAGCTTTTTCATCAATTAATGAAGAAAAACTATCTCCTCGTATAACTTGGAATTAGGGCCTGTGTAATGTTGCCTCAGTTTCAGTTTTTTGTCATCATGTGGTTTCTCAAATTCACCACTGAAAAGTTTAAATTAAGATGGAATGACTTTTGTGGCTTCTTAACCCTCTCTGCCCACTCATAAGCTTAAAAGGCCAAACTTTTTAATAAACAATTTTTCAAACTTATCTAAGAAATCAATTTATTGTAGAGCGTTTCCACCATAAACATTAAAGGGGCTCCTAACTCTCCATATACAAAGGGTTCCTGCTTCACAGAACTCTGGCTCCATCAAGAAAGGATGGTGTTTGGTTAGTAGTGGGACCAAGGTGCATCGGATGCCGCAAATCGATGGAGTTACTACATTATGGTCAATCCTTTTTGCAACCCTTGCTCTCACGTGGAACTACCTCATCGCAAACTGATGCCCCTGTGCACAAAAGTCTACATTTCTGTGCATCGTCGCATGAAGTTAGCGAGTGGGCATGGTGTTGCACGCGGTGCCCACTTATAGGGGCACACCATCAGGGCTGCAATCAAGTTGTACTAGACTTCCGTTCCAGTCAGCTCATTTCAAATATCCAACAAGCTCGAGTTGAGTCGAGTTAAAGAAAAAGATTATACTAAAAAGTGATACCTATTCTGTATGGGTCTCAGTTCTCAAGTCAAACTCATGTCAATCTTGACCGTAACGTGGACAAAAAAAATTCTAATATCATTCTGTTGTATCACAAAATAATATTTACCAACTATATTATGAAAATGTTAGAAATAAAAATAAAAATGATTTAGATTAATATCTTAACTACAAGAATATTTAAATAATATTTTATATCGAGGGATGATAAAAATATATTTAATCAATAAGAGTGATTAATAAAAACACCGTAGCATCGGTTATCGCAGGGTCTTGGACCAGTGCTATGCCAACTGGAACTTGAAGAGTGTGAATTCCTACACCTTAAAAATGTTTCGGAACATAAAGAACAAATTGTTTTTGAATGGAAAAAAAAATGCACAACTAAATATCTTTCATATTACTCTTACATATAATCTCAAAACATATCTCTAGACTCTAAAAAAAATTGAGTTGAGAGTTCGCAGATAGGTTAACACTTGAGGCTTGGGGCTCCGTAACATACGAAGATCCATTCAGTAATGGTGCCGCGTTAGGCGATCTCAACGGCGGTGTTTGCCGCGGCTCGCATCGACAGAAGTGGAGGGGTGCTCGCCGCTTACTCGGCGTGATGGGACTTGCACGTGCCATGGGCGGAGACGAGCATGAGGTGAGCTTGCGGTGAGGAACACGCCGGCGTTGGAGGAGACGAAGACACGAGCGGACGCGTCTTGCGGGCCCCACCGAGAAAACGAACGACCATCCCTACCAGCGTAAAAAAATCTGACAGGTGGGGCCAGTGAATAAAAGTACCCACATGTCATTCACGGCATGCACGGTTTAAACGTCGCAAGCATTTACCGCATGGGCCCCACACCCATGTTCACCGTGCCCATGTCAGCAGCCGCACGCATCACACATAGATCGAAAAAGGTCACTAACCTATGGGCCCCATATTTTGTGTCCCCCCACGTCATAGGCAGTATAACAATTCGCCACGTCACACGCGTTTAAAGTCGAGTGGGGCTCGCCACACGGGAGTGCACCACGGTTGCTGACGTCGGCGACGCGGCGACGTGCGAGCTCCAGTCGCTAAGCCATGGGCTCGGGGTAAATTAAGGCCCACCTGTCATTGAATTAGGTCTAATAAATGACCATTGGATATAGTAGAAACCCACAGTTTAAACTTTTTATTACGTACGAATTTAATTTTAGCCATAGGGGATGACAGGTGGGGTCTTTTTGCGCTGGCCCACTTGTAAGCAAGGGAGGACTTAAATATAGTCATTGAGGAGATAAAAATCGTGGGTCCCACCTATCAGCATCTAAAAGATGCCCATTTTAATCTAGTCATTTAAAAATAGTTGTTGGATCAATTTTTAATTCATTTTGGACATAAAAAATCATAAAAAATTTCAAAAAATTCCCAAAAAATCACAGATTTTTTTCCAACTCTCCCCTATATAAAGACATACTCTTTTACCATTTCACTCACATTTGTTCATCCATATACACCCAAAACCACTCCATGATGTTGCAAAAATTTTCAAAAATTTCACATGGATTCTAATCCACCTGGCGGTTGTAGCTTCTAGGCCCCTATAGATTGTTTTAATAATTAATGATAACTTCAAATGCTATACTAACGTTACCTGCCGAGTTGTGTCAAGAAGCTACTTAAAAGACAGGTTAATGAAAGGCGAAGAAAGAGTCTCATGATGAAGAAAGAGTATTGATTAAAAGGGCAAAGGTATGAAATAGAGTCTTTTCCATTTTTACCGGTCTAAGATGATTAGAGAAGAATTTTGACCGGATTTTAGGATAGTTGTCGTACTATTAAGAGGAGCATGTGGTGTATCACAAAATACTTCATCTATGTGGCACAAATCATAAAATCAACTTGCATTGCATACTAGAAGGTCATATACTTTGAATATGCTTGTTTCAGCTCACTTCTGCTCAGCAATGTCTCAGTCGGTCTGACCGAATTCACGGACTGACCGAATTCACGGACTGACCGATTAGAATTCTCGGACTGACCGACGTTATGTCTTAGTATAGTATATACCTTTATAAGGTCGGTCTGTCCGTAGTTTAAACCTAAGTCAGTCTCCTAAAACTTCATGAACTATCTTTCTGTTGTTTTGAGCTATTACGGTCTGACCGTTTTATTAGACCGGTCTGACCGTGAAATCGGTCTGACCGTGTTTTTGTACTACGGTCTGACCGTATGGCCGGTCTGTCCGTATTTTTCGGCCAGACCGTATAAGGTGTCCAGAAACTAGGTTGTCTCTGGACAGCTTCACGGTCTGACCGAAATAGGCTCCGGTCTGACCGTGTGTGTGCCTGACAAGGGCAGTTGAGCATTTATTGCGCCTATTTTATGCCGTTGCAATTGCGGCGGTCTGACCGAGCTTGTACCTGCGGTCTGACCGCTAGGTGATCTTTTTCATCCAACGGCCTGTAACGGCTATATTTATTGTGAGGGGTATATATACTCCCATGCACGGCCCTGTTCACAACTCTTGGCATAATTTGAGCATTGTCATCATCCTTGAGAGATTTAGCACATTTCATACACTCTAGGGTTCAAATTCTCGAATTTGTGAGAGTGTGCATTTGAGATCTTCTAGTGCATTGCATCTAGATCATTAAATCATCCTCGTGGCACTAGAAGAAGGCTCAGTGATCATCACCGGCTTGTTACTCTTGGAGTTTGCCGGCTCCTAGACTGCTAGGAGAAGGGTTTTGGAGAGCTCTTCAAGGAAGATTGTGAAGAAGCCTCAAAACGTCTTGTGAAAGGGTTGAGCACACCTTGCCAGAGCGGTAAAGTGCATCCTTAGTGAAAACGAGGTTTGGATAACTCATCACACTAATCCGGCTCAAGATCTAGGTCACTTCTCGAGAGAAGGTTGACTAGATAGAGGAGCGGTTAGAGATTTGAGTTTGCCTCAACGTGGATTAGGGGTGATCGGCAAATCACCGAGACCACGGGATATATCCTTGTGTTGGAATTGTGCTTTGTCATATTGTGTTATTTATTTGCTCTCATTATCTATAAATTGTTTGATTAATTGCTAAATTGTTAAAATTGCCTATTCACCCCCTCTAGTCGATATCTTAGATCCCTTTCAATTGGTATCAGAGCAAGGACTCCTTTTTAGTGGATTTAACCATCCCGGAGTAGGATAAAGATGGCTAGTGAGGGTCGGATCAATATTGGCAAACCACCACTCTTTGATGGATCTAACTATACTTATTGGAAAACTAGAATGATGGTTTATCTTAAAGCCATGGGTGGAAAGATTTGGAAAGTGGTGGATGAGGGTTTTGCAATTCTTGATGATGATGATATGGCCAACCTAGATAGAGATAATGCCTTAGCCAATGCTCAAGCCATGAATGTTCTTTATAGTGCTCTAAATCTAGGTGAATTTAATAGAATTTGTAAACTTGAAACGGCCCATGATATTTGGAGAAATCTTATGGATATTCATGAAGGAACCTCGATGGTCAATGATGCTAAATTATTTATCCATAAGGGCCAATTTGAAAAGTTTGCTATGTTGCCCAATGAAGATGTATCGGAGATGTTTAACTGTTTAAATAACATTGTAAATGAGTTAAAAGGGCTTGGTATGGATGTCACAAATGTGGAATTTTGTCATAAGTTTCTTAGAGTTTTACCTTCAAAATATGACACAATTGTAACCTTACTTGTGCATTCAAACTTGAAGAGTGTGACTCCGTTGGAAGTCTTAAGTGAGATTCTCACTCATGACATATTCAAGAAATCTCAAGAAGAAGTGAAAGATGAGGCTTTCGACTCCAAGAAGAAGAACATAGCACTAAAAGCTCAAGCTTCCAAAAGGGAAGACAATGAAGAAGAAAGCGATGAGAGAGACACCGATGAGGAAATGGCTCTCTTTGTGAGAAGGTTCAAGCGGTTCATGAAGAAGAGATATCAAGGAAAGTCCTTCAAGAAAGGACAATCATCCAAGAAGAACCCATTTGAAGAGAGAAGATGCTTTGATTGCGGTGAAAAGGGTCACATCTCCACACAATGCAAAAATAAGGAAGAAGAAAAATCACTGAAGAAGAAGAAGTACGAAAAAGAAGGAGAAAGCAAGAAGAAGGTTTTCAAGAAATATTATAAGAAGAAGAAGGATGGACAAGCTTGCTTCATTGAATGGGATTCGGATGCTTCAAGTTCCGATTCCGATGATGAAGATGAAGCATCACCCAAATGACTCGCCGGGGTAGCTATCAAGGAAGCTCCATCTCTATTCTCCACTCCTCATTGCCTCATGGCTAAAGGAGAATCGAAGGTATCATGTGACGAAGATGAATACACTTATGATGACCTAGTTGAGATGATCACCGGTTTTGATGACTATATGAGTAAAGAGAAAGAAAAATTCAAGGAATTGAAGAAGAGATACAAAACTCTTCAAAATTCCTATGAGGAGCTAAACACATCTCATGAGAGTCTCAAGGAAACTCATGAGATGCTTAAGGAAGCTCATGACTCATTACTTACTCATAAAGCCAACAAAACGGGTAATGAGATAGGCATCACTTGCAATATTTTGAATGACTTTCCCATGATGTCTACTTCTAGCATATCTACTTCTTGTGAAGATTTAATTGAATTCCCATCTAGACCTAAAATTGATGATAATGTGCTTAGTCTTGAAAACAATGAACTTAAGGACAAAATTGAAAAACTAACCAATGACCTAGCTAAATGCTATGTAGGAGAATCAAAATTAAGACATCTTCTAGATAGTCAAAGGTTTTCCTTAAGAAAAGAAGGACTAGGCTACATTCCTAAAAAGGGAAAACATGCTTTTGTCCCATCTAAAACCGTTTTTGTAAAAGAAAAGGGACATTGCAACAAATGTAAAAGTTTAGGTCACATTGAAAAGAATTGCCATGCTAGTAAAATTAATTCATCTCTTGTATTCAATTCTTGCTATGTTTTAAAGAAAATGAACAATGACGATATTAAAGCCAAATTTGTTGGAACCCCAATCATTGGTGCCAAAGAGAAAGCCATTTGGGTCCCATAATCCTTGGTAACTAAACTCCAAGGACCCAAAAAGATTTGGGTACCTAAAAGGACCTAATCTTATTTTGTAGGTAAATTACAAGGCCGGAGGACAACATTGGGTGCTCGATAGTGGATGCACTCAACATATGACCGGTAATCACAACATGTTCTCCTCTCTAAATAACGAAGGTGCGGAATATGACAAGATCACGTTTGGAGATAATAACAAAGGAAAGGTAAAAGGTTTAGGTAAAATTGCCATCTCAAACGACCTCTCCATATCTAATGTATTGCTTGTTGAATCTCTAAATTTCAACCTCTTATCTGTAGCTCAACTTTGTGATCTTGGATTTATATGTGCATTTTATCCAAAAGAGGTGATTATCACTAGTATTGATGATAATAGGTTGATTTTCAAAGGTTTTAGACATGGCAACCTCTATTTAGTTGATTTCAATTCAAATGATGCTAATCTTGGTACATGCTTGTTTACTAAATCTTCTAAAGGTTGGCTATGGCATAGAAGGCTTGGGCATGTTGGAATGAAACAATTAAATAGACTAGTTAAACATGATTTAGTTGTTGGATTAAAAGATGTAAAGTTTGAAAAAGATAAATTATGTAGTGCTTGTCAAGTCGGAAAACAAGTTGCAAACTCACATCCAACTAAAAGCACCATGTCAACTTCTAGTCCATTTGAATTATTGCATATGGATTTATTTGGACCAACTACTTTTGTGAGCATTGGTGGCAATAGTTATTGTCTTGTCGTTGTAGATGATTTTTCTAGATATACGTAGATATTCTTTTTACATGATAAGTCAATTGTGTTTAACACTTTCAAAAGCTTTGCTCAAAGGGCCGAAAATGAATTTAGCTTCAAGATCAAGAAAGTAAGAAGTGACAATGGCTCCGAATTCAAGAATACCAAGGTTGAAAATTGGTGTGATGATAAAGATATCAAACATGAGTTTTCGGCCAAGTATACACCGGAGAAAAATGGAGTAGTCAAACGAAAGAACCGGACATTGATAGATATGGCAAGGTCTATGCTTTCAGAGTACAATGTTTCGGACACCTTTTGGGCCGAAGCAATCAACACCGCGTGCCATGCATCAAATCGTCTTTATTGTCATCGACTACTAAAGAAAACTCCTTATGAGTTTCTCATTGGAAGGAAGCAAAACATTTCCTATTTCCGTGTGTTTGGATGTAAGTGCTATATCTTGCGGAAAGGTACACGCTTATCTAAATTTCAAAGTAAATGTGTTGTAGGATTTCTATTAGGATACTCATCAAATAGCAAAGCATATCGTGTCTACAACCAAAACTCCGGTTTGGTTGAGGAGACACATGATGTTGAATTTGATGAGACTAACGGCTCTCAAGAGGAGCAAGACAATTTGGATGATGTAGGTAATGAAGGGTTGAGAGTGGCAATGAAGAACATGACCATTGGGGATATCAAGCCGAAAGAAGATAGTGATCAAGATGAAGATCCATCCACTCAAGCTATCCCCTCTTCATCAACTCCTCAACACGAAGATCAAAGAGTTGAAGTGGTTAATGTGGAAGACTCCTCTCAACAACAACCAGAAGTACCTTTTACCTCTACTTCACAAATCCCGGTTGACCATCCAAGAATTCATCACTCAATTTCCAAGGATCACCCCGTCGATCAAATTGTTGGTGACTTGCGTGAGGGTGTCCAAACTCGTTCTCGTCTTGCTTCATTTTGTGAAAATTACTCTTTTGTCTCCTCTTTTGAGCCCACACTTGTAGATGAATCATTAAAAGATCTGGATTGGGTGAATGCTATGCACGAAGAATTAAACAACTTCACCCGCAACAATGTTTGGGAATTAGTAGAAGAACCAAATCCGGATGAGCATAATGTCATTGGAACCAAATAGATTTTCAAGAATAAACAAGATGCAAACGGAGTGGTAGTAAGAAACAAGGCAAGATTGGTGGCTCAAGGATACACTCAAGTTGAAGGTTTGGATTTCGGTGAAACCTTTGCTCCCGTAGCTAGACTTGAGGCTATTAGAATCTTACTTGCTTTTGCTTCATCTCATAATATTAGACTTTATCAAATGGATGTCAAAAGTGAATTTTTAAATGGAAAAATTAATGAATTAGTATTTGTTAAACAACCTCCCGGATTTGAAGATCCTACAAAGCCGAATCATGTGTATAAACTCTCCAAGGCTCTTTATGGTCTTAAACAAGCACCTCGTGCTTGGTATAAAATACTTAGAGACTTTTTAATTTCAAAAGGCTTTAAAATTGGGAAAGTTGATACCACCTTATTTACTAAGAAAATTGGGAATGATTTCTTTGTATGTCAAATTTATGTTGATGACATCATATTTGGATCTACTAACCAAGATTTTTGCGAGGAATTTGGTAATATGATGTCCAGGGAATTTGAGATGTCTTTGATAGGTGAACTAAGTTTCTTTCTCGGACTACAAGTCAAACAACTCAAGGAAGGAACCTTCATCAGTCAAAGCAAGTATGTGAAGGACCTACTCAAGAAGTTCGGACTTGAAGAAGCAAAGCCAATCAAGACACCAATGGCTACAAACGGTCACCTTGTCTCTGACGAAGGAGGTAAACCGGTAGACTCAAAGCTTTATAGATCTATGATTGGTAGTCTATTGTATCTTACTGCTTCTAGGCCCGATATTATGTTTAGTGTTTGTATGTGTGCAAGATTTCAAGCCTCTCCTAAAGAAAGTCATTTAATGGCCGTTAAGCGCATTTTTAGGTATCTAAAATATTCATCTAGCATAGAGTTGTGGTATCCTAAAGGTGCAAAATTCGAATTAATTGGATATTCCGATTCCGATTATGCGGGATGTAAAGTGGATAGAAAAAGCACCTCTGGCAGTTGTCAACTGTTAGGAAGATCTTTAGTATATTGGTCCTCTAAGAAACAAAACTCTGTAGCTTTATCAACCGCCGAAGCGGAATATGTTTCCACGGGTAGTTGTTGTGCACAATTGTTTTGGATGAGGCAAACATTGTTGGATTATGGAATAAAATTTGAAAAAGTGCCTCTTTTGTGTGATAATGAGAGTGCGGTGAAAATAGCCACAAATCCAGTTCAACACTCTCGGACCAAGCATATAGATATTCGACACCACTTCCTTAGAGATCATGTTAACAAAAGTGATGTGGTGGTGGATAATGTGAGAACCGAAGATCAATTAGCGGATATATTCACTAAACCCTTAGATGAAAGTCATTTTTGAAAACTTCGAAATGAGCTTAACGTCATTGATATATCAAATGTGGCTTGAAATGTTGAATTCATATTGATTGTGCTTAAAGTTTCACTTGATTGCTTGTTCTTCCTCTTTTAGAACTTTTTAGGCTCCTTTATCGGCAATTGAGTAAAATGAACCAAAAATATGTTAAGTTGTGAAATAAACACTTCCCCTTTGGTGATATTGCCTATATTTTACTTATAATTATCTTATATTTATATATCTCCCTATCCAAATCTCTTGAGCTTCAAATCATTCAAAATCCTCCAAGAATTTTAGTCCTTCCAGCAGTCTGACCGAACCTTTTGCGGTCTGACCGAATTCATCTCCAGAGAGCATCTAAAATTTCTTGCTTCCAGCGGTCTGACCGGTATCTTTTCTACGGTCTGACCGAAATTTCATGATCAGAGTCCTTTTAACCTGAATCTCTTGTCCTTTTTCACTTTCTTCCCCACACTTGTCTCTTTCACGTGTGCCTAAAATCTTTGGATTCTTCCTCTCCGGTCAAACCCTCATCAAGCTCGGACATACCGTGGTTCAAGATCATCACCAAATCATGTCTTCTAGGTATTGCTCAGATTCTTCTTCGTTTTCAATTTCGTCTACTGTTCACCTTGAGGTTTAGGGCAAATGTGTGGAATCTAGTCCAACTTTGGTCATTTCTTGAAATTGATTCATCACTTTGATACTATAAGTTCTTTCACACATATTTGAGACCAAATTGTGCCCTAATTTCTAGTAAATCTCAGGTTTCTAGTCAAACCCTATCTCTTCGGTTGCACCGGTCTGACCGAATGCAACAGCAGAGACAGGTTGTGCTGTTCTGTTGACGTATCTTTTCTCGTCATTCCTTCCTGTTTCCTGTATCTTACCTGCTGCATATCCTTTAAATCTTATAGTGGTCGAGGTACTCAAGGCGTTGCCTCTATCCGGACAAACAAGAAGAAATTGGCGAAACGGCCAAAAAGGACTCTACCCTCGAGCAGTAGCGACAGTCACGATGACGATTGGGTACCCTCGGCCGGAGACTCAGAAACGGAACAGTCATCTCATCGTGGTGGATCGTCTTACAGGGGCATGGACATCGAGAGCGAGGACGATGAAATAAACGTCCACGCTTATCAAGGCCCGAAGAGAAATTGGACTTCAAGCGACTATACAAAGGCTAGGACTATCTATGCCTACAATCACGAGAATGACGCCTCTACTCCTCATTTCCACACGATGACACAGCAGGATGCCTTCTACGGTCATTTGGTCCACAAAAATATCTTCGAACACAAATGGATCGAATGGGCTTATGTTGTGAATCAGCCCATCATGGCTCCCTTGGTGCAGATCTTGAAAGATATAGGGCTGTATGACTTTGTGGAGCACAAGTGCCCATGGAACGCCACTGTCATCAGATAGTTCTACGCTACAGTTGAAATCAGATGGGCGAACCAGCAGATCATATGGATGACAGGTTCCAGGCGTTATGAGGCCACTTTTGAGGAGTTTGCTGCGGCAAACAAGCTAAACTATGAGGAGATGAAAGAGGGGATCGATATGGAGGATGAGGATTACCTCCATGAGGACGACTGGCTCCAGTTTTATGAGCAGCCGGGAGGTGGACAGCGGATTGTACCTGGCACTGTTACAGGTCTCAAAGTCCTCCCTGCTGTCGTCAACAAGATCGTATGAGCCACGATCCATCCAAAGAGTGGAAACCGAGAGGCGGTCCGGGATTACTACTGGAACTTCATCGACCACATCCTCAAGAGTCATCGGATCAACATTGTCTCTTTTATATTGAAGACAATTGAGGATGTCTCGGCGACCACTTTGCCGAATCTCTACTATGCTCTTTTTATCATGTCCTTGCTGCTCCAGAAGACGAAGTTCCTTCGCGGTTCTTGTGATATCAGACATCTCGGCTATAAGCCGTTTAGTGTCAACCCGCACGTCTTGGCTCGAGGCCACGGAGCACAGCATCAGCAGCAGCAGCAGGCTCAGCCTATGCCTCCTCCTCCTCCACCTCAGGCTCAGCAGGCAGCTCAGTCTAGCCAAGCCCCCGCCTGGTTCACACAGTTCCAGCAGCAGTTCCATCAACCGATGATGGATCAGTTTGCTACTCTTCTCCAGGGGCTTGAGCTCGCTCGCTCGGACTTGGCGGCATTGCATGATCAGTTCCAGACTTTCTCGTCGTGCCAGGATCAGTTCGAGCAGCGCTTCGACGCCTTCTCCGCTCACTTCTACACCCGTTTCCCTCAGACTCCTCCTCACCATCCTCCCGACGATGATGCTCCAGCTGATCCTTAGCTTTTATGGCAATTGATGCCAAAGGGGGAGAGAGAGAGTAGAAGAGTAGGAGAAATATGAAACTTAAATGAAAATTCTTGATGAAAACTTTTGGCGTAAAGTGTTATTTAACTTGTTTAGTTGAATATCTCTTTTATGATCTATGTGGATGTCATTCTGACTCTTGTATGAGATTATTACTTCATGATATATGAGATATGCTTATGTTATTTTCATATGACCTTGTGTTGATAATATCATGTTGTAGAATTGAATGTTGAATGTCTTATTTGTGATACTTCATGCTCTTATAATGGATGATTTGAGATAGCATATGATACACATGCTTGAACTCCTCTAAAATTCTCTTATTCATACATTTAGGGGGAGTGTCTTATTCTTCGATGCTTATTGTAAAATTCCCTGTATGCTTAAAACTCTTTCATCTACTCTTTATGTTGTCATCAATTACCAAAAAGGGGGAGATTGTAGCTTCTAGGCCCCTATAGATTGTTTTAATAATTAATGACAACTTCAAATGCTATACTAACGTTACCTGCCGAGTTGTGTCAAGAAGATACTTAAAAGACAGGTTAATGAAAGGTGAAGAAAGAGTCTCATGATGAAGAAAGAGCATTGATTAAAAGGGCAAAGGTATGAAATAGAGTCTTTTCCATTTTTACCGGTCTAAGGTGATTAGAGAAGAATTTTGACCGGATTTTAGGATAGTTGCCGTACTATTAAGAGGAGCATGTGGTGTATCACAAAATACTTCATCTATGTGCCACAAATCATAAAATCAACTTGCATTGCATACTAGAAGATCATATACTTTGAATATGCTTGTTTCAGCTCACTTCTGCTCAGTAATGTCTCAGTCGGTCTGACCGTATGTTGGACCGGTCTGACCGAATTTACGGACTGACCGATTAGAATTCTCCGACTGACCGACGTTATGTCTTAGTATAGTATATACCTTTATAAGGTCGGTCTGTCCGTAGTTTAAACCTAAGTCAGTCTCCTGGAACTTCATGAACTATCTTTCTGTTGTTTTGAGCTATTACGGTCTGACCGTGAAATCGGTCTGACCATTTTGTACTACGGTCTGACCGTATGGCCGGTCTGTCCGTATTTTTTGGCCTGACCGTATAAGGTGTCCAGAAACTAGGTCGTCTCTGGACAGCTTCACGGTCTGACCGAAATAGGCTCCGGTCTGACCGTGTGTGTGCCTGACAAGGGCAGTTGAGCATTTATTGCGCCTGTTTTATGCCGTTGCAATTGCGGCGGTCTGACCGAGCTTGTACCTGCGGTCTGACCGTCAGGTGATCTTTTTCACCCAACGGCCTGTAACGGCTATATTTATTATGAGGGGTATATATACTCCCATGCACGGCCCTGTTCACAACTCTTGACATAATTTGAGCATTGTCATCATCCTTGAGAGCTTTAGCACATTTCATACACTCTAGGGTTCAAATTCTCGAATTTGTGAGAGTGTGCATTTGAGATCTTCTAGTGCATTGCATCTAGATCATTAAATCATCCTCGTGGCACTAGAAGAAGGCTAAGTGATCATCACCGACTTGTTACTCTTGGAGTTTGCCGGCTCCTAGACGGCTAGGAGAAGGGTTTTGGAGAGCTCTTCAAGGAAGATTGTGAAGAAGCCTCAAAACGTCTTGTGAAAGGGTTGAGCACACCTTGCCGGAGCGGTAAAGTGCATCCTTAGTGAAAACGATGTTTAGATAACTCATCACACTAATCCGGCTCAAGATCTAGGTCACTTCTCGAAAGAAGGTTGACTAGATAGAGGAGCGGTTAGAGATTTGAGTTTGCCTCAACGTGGATTAGGGGTGATCGGCAAATCACCGAGACCACGGGATATATCCTTGTGTTGGAATTGTGCTTTGTTCATATTGTGTTATTTATTTGCTCTCATTATCTATAAATTGTTTGATTAATTGCTAAATTGTTAAAATCGCCTATTCACCCCCCTCTAGTCGATATTCTAGATCCCTTTCAGCGGTTTCGTTAACTGGCTTGGCTCTTCCCATTCTCCCGCCAAAAACACCAAAAACCCAAACACCCAACAACAACCTGGTTTTTCGCAGCCACCGTATCCCCCTAACTACCATTCATATCCACCGACTTACCAACCGTATCCACAGTACAATCAAAATTATCGTCTCTATCCACCACACGGCCATGCAATTCCACCGCCTCTACAGTCAGCCAAAATTTTCATTTTGTCAGTATGCTGCTGACCTGTACGTAGTTTTCTCCACCTCAACTGCACTCTGCGTCTATCTCCGACAACGGCACTCCAGTCTCTGCTCCACCCGATCTGGTAGCCCGAGTTGTCATCGATGACACCAACACCAATGTTGCTGTGGACGCTGGCCGAAAGACGAAGCGCTTATCGTGGTCCATCAATGATGACACAAAACTAGTAATAATTTGATTTTCGTACATGAGTACTATTAGGGAAATCTATTTACGTTCGACTTCATTATTCAAATTTTTTTTTACAACATACAGATTAGTTCTTGGCTCAACATTTCGCTCGATTTTATTGATGGAAACAATAGGAAGTGTGACATGTACTAGGCCAACGTAGCAGCGGCATACAACGAAACGGTGTCGACAAGTAAGAGAAGGGAGACCATGTTGCATCTAGGCCCTTTTTGGATTAATTTTGATTACTGATGACATTAAGTGTTTAGAACTAATCTATCTGCTTTGAGTATAATCAATAAGATTAGGTGAAAAGAAGAAAGGTTGCCCGAGGTCGCAAACGCAAGGTCGCAGTGTTGCCCAGATCTGCAGGTCGCGAACCAAGGTCGCGAGCCAAGATCGCAAGCGCAAGGTCGCCAAGAAGGAAGCAGCAAAGACTTAAGATAAGTGCTTGTTTATTGTACCGGTCTCGAAGTTTGGAGTTTAACTGGATGTTATAACAAATTCTTCTTTTAGTTTAAACCGTACTATTAAGAGGGGTTGCAAAATCTCTTTTAGTTCCTGCAAAAACTGAGAAACTGTTAGGTCATATGGTGCATTCGCATTCATTCACAATCTTAGTCAAGAATCTCAAAGAGGAACTGAGTACTGTTCATTTGACCAGACACTATTCATGCACTGATGCACTGTTCATTTGATCAGTTACTGTTCATACGACCAGTAACACTATTCATTCAACCAGAGGTTCCAACGGCTATTTACTAGTCGTTAGAGGTCGAACCTGGCTGTTAGCTGGCATGCTTTTTTTTTTCTTTTCGACCACAACGGCTAGTTGAGAAGTTGGGCTATAAATACAGGTGCTTTTTAGTAGTATTTTCACACATCTCAAGCTACATTCTCATACATATTTTTTGAGCAGTCTCTGTACATAGCTTTGAGCATCTTTTCTATTCATTTTGATCAATTTTTAGAAGAAGTTTTGAGTAGTTTTGGAAGAAATTGTTGAGAAGCTTATGTTCATTTTTTTAGTAGTTTTTTAAATAGTTTTTGAACAGATTTTTGACCAGTTTTTATAAACACTTTTGAGCAGATGTCTCCACTGTTTTGACCAGTTCTTATACACACTTTTGAGTAGATTTCTCCACTGTTTTGACCAGTTTTTAAAAATAGTTTTGAACAGATTTCTAAACACCATTTGAGTATATTTTTATACATCTTTTGAGCTGTTTTTTAAAACATTTTCGAGCAGTTTTTCTGAACATCCTTGAGCAGTTTTACCTACATATCTCTGAGTACACACCTGAGCCAAAGTTTTCAAGTGCTAAAATCTTGATATTTTGATAAAGTATCATTCTTTGTGATTGAGAGGTCCTCCGAAAACATTCATTTGCATTATTTGTATCCTTAGAAGTTTCTCGGTATTTGTTGGGGGTCAAGAGAAGATTTTGCAACTCGTTACTCTTAGTAAATGCCCTCACCTAGAAGGTTTGGAGGCGTGGCCGTTGACCTGTCCATTAACGGAGGTTGTCGGAGAGGCTCGGCATATTTTGTGAAAGGCATCAGTGTTTGCCTATCCAGAGTGGAGAAGAAGCAAACTTAGTGGAAAAATATCCTTCGTGGATATCGAAACAAGACTCATTCATTTGAGTGCTTCAACGAGAAGTAGGGGAGACCGGGCGAGTCTTTGAGACCTCAGGATAAATCACTGTGTTTGTCTTTCTTATTCTTTCTCAGTGCAAAATATTATTAAATTGTTTTTAGTCAAAAAGTTTTAACACCTATTCACCCCCTCTAGTCGGCATCCTCGATCCTACAGACCAAACACTGTAAGGACTACTGGCAACAAACCAACAAAAAGGTGGTCCAATTAAATGGTGTTTGGCTTCGACTGAATGAAGTCTATGCCAGCGGTCGTTCCGACGACCAACTCATGATGCAGGCCCGCGAGATGTACAAGACAGAGATGAGTCATCTAGCTCAAACGGCGCAGCTCTTGAGAAACTTAGTTTCAGTAGCCACTCACAAAATGTCATATAGCTCTAATTCGAGCACACATAGCTCTGAGGAGGATGCCATGAACCAAATTGAGGATTTCTTGGTGAAATTCATAGAGGTGGAGGAAGAGGAAGATCGTATTATCGACGGTCTTTACACTCGACTCGATGCTTCGTCATCCCGCAGACGCCGCCGAAGTAGTAATAGGAGATATGTTGAGAGAGACTGCGAAGAGGGGCATCAACGGCTAATCACAGACTACTCCGAATATTTAGTTTACCCCGACAGTATCTTCCATCGGCGTTTTCGGATGGGGAGACCCCTCTTTTTCTCCGCATTGCAGAAGCTCTAGTGGGTGGTCCCCCTATTTCACCGAAAGAAGGGATGCCACTAATCGTCATGGACTCTCCCCTTTACAGAAATGCACCGCAGCAATGCGTATGCTCACGTACGGTGGCCTCGCCGATGCAGTCGATGAGTACGTGCGGATAGGGGAGTCCACGGCGATTTAATGCTTGGAGCACTTCGTACAAAGTGTCATCGACATATTTGGCGACCAATATCTTCGCAATCCCATCGTCGAGGATATCCACCGCCTACTGCAACAAGGAGAGTCGCGTGGCTTTTCAGGTATACTGGGTAACATTGATTGCATGTACTGGGAATGGAGAAATTACCCCGTAGCATGGAAGGAACAATTCACTCGTGGAGATTATGGAGTCACAACGATTATACTTGAAGCGGTAGTTTCGTGTGATCTCTGGATATGACATGCTTTTTTTGGTGTTTCAGTCTCCAACAACGTTATCAATGTGCTAAACCAATCACCTTTATTCACCGATGTGTTGAAAGAGTAGGCTCCTCATGTTTAGTACACTACTAACGGCTAACAATACAACATGGGGTATTATCTCGCCGATGGTATATACCCAGAGTGGGTTGTCTTTATGAAGACGATACCGCTCCCACAGACGGTGAAAGATCGGTTGTTTGTGCAACATCAAGAAGGAGCGAGAAAAGATTTTGAGTGAGCTTTCAGAGTTCTACTGTCTCGGTTTGCCATCGTGCACGGTGCGGCACGATTTTGACGACAGTCAACCCTCGCGAAGATCATGCGGGCTTGCATCATTTTGCACAACATGATCATAGAGAACGAATGCGATGACAATGCCGAGAACTATGACTACAATGATCATCCGGAGACATCCACGATAGTACCGCCTGTGATCTACACTGGGGGTACTCGTTTATTTGAAAATGTATTTCGAAGAAATGCTGCTATCCGTGCTCAACCTACACACGCTCAACTAAAAAGAGACTTGATCGAGCACATTTGACAATATTTCGGAGGAAACACCGACGAGTAGTATCTTATCGAATTTCATAGTAGACATTTATTTTCAAATTTAATTTTAGTGTATTTCGCAATGATGTTATGTTCCACTATTTGAATTTTAATATCTATTATTTTTATGTCAAGTGCAATTTTTAAATCCAAAATTTTATTATTTATTTTTTTTGCAAATACCGAATTTAATTTCATAAGTAATATGTTAACATATTATTAATATTAAAATTCATGAATTAATATAAATTAGTTAATATATAATTATCAAATCATATAGAGTCAAGTCATTCGAGTGTTTGACTCTTGCTTGGTGCTTAAGAGTGTGGGACCCACGCTAAAAGCCAAACTATGTTTGGTTCTCTAAGATAGTTCTCACACGTGTGACAGACAATATTTTATTTAAGAGTTAAATAAGAACCAATAGAATTGAACACAACCTTAGACCTTCTCCAACAAGCATACCTAAAAATAGATCTCTATATCCCCATATACATATCTACCTAAAAAGATTCCCTCCCTATATTTTATCTCACTCCAACAGTAATCCCCAAATCTCACTACCAATCCCTAAATATCAACTGTTTGGCGCGGGGAGTTGGGGTGTGTCCCAGAGTGTTCAACCGGTGGCGTAGGGAGCTTTTCGCCCGGGGAGCGGCGGCGCGGGGTAGAGGCAACGAGGGGAACCGGCGTGGAGCGGCGGCACCGGCGGGAGCAAAAGGAGGCGCGGGTGAGCGGCGGCGCGAGGTAGAGGGAGTGCGGGGAACCGGCGTCGAGGGGAGCCGCGGCGCGGGGAAGTGCCGTCGCGGAGGAGCCGCGTGGCAAGCGCGGGAGGAGAGGTGGCGTGGGGTGGGGGCGTGGCAGGGGAGCTGCAACGGTCTGTGGGGGCGGCGCGGGAGGAGCGGCGGTGCTGGCTCGTCTCTGTACTTTCTTCTTTCTCTGTTTGTCTCTACATTTGCTGCTATTCCAGGGGCTGGCAGATAGAGAAACAAAGAAGGAAGGTAAAACACCGCTGCACGCATCGAAAAGTATGCAAATTTCTGATGATCGAAGAAGCAAAATTTCGGTACTAGTGTTGTGTTCTTGGTTCTTCTTGGCCATGGGAGATTAGAAGTAATTATTTGTGAAATGTATTTGTATGTAATCAGTGGTATCAGTAGCATCTGCTATAAAAGGTATCTTTGTATTGTGCTAATTGTATGGCAAACCATATTTTCTTTTCAACTACTGTTTTACTCAAATTTACTGGCATCAATTAGCAGTTATGGTTCACAGTAGCAGCGTACAAACTTTGTAGTTTGCAACTATAATAAGTATAAGAGATGAAATTTAGCCTGTTATGTGATGAGCAAACGTGTTCTTGATATTCAGCTGAAATCAGCTAGAAACCTATGTAGATACAGAAGAGTGCAAGTCGTTTCATTCATAAATAGTGTTATGGTCTCTGCAAAATCAACAGGAAAAATTACCATATTGAGTATCATAATACGCTAAAAAAATGATTTCGAGCATGAGAGTAAAAAGATGGAACAAGTAAACAATTATTAGGACATGAAGAATTGAAAATGTATAATTTTGTTTTTCCTGGTACATGTTGGAACGTCTCTTATTTTTGGTTCATATTGTGTTTGTTTGATGTGTTTGATGCAGCTGCGCGGCATAGTCCGAAGCTCACGCAAGCCTCGTACTGGCCATTCGTGATGCGTCGCCAAGCGCTACGCTCATTGTGTCTGGGTGGCGACGGGTCGTCCAGTGAAGACGACAACTTTGTTGTGGCGGTTGCATGTGCTGGGCAGGCTGAGCTGGAAGCTGCGAGTTCGGGGCGCCATGGCGGTTCCGTTTTCGGCCACAATGTGGTCGATCGTGATAGGCAGGACGACTTTGCTAGGCTGCATAGCAACTATTTTGCTAATGAACCGGTGTACAGCCCAAGGTACTTCAGGCGGAGGTAAGCCTTTGAAGCTTACATTGTTCGAGTGAAATTTGTTCTTTGTGTTATTGGTATGATATGGTCGGCCGCTGTGTCGTGCAGGTTTAGTCTATGTCGTGCAGGTTTAGGATGCGTCGTAACCTTTTTCTCCGCATCTTGGAAGCCGTCGAACGCCACGACCCGTACTTCAAACAAAGAAGAAACGCAGCTGGGACCCTCGGTTTGTCGTCGTTGTAGAAGGTAACTATGGCTTTAAGAATATTAACAATAGGTGTTCCCGCGGACGCTATCGACGAATATTTGCGTATAGCGGAGAGTACTGTTATAGAGAGTTTGAAGCACTTTGTTCGCGCTGTACTTGAAGTGTTTGGGCCTGAGTACCTTCGAGCACCTAACGAAGAGGACACTACAAGATTGCTCGCCATTGGCGAGCAAAGAGGTTTCTCGAGCATGTTGGGGAGTATAGATTGCATGCACTGGAGGTGGCAGAATTGCCCGAAGGCATGGCAGGGGATGTACACCGGACATGCTCGCAGGCCTACCATCATCCTAGAAGCCGTAGCATCATACGATCTATGGATTTGGCATGCTTTCTTCGGTCTACCGGGATCTCCCAACGATATCAATGTCCTGCACCGTTCTCCTGTATTTGCTCGGCTTGCTGAAAACCAGGCGCCAACGGTGCATTACTCAATTAATGGCCATGACTACAACATGGGGTACTACCTTGCCGATGGGATTTACCTCGAGTGGGCAACATTCGTTAAGACTATTCCACTCCCGCAGGGAAACAAGAGGAAGCTCTTTGCGCAAGCTCAAGAGTCAGCCCGGAAGGATGTGGAGCGTGCTTTCGGGGTGCTCCAGGCCCGATTTGCGATTGTGCGAGGGCTTGTGCGGTATTGGGACCAAGAAACTCTTTGAGACATAATGACTGCTTACGTGGTATTGCACAACATGATAGTGGAAGATGAGAGGGACATCAGCTACGTCGATTATAACTACGACGGCATGGGTGGTACCGTTAACGCGTCCCACGACCATACTCCGGCCGTGCAGGAATTCATCCGCGTCCATCATACTATACGGAATCGCGAAATGCACAAGCAGCTCCAGGAGGACCTTGTCGAGCACTTGTGGTAGTTGCACGGCGCCAAGTAGTGTAAACGTATGCAATTTAATGAGTTGGCATGTACTGATTGTAACCATCTGTAGGAGCCAAGCGTGTATGCAATGTAATAATTAGTTGTCATGTAATGATTGTAACCGGAAGGATGTATGGCCTAAGCATGTATTAAAAGACGGAGATTAGTGCACTACAATTTTGTGAACGAGTTTATTTTGCACATAGTTCCTTCGACCTTTGCATACAGTGCTTGATACAAGCATCTTTTCAGGACTACAAACGGCATGTACGTAAAAGCGCAGTACATGAGCACAGTACATAAAAGCGCAATACATGAAAGCACAGTACATAAAAGTGCAGTACATGAAAGCACCCAATTGCCGTCAATTTTCCACATTGTCGCGGTCGCTACCCACAATCTCCCTCTGCTTTCGCATGAAGTACTCTTTCTGCCACTCAGAGCACTTGGTCAGATCGACCGACATGATCTACTCCTCATACTCCTTCTTCAAGTCCAGCTTCTCCTTCTCGTACGCCATCTTCTCCTTCTCATGCGCCATCATCTCGGTGTACCGGTTGTCCCTTTTCTTTTCTATCTCTTGCCTACTCAGTGTCATGTCTCGGATGGCACTCATGTATGGGCTGTCGGAAGTTGAATGTTCCGAACCATTTCGGAGCCGAGACTTAGCTGACGAGGATTGACACCCGGGTCACTTCTAATAAACTTTTGGTTCAAGACAGGTTCGAACCAGACATGTATCTGGTGATGCGAACTCAAGCTATTCTGAGGGGCATCACCATGACGTCGCAAGCTTTACGCGATCAGGTCGCGGGTTTCGTGCGATCAGACCGACAGCCTTGTGCGGTCAGAAGTTCGTATGCTATACGCGGACTGGATATCTGGGATGTTGTGCGATCAGCCTACATTCCGCGGTCAGAACGTTCTCGACCAGGGTGCTTGGGGTTTATTCGGTTATCCTTATGTCAGGATATTCCAAACATCCCGAGGATTCCTCCACGTTGAAGACCAACCGTCAGAGGTTATTATATGCGGTTATTCTTGATTAACACGTGTTAATAACCTCCGTGGAAGTTAACAGCAGTTCTCTAACAACCGCATCTAACCGTTTGATGCAGTTTTCTTCATATGGCACCTTTTCGACCAGTATAAAAAGGTGGCAAAGTACATCAAACGGGGGATCCAAGACATTTTTCGGAAGAACCAGACTCAAAAGGATAATCGAGATACAAGATATCTCGATCATTCAAACAGCCAAGTCTACGGCTTAGATTAAACAACATTTACGAGTCTCCTATAGTTTCTCCTTGTACACCCTTACAGGAAAAATCCTCGCCTGTGAGGACTTTTTCCTCCATTTGTAAACCTTTTACCATACTTAGTGAAATCTCAACAGGACGTAGGGCTATTACTCCCACCATCGAGGGCCCGAACCTGTCTAAACTCTCTGTGCTCCTGTTCACCATTGTTCAGCATACCTTCCCGGAGGGTCATCTTGAAAGGTCTCACAATTACAAATTCTGTATAAGTTCGGCTGAGGACCCTGAGTCCGAATCGTCGACATTAGCCTTATTGCGGCGTACAGGCCTAATCAATTCATTAGTTCGGCCCCCTGTCGAAGCCCCTGGCGACCCCCCCTAGGAGCCCGGCTGGCTCACAACTGTTGGGGCCGAATAGGTCCCCGGGCTGCCTCCAGCCGACGTCTTCTGCCTCTTCTGCGAGACCTTCTCACTACACTTTGGGTGCACTCGAAGCTCTACCCAGCAATGGAGGAAATTGAAAGCACGATTTTCCTCAGCCGCGTAGAGTGTCGTCGCGTCCACAATCTGCATCACGAATTGCACAAAGAGGTCATGTCGTTCGTACGGATGACAGTGGTACGGTAATGTAAGGATACATTACCTTGTCACGCTCTGTCTTCCCGCTTTGGTTGCGGCGATCTATTCGGTCGTAGCATCCACAAAACTTGTTGACGGACTCTTGGATGAACTGCCACCTATGCTGCAATGCGATCTGTGTACGTGTCGAGTTGAACGTCTTCTCCTTGTGGAAGTATTCATGGATGCGTGCCCAATAGCTTGATTCCTTCTAATTGTTACCTTGCACCGGGTCAATACTGACATTCAGCCAAGGTGAGACAAGAAGCTTGTCCTCCTGCTCGGAGAAGTTCTTTGAGCATCGGTAATGTAAGGATACATCCTTTTAAGCCTGCGTTGGCTGCTCCAGAATTGGGCTCTCCAAGGGAGTCAACTGAGTCCCGACCCAGTCAAATCCATCCTCCCCCCCACCCAAAATGTTAGCCCCGAAGGGATCCATCTGCACGGACCTGAGAATAAATTATCAAACAAGCGAGCACAGTTAGCCAGTGCAATCAGTAACAACATGGGGACATGTCACAACAAAATTAATGCGGATGGTGCATGCAAGGACTTAAGTTTAAAAATTTGAAACATACATGAACTCTGCTTACAAAAGATGCCCATATGCCTTACATAAAGCTCGTAATGTAATTAAACAGCATCTCTACATGGTAGGCTTGCCACACAAGTACTGAAACATTAAAAGGCCTACATCCTGGCTGACCGGTCACTATTGTACTCTATTCCGTTTTCCTGACAATACGTTCGGAAGTCAACGATCGGCTCGTCGGGAGACTCGTAGTCCACGGGAAGGCATAGGTCGGGACTCACATCTCCATGGGGATTGTAGTCATGGTCTACGGCTGGCATCGCAATCACAGCTTCTGAGCACTGCAGTGCCACTTCATCAAGGGAGGTCGCTATAGCGTCGATTTCTAGGAGCACCCTGTTGAACGCAATGCTGGACGGATCGGTGCTTGGGTTGAAGTTGTCGTTGCAAAGTTTCTTCAGAATGACAGCCGTGCTCTCCAGCTCTTTTATCGCCCTAGCCAACAACTCCGTCTCTTTGTTCGGACCAAACGCCATCTACATGCAATACACAATTGTGAACTAAAATCCAAGTTTTGACAATGTCAATTGTCTACCTTGATAGTGGTGAAGATTATGCGCTAAGGTTTACAGGAAAATTGGTACCACTGCATGCTGATGTATGTACTGGGCAGAACATATCGTAGCATACTTCAATTTATTTGATAATGCACGACTTGATGCTCTAGAATAATTCTGCAGGATAATAATGGATCAACTACCTATTGGTAGTATAAGATTTCTCAATAATATGAGTTCCCAATAAAGTAATATAAAGTCACAGCTGGAAACCATTTGATGAGATTAAAAAATTGATAAGCAATGGAACATTCAAACAACATATTATAGAAAGCATTCCAAATAAAAACAACCCAAACATTTTTGTAAGAATTCCACCAAAAAAAAATAACTCTCATTCTATGTACCCTCAAGACTGCACATCAACAAACATTGCAAATTCCTTTAAAAAGAATCATTGCTGCATGCATCACAAACCATTTCAACTCAATCAGATAGCTATGCCTTACTCCATAGATAAACCATCTACGATTTCTCATTTGATGAGTGAAACGGATTACTCATTTAGCCTCTGTTTAACAAACTTATCTGTGCACGAAGCTTTTGAGCTACGCCAAATACGCTCTAGAGAGCGGAAAACCATAACAGGACAGAGAACAAGGTTACTAGAATCTGGAGGCTGTGACTTGTGAAACACCATGGGGTACATATTTGGCTCCATGGAAAAATGTTCAGGGGTTCCTCTAGCCTTAAGCCCTAAAATACCACCAAATACACAGGTAAAACAAGCTAGTAGGTCAGTACTACAATCCAAATCCTCATACCAACATTTGTTTTGCATAGTGCTTTCAACAAAAGGCAAGATGCCAGAACATATAGCCCAATATACTCCAACACCTGACCAAAAAAAACATGATATGTATAATGTGCAGTTTCACTGTTTCATTGTTTACAATTACAATTCAGGAGAAGATTAGCAATCACAACACTACTTCAGTTCATCTGTTTGGCTCTTGCTGAACTAGACAGAAGCACAATACACATGAACAGGTACTCAAAAACAAATCAAAGTACAATCCTTGACTATACTCTGGCTCAACTGACCAAAATCCCATAAGCAATGCAAAGCAACATCAACCTCAGATTCCGAGATACATGTTGTTTTTTGTTGTTGTCATCAAGTTGCTATCTAGTCCAGGTTGAATTCTCAGAACCATGTGCATTTCTACAAGAGAGCCTTTGCATTTTGAATCACACAAACAGAAAGCATAGGCAGATCAATCAACCGCAGAAACCAACAATTAAATCACCTAAAATCTAAGTACATAAAATTCATGTCTAGAGGTTCAATTAAACGAGAATGAATAATATAGCTTTCTCAGTGCAATTTACCTTAAATTTCACCTTCCAGTTCACTGATTAATTATTAGGTTCATGACTATATGTCCATTTTGTGAGCACTGAGTAATAAATCAAGAATAAAAAGAACAACAATCTACGAATTAAACCAAATCAGAGCAAATTAAGTGATGTAGGATTCCTATTTCAAGTAGTAAACAATTTCTACACATGGGGATTTGCATTTGTGCTTTGATGATGTTTTGTGACAGACAAGCTCGGCCAAGAATCCTCCTGCCCTAAAATCTCAAAAGGCCCAGATCTACATTGTTTGATACAATTCAAAAGCACAAAAGCAACAATGAAATCACAGGCATTTCGGTTCATCTCAAAAATCAACAATGTGATTTCATCAGCCACACACATAACACACACAGATCAGGCCTCACAGATTGCCCCAAACGAAAAAAATTCAACCGGGTGTGCTCCAGAAGGTGGGGGACAAATACCTTAAACAGCTGGAGGAGGACGACGCTTGGCTTGATGGGGATTGCGTCGGCGGCGCAGGGGGATCCGAATCTGGTGGGAAGGCACCCGGGTCCCGCGGTCCTTGCACACGCTTCGTCGCCGACGGCCTCGCGGTGACACTCCAACCCCTCTGGCGCAAGATCCTTGCGGCCGGTCCACGCTGCCGACGGGGACGACGCACCGGCGCCAGGCCTTCCACGGCAGACGTCGCCTCTGCAAGGTGCACACGCCCGCGCGAACAAAAATCCGTTGGGGGCGGTGGCAAGTGGAGAGAGGATACCAACCGAGGAGAGAATGTGGACATTTGGGTCGGCGCTGTAGCATCTGTATCGACAGGCACGGGGATGCATCGGCTGTTGGAGCGGCCAGGCGAACCCAAACGGCGTGTGTAGCTTATATTTTTTCGGATAAACAATGTTTTGCGGCCTCCCTCGGAGAATGTCTTAACCAGGCTATTATTTGCAGAAATAAGTAGCCCCTGACGCCAGTAGTGACGTGACTGGACGAGCTGGTAACCAATACGTCCATGTAAGCCTTAAGAGTTCGCATGCTAATAGTAGTTCACAAATCACAGTACCCTCCCTGTCTCAAATAATGGATTGATATCCTCTTTTTTCAGGTCAGAAAATATAAAAGACATAATTAAAAAAGCTATTCCATGGTTGAGTAAATATATGCGAGATTTAAAATGTTTGAAAGTTATCGCGAAACATTTGAACTTTTCTGGTGTCTCAATTCCGAGTATCCAAAAGGAATTATATGTCTAGATCATCCTATTCACATATGTTGTCTTGTCAAAGTGCATAAAAGAACATTTGTTGTTCGACAACAAATCAATTACTTTAATGAGGTGTACTAGATTTGACGATATTTCAAATTTCTCATGAAATACTCGAACTCTCCTTCCACTCAATCACAATAATCAACTCTTAATCGAATACTCCGTCCACTCAAAAAGATAGATAGGTCATGTGTGGCTTTAGGCTGTATTTAGAATATAAGAATTTAACAGTAATTTTGCAGAAAAAATCATCTTCTTTTACTGATTATAAGATTTTGTGGAATCTCTGCGATCCAACCTTGCCCTTAGAAAAAGAAAATAATCCATATCACTAAAACGTCATGTTGAGCCGAATAACCTGCAGCAAGCTATCTTACTTCAAATTTTATTTGAATAACTCAAAAAAAATTATAAAAATAATCCATAATTATCGTTTTTGTATTTTTAATCTGCCATATGTGTATTTTGTCGAGTCATAGATACTCGACAAGTCCATTATTGATGTTTTTGATTAATAACTCAAATTAAAGATATATTTGAGCTAGTGGAATCGTGAGGTCAATATGATTAGATCGACATAAATAGATCATTAACCAAAGTTATAAATCATAATATATCATATCTTATTATATATTAAGATATATAAATCTTATTAAGGATCGGTTTGTGTCGATCTGATCATTGGGACCGATATTTTTTGATTTATAATTTGGATTGACGATCTGTTTAAATATGAGAATTGTGAAGTTAAAACGATTAGATTGACACAAATTGATTTTCAATCAGACTTAATATTTTAAGATATAATAAAATATGATATCTTATAATATATAATTCTAGTTGATGATCTATTTGTGTCGATCTTATCGTTTTAACCTTATAATTTCACTGCTTCGAATGGATCATCATTTCGAATTATAGATTAAAAGATATCAATACTAGAAGAATTAAATTTAAATACATAAACTAAAAACAAAAACACACTGGTATAATTGGCTGGGAGCTTGGCTTGTACAATGTTGGAGACTTGACGAGTACTTGTCGAGTCTCGACAAGCGCATGTAAAGTTAAAACACACAAAAAAAAAAAAAAAAAAAAAGTAAGTGTAGGATATTTTTATAATTTTTATTTTTCTGTAGGTTATTGATAAAAAAAATTATCTTACTTCAGATGGCAAAGGACTGTTTTGCATTCAATGCTCGTATTACTTTACCCCCTTTCGGAATCCTTCGGCGCATTCACTTGTTCCCTGGAAAGACTTTTCTTGAAGGAAAATTCCCTGAAAAGACTTGCACAGGTATCCCTTGTGTCTACTACTTGGGAAGTCTGCCTGATGTGAGATCGCGTTGGAAAACGATGACCAGATTCGAATTCACGAACTTTACTCCACTACAGGAATTGAGCAAATGCAATCGTGTAATTAAATCTAAGGAAAGAAATAGACCCATATCCCAACCATGAATAACTCTTGAAAATTCTCATTGCAAGAAATCCAGTATTTGAATAGGGAGATTGTTTAAAAAATAACTCAAATAAAAAAATAATTATGAAAATAATCTACAGTTTAACAAATTTGTCAAAATGACATAATTTAGTTCGATAAATCAATTATCGCGGCTATGATACGCGACAGAAATCGTAAACCTTCGAAAAATATGTTTCCATCTTTTTCATTTTGAATACATGACAAAAGTTATTTCTCCTCATTTTTATTTTGAAAATGCAACAGAAAGAAAAAAAATCAGTTTCTCTATAATACTCGTGGTAAAGGGTGTGGTTGTGAAAATAGTGGTCGAAGGGTTGTGGTCAAAAATCATCGTGGAGGTGATCGAATGTTGTCGTTGTAAGGTGTAACTTCACCGATTTTAATCGTCATCGACCAATCACCTCTTCGATCACTCCAACTGCAACGACCACCCCCACTTCGAAATAGAAAAGATGAAAAATAATGTTTTTTGAAGTTTTACGGTTTCTGTCACTTATCACAGCCACAATAATTGATTTATCGCATTCAATCAGATCATTTTGACAAATTTACTAAATTGTGGGTAATTTCTACAATTAATTTTTTATTTTGAATTATTTTTAAAAAAAATTCTTTGAACAGATAGTGTGAATTGTGAATGCACGCTACCTGCTTTGCTTTCCTCATGGCCACCACCAGCCCACCAAGCTGGCCAGCGCACTTGAGCTCTCGCAATATGAAAGGCCTCGCATGTTTGGTCTAATTCCAACTTCAATTTTTAAGTATATAATTTGAAGTTAGAATCAAACAAATGGCTTATTTGGAGCTTATTCAACGAGTTAACAGCCTATTTGGCCAAGTGAATGTGCTAAAAATTTCTTAGATAAGTTAAAATTAGATCAAATAGATGACTTATATTTTGATCTATTGTTTAAGTTTAAGCTCCTCTTTTAATTAGAAATCTCAAATAAGTTTAAAATCATCTGACTAGTTTAAATATTGTTTGGGAGAGTTTTAGTTTCAATTTAAAACTATCAAAAATTTAAACTCCCTCAAACACGTTGTTATAGGAGGAGCCTGTAAGAAAAAACTTAAATATATTTGAATTGAGAAGTTTAACCCCCTTTCACAATTTATCTAAGAGATCACTTTTAATAAAAACTAAGTCTTTTTATACAAGATTTTATTGAGCTTATAAATTTAAACCAACTTATAAGTTTAAACAAAATTAAATCGAATGGAACCTAAATCCCCCTCAAATGGAGGAATCATGTTTTTGGCCTTGACAATTGGCTTAGTAGAGAAACTTAAGTTAGACCAAAATTTCCCATAGGCCATAGTTGTCACTTGTACCGTCAAACTTTACGAACTTGATGTTCCAGGTTGCATCATCACCCCAGAATGTTCTTTGTATCTATGAGCTTGCATCTTGGAAACCAGATGCTTCAGAAAGACTGTCTCAGCTCCATGATGGAAAACATTTGGATTTCAGTGAACTTCATGTTGAAGAGATATACCATTGAAATGAAGGCACCCCCTATATCTCAAACATCTTCGCCTTTTCCAACTAGATATTGAATATTCAATCCAAATGTGCCAGGGTAATTGCTGCCAATCTGAAATCTGTATAACTGCACCTCAATACCAACTACCACAGGTTTCACCAACTAGTCAAGATAGTTCAGAACTTCAGATAAAGCTTGGGCCATGAAATAGAAGTACAAGGAGACAAGAAGGATACTATGACAAATGGAAGGTTAGTCGTCGTCACATGCCAGGCCATCTAGTAGTCAAAGAACAAAATGCTTCAGCAAAGCTATTCTGAACCATAGTATACCTGTCAATATCCAAAGCAGTGAATGAATACCAACAAAAACAGGTCATGAAATGCAAGGTAAACAGCATCAACATCAAATGTGAGGGCCGGCTTAAGTAACTTCGAACTGGAGTGCATGCATAAATGGAACTTGGAACTGAAGCAAACATGAGCACCTGGTTTAATAATAGATATGCCATTGTCACATGCTTCCCCGTCTTAAGTCACATGTGTGAACTTGGGCGTTCCAAGGCATCAAATTGATTTCAAATAAAGTGAATTTTTTTGTCAAGAAGTGGCAGAAATAAAAAAATGAAAATTCCGTTGAAAAAGGGCAGTAAATTTAACCTCTAGAGCCGAGAAAGAGGGCAATGAACTTGAATCAATTACAAGAAAATATGAAGATAGGCCAAACACAGGACTTACCTACTTTTTTTTTCCACCTTGAATCTGCAGTAGATACGAAATTGAATCGGGTGTTTTATATTTGGTGCTACAAACTAACTATTGTTTCAATGATTCCTTGGAGTAGTTTAATGGACCAAGTGTTCACATCAAATGGAGGCCTATTGGAATTGACTTCCTCATTAACACTGCGACATTGTATCAAATTACGAACCAATGTACAAATGATACTTCTAGAATATGTAGCTCCTCAATCTATGATAATGCAGAAATGACTTCCCTGATATTTTGTGCTCTCAGTTTGTCCTTACAGGCATCTCTTAGTATCATCCTCGTAGGAACAATTTTGTCATCAACACCTACTTATCCAAATTATGCATTTAACTATGGCCAGCTCCAATTTTCTTAGATTTCAGAAAGCCCAGCCATCCAAATGCCGTACAGAATACTGATACTAGTCACCACATTGTTCAAAATTCAAAGCTTACATGTGCACACCACATTTTTGATAAAAACTAAATGCTATCAAGTGGTCAATCTCAAACCCAAAAATGCATTCAGTACATACCATTTCCCCTTGTATCTCAAATAATCATATGGTCCAAGATCCAAAAAATAGCCATTTATGCATTTATCATCTGTACTTTCTCTCTAATTTGCAATGCAAATGCAAACGTGATATGCACTTAAAACCTCAGGAGGACCAGATTACTCCAAGAGCACTAACCCACGCACAAACAAAGCAACCCTGGCTTCATTTATACAGTTTTTTTAAAGATAATTAAACTTAACACCATGGTCAGATTTCCAGGAGATGTTTGATCATTACCTAATATACAAATCATTGTTTCTAACACAAATGCTGCTAAAGGCATAAACTATGTGTTTCCAATCCCACACTAAAAATTGGACAGATCGGAGTCATCGACCAAATTCTGCACTGCTATAGTGCCATGCAATTAGTAATTATTATCTTTTTTACCCTTATTTGCTTAGTTTAGATTGGCATGCCAACTCATACACAAAATACAACGGAAAAGAAGAACATTTCCATAAAGATTTTGCTGGTTCAATTTACCACACACACAATGAGCAGGTGAAAAAAAGGGCCATCTTTAAAAGGATTAGACACCACGCATCTTACGAAATTTAAAAAAAGTCTGATCAACACCTCAATTATCCATCACATTATACCTATCCTTGATCTGCGCTGCACCAACCTATCTCTGATCTGCACCATCTATTTAAGTTTTGTAAATACTTTGTAAGCAAACTTTAGAACGTGAAGCATTGCTCTTTTTAAAAATAAAAAAAAATAATTTGCACAGTAGACAGACAGAAATAACCCAAGATTGCAGTGGGTAATTAGAGAAGAAGAGACAAGAGAAAGAAACGTTACCATTGCGAGGATCCAAGAAGTGGTTCTTGATGAGCTTTGTGGTTTGGAAGGGAGCGAGGCCGAGGCGGAGGAAGGTGTTTATGAAGGGGAAGGAGGTTGTTGGGAAGGGGGCAAGAAGTCAATAAGAGCATTGGGATTTGGGAGAAACCGAAGGGCAGCAACTTTTCCCTGTTGGTGTGTTGTGGTGTGATGACGCTGCCTCTGGACCACGCGAGGCGTCTATAGCGAGTCTATGTTATATCCACACGGAGATATAATACACAAAAAATTTTCTTTACACCCTCGAAATTGATACTATTTGTAAGTTTATTGTGGCGATCTATACTATGTTACATAGCTATCTCCTAAATTAATAGTTTTAAGTGTGTTTAGAATCAAAATATTTTGTTTACCTTACAAATCTTATGAAATTGTTTTGTTTAGACAATACAACAAGATTTATCGCTCCCCGCATCTACTCTTGCCCATCTCAGTTTTTTCATTCCTCAACACTATCAACTCCACTCTTACTTAATCATCCAACCACCGATTTCATGTTGCTAATCTCTCCTCGTTGTTGATAAAATCATTTGTCAGTCAGATCTTGATGTTGGAGTTAAAATGAAGTCGATAATGATTGGGGGATCGAAGAAGCAGAGAAGGGGAAAGAATTATCTCCACCTTTGATCTTGTGTCGTTGGTTTCATCTTCCATCTTCTATCACCAATAATTTTGTGTTGTTCATCTCTTCTCATTATTGATAAGATCATTTGCCGATGAATTTGAGATCTCGGTGATTCATCACTAGTGAAAAAGGTAGATCTAAAGTATTCTTAGAATTATTTAGTGGTATTTTCCAGCTAGTTCCTTTTATTGTTGGATTTAACTTGTTTTTTTTTGGTAGATCTATAACCAAGTTCTCCATCACACAATGAGCATGCCCTCACCTGCTTCTTCAATCTCACGGTACTGTCAACTTCAATATTGTTCTACCATCTCCACCTCTGATCTTGTATCACCATTCCACCTCCGATCTAATGACACCGCTAATTTTTTTTTTGCCAGTTTATTGGCAATGTCATTTTTCGGTGAAGTCGAGATGCTGATGATTTGTCACTGGTGAAAAGATAGATCCAAAATATTTTTATAATTATTTAATATTGCTTTTCACCTAATTCTTTATATGGGGTGCTTTGAGATTTTTGTTTGACATCTATAACCAAGCTCTACATCACACCATGAACATGGCCTTCTCCACCTCCTTAATCTCACACCATCATCGACTTCAATCTCGCTCCATGATCTCCAAGTTTGATCTTGTATCACCATTTCTTTAATCTCGTGTAACTAGCAATTTCAACTTGTCAATCTCTTCTCATTGTTGGTAAGGTCATTGCTAGTGAAAGTTGAGAATTTGATGATTAGCCATCGGTGAAAATGTAGATCAAAATATTTTTAGATTTATTTAATGGTATTTTTTGTCAATTCTTTTTAGAAAAAATTAGTTTTATATCACTTAAAAATGATCATTTGAGTAAAATATCACTCAAATATTTCGAGTCAATAAAATAGCATTCAAAATTTGCACCATTTATTTATTCTACCATCTTCAAGTTTGAGAAGTTTTTTTTGACATTTTGCCTCTCTTCTTCTTGCGTAGTGGCTAACCGGCAACGCCTACAGCATCCGACGAGGCATTGGCATTGAGTGGAGGAGAACATCGGCACTAGCTTCTTTGCCCCAGAATGCCTCACATTGCCCTGTGCCATCTCGTGGAGCTTGACCTCATAGCATCAAAATTCACATGATTGGTGTGCCCTGCGTTTCCAAATCTCCAACAAGCAAAGAGGTGGGGTGGCCCACCGCATCAACCACAAGTCCATGAGATGCCAAATCTATGACGAACACACGACTTACGGGCATCATCCTCTGACTAAAAATTCACATGACTTGACAGCAGGTTCTTTGGAGACAATGGCATCAACGAGGTGAAATATTTCCTCACGACCTAATCAGCTGCTATAACCCCTAATTATGCGTCCAAGAGGAAGTTATCAGTGGCAGCAGTGGTGGGCAAGGAGGAGGTCGTAGGCGATGGTGGTTGCGGAGGTCTTGATATGATCTAGCTTGTGGATGACAGCAACAACGCGTCCCATGGTAGCTTTGCCCAGTCCCTCATCAACGTAGGCGGCGGCAATAGGGGAAAGAGAAGGAAGGAAGCAACGGCAACAAAGTTGGAATTTTAAAAAATTTCAAACAAAAACCCCCCAACAAGTTAATGGCAGTCGTAGAAACACTAACAATAAAAATTTTGTATAGTATCTTAATGACAGAATATTTTAATGGTATTTTTTTTAAATGGCCATCTTTGAGTAATATAGATCTAATTTTTCTTTTTTATATATAATTTATGATTGAGTTTGAGCATTTTCATTTGTAGATATGTAACCAAGCTGTACATCATAACTTAAACATGTCAATTTTTTTTTGCAATGCTAATTATGTACTCCTTCAATGTCACACCACTTTTGACTTCAATCTCTCTTCCCGTCTCCACCTTTGATCTTGTCCACATTTTCACCTTCGATCACGAGCCATTACTGATTTCACGTAGCCGGTCTCTTCTTGTTGTTGATAAGACTATTGATTATCACCAGTGAAGTTGAGATTCAGATGATTAATCACTAGTGAAAAAGTAGATAAAAAAACCTATACATCCTATTTGGAGACATTTTTGTACGGATAACCTATTTAAAAAAACAAAATCGCGAAATAACCCAAAAGAAAAAGAAAAAGAAATTGGCAAAACGGCTTCAGTTGCCAGTCAGGTTGTCCACTTAAGCCACTGAACCACTAGTTGCTAGTCAGGCATCAATGCCTCTATATCAATGCCTTTATATCAACATTGTACAAATTTTGATCAAGATTGAAGATGTGTAGGATTCGGGATCTAAGCTCCTCAAAATTTTGAATGTTAAAGTTATCCAATTCAATTTTTGTATGGTGACATGCACTAAACTTATCCCCACATGATCTCTTTCTAATAATTTGTTTCCTGTAGAAAACTAAATTTTCTTGCTTCATACATAGAAACAAGTTTAATACATGTATATTTTTAGTTCAAAAAATTATACTTTTCTAATCTCCATTGTCTGCCAATCAAAGTCCTATAGATAAACACATTTATTATTACAAATCATTAATTTCAATTTAAAAGAACGATAATTATTTAGATCAGACTTATATTTCCTACATCATTTCTAAATTTCCTACATTTCAATTTACAAAAACGATAATTATTTAGAGATTGTACAGACCAAATCTAAATTTCATACATCTGATTTAAAATTCCTACAATTAGATCTACATTCAGATCTATAATTATATCTACAATCAGCTCTAAATTTCCTAAATTCATATCTACATTCCTACATTCAAATCTCCAATCAAATCTTTAGTTTTCCTATAATTCAGATCTAAAATATTAACCTAAACATCAATTAGTATTCATATATAAACTAGTTTTTACAGAAAAAGATAAGATTTATACTTTCTTTTCTTTTAGTCCTCTTCCTCTCATGTATCTTACTCTTCTTCTCTTCTTCTCCTCTCTATGTGTTCGTTTTTTTAAATCTGTAACATTTTAGCCGCAAAAGGGGGGTGTGGGCCTTTTCATAGACCACTACCAATTGTCGACCCAACTATCAACTAGTGAAAATTTCAATTAGTCGACAACCTGAATGGCGACTGATGTGCTTTTTTTTGCTAAGTTGACGTATTAACTGGCAATTGAAACTGTTTTTGTAATTTTTCTTCTGTGTTATTTTCTTTTTTTTCAATAGGTTATCTGTATAAAAAATTGGCTATTTGGATGACAAAAATTGGACATGAAATTCAGGAATTTAAATTTAATTATAGAATTTTAGTGTTTAGTTACACACCAGAAATTGAATAAGAAATTCCACACCCAGTTCCACAAATTCAATTATAACTACAATGGGCTAGATGAATTCTTACAGTTATCCCCAAAAATTCAATAGAATTCATTTGTTTTATCTCCCAATGAAATATTGAAATTTTGATTTCAAATTTGAATTTGGATTTGATTTCTAAATACAAATTTAAGATAAATCTTATATTCAAATGTGAAATTTAAATTTTAAAATTTGAAATCAAATCTCAAATTCATTCTGAATTTGAAATTTTGAATAAAAAATTTGAGTTTCACATTTAAATTTTAGTCTCAAATTTTGAATTTCATATTTCAACTTTTGAATTTTTAAGTTCAAAATTTCATAACAAAAATTCAAAATTCAAGTTTTGAAATTCAATTAACATTCAATTTCAAAATCTCAAAATTCTATATTTCAAATTCACATTAGATTTAAAATTTCAAAATTTAATTTAAATTTCTAATTTAAAACTTCCAAATTTTCAATTTCAAACTCCAAATTTTGAAAGTTAAATTTGAAATTTCAACCTCAAATTTCTAATTTCACTTTTGAAATTTGTAGTTTGAAATTGAAAATTTTAGTAGTTTAAATTTGAAAATTGAATTTTTATTGTAAATGGACCAATTCCATACAATTCTAACTAGTGGTTATCCAAACAACATATAAAATTGGGTGCAATCTATTCAATTCCGACTAGTGATTTTTCAAACAACATATAAAATTCAATCAATTTCGTTCAATATCAATTTCACTATAAATGGAAATAGAATTAAGTTCTACACTTCAATTCGAATTCCTAGGATCCAAATTGGATGTAAAGTTATTTCATTTTTTTTTACTAATTCATTCTTTTATTGATGACATGCTTTGAGCTTTTTCTATAAGGAATATAGCATGATAAACTCTTATACTATCACCTTTTGTGTAATCAAACTCCTTTATTTATAATTGGTGTAGATAAATTAACCCCTCTACTATTTGAATATGAGTAATTAGACTATTAGTCCAATTTTATGTTAATTTATTTAATATATTGAATCATTAACATATGAGATCAATCTATATATGTTGACTGACATATGAGAGTCTAGACTTAAGTATTTTTAGGCTCAAGCTTGGTTCGTGTTGGGCCAAAAAAATGCTTGGGTTTATCAGATTGACTCGGGTTCAACCCAACCTAGGCCCAACATATTGTCAACTCAGCTAGGTTTGGGTTGAAATCTGGCTGGGTTGGGTGGGTTTTATTTGGCCACATTTAAAAAATCGGATTAACATAGGTTTAAGTATTACTTTCTAAATTTTATGGGGCCTTAGTCTGGGTATGTGAGGCTCCAGCCCGACCCTAATCTCTAGTCAGGTCAGGCTAAGCCCGCTTGGGCTTAGGCGGGTTGGGCGGGCTGGGTCAGGTAGGCCAAAAGTTGCTCAAGTCTATGAGGCCGAGATATCAACATCTATTATTTTAACAGAATTATCAGAGAATTGGACCAAGAGTCTAATTGTTCTCATTCCAATAATAGAAATGCTCATCTACCCCAATTTAAAATAGAGGGACCTGATTGCACAAATTGTAATGGTAACTATAGTGCTATTTTCTATTTTATATATATGCATGAGTAATTTTTACAACTAGTCTCTCTTTTATCTCAAATGTTCCATGCAACTCCTGCTTTTTCAATTTTCTAAATTAATCCTTTCTTTTGTTATAGTCGTTTCAAATAGCTCCTCATCATCATTTCCTATAATAAAAAATGCTGAATTGGCATTTCATGTGATATACCAAGCAGAGCGAACTATGCTTACTTAATATAACTCCCATTATACGTCTCTCTGTTTTCGTATCTTAAACTCAAGTCTACCTTCCATCTCTCCGAACAAAGAGGCAAGAAGAAAAAGAGGTACTCCCTCCGATATAAACCTACTTTTTGTTTTTGGACGTTTAACAATATAAACTTACTTACAATCTCAATACACTTTTAACATACCTATATATTTTTACCTTCACTAATATTCTTTCTCACTCCTCCATTAATACACTTTCCACTCACTTTCAAATTTAATTTAATAGGGACACTATCATCTACCACTATTTATTTTCTTCTCATTCCATACACCTTAATTCTCGTACACATAATGAATAAACTTATATTGCCAAATGGAGAGAGTATTAATATGCAGAATTACACTAAGATTTTATAATTTGATCGAATTTGTTTTTCTAGATATACTTCATCTGAAAGTCACATCTGAATGAATATTGTCTTATGGTGATGCATAATATAGGCTTAGATTAACGAAAAAAAGGAGATGTACATCTGTCTCCATCTGCAAAAATAAAAGCATATTTTAATTAATTGCTGCAAACATACATAATATCTTTATTTTTAGTGTAAACCTGTTTTCATATTGCATGTGAATAAAAAGAGAAAAATTGGTGGAAACTAAGTTAAAGAGATCAATTTCATTCATTTGCTATATTCCACCACCGTCAAATAAACTTGGTGTGCCATGTCGGAGATCCATGCAGTTTTTTGTTAATCGTGGAAGATGATAAAGGAGAGCTATCTAAAATAATTCATAAAAGAAGAAACTAATTCCTAAAATTGAAAAAAGAGAGAACTATATAGAATATTTGAGGTAAAAGAGGAATATTTTATATAAATAACCTTTTTAAAAAGAAAATTGCAAATCTGAACCAGTGTTTCAAAAAAATAGTAAAAATAATACTTTTTAGAAGTGTCGTTGAATCTGGACGTGACACGTGGTAGTAGTAGTACGGTAAATCCCTCTGTCGCACAACCAGTGTGTGGTAGAGAAAAACCGACTATAAAAGCAGTGCAACAGTATCATTTCTAATTTTTTTTTATTAAGTCAGATTCATAGTTTTGTACAAGAAAATTTCAGTTCTTTCGGCATCGATATCTTTTGATCTATAATTTGGATTAATAGTCCGTTTAACCAGTAGAATCGTGAAGACAAAATAATCAGATCGACACAAATGAATTATCAACTAGAACTACATATCCCAGAGTGAGTGTGACATACTGCTTTTTTAGTCGGTTTTCTCTACTGCACATAAAGATATTTGTCACACTCCTGCTGTCACGTGTCATATTTAGATTCAACCGCATTTTTAAAAAATTTTATTTTTGTAATTTTTTTGAAATACTGAGTCAGATTTGTATTTTTTTAAAAAAATTATTTATATAAAATATTCGATAAAAGAGACCAATCATGAAAAATAACTTTATATGTATGTGCAACCAAATTAACAATACACCATGAATATGCTCTTCTCTGCTTCTTCAATCTCACACCGTTAACTTCAATATCACTCCGGCATCTCCACCTTTGATATTGTGCTACTATTTGCACGGCACCTCATATACTCGCTGTTTTTGTATAACCAGTCACTTCTTGTTCTTGGCAAGGTCACATCGAAGAACTTGAGATTGCTGCTTTATTTATTTATTTGAAAAATGGAGATTGCTGCTTTACTTCGACCCATATCGCTCTATATGAAAAATATTGTATCCCTTATGTATCATCCACATGAATGTACAAAATGGCGGTCGGTACCCTTGGTATATAGGAACAAATAGGTAAAATCTATGTAGACATTATGTCGGTTTAATTTTGCAGTTTGGGATCTATTGAACAATATATTGTTTTGCAGGCCGGTATGTACTGCTCCACACAGTTTGAGCCCTTACAACTGGATCATGTAAGCAATTTTCATGTTCAACTGAGGGAGTATTTGGTTAAGCTATTTAGGATTTTAGTTTCTAAAAAAAGTTCAAGTCTAACCAAATATTGGTTTATTTGAGAGATTATACGCTGATTATGACTTTTTTGTGGATAAACTACAATCAGTTCCTCTGACTTTTTTTGGCCTTCTACTCACTCCCTCAAATTTATAAACCCAAAATCTTGCCAAATTACTTCTATATTTATCAAATAAACCAATTTTTTTTGCTTACATGCGAATAAGTCTAAAATTCTTGTTTATTAGATAAACTAAGTTCAACTAAATACCCCTAAAAATTATCTACAATTTTAGCATGAAGACCTTACTCTAAAGTCTGAAAGCATTCCGAAGTCTCAAGCCTTGTAGTCAAATATAAGCCGGCCCACTTGTCATTCTCCTAATCCTCTTGAAGGGGGAAATCAGTGCACTTCAGGGACTTGTAGTGACGCTCGGTTGAACAATCAGATGTAAATGGGAGAACTCCCCTAAAAATTGAATTGGAGTATACAAACTCGTAATTCAAGCCGTCCGGTTAATATGTGAAAGATGATCATCCATTTAATCATGAGACAGATTCTAATATCTCAAGAAAAATTAACAAAATTAGTAATTTTAATATAAATTTGATAAATATGATTGACTTTCATATTAACAGAACGGCTTAGATTATAAATTTGTATACTCTTATTTCTATGTGACTTCTACTAGATATGCTCCGCTGGACAATAGAAAGGTTAGTCCAAATGCTAAAAGTGTGTCTTTTCATTTCTTCCCTGATCTCTACTAGTTTCTCAATCAGAAAATAGTGTACTATTAGGTCATTTACATAGTTAAATCAGATATTACCTTGTACATTTGGTATTTAAGGGAGTGTGGCAAATAGTCAATAATTGAGAAAGAGTCTGGTAATGTTTGATTCATGAATTTTGTTTTGTATTTTAATTTTGTGTAATAAGAATATGTTAACTACTATTTGATTAGACCACTTCATAATTATAATATATGCATTCAAAATATATTTCAGTATATTTTCTAAATACATCTCATATGAATATATTCTAAAACCACCTCATTTTATTCTATTATTTGTTTGAATTAAACATATTTTGTATTTATTGCTCACCTTGAATTTAATATATTCTAAAAATCATTATAATTATGATTTTAAACTAGACACCACCAGATATGTTCTATAACTTAAAAAAACTACATTTAAAAATGATTTAAATATCCTATGACAATTTGAACAACTATAGATCATTTCTTGAAAATTGTCATGGTAGAATAATGCTTTTGTGTTTATTTGTATTCTACACTGTGCTCATGATAAAATGGAGTTTTTTTAATAAATAAACCATATTATAAAAAGAATTACAAAAGTGACCCACAGTTGCAAGAATTTACAAAACAGGGTCGCCACGTCAACCTGTCGAGCACTGGGAGCTAGACAAGCTTGATGTCGTATGCGACCAGCGTGTCACACGCCCAGTGCTCGACAACGACCACGACCGCAGCTTGTCGAGTGTTGCACTCGACAAGCCCTAATCGACCACGACCAGGGGCTTGTGGAGTGGCCAAAAAGGGTTGTAAAATGCGGGAGCGGGGATTCGAACCGAGGCCAACCACGTGCGAACGGGGGGTGCGAACCAGTTGGGTTAGAGGCTTTAGCTGTCCAAAAGGAGTTGGGGTTTTTAATATCCATTTCCCTGTCGAGGGTACAACATTCGACAAGTGGAACAAGGGTTTGTGCAATACACATACACATGCACATAGACACACACATACACATACACATAGACACACACATAGACACACACATAGACATATAAATACACACACACACACACACACACACACACACACATAATCAAACCCTCTTTCTTCCACATAGGTGGGATAGGGGTACCGGGCTCGTACTTGCTTGCATCCCCACCTAGATGCTCTTGACTGGACGAGTGAAGCGAGCGAAGAGAAGCCCTAAGTTTAATGTATAAGCCTCGGGCTATCCTACTAAACATATTCCCACCATACGGAAAACCCACTCAATCTTCTGTCAAAATGACCCATCTGATTTGTCCTTTCGGGCATATAGAGTCAGTCTCATCTAGAGCATCACGAGCTTAACCACTACTACCATACCTTTTTCTAGAAGGAAGACTTGAGTGAGGATAGCACGTGAGATAAACTACTTATAAGATGTTACTCTCTTTCTTTCTCTTTATGCTCGTTCTACTTTTTATTTTCAATGCCCAGCAGTAAGCTCAGAATTGAAGGCCTCAGAAATACTCGTTGAAGCATCGTGCTTCGATATGGCTTTTCGGTATAAAAAGGAGTACGCGGATTGACGCAGATACTTGACTTCAGATATCCCGCCCGGACTCCGATGCACAGTTGAGAGGCAGCTGTACCCAACCTTCCTTCAACACGCCCTCAATTCCAACTACTCTACCATAACGAACGCTATGACTAGCAGTGGTCAACGAGAGCACCAGCATCTACGCTTCTCCTGTAGCCTCGTATCGGAGGACTCCTTCACTAAAAGCAATTCTATTTCTTTTCGCTTTCGTCCGGGAATGCCAGAGTTCAAACTTATTTAATTATACTTTTTCCCTCCCTCTGCAACTTATGCCAGACTTCAACCAATTCAATCAGTATATGGATCCATAACCAGAAGATAGAGAGAATTCCTTTTGAGTTCACTCTCTACGTTGTTCAACAGTCAGAAAGAGTTTTTATTTTTTTACGGCTGAGGTTCGTAGTCAGTCAAGTCGAGAGGATTCTGGTGGCTTAGTGATCTTGATAGCCAAGTCACAGAGATCATTGAATTGCTGGAGGGCAGTGTAGTTATCTTCGCTGGGATCAAGGTTCTTGGTCTTGACCAATAATGTGTCTACGAGCTATTTCCTTATTATCACAGAAGAGAAATAAATTATCATTGAATAGGAGGACAGCTGGCTACTCTAACTTCTTGTTATATGATTCAGATGAACTGATCCGTTTGAGACCTAGTCTTGGTTTTCGCACTAGGCTCGCCCAGATTCTAATATGCGGAATAACGGGATCTTACTCAGAAATACCGAAACCCAAAGTAATTGCACAATTCTTTATTTCAAAGAGGGTTTTACACGTCGAACGTTAGGCACACTTGCCTACGTCGAAGGAACTATAAGTGTCTAAAACTCAAATAAGTTCTATGACTCTTCGATTGTATTCGATGATCTAAACTAGACCTATTACAAGGTATTTATAGTCCAATCGTATGAGTACGTATCAGACTTAGAGACCTAAACGTATTAGACTCATATAACTAACTTAACTAATCCTAAACAGATAAGCTTAGTTATATATATAGGATTACAATTCCGAACAGGGAACGAATTCCTTTTCCTGGTCGCGAACCAATCCATGGTCGCGGACTCATCTAGGTCGCGAATCCTTTCCAAACACGGTTAAGGTCGCGAAGCCGTATGCGATCAGGACTTGGTCGCGAATCCGTATGCGATCAGGACTTGGAGATCCTCCCGGATCATGACTCCCTTGTTGAGAAGGAGCCAACCCCCGTTGCGACCTCTCGATCAAACTGGAGATGTGGAAATTGGGCTTGTCCATCTTCTTTTGTGTACCACTTTGCCGCACGTGCTCGTTGATCTTTCGGACCGATTCGAAAAGTCTCCTTTGTGCCACTGCGGGTGGTAGTCACCTCCTCTCCAGAATCACATCTTCACGTAAAGGTTCGCCTCGTTGATAGACCAAGTCTTCAATAGATGGTACTATGGTATCTGGCTCATCATCCAACATTGAAGGCTCGAAGAGTTTGAGGTGTTCAACATTGACAACCGAGTAAATATCCATGTATGGAGGTAACTCAAGCTGACAAGCATTATTACCCACTTTCCGCAAAATCCGAAAAGGACCATAATGAATGGGTTTGAACTTCTTACCTTCACCTTTAAGTCTCTCCTTACTCAAATGTAACCATACCATATCACCTTCTTGAAATTGCGCATCAACTCGGTGCCGATCATGTCGCGCCTTGTACTTGAGTTGAGCTTTCAGCAAGTTCTGTTCAACCTCACGATGGAGTCGTTGAATACCTTCCAGGAACTTTTGTGCTCGATCCTGATCAGATGCTTCCTTGCTGTTCTGTGCTGAGGTAGGGATCACAAACTCCATATCGAATGGACTCTGTGGTAGAAATCCTAAACAGACCTCAAACGGCGACTTTCCAGTCGAACCATGCACTGCTCGATTAAAAGCAAACTGTAGGTACGGTATGCTTTCATCCCAGGTCTTCGGGTGCTTCGAGTTATATCCTCTCAAGAGATGAACGACTGTGCGATTAACCACCTCGGTTTGACCATCAGTTTGCGGATGAAAAGCAGTACTCCTCTTTAGCTTGGTGTCCATCATCGTCCAAAGCGATCGCCAAAAGTGACTAAGGAACCGGGTATCGCGATCAGACACAATAGAAGTCGGCAGTCCGAAGTGTGTCCAAACGTGTTGAAAGAATACCCAAGCTGCCTCTTCTCCCGTGATAATCTTCTGACAAGGTATAAGAACAATCATTTTGGAGAACCGATCAATGACCACGAATAGATAGTCGTTGCCACGTCGGGTCTTAGGCAATCCTCCCAAGAAATCCATGGATATGCTCTCCCATGGTCGTGATGGAACTGGCAAAGGAGTGTACAAACCTAATTTTCGGTTTGCTGGTTTCGAGATGCTGCAGAGACCGCAGCCTCGAACAAACCTAGCCACATCTTGCTGCATACGCGGCCAGAACACATGTCGGTGAAGATTTTGCAACGTCTTTGTAACCCCAAAGTGACCAGCTACCTTCGATGTGTGCGCTTCTCGCATCCATTGAGTTCGAGGTGCTCCACGAGGTATGCAAAGTAAATTACCCTTGTACAAGAGTCCTTCTCGACGAACGAACTCTGTAGGGTTCCCTGTTTCGACCTCAGTCAGTGCTGTTTGAAAATCAGGGTCTTCACTGTACATAGTGACATAGTCATCATGACATGATGGCTCGATCTGCATGAACACTGATAAACAGAGGGTTGTAACTGGTGGTCGCGACAACATATCCGCCAATTTGTTGTGTACGCCCTTCTTGTACTTAATCACCAGATTAAACTGCTGCAGATACGATATCCACTTCATGTGCCGAGCTTGCTGTAGCTTGGACTGAGTTTGCAAATATTGCAATGGTTGATGGTCGGTGTGGACAACCATCTCTTTCCCCAAGAGATAACACCGCCAATGTTTCACGGCCTGATGCAATGCGCATAACTCCTTATCATAAGTCGGGTAGTTCTTCTGAGCTCCCTGGAATAACTCGGAGTGATATGCCACTGGTAGACCTTCTTGCATGAGCACTGCGCCCATCGCATAACCTGAGGCATCGGTTTCTAGATTGAACAGTTTCTGGAGATTCGGCAAAGCTAACACAGGCGCCTCGCTGATCTTCCTTTTCAGCAAGAGAAACGTGTCCTCATGTTTCCCTGTCCACTCGAACTTCTGATCGATCCTGGTTAATGCATGCAACGGAGAAGCCATAATCGAGAAGTGTCGGATGAACTTCCGAAGGTATTGGCATGCTCCCACAAAACTACGCACATCCGTAACTGTTCGCGGTCGCGGCCATTCGCGAATCACTTTGACCTTGTCCGGGTCGATTTGCAACGTACCGTTGCCGATTATGAATCCGAGGTAAAGTAGAGTTTGCTGACCGAACTCGCACTTCTTACGGTTGAGGCGAAGTCGATGTTGCCAAAGCTGTTCGAACACCTTTTCGACATGAATGAGGTGCTCATCCCACGAACGACTATAAACCAATATGTCGTCGAGATACACGATCACAAAGTCGTCGATGAACGGTCTCAATACGTCATTCATAAGACGCATGAAAGTTGCCGGGGCGTTGCAGAGACCAAACGGCATGACCAGCCATTCGAACAGACCTTGCCGTGTTTTGAACGCGGTCTTCCATGTATCCTCCTCTCGGATGCTGACTTGATGATATCTTGACTTAAGATCCAATTTGGAGAAGACAACAGCATGCTTCAATTGGTCTAGCAGGTCATCAATACGAGGAAGGGGGTACCGGTTCTTGATGGTGATCTTGTTTAGTGCTCGATAGTCGATGCACATACGCCAAGTCCCATCTTTCTTTGGTACTAACACCACAGGAGATCCACAAGGTGAACTACTCGGTTGAATGACACCATTGTTCAGTAACTCACCAAGTTGTTTCTTGATCTCTTCATTCTCCAATACTGAGTTGCGATACATACTCAGATTGGGCAGTGTCGCATCGGACACAAGCTGAATTTCGTGCTCGACTGGACGTTTCGGCGGACAACCCTGGGTAGTCTCGAACAGATCACTGTATTTCTCCAGCAGTCCCGACAAACGACCAGAATCCTCTCGGCACGCCAGCGACAATGCTGGTCGAGTACCCTCACCTTGATCAATGGGTCGAATCATGACAAGCACATACTTGTGACATGCATTAACAATTCGTTTGGCTTGATTTGCGGTAATCAAGTTCGAAATGTTGACGTGGATGTCTCTACTGATCACGAACTTAACTCCGTCTTTGGTGAGGTCGTACTCTTGCGCTCGCCGATGGAAGTGAGCGTCTCGATCATACAGATACGGACTCCCAAAGATCACCTGACAGATATCGATAGGGACAACATCGCATTGCACCTCATCGATATATCGTGCAGAGATCGCAAACTTCAACACACACTGACTCGTAATCTGTTGGTTCACGTCGGATGTAAACCAACCCAGTGGATATGGTCGCGGGTGTGTGGTTGTCTTCAAACCAAGTCGCCGAACCAGTCCAGCGGAGACCAGATTCTTCTGACTTCCTGGATCGAATATCGCTGCGACCACTTCGTGCTTCACCTGGATGTTGATGGTGAACAAGTCCTCCGTTGGGTGATGGTCGTTCGGTGGATCGGAACCCTTCTCCTTCGGCATTGCCATCAGAGACAAGGTCGTATCCGCCTCATTAACCGAATTCACTCGGACAACTTCTTCGTCGGGTGAAGTCGCAGTAGCCGTGGCTGTTCTTTTCCCTGGTCCGTTTTTCTTTGGCCAAAGTTCAGGATGAAGCTTGTAACATTTGTCCTTGGTATGCCCCACGACTTGACAATTTTCACAAAAGGCACCCGTGCCCGATTTTGAAGCGTTCTTCTTCGGACTCGGCTTTTTCTTTGTCGAGGTCGCATTTTCCTTCGTGCTTTTGTCGCTGCGGGATTTATTCTTCTTCTCGATCGCCATAGCAGTTGTGCTCGCGGTCGCAATGTCTTAGACACCGAACAGACTTAGCTCAGTACTGATCGACTTCTGAAGTCCAGATGTGTACTTCCGAAATACCTGAGGGTAGGATAGTGAGATGCCAATGACCATTGCTTGTCGCCGAAACTCTGTCGTATAGTCTTGGACGGTCTGGTCACGCCGTTGGTACAATCTGTGCCAACGCTCTCATCTCTCCTCAAGGTAACACATCGGATAGAATTCTTGTCGCAGAAGTCGTTTGAATTGACCCCACGCAAGGTCGTCAGCTTCACCACTGGCGACAAGGGCCTTCCACCATGTCTTGGCGTGGTCCTTCATCTTCAAAGGTGCAAATTTGACCTTTTGAGCGCTACTGAACCCTTTAAGGTCAAAGTAAGTCTCAAGTTGGTCGATCCAAGAATCCAGCTTCTCAGCATCGATCACCCCATCATATATGGGTATATCAATCTTAGCGTCGACTTTAAAAGATCTGACAGCTAAGGAGGTGTTGGCGAGGTCGTCGGTCTTGTGGTCGCCTTCGTCTTCATCTTCGTCTGCCCCTGCGCAAGTCTTCACCAGTCTTCTCACCCATAACCTTCCCTACTTCAGGAGGTACAATCATAGCCTGCTGCTTAATCAAAGCAAGCACGGTTTCCATGTCGGTGGAGAGCTTAGCCACTTTTTCGGCTATGTTAGTTTGAACGGAGGTATCGTCAGACATTGTCGGAGACGCGGCTGTAGGAACCGTCAATTGATCGCCTGGAATTTCGCCGGAAGTTTTGTAACCCTGGCGAGTCTTCACCATCCACAGGATAGGAAAGTCGCTCTGATACCAACTTGATCTGTTTGAGACCTAGTCTTGGTTTTCGCACTAGGCTCGCCCAGATTCTAATATGCGGAATAACGGGATCTTACTCAGAAATACCGAAACCCAAAGTAATTGCACAATTCTTTATTTCAAAGAGGGTTTTACACGTCGAACGTTAGGCACACTTGCCTACGTCGAAGGAACTATAAGTGTCTAAAACTCAAATAAGTTCTATGACTCTTCGATTGTATTCGATGATCTAAACTAGACCTATTACAAGGTATTTATAGTCCAATCGTATGAGTACGTATCAGACTTAGAGACCTAAACGTATTAGACTCATATAACTAACTTAACTAATCCTAAACAGATAAGCTTAGTTATATATATAGGATTACAATTCCGAACAGGGAACGAATTCCTTTTCCTGGTCGCAAACCAATCCATGGTCGCAGACTCATCCAGGTCGCGAATCCTTTCCGAACACGGTTAAGGTCGCGAAGCCGTATGCGATCAGGACTTGGTCGCGAATCCGTATGCGATCAGGACTTGGAGATCCTCCCGGATCATGAACAGCCAGAGGAAGCGAGAATCTCATTCTTCGGAGTTGTGACCCAATCACTTATGGTAATTATATATTAATCATTGAGCAAAGCCCAGCCTGAGTTAAGGTGTGACCCTTCCTATTGATTGAAAGGAATGGAAAACCACTGAGATGGAAAGCCTAAGACAGTCGTTTACACTCTGTGAGTAGGAATTGGTTGGAGTCCTATTTCCCAGTAGCTTGAGTCCCTTGGGACTAGATAAATGACTCGTACGACATTCCTAGGAACCAACATTTGAATATGAAATGTGGCTTGTAGTGCAGGTTACCCGACCTATTCTAATGAGAAATGGTTCGAAACGCGCCTTATGCTCTACCAGAATTGATACCGTTAGACGGATGCCCGGTACTGGAAAGATACCCGGGATTTCGAAACAAAAGAAAGGAAGATACTTGTGGGAATTAAAGCTAATAGCGTACCAATTATAAGACCACACCAAAGCTATAGCATTGAAGAGACTTCCTGGAAGAATAGAAAAGAAGAGAATAAGCATCAACAACGAGAAAAGCCCGATTTGCCTTAGTCTTTGACCTCGGAATGGAATTGGCTTTTTCTGTTTCTGTAAGCGCTTCTCCCCATCTTAGGAGACAAAAAAAGTTGATCAAGGGATGGCAGGGACCCTATTTGACCCACAGCAAAGGGAGTGAATCCAACTCAAATTGCTGGGAACCTCGAAAAGCAGCCCTCTGCTTAACAGTCGAGTACCTAAAGCCTGTCACTCGAGTCACTTTCGTCCCTAGCTTTTTACCTAGCCTTTTCTCTGGCTGGCTTTATCACAAGATTGCTCATGGGTACGGAGTGACTGGCCATTCAAGATAAAGGAACTTTTCAAAAGCGTGATAACATATTTGCTAGCTTGCCCTAGCACTTGCCTAAACTTGATGGAATTGCGAATATCTGCCCCCTTACCCAAGCCATAAGGCATAAAGGTAAGATATCGGTTCGAGCCCGGTCGGCAATCATCACGAACTCTGAAAGAGAAAGCCTAAGCTATCCAAGCAAATAAGCTAGTTCTGGTTTTTTCTCTTTTCAACTATTTAGTTTTGAGTCAAATGCATCAAGAAATTGCTCGTCCAATAGAGCTTTGCCTCGCGTGGACCAGGCCAACTGGCAGTCCCGCAAAGCCGGTCACCAAGCAGCTAAGAGACTTTATGACTCAAAAAGAGAGCCAGACTGAAGTAGATAGGGGAGAGATATTTATTACATCTGTATTTTTTTCCATACATTACAGCAATCAAGCCACAATGCTTAGTTTCTCTTGGTTAGCTCCTTACTCTCGGGCGAGGGGATTTATATGCTCGACTGAAAGGAGAGGGGAAGAAGCGATATAGCTTATGTGAAACCTTTCCTTAGTTGAGTTGGTTCAGTATGGAAATGGAATTCACACAGGTTCTGCTCCAACAACATATTCCTCAACTCAATCTGTCACATGTGATTAATTAGATACTTCATTGAAGTTAAAGAGCTTGCCCTATACTATATAGTACTTAAAGAGCTGATTCGCCGACAGCTAATTCATAGTTTAGTGGTGAAATTAGCTCGGCTAAGCCTAAGAATAAGGAGTTGAGTCACCAAGCCAACAATTTCAATAAGGAGAAAAAGCTCAGCTTAATCAACCAACTAGAACCGCAGTAACTGCTTAATCAGCAAGCCTAGCTTTGGTACCGAGAACAACTCATAGAGTACTGGCAACCGATATGTGACATTCAAATTTTATTATTAATATTAATAGAGGTTCTGCGCCATTCCTACTTTCTAACTTGATTGCTTCTAGTTGGGTCAATTCCTTTCGTGGATCGATTGAAATAACCGATTTTGGTGTATTAATTCAAGATAGGTAATTTTCCTCAAGGTCATAAAGATCGGTCATCTAGCGTGGACTTCTGACTCTAAGTGGAAAGTCTTTCTCATCTACCTCTTCCATCCAAAACCGTCATATATGTATATATATATATATGTGTGTGTGTGTGTGTGTGTGTGTGTATTTATATATATGTATGTATATATATATCTATGTATGTATGTATGTATGTATATGTATATACATATAATAAAAATATATATATGTATGTACATATACATATAATAAAAATATATAAGAAATCTAGTAAATTTTATTATGAATTTTTAATTTTTATTAGTATTTAGTCTTAAAATTTGTATTAGTTAAGAGCAAAACGGATCTAATAAATTAAAGTTGAATAGTGATATTAATGTGGGATGTGATAAGAGTTTTCTGCATCTTTTTTTATGGAATGCTGAAAAGATGGAAAAATTGATGTGAAAACTCGATTAGGCTGTTGTCACATAAAGTTACCAGGTTGAGCAAGCCGTTGTCACCGAAAGCTGCACGGTCAAGCAGGCTGCATGATTCGTTTTGACCATTCAAACCATGAGATTGCTAAGAACCTAATTAACTGCATTTACATATCTCAAAATGACCGAGTACAATTTAATCCAGAAAATAATGCATCTACTAAATTTTGAAAGTAACATGCTGTAAACTAAAAGTGTTAGTACATGTTCGCTATGGGTTCGGACGACCCCCTCTTATGCCCATGCCTATCTCTCTGAAAAGGCGATGGTGAGTACAGATCAGGTGGCACATGTGAGCGCCGCCCAGCCCGGTAGAAGGACCATGCCACTCAGTACCCGCATGACTCTGAGATGGCTGTGTCGGTGGAGGGGCCTCTTCGAGCTCACTCGGCGCTAACTGATCTGGTTGGTAGTACTCATGCGCACGAGGGTCATGCATCCCTAGCATGCTCGAGACCCAATCATCGTTGGCTCGCTGTTGTGCTACCCAATCGGCCTCGGCCCCCTGCGGAGCGTAGTACTCAGGATTGCCGTGTTCATACATCTGGTCATGGGCGGGCTCCCCTCAACTCAGCTGCGTAGACCCCCAACGAATTGAGTGTCCCTGTCCCTGGGCCACCTGCTCAATATGAGCCTGGTCCCAATCTTCGTCAGCCGCAAACCGCTCTGCCAACACCCTACTCACATCCTCCTCGTCTTGACGACGGATGTCGTCCTCATCATTGGAGTCATCTGAATTGGGAGTGCGATGTCTCGAGGGGCCCCCAATATGCAAATCTCTGCGTCGAGCATTGTGCATTGACGAGGAACGATGAAGCCGAGACGGGCCAGTTGACGTACCCAGTACGTCACCTCCCCAGGTCGACGATGTGTCGCGATGACTGCGCCGTGCTGACGAAGTGCTCTGTCGAGAACCACCCAGGCTAGGCCGGGCTGACATCAGGCTAGGTGGCCGGGCCCCTCTCTGGTGCGGAACCGATCTATTTGTCTTTCGGCCACAAGTTAGGTCGAAGAAGAGTCGCTGTGCTGCTATACGGACGGAATGTAGGGCACCATGCGCCATTGTCTTGAAGTGTCGTCCTCCCCGAGAAAGGCTAGACAACAGGTTTGCCGCCTGCCTGTCGATGGCCAACGCTAAGTCAGTCTGCACATGCGAAACTCATATGGGAGCTCTAAAAAAATAGATAAGATAAGAGACCAACATAAGTATCCAAGGAAGACGAACGTACCGAGCAATGTATCCAGCCTGGGAACTGAACATCAAGGCCTAGTTGAAGACTGTCTTGATGTGATAGTTCTGTCGGTGAAGGTGGGGCTGCACGAGCAAGTCGCGTGCGGGTGCGCGGCACATACCACTGAAGATAGGCCTGGTACGTAGCAGGGTCGTACGGCCGCTCGTCCACGACAACATCCGTCACTGTGTGGTCCTCCCACTCATCGACCCATTTGGCGTTCCTGCTCAGCCAGTTGTTTTCCTTTACGTTTTTGGCTGCAAAAAGTGACGCGATGCACATAAAGCAAGGAAATAAACAAATGTTCAGTACGTACATGAGATATAAAAAATGTTTTAGGAGTACACGTGAATTCCCGCGGGAGATGGCGTTGTCGATTTTTTTCCGGGGGCGGTATCTGCTGGTGTAGCCCGAATTGGCGCATCACCCTCTCTGGAAAATACGGCTCCACTATATGTGAGAACACTATGTGCCAGCGGGTAAGCCAGCAGTCTTGGCCCGCAGTGCAATGCGAGGAAATGCCATGCGATGCAACCTGGGAGATGTGCTCCGGTGTCCATGATCTCCATATGACGCGTGCGTCCAGTAGGAAATCAAACTCTCCCAGGTACACCACGTAACAGTGGTGAATCTGTGATGATGACCACCTCGGCCGACCTCCCAGCCAACGGGCTCCTATGGTCGGCTGATCAACCCAGTCCTCGTAGACCGCTAGCGCACCGTATGGATGGATGGGCCGCTCTAAACGTGGGCGACCAACGGGGAAGTGCTCCCATGACTACAGCTACAGCAGTACAGGGCATGCGGACAGCAATGATCCAGTCGAGGTCCTGCAACATGCCTCGCAAATCCCCCTGTACGTCGCGCACAACACTGCCATCGCCCAGCTGTAATGTGGCATGGCCCCTGGGTCCGCATCGACGATACTCTCTACCAGGAGAATGAACCACGTGTACATAGTGTCATCGTGTGTCGAAGGGAACAGGATATACTGCAGCGTCACCAGCAAGTAGGCCAAGAGATGCCGCCGAATACATCGGTGAGGGCATTATTGGGGCACTCACGGTAGCGTGCCAAAAAACGGTGGGGGACACCACGTCTGGATACCGGAATCTTGTCAGCGTGGTTACCAATGTCGAATCGGAGGTGCATCTGAGCACACCAATCTAGGCGTGCTGGCCGGGTGAAAGGATCTAGGATATCGACTAGAGAGGGGTGAATAGGTGATTTTAGCAATTTAACAATTAATCAAGCAATTAATAATAAATGAGAGCAAATAACTAAGACAGGATGAACAATGAACAATTTAACACAAGGATATATCCCGTGGTCTCGGTGATTTGCCGATCACCCCTAATTCACGTTGAGGCAAACTCAAATCTCTAACCGCTCCTCTATCTAGTCAACCTTCTCTCAAGAAGTAACCTAGATCTTGAGCCGGATTAGTGTGATGAGTTATCCAAATCTCGATTTCACTAATGATACACTTTACCGCTCCGGCAAGGCGTGCTCAACCCTTTCACAAGATGTTTTGAGGCTTCTTCACAATCTTCCTTGAAGAGCTCTCCAAAACCTTCTTCCTAGCCGTCTAGGAGTCGGCAAACTCCAAGAGTAACAAGCCGATGATGATCACTTATCGCTCTTCTAATGCCACAAGATTGATTTAATGATCTAAATGCAATGCACTAGAAGATCCCAAATGCACATTCTCTCAAATTCAAGACTTAGAACCCTAGAGTGTATGAAACTTGCTTTAGCTCTCAAGGATGATGACAATGTTCACAAATATGCCAAAAGTTATGAACAGGGTTGTGCATAGGAGTATTTATACCCTCCACAATAAATATAGCCGTTACCAGCCGTTGGGAGAAAAAGATCACTTGGCGGTCAGACCGCAAGTATAATCCCGGTCAGACCGCCGTAATTGCAACGGCATTAAACAGGCACAATTAATGCTCACCTACCCTTGTCAGGTACACTCACGGTCAGACCGGAGACAAATGCGGTCAGATCGTGAAACCATCCAGAGACGACATGGTTTCTGGACACGTTATACGGTCAGGCCGAAAATTACGGACAAACCGACCAAACGGTCAGACCGTAGTTCAAATACTCAGTCAGACCGATTTCTCGATCAGACCATCATAACATATCAAGTTGCAGAAAGTTAAGTCAAGTAGTTCCAGGAGACTGACCTAGGTTTATACTACGGACAGACCGACCTCTTTATGAAATAAAACACACTTTGTCGTAACGTCGGTCAGTCCGAATAAACATTCGGTCAGACCGTCCATTCGGTCAGACCGGCTAACAATCGGTCAGACCGACTAAGACTGAATTTGTCTGAAATGAAAGGAACACTGCATTTTCAAAGTATATGACCTTCTAGTATGCAATGCAAGTTGATTTTATGATTTGTGGCACATAGATGAACTATATCGTGATACACCACATGCTCCTCTTAATAGTACGGCATTTATCCTAAAATCCGGTTAAAAATTCTTCTCTAATCACCTTAGACCGGTAAAATGAAAAAGGCCCTATTCCGTACCTTTGCCTCTTTGCTCAATATCCTTTCTTCATCATGTGGCTCTTTCTTTGCCTTTCATTAGCCTGTCTTTTGAGTTTGATCTTGACACATCTTAACAGGTAACGTTAGTTCAACATTTGTAATTGTCATTAATTACCAAAACACTCTTTAGGGGCCTAAAAGCTACACCGGGGGACGATGGGATGTCCACTGCCAGGTAAACCAAGCAGCATGCTCACATCCTCGAGCGTGACTGTCATCTCCCCCTAGCGGAAGTGGAAAGTGTGGGTCTCCGGACGCCATCGATCTACCAATGCAGTGATCAACGACCTGTCCAGTGTGATATGCTGACTTATCTGTAGCATACGGGCGAACGGCAATAAGCCTGCATCCCGGAGGATGGGGACATAACCCTCATGCAAAGGCCAGTACTCCAAGGGAGCACGCATATCAGCGGCTCCAAGTCCCGGCCCTCGGACAACATGCGGCCGCGATGTCCACGATCACATATACTGGTCAACAGCTATGGAAGATCTCTGTCCCCGCCGGCCATGCCTGTCAAAACATAAAACAGGAATCATTATTGAAAGTAACATATCCTACAACATAGCTAGGTCAGCATATCGTACGGATTACAACCATCCAACGCAAAAGAGAAGCGTATTACAAAGTTTATTACAACGTTTCGTCGAACACACACAACATAGCTAGGTCGATGGTCTGGGTGCATTCAAACAATCCTTCCTGCTATGTCCAGGCTGCCTACAGATCGAGCATTTCCTAGATCATGAGCTACCCCCTGTGACTCATCCATGTCATTGTGTATTCGGCGTGTCTTCCGTCGCCCAGGACCCGTTCGCTTTAGATTTACATCTGGGATCCAGGTAGTCTCGCCAGAAGGGATAACTCTGTAGTCACCAAGCGTCATAAAAACTCTCCACACGCCACTCCACGTGTTTGAAAGGTTATCAAGGCTGAAGTACTCCGAAAGGTAAGGCGCAAGGCTCACACTGAGCGCCACACATGAAGCAAGAACATGTTAGCAGGGCTTGTGCAGTAGTTTCAGTTTGTTACATGTGCACTCGGCGACATCCCCAAGAATGACCTCGTGGACCCGTCCAGGCCTCAGTTGACCGCTCATGTTCTTCTGCCGAAGGCAGACTTCAATGATTCGGTGTAGTCTGTTTATAACTGTCACCTCGTGCCGCTGGGCCTTATCTACACGAGCAGTCAAGTAGGACTGCACAATATCTGGCAAGGTTCTTATGGGATCATCGATTAGCGTTTTGGCGGCAACACTTCTGTTGTTAAAGTACTCGGCTATGCAGTACCATGTCATCTCCACTACAGCAATCACCGGCAAACACCGAACTCCCTTCAACACATAATTGCACACCTCTGAAAGGTTGGTCGTCATTATCCCCAACCTTGCGCCATCTTCATCGTGCAGCAAGGACCATTTCCCGATGTCCTTGTCCTGAATCCATTGGGAGAATTTGCTCATGTTCGCATCATCGGCAGCATTGCTGGCCCTCCTCGTGGAGTACTTCACTGTCAGCGCCTCCAATTTGTCAAACACAGCTTGGAACTTCCTCGATTGATTTTGCATGCAGAGCCACTTGAACAGATCCATGATCTGTTTGTTGCGGAAGTGTGTGAAAAGGTTTGCCGCAATGTGCCGCATGCACCAACGGCTGCGCACATCCTCCCATTTGTACAGAGCATCTGGGGCCCCGCACATTACCTCAATGGCGTGGAGCAACCCTCGGTGGCTGTCCAATATGATGCAGACCTTCTCTCAATCACCAACAACTGCCCGCTTCACATTCACAAGAAACCACAACCAACTTTCCGAGTTTTCAGACTCGATGATTGCGTACGCCAATGGAAGCAACTGGTCATTAGCATCCGCAGCAACAGCAATGAGAAGCGTGCCCTTGTACTTTCCGGTCAAGAATGTACCATCCACGCATATGACCGGACGACAATAAGCAACTGCCTCGATGCACTAGCGGTATGACCAGAACAATCGACGGAGCACCCGAGTGTTCTGTATGGGGCTACCGTTTCGACGTACAGCTGGCTGATCGAAGACATCCAAAAATGTGCCCAGGTTGGTCTGAGCGATGTTGCGCAGCGACCGCATTACATTATTGTAGGCGTGGTCAAATGTGCCGGACATGTCTTCAATGGCCTTCTGTTTTGCTCTCCAGGCCTTTGCATACCGTATAGTGTACCCACACATATCGACAACTTACTTCATTATTTCTCTCGGCATTATCGAAATGTTCTCTCCATGGCCGGCTGGATGATATTACCGACGTACGCCGACGTCAGGTTTCTGTGTCTATCCAGCGCCTCCGTAAGCAGGCATGTGTGTGCGGTAACTCTTGTCACCACAAAACCGATGTCGTCCTTCGGCCGCATGGCACGAATCTTCCATGGACAGCATGGTGTTACACAGGCTACGACAAATAAATTGGGGTTTGACTTGACAACCTTGTATTGCCAGTTAATTGTGAGAGACCAGCTCGCCACGGCATTCTTTACATCTTCCTTGCTCTGAAACTCCTGCTCTACTTGTATGTCACCGTGCTCGAAAGACCATCTCAAACCCTGATCCATTGGCTACACAGCTTGACTGTATGCTGAATGATCTAGCCACTCCTGTGGGGGACCGGGGTTATCGTCATCAGAGCCATCAGATGCCTCCGAGTTTGTCGAATTATCTTCGTCGGACACTGATGGAAGGCAATCTAATACCTCGCACGCATCCACGCGAGTATGGCAGAATACATCCAACCACTCGCTAGCCCTGAATGTTGCAGGACCGGACACGACGCTTGGCTCACCCTCCACTGCACGCTCGGCTGCTCGTACGTTGCAGAACTATACATACATCGCGAACTCGCCAAGCAGTCCGCCATGGGGTCTTCCACTCTTCGAATATAAGAGCTCCAAGATTTGTTCCATTTAATTTCGCGCAGCATCCAGTATGGCTCATTATCTACCTCACATACGATGAGCCCTTCAATTAGAGTCATTTCATTACGAGGCCGCTTCCCGAACATATTCAGGATCCATAAATTCAGCTCTAGGAATGAGGTGTTATGTACGCTCAGCTTGCCCGTCACATACTGGCAATAGCTCATATCAACCCCACTTTGCCCCTCGCGAACTAAGCCGTTACCATAAAAAATGCAAATTTTTTCTTGAGTCTCCATTCACTACACACATTCATCTCACGCGTAAATAACATGACACCATTATGTCTGACAACCCTATGGACCCATTTCTAAATACATACACATATACATTTACAAAACCTAATTCTTAGACATAGAGTATGCATGTGCACAATTAAAAATAAACTAATTTCATATTTTCCAAATATACACACATACATTTAAAAAAGTCTATTTTCCAAACATACATACACATGCATTTCCAAACATTACACATACATTTAAAAAAAACCTATTTTTCAAACATACATACACATGCATTTCCAAACATAGTTGCACATAATTAAAAATAACCTAATTTCATAATTTCTACAAATATACACATATACATTTCAAAAACCTAATTTATAAAAAACATACATTTCCAAACATACACACATACATTTAAAAAAACCTATTTTTCAAACATACATACACATGCATTTCTAAACATTACACACATACATTTAAAAAAACCTATTTTCCAAACATACATACACATGCATTTCCAAACATAGTTGCACATAATTAAAAATAACTTAATTTCATAATTTCTACAATTATACACATATACATTTCAAAAACCTAATTTATAAAAAACATACATTTCCAAACATACACACATACATTTAAAAAACCTATTTTCCAAACATACACACATACATTCAAAAAAACTAATTTCCAAACATATACACATACATTTAAAAAAACCTATTTTCCAAACATACATACATACATTTAAAAAAACCTATTTTCCAAACATACATACACATGTATTTCCAAACATACACACATACATTTTAAAAAAAATATTTTCCAAACATACATACACATACATTTCCAAACATTACACACATACATTTAAAAAAACTATTTTCCAAACATACATACACATGCATTTCCAAACATTATACACATACATTTAAAAAAAACTATTTTCCACACACACATACACATGCATTTCCAAACATTACACACATACATTTAAAAAAACCTATTTTCCAAACATACATACACATGCACATATTTCCTAAACATATATCCTAAAAAGATAATACCTGTTCTAGTGGTTTTATACACATAAACATTAATCCTAATTACATCATTAGCAACATACTTAACAGAATCTTAAATGCATTTTGGAAAAAAAAAATACCTCTGTTTGAAGAGCTCAGAATCCTCTACAAGTTTCTCTTCTACACCGAACAAATTTACCGAACGAATTTTGCTAGATCTAAATTTCAAGATTGAAAATGAGAGAGTGAGAGAGGTGTGTGTGTGTGTGCTAGAGACTCAGCAGAAGAACTGAGGGAGGAGGGGACCAGAGAGGGGTTAAATGGGACCACAACTTGTCGAGTGCTGGGCACTCGACAAGTAAAACAATATCAGAAAGCTCAGTGCTACTAAGGCAACTAAAACCTCCTAACCCAGCTGGTAGGAACCTACAGATCTCGCGTTGTTGGCCCAGGTTTGAGTCCCCGCTCCTGCAATTAAAACATTTTTTCTACTTATCGAGTGCTCAGCTCCTTTAGGGTAGTTAAAGCCTTTAGCCCAACTGATTCGCACCCCCCGTTCGCACGTGGTTGGCTCGGTTTGAATCCCCGCTCCCGCATTTTACAACCCTTTTTGGCTTATCGAGTGCTCCTAGTCGTGGTCGATTAGGGCTTGTCGAGTGCCCAGCACTTGACAAGCTGCGGTCGTAGTCGTTGTCGAGCACTGGGCGTGTGACATGCTGATCGCACACGACATCAAGCTTGTCGAGCTCTCAGTGCTCGACAGACTGACGTGGCGGCCCTGTTTTATAAATTTTTGCAACTGTGGGTCATTTTTATAATTCTTTTTTTAATCTGATTTATTTTTAAAAAAAACTCGATAAAATGACATGATAGAATATCTGCAACTCAAAATTAGACATAACTTTAAGCAATTCGCACGTACCATCCGATATACCATCAATATCTTCAAATTTCAAAATTTTATTTTTCATCATTTTTGTCTCTACTCCTAACCTTTGTTTATCTTGGATCCGCATGGCCGTGTTGGCCACCCCCAATGGGCAATTATCTCCTTAATGAGGCGAGTATCCGGTCGGTTTTGTACTTGTTTTAACTGAATTAAAAATTTTGGTCTTGCAATTTTGAACATCAAATTAACTTAAATAAAAACCAAAATTGAACCTAATTAATCAAATAAAATTCAGTCGCTTCAATTAGTTTATTCGGTACCTAAAATAAGTTGTTCATAAATAATAAAATAAAGTAGTGAAACGTACAATCTCTACTCAAAATTATAACAATAATAGAAGATAATAAAATTTTTTATGAACAACTTGAACACAAAAATATTAGATTAGCACTACACTTAAAGTAAAGTAAAGATGAATGAGAGGCAAAGTAAAGGAAGAATGAAGAGCACATATATTGTGTGACTTATTCATTTGATTTGTAAAGTAGAACAATTAAATTGAAACAAGAAAACCGAGTTTCACGTATTTTTTGATCAAACCGAAAACCAATCTTAAAGGACCGACCGATAACAATATTTCAAATGGTTCAATTCGATTCAATTCAACTTTTCGGTTTTCTAGTAACCCCGGTCTCCTCACGTGCCAAGCACCTAAGTCCCCATGCCCTCCTCATCCAAGGCGTTTCATAGTGAAGGTTCCCATCCTTTGTCACCTGGTAAGTCATCTAAATCCAACTGTTGGTTTAGAATCTTAAGATCAGTTTCCATAGTCAGGTTATATCTCACTAAGAGTATATTTGGATGGAAGGTTTTTTAAAGAATTTTTAGAGTAAATTAAACGTCTAATCTCACTACATATAAAATTATCTTTAAAATTTATGTGAGAATTCTCTTATACAGATAGGCTTTACGACATCGGAGTGCAATTGCACAAAATATTTGAAACATTTACATCTCAGTGGCTCGTATAGATAGCAAGTCAGCGGGCGTGGTAGTTGTTACGACGCTAGGATGCATTTGCACCGTCCACGTGGCATGTGATCATATCTAGACCCTCTATGTAAACCAAAACCAGAAGTTTTGAATACCCAACTTCAAACATCACTGACATGCGGGGAACAAACATCTCATATGGCCCGCTATCAGTGAAATTCTTATACGAGTTTATCTAAGGTCTGTTTGAAAAGAATTCGTTCACTGGCTTGCTGTGCAAGAGAGGAAGCCGCTTGGATCTTCTCAGCACGTAAAAGCCCGCGAATTTTCGCATTAATCACGACAATGCCATGTCTCTGCGGGGGCAGTTCGGGTAGAGCCAAAGCAGTGGCAAAATTGCCAATAGGCTCTTTGTTCGGGGGGCACAATGGGAAAACCGCAAAAGAAAGCCTCTATTTGGACCCCCGGCTCTGCTTCCCATCGCCATTGCTGCTCTCTTCCTCTCCCTTCCTCTGTTCTTCTGCCAGATTTCCTAACAAAATTTGGTGTAATTTTTTCGAGATTTCTTGGTTTCCTGTGTTTAATATGTGAACTGAGATATAGACGAAGGATATAGCGGGAGTGATTGGTAAGTGGTACGGGAAAGAAACGGGAGTGGGCAGCGCGGTGGACGAAGGCCATTTTTGATGCGCGGCTCCTTGGAGGCCCATGCGATTGCTCGAGACGTCGTGTCGCCGAGCCCCTCGAAAGCCCCTCCGGCATTGGACATGATGAGGTCTCCCATAGATCTTGTTCTTATGGCTCCCTGCTGTTCCATCTTCTTGTAATCCTATTGCTGTTCGTGGACCAAATCAGAGCTTTTGGTTTTGGTTTTTATTTCTGTTTTTTTTGTTTGGTTGGTGAAGGATTTGATTGATTTGAGCCGGCCGGCGTCGCCTGTATTTGCAGATTTGAGCTAATTTCTGGTTCTTTCCCTTTGTTTGCTTGTCTGGTTGATGTGTTGTTCTCTGACCTTATGGTTTTGTTGGTATTGTGGTGTGGCTGATCTGTGCTTTGGTTCTTATTACCTGGTTCGCAATATGTGCAGTTGTTATATTTCCTTGTGATTCAGTGTTCTTAATCCGAAGTATTCCATGGCGTTTCTTCAAATTCTTTGGCTTCTCTGTTTTTATGGTATGGTTTGTTTCCGTTTTGACTGAATATTTGGTGAGCCTAACTTACTACTTGTTTGTTTGTTTATTCTCCTGAAGAGGAGTGCTCTTGCCATGAGTGAATTCTCTGATGTGTTTGCCTTCTTATTGTTTCCTGCATCTTCAGTTTACAGATCTCCAAACTGTTGGTTCGTCGTTCGATTTTTGGTCATTTTGTTGTCATCTTTGCGTTATTTCTTCCTTGCAATTATAGCGAGTAATCTTGGTTCAGTTCTTCATCTCGTCAACCATTTCGAACGCCTGGGTGCTTGCATTTAGCAGCAGATCTCTTTGTTCGATCCAAGTTCTCATGTTTGTCTATGACTTAATCCGTTGCAGATACCAAAGGCTCAGCCCGGAATGCCTCCCGCTCTCCAACGGCGCTGCCACAGCGGCCGGCGGCGGCCGGAAGCTGGCGTCGAGATCCTGCAAGGAGGACGACGCCCCCGGCGTTGCCACCGACGGTTCGCGCCTCGCCTCCTACCTCGCCACCTCCCCCCTGCGCGCCCGCACGTCGCAGGCGCCGGCGCCGCCCTCGTCTGCGGCCGGCCCCAGCCCGGCCCGCGACCACGCCCCCCACCCCTCCGACTCGTCGGACACCGCATCCCCAAGCTCCACCGGCGGCGGAGGCGGCGTCGGCGACGTACTGCTGCAGTGGGGACACAACAAACGGTCGCGGTGCAGGCGTGACCCTGCGGCGGCCTCGGCGGCCGCGCCCTCTCCGCAGCGCCGGCAGGCGGGCGCCAAGATTCAGCGGCGCGCATCGGCACCGGCGGAGAAGCTGATGCCGCCGCCGGCCGCCGGGTCCTACACGCGGGGGTCCAACCTCCGGGCCACCTCATCGTTCCCTACGCGCGGCGCAGGAGACGGCCACCAGAACCATCACCCTCTCAACCACCTCAGGTATGAGATGGGCTTCGCGGCCATGGATACGGCAGCGTGATATCTTGGACTTCCCTCTTCTATTTTTTCCCCTCCGATAGGTGCTCTTTTTTTTTCTTCCAATTCTGCCCCCGAGGACTCGGCTTCTATGCTGGAGTCGTGGTTCTTGGGTTTGGGTCTAGTAGTTTTTATTTGCTTCGGTTTTGGTGTTGTGGGTTGGGTTTGGGTCTCAATTGGTGACTGGTGAGTTGTCCCGCCCCTCCAACTTTAGAAATCTAAGCATGATTAGATGGAAAGATTCGCCTTCTCTTTTCTTTCCTGATATATATATATATATATATATAATTTTAAAAAAAATTAAAGTAGGTTTACCAATATATTAGTGATTTGATCTGGATCCGTCCCTCTTTTAAAGATTTTTCCTCCATATTTTTTTGAAATTTTTTGGGGAAAAGTTTGCTGTCTGGATCTTGTTGCCTTGTTGCTCAGGAGCCCTCCTCCTATCAAGATTTGTATCGTGGAGTTAATTTGGGTGTATTTGTGGCCTCTATGGTTAGCATCAAGAGGAGGCAAAGGTTATACTAAAGTAGGGTTGATGGGTATAAATATACACATAGCCACCTCCCCAATCCTTGTTATGTGGGCATCGACAGTAGCATCCATCCATCTTGTTGTGCTAGTCTAGTACTAATCCACCTTACCCTCCCCACCCTTCCCCCTTTACCCTTTGCAACTTCCCAACCACCTTCTCATCATCATCAACATCACAATCTCAATCTCATCATTTTTTTCCTTGATGCTCTGATCAGATCTGCCGAGGAGAGATCCGGTGGGCAGCCGAGGGCCGACAAGCGGTCGCCGGACAAGCCGCACAAGTCCACCATGGATGCAGTGATGCACACCGATTTGAAGAGCAACCACCATCACCTCCAATCCAATCACCACCATCACGACTTGTCGTTGACTGCCAACGGCGCCGTCAGCGGTGAGAAGCTGACCCTCGAGCGCTTAGAGTTGCCGCGGATCTACATCTCGCTGTCGCGCAAGGAGAAGGAGGACGACTTCTTGGCCATGAAGGGCACCAAACTGCCCCAGAGACCCAAGAAGAGGGCCAAGAACGTAGACAAGACTCTCCAAGTATCTACCTCCGATCTAATCCAATCCTTTGCAATTTTATGATCACAAATCTCACATGTATGGTTTACTTTTGTGTGCAGTATGTCTTCCCAGGGATGTGGCTTTCGGATTTGACCAGAGGACGGTATGAGGTGCGAGAGAAGAAATGTGTCAAGAAGGTATAATCCTATCTGACTTTTGGCATTTTCCAGGCCATGTAACTTGGCATTATCTTTAATCTTTTCGTTTATGTTGTTGGTAAAGAAAGGAAAAACCGCCTAGATTTAGGGCGTGAGATTGGGTGGAAAAAGAAGTCGGAAAGTGGAGGAATTGGTTGGGCCTTTTGTCTGGACCCCCTCACGTGGGGCCCATCACCCGTGATGCCGTGTCCTCATTGATGATGGCACTCATTTATTTTTGTTCCACTTTATTATTGTGGATATAGAGATGCAAACGATCGTGCTCTGTAGGCACCAAGAGGTACTGCCCTATCCTTTGCCTAACTACACCTTGAAGAGGAGGAGCGCTACTTTCCTATTTCTTATCCATGTGTCCTGTTTGTGCCTTGCCTGGCCTATTCCCTCCTCATGTATCTTGTTTGTGAGTTGTTTATTCCCTCCATATGATAATGCATGTGTTGTGTTGTAGAGAAAAAAAACATGTAGAAAGGGAACAGAAAAGTTGGGTGCATTAGGGAGGGCTGTTACACCTAAAAGAATTTTAGCAAGATTTTTTTTTTGTTTGAGATGGGTGGGTCCTGCCCTCACCTCTCATGCATGGATCCCACCTGTCACTCTGTCAGCAAATGTCCATCATGGATACTAATCTTCATGCTTAGCTAGGAAGAATATTTTGGCTGTGTAAGCTGAAGTACCTTGCTGCTTCGGCTATGTTTGGGAATTGGGATTGTAGTGCTGCGGAATGTAATAGTTATATAAAATATTTATCATATTTAGTAATATATTATTATTAAATGAGCGTTTAATAGATGACCCCATCCAAACATAGAACGTCAAACAGTGTTTCTGGAACGCATTGCAATGCGAAATGCATCCTTCTGATAAAAAAGTAGCTTAATTCGTCAACTTGTGCGTGGTGGTTACCAATACGGAGTACCTACCCTTAAGTCAATATTGAGTACGAGTCATTGACTGACGTATGGAGCCCACGGTGATGGCTAATATGGAGAAGGGTATCCGTCATGGTTAGACCTTGTCTAGGACCATAAATATGATAGTGTGCGGATAGAGCATCAAATCATAGCCATCCAAGAGAAAATAGGGAACAACAAGAAGAAAATTGACACTCTTTTGCTTACCTTGTTGATGGATCGGTCTTGGACCCTTAGTAACATGCATATTTGTCGATAAACGAATTATATGAGCATGATGTTTTGATGAGAAACCATCCTCTGTTGTGTGCAGCCCGAGCCTTGTAACGTGAATTCTGTTTAGTTGGGCTATTATTAACCCAAAGCTGAACTTTAGGTGTTTTAGGTGCTGAATTAGGGAGGTAGATTATCAGAATACCCCAGGCACCTCTTATTTATAAGGTGGAATGTCATATGCTACTAGAAAACATCGAAATATAAGATCTTTTGTTGTGTTTTTGTTAGTTTGTTACACTCTAAAATGAGTTTGGTGTTATGCTGCATAGGGGGTTTTTGAGCTACTTGTCGTTCCTCTCCTTGTTAGTTAATCGAGTTTTAATCTTTAGATACATGGGCAGTGTTATATTTAATAGCGTGGTTTTGCTCCATGCTAGCTTAAGAAGTTAAGAGTTTAGCAAAATATTATTGTGTTTTATTGATATGTGGATCCTTCATGTCAATTTGAAGGTAGTGGGATTTTACTAATTTGTCATTGTTATATTGTTATGGAACTAATTTTTCAAATATTAAGTTTGGAACGCAGAATTTCTGTAGAAATTTTGGAGGAAACCCTCCATCTAGTGAGTGTGGATATTTTCTTTCATCTAAAATTCTTATTTTCTTTTTTACTTTTGAACCTTAATGAATCGTAGTGTAACATGGGTAACTATCAAGTTTTGGCTCTTCTCGGCATTAAGTGAAAACAATCTTGTTTTGGTTTGTTTTGCAGAAGCGAAGAGGTTTGAAAGGGATGGAAAGCATGGACAGCGACTCTGACTGATGGTAAAATCATCCCCAAGTGAGACAGCAAAAAGGGCAATGCGATGACGTAGATGGCCTTGACGAAGATTGGTAGCAAAATGGGGGAGGGAGAAGGTGTTATTTGACTTGTAAAGGGTGGAGAGAGGAGGCTAAGAGCAAGAACTGAAGAGTTTTTGTTAACTCAAACGCCCCAATTATTTTTTTCTTTTGTTGGGTTAAAATCTTTGGGGCTGTCTTTTAGCTTATTTACACCTGCGAGGCCATTTTGTACTTTGGGTGTTGGATAGGGCAAGTCGGCTTCACTTTTTGTAAGCTGCGGTTTATTTAGAATGTACTCTGGTGAGTGACTTGTGCATAGTATTAAGTTAACCCTTTTTTTATTTACTTAAAAAAAAGTTACCCTTCTTTTCATTTACGACTTTTTGGATTCACTGACATATTATGCCTAACAAAAATATAAAGCGTCACATTCGAGGGTGACACGGACAAAAAAAAAAATTCGTTACATTAGGCATTTATTGGCACAAATGAGGGTGTATGGGTGCTTAATTTGTTATACTTTTCATGTCATGTTTCTTTCACGAAATTGTGTGTTAATTAGTAGTCATGTTTTTTTTTAATTTTATATACATCTTCTTAGACTTAGTCTTCTAAAATTCACTTAAATCCTCTTTAATTTTTTTTTACGGTGATAATTTGATAGTGGGTGAAGGATACAGGATGGAAGATGCGTGGTTGTGCGGCGGGTGGGGTGTGGTTGAGGTATCTTTGATTGTAAGTGGGAGGTGGCGGGGGATTGGGAGGAGAAAGAAATGAGCGGAGAATGGAGAATAAATATTATTTTATATGTGTGTTATAGATAATATATTTTTTAAGAAAAAAAAACAGATACATATATCTTAAATAACGCCTTAATTTTTTTAGTTGTGTGGTTATGTTGTTTAGCATGAATCATGGTATTAGACTGGGTTTTGTTATCTTGAAATGGGCCTAGTTCAAAGTGGGTCTTCGGCGAAATCTGGGATTCCTAATGCTTCTGCGAAACTGTTGGGTAATTTTTTTATTGCTCTCTGGTGCCAATGTACAACTGGGAATAACAATGAATTAACCACCACAGGATCATTTAAGTATGGCAATGATCGCAGGTCAACTGCTATAGTATCTGAGTTGTCTATTTAAATCCTAAAATCTACGGTTTATCAACTTTAAGTTTCGATGATTAGCAGGAATTGGTCCCTACTTTCTATGAAAAACTAAACATTATCTAAATGTTAGGTTTAAATGCCATCTAACTATAATATGCTGTGTAGATTATTTATAGCTATTTCTAGAATTTGACCCGATAACTACATAGTTGTTGTCTTTAGATGGTTATACACAACAAGAATCATAAAGACACGACCTTATGTGCAAAAATTCATGCTACTTTAGGACAATTTGGTATAAAATAGAGTATAACATACTACAAACTAACCAAATGGTAAATGGCCTAATTTAAGAAACCAGGGGTAGGCATCAATTAATTAAGTGGGTCCTCATATGTTTTGTTGTATTTATTGTAACTTATTGGGGACGTCATTGTGATCTCGCCACACATCTTTTCTCTTCTTCATTACCACAATCTTTTATCTATAACACTTGCGATCGAGCAGTATCACCGCCACCTCATCACTCTATTTCTACTCACCGTTAGAGAAATTAAAGAGGAGTTATGTGAATTTTAAAAAATTAAATTTAAAAAGAGAATTTAATCTAAGCATAAAAAAAATACATATACGATAAAGAAATAAATAATTACTTATCTATTAATAATTCTGAAAATTATAGTATTAGTGTAGAGTTAGAGGTGATACTCATAAATGGGGCTCGCAAAACAACTCTAGATGCTGCCTGTGCTTGACTTGTCAGTTAAGAGTGCCGTCACACACAGAATCATTGCTTTGCTTAACCAACCGCTTCTTCTATCTTATTGTTACCACGACCGACTGAAATGTGGGGTCTCTGTGCATCATTTGTCCGGTTGGTGTGGACAAGCAGTCAACCTCTCGTAGATTAAGGATATAGTTGATTATTTGGACCAACTATTTATTATAGGATGAAAAAGAATGAAATAAGTGATATGTCATAATTTTATTTATGATGAGTATTTGGTTGATGTGAAATTAAATACTCCATAATTTTGTTTGATTGGTGGAGAATAAAATGATCAAGAATTTTTTGATATTGCCATCGACCAAACTAAGAATGAACATGCAATTAAACACAAGAAATTAATTAAAATAAAATGAAAGTGATGCAATTGAACACAAACAATTGAATATAAGAAGCTGGAGTTACTGTCACTTGCATACAAGCCGAAGCTCAGAAGATCTTAAGGACGAGTCATCCAATACAATACAAAGGGATGTATGATCGAGAATATTATGAGAATATACTTTCTTTTTGGATCACTCATTCATGATAAATGAACCAAATGAAGACAATCAAAATATTACATTCCTCTGATATTACATAAGATGGTTCATAATATGTAGTCAAACACATTTTAAATATCATGAAAGAGGGTGTTGGTGGATGAGGAGGCATCGCATTCTAGGATTTGAGAACGTATTGGTGGGTTGTGCTGAAGAAGATTCCGGAGATCCACAGGTTAAATTCCCAAGAATAAATTGTGAAGCAATTCGAGCATATGGGATCAAATTTTAGATAAAGATTTAATACCTTCTCCAACAACAATATTTAAAATTAGATCTTTATATCCCCATATACATACCTCCCTAAAAAATTTCATACGTATATTTCTACCTTCTCCAATAGAATCTCCAAACACCAAAACAATATAGATAGAAAAGAGAGAATACCTAAATTTACCAATTCTCTACAGTAATATCTAAAATAGGAATCGAAATAGATATTCTGTTGGAGCAAAAAGAGAGTTACTGATACCTAAATTTTAGGCTATCCATCTTTTTAGATTTTCTGTTGGACATGATCTAATATTGTGGGATTAAATAATTTTTTTTTTGCTTGAAGTACCACAAAAAAAAAAAAGACATGCAGTAGTTAATCTCGCAGGTCTTTTAGTTGGTATGCCATATATGATAAATGAGAAAATTTTGGAACGAATTCAATTTAATATGGAGCATTATTTCTACTTAATATAACGAATATGGTTAGCTATTAAATTTTAGGAGATAATAAGTCGTCATAACCTTTTAAAGGATAGAAGTGTCAATACACCACCATTTATATCATTAATTAATTGAGTAAATTAGAAAAGTAATAATTTTGTATACAAGAAAATTGCTAAGTTAATACATACTTTATTTTTAAAGTCCAGTGATAGATAATTGTTCATCTAGTTTGGAGCATGAGGAATATTTCGTGAATGGCACGAAGTAACATGAAGAAGTTGTTTTTCATAGGTTGCACGGAATAACAGTATAAGATTATCTATTCAAGAACTCATTAAAATGGAAATGAGACTAATACTAGGGCCTCACGCCGGAGCAACCGCTCCCGGAGGCGTACGACCACGACCATGTGTGGGGCACGCTCCAATGGACGACATCCAACTGCTGGTCGGGGCATGATGCTTGGCTTGCCATGCACGGGCGGCGTCGCACGCGTCTTCTTGTCTGCAATAGCACCGGCGCGCAGCGCCCAACCATCGTGGCCACGGTGCTGCTAAATCCTTACATTTTATAATTCAAACTAAACCTCAAATCATAATTGCTTTCGGGATGCAAAGACTGCACACTGTAAAAGGCAAATAATTAAAATTTTCTTTATGTTTTTCTGAAGCAAAACAAAAAAGTTTCTTTATTTGATTCATGACTCTTGTGACATGGAATAGCAAGCTCTCAATGTATAATACCTAAAATATCCTTGATAAATCAATAATTATCATTGAAAATTACTTTCTCCTATGAGAGGCAATGGTTGTATTTTAAAAGCTCCCGACAAATGATGTTTGAGCTATAAATTAATACAGGGGAGTACCGGATGGAATGGTTTAGAATATTTAATGGAGCCGATTAGTATTGTTGATTACTGGTTAAACCGATTGAGGTTTGGGATACTGACTACTAACCGAGTTTAACCCCGAGTTATACAGCCTACTTAATCGGCAGATTTGTGCATGTTTGAAGAAAATCCAGGAACCGGCTGGTTCCCGTGCGGTTGTTAGAGACAATGCGCCACTCCGATTTTGATTTTAAGAAAACCAAGCTAGGTGGTATTTGATAATATCTCTTGAAATAAAAGAACGTGAACTATATCATAATCTGTTGAATCAAATTGTATCGTATAAATTAAAGATGATCATACATCTCAATATGATTAGCATCAGATTTAAAAGATGTTGTTTAGTGATTTACTAAAGTTGCTCAAATATGATTTGACAGTCACAATTGTTACTCCAATTATTCTCCTGTAGGACGGTTCAATTCAATCAAATAGGTTCACATGAGCAAACTCATAGTTTTCACGAACCTTCTGCATTGAACAATGGGCTTGGGAGTAAATGATTGCAACGGCTTGCCTATGTGCACCGTGATCCATTTCAACAGCAATACAATTACAGCGGATTTGAGTTATTAGATAACAAATCAAACAATTTAGATTAATCTATGATATGAAATTATAAAAATCATCGTAATTCAAAACATTTTTTTATCAGCAAACTATACAGGTTTCCTGCATTGGCAGGTGGTAAAGATGAAAGTGTAATTTTTATAAACGTGGATATGTTTATGGAAAAAAAAAATAAATTTGAGAGAGGGAATGAGCAATGTTCTATCGCTGTTCGTACTTATTTACTCATTGAGTATCCGCTAAAAAAAATATGTATATGATATATGTTAAAAACATATAGAATTAAAAAACATGTTATATAAACTAACTCTAATAACTCAAAATTAATATATTTTTCTTTAGTTATGAAATTAAATAATATTATTTATTTTTAATTGTTCTTATATGTATCTTAATTAAATAACCGACCGTGAACCCCGCCTAGGACACGAGAGCCGAGAAGATGTTTCGGGCACGCCATTGATACCCCATGCTTATATATCCACCCGTACATGGTATATATAGCATCATATATCCATCCCATTCGCATGATCCAAATGATGCATCGTTTGACTGGCTCGTGCCTGGGTGGGCCCCTCTTGTCTGTTTCTTAGCTTTGCTTAAGCCTTTTAGCTAAAGGAGGAGGGTACATGTGAGATGGCACGCAAAGGGCATGAGTAGTTTCGCCTTTACTTCAGAAGTTGCGGACTCATATGCAACTCAAGTCTATACTTTAACCCACGATTAATCATGTCCAGAGTTTTCTGAATATTTCTCTATGCTTCCGTGAAGCTTTTGTTTTCATATCGGAGAAGTCGAGAAGAAATCGCTACGGGGGAGGCAGTACTATCTACATTTGGTAAATAGTGCCACGAAAAAGACACACATACACACAGCAAATCTTACAACAATGTTAGGTAACTATATCAAAATAGTTGATTGTTAAGTTGTGCTGACAATTAGTTTCGCAAAAATAGGAGAGGCTTTTATCTAGAATTGGCTATATGTATTTTTGGTGATTCGATCGAGTAATCATGTGGTTTTGATCAAAACCAGTTAAAGAATAGGTTTTAGATCAAAGATAAATTAATTTTAAACTATATGATTTAAAATATTCATTTTAAAGTATAAAAAGTTATCTGAACATTTTTGAAAATAAAGAAAGATAATATAGGTTTCTTTAAGAAAAAACTATCGTCCTATTTATCTATAATAATTAATTCACTACAGGATTCATACGGCAGTTACATTTTTTTTTTCTGCGCGGGAGATCCCCTCTTTTCCCAGAAAAAAAAATTATTTTTCTACTACCTCTCCTCTTGCACCTGTTGGAGATTAATGTGTGGCGAAGAACAGCAATATCAGAGCAATCGCAGCGAAAAACCAAAGGCATGAAGATACATTCTGCTGGGTTAGATGTTCCTTGATGTATTTTGCTTTGCTGTCCTGATCACCTGTATCTGTACTCTCGTTGCTTTGTCTTGTCTCTTAGCTACAGTTATGGAGAAAATTCTTCTCTTAAGAGAATTTCCGACACGCCGGAGTCATGTACGACTAAGAACAGAAAAATAATTTAAGGAATACTTTTGCAGAGCTACTTCAACTTTCCAGTATAAATTTAGCTCTGAAGTCCTCGTAGCCGCCTCCTTGTTCCAACACTCCAGCTCCAGCTTAAAAGCTCGAGGAGCTTGGCCAAATGATAGTCTCAGGCAATGTAAAAGCAGATTGACTAATGCAGGGAGGATCAGAGTTGCACTAAAATGATGAAGGGCATTGGAGTGCATCTGAACATATGCAAATCAGATTCAGGCTACACAATGATGCAACACAGCACTTGTTAATATGCCGCACCAATCACTGCCTATAGTTTATACACAAACATTTCCATGACTAGTATCATTATCACATTTCAGCTTGCTCTATATATTGTTTTCCTTTGTTTTCCCCAACCATCTTTGATGCGAAAGCAAATGCAAGGGAACATGGGTGGGCACACAAAGGTATATACATGGCCAAAGTTCACTAAGCTGAAGAGAAGTAGCTCATTCAGTAATTGCTTCTTAAAAAGAACCAAGTCCTGACCCAGATCACAGTGTGATGCTCCTAATGGAAGAGCCTAGGAACAGATCTTCTTGGGATTTTCCCTTCAAGCTTTAGTCTTCTATATGCTTCTCTGATGTGGCACGGCCTGATGGGCCCAGTATCCTTCCTCTCAGTCATAACTATTCTAGCTGCAATGCACAAAATTGAATTGTTCAAACAAAACAACGATCAGGGGAGCTGTCGAAACACATTTTGCGAGCAAATCACAGGTGTTCCATATGATATCATGAGCTGGAAAGCAGAAATGGACTTCTGGACAGCGACAACTGTGAAACTCAACAATAAAGCAGTTAATGTGCAAAATTTGGAAATATTTGGTCATCATATGTAAGTGGAACATTGTGCATATACTGATGATGAAGATGGTAGGTCAGTAGTGGGAAAAATAAGAGAACTATTCTTAACTTACCTGTTTCAATGAGCTCACCCACAAACATTTTTGCTATTCCTGACACTACAATTGTTGTCGGCACAGAGATCTTTTGACTCCCAGTAATGCTCGTCAATAGCTGTATGGAAGCACAATTACAGGTTAACTCACTAGAAGTCTAGACAAGCACTTTTACTTGGATCACAATAGTAATCAAACCAAAAGAAACGCTCGTCCCTGCTATTAGTAGAGAACTTTCTAGAGGCCAAATGACTCCAGTCACTTATAAGTTAGCAAGAAAATAATCCGCCTTTGGAACAGGAATGCAGTTCAAGATACAAGCATGCCCTCTTAGCCTGGTTATAACTTGTTATGACCATAAATTTGCTAATCTTATGTAAGTGTGGACCAAAACCAAATCAGAAGAGCAGAAGAATTGGGACCTGTGATGCAAAGAGCAGTTTGAAACAAGGGGGAAAGAAACCATTCATGAGGTTATACAACTCTACACAATACTTCACATACATGGACATGATTCCATGGAAAACTATCTGGCAAAAGAAACAAATGACATAAAAGAAGACTTGCATACTGTAACAGCCAAGCAAGACATTATAAAACTTAAAGAGACCTTAGACGAATTCAAATGTTTGTACCACAATCTAGAAACTCGATAAAATATCCACATTATTGTTGACTTGAAATGCAAAGCATAAGGTATGTTGACACATCAACTGATGATAAAAAAACATTAGATTTTGAGGTCATACCCTTTTCATGTTAGATTTCTGGAATCCAGATCTCCGGAATGACTCGTATCGGTTCATCTGTTCTTCTGTAAAATGGGACAGTATTGCACTGAAAAAGGAAGCAGACCTCAGCACTCACACAATTTCATACCCACAAGATAGGAATGAAAAAAGAAGTGAAACACACCAACTTATTCAATAACTGAAACTATGCAGCAAACAAGTAAGAATAACATCCTACTTATCAAAAATACACAAATCATCAATTAAAGCATGACTCTTAGTATAACAGTCTAACCTAGCAATAGTTCAGGGTGAATGCCACTGAAGTGATAACACTTGACATGCACCTAGATTCACTTGACAATTGTATGTTTCCTACTTATAGCCAATCTTTATGTGGTTAACTTGGATCCTGAAACTAACTTTAATACTGAACTTTGATATGCTGATCCACAAATATGCTGTTATTCATCTGACAAACAAGATATACCAAAGGGTAGGAATCTGAAAAAATAAAGCTGGACAATCCTACTTTTGAAGACTTCTTTTCCATCAGAATCATTTGCCAATTTCATGTACGCCTAAGCGTGCACATAGGGTCATAAATTTTGTGAGAATTTTCAATCCCCGCCCTACCATGCAGCCATTACAACATGGCCATCGTCACAAATTTTTCTAGCATTGCCCTTGCCGTGTCCAATGCCTGCACCTTCCTCTCTGCCCATGCCTGGTCATCACTGTTGCTGTCTTGGCGCTGCGGCCACCTCTGCCAGTCATAGCATTTGGCCACAGAGAGCAGCTGGTTCAGACTTCAGAATCTGAACACTGTGACACATTTTGGTGAAAATCTGGTGTGCACTACCGTTGCCATTGCTGCTGTTTTGGGGTGTTGGACAGCGACAGCCGACAGGAAAGATGAAGAGGAAGAAAATGAGGAAAAAGAAGAAAGGGAAAAGGACACCACGGACAAATTGACTGAGCCCCCTTATTAGTGCCTCAAGCTCTCAACTTTTTCCACTCTAATCAACAGAGGGTTCGATAAGGGGAACACACTGAAATTTGAAGAGAGTTAAGTGCCAAACTACCAAAAATTTTCTTGAAGAAGCAGTTTGAGGAGAAAAATTTGCAGGTTGCATTTAAGCAAACCATGGATTTAGATGCCCCGTAGATGACCTCTTGAAACAACTGCGCAAACTAGCCATGAACCTACAAAAATCCCATCCACTCGGAATTGCTAAATTCTACCACTACCAATAACATGCTAAGGATTGCTGACATATTTTTCTACACTGATAGTACTACAAACTTGCCAAGAACTATCCAAGAACAAACAGACCACTAAGCCAGGGCAAAAAGGTCCTAAATTGACTTGAAAAGATTCTAACACTAAGAAAGCACTGAACTTTAGCCTAATACGAACACATCAAGAAACCAAGAAGAAACCCAACTAACTACGGTAAGAAGGAATGATCGATCGGGCACTGACTTCATCTTAGCGAGCTTGTCGGGGTCGTTGCCGCCGGAGTGAAGCTTGTCGAGGTCGACCTCCATGTGCTCCTCCTCCTCCTCCTCGTCATCCTGCTCCTTATGTACCCGCCCCTTCGCCCTAGCCGCCGCCGCAGCCGAGGACGGAGGGAAGCTCGCCGAGGGCACGGCCGGCGAGGATGCCACCGGCGGCGGCGGCGTTGGTTGCAAGCCGCTGGCAACTCCCGCGTCACCGTCGTAGTCCTCGGCGGCCCCTGCGGCAGCGTCATCCTCGGGCAGCGCCGGCGAATCCGGCGGCGACTCCTGCTCCTCCACGGCCGCCTCGAAGGGGTCCTTCATGGCGCTCGGTTTGCTTCTTGGGCTGGGAGGTGGTTGCTCGTGCAGTCATGCTACGAGTTTGTATAATAACGGGTTATATCTGGCCGGCTTTTGATTGGATGGGCTTGGTTTTTAACGTTTGTGTGGTTTTGGGCCTCGGTTAGGCCTTCTGAGCGGCCGGTTCGGTGTGGCACACTAAGTTATTTCTGCGGCTCCTTTCGTCTCACAAAGTGGGGTGGGCTGTGGCGGCGGGCCGTCTCGGTGGGAAATTCGCCAATCGGTCAGGGCGGAGCCGTCGGATTCGGCTATGGGTGGTGGTGGGACGGGAAGTCGTGGAGAGGTGGTCAAATGAGGGGAGAAATATACATGGAGCGGGTGGAGCCGTGGAGCTTTTGTGCCGTCGTTTACCTCGCCGTTTTGTATCTTCTGCCTCGCGCAATGCGTGTGCATGAGGACCGAGTGACCGACCGCCTTGTATATGCCAAGGTTTCGAGACTTCTCTGTTGGTAGGGGGGGGCACCAATGCTATAGCTCGGCTCGGTAGAGCAACTTGTACAATGCTTTCTTTTTCAAGAGAGCTTGTTATAACATAATTGAGCTTATTGTAAAATTAATGTCTTATTTCGTGGCTTCAAGAGAACAACAGAACAATAGCCCGCTGCGGTCCGATTCAAGTGTCAATTTAGATGCCTAATCAAATAAAATCCTTGTTGATTTGATAGTTGCTAAGGTAAATGACCAGGCCACTCAATGTCAGGCGTAACGAGGATAAGCGCTTAAAAAAATTCTTTTCGTTCACTGAACTTTTTAAGATTTATGAAGTTCCATAGTCACACTCTTACAAAGAGTGGGCTTACCAAACCCTGACCGATTTATTTTTACTCCGACTTCATCATAATAGTTGAGCGAATACGTTGCAGGTTAGTATACAATAGTGGAAAATGATAGATACTTATCAAGGGGACATCAAGGTGTCCGCGGCATAGGCACCAATGAGCGGGAGTATGGGTGCGGGGAGAGGCTTGCCAAAGAGAGCGAGGGAAGCTTAGATCTTAGAAAATAGCTTGCAGCAATTGGAATGAGTCTAATTTAACAACTACAGGTTATACCATTGTTCGGTAGTGGATTGAAAAAAAACTTCAGTAACACTAAGGGTCTATTTGGCCTATTCAGATTTTAACTTTTTAAATAAACTAAAACCGTGTTAAAAAAGAGACTTAGATTTTGAGTTTATCCTTTAAGTTGAAATCCTATTTTAATTAAAAACTCGCAATAAACTTAAGAAGGTGTCTGAACGAGCTTATTTGAGACTCAACTCCTTCAAAAACTCCAAGCCTCGCTAAACTCTCGGATTATTTAGAAACTTATAAGCCGCCTACAGCTTATTTGAGGGGATAAGCCACAATCAGTTTCTTTGGCTTCTTCAATTTATTTGGGGTTTATCCCCATCTTTTACTCCCTCAAATTTATAAATCCACAATTTTACCGTATAACTTTTGAACTTATCAAATAAATTAATTTTTTAGACTTATAAGCCAATAAGTCAAAAGATCATATTGGATAAACTAAATTTAATCAAACACTTCTAAGGCCCCTCCTTACCCGGTTTATTAGGTTTATAGACTTAATATAACTTGTAAATTTGATGTAGTATGCTTAGATCGTGTGCTTTTCAAAGGAAAATCCGCCCAACGATTTGGGCCCGACATTGTAAAGCGGGTTTGAAGGCCCAGGAGTGCATGAGATGCCCAGCTCAACTGTTGGAGCTTTGTTTTATTTTATTTTATTTTGAGATGCGATCAACTTTTTTGGTCATTTTTTTTAAAATCAACTTTTGAGCCATGTTCATCACCGCGAGCTAATCGGATGGGTTTTAGGATAGGATTTTCCTGCAGCTTTCGTACAATTCGTATAATCTAAAGCGTGGTTTTGTGTTTTGTTTAATCGTAGCATACGATTCTTGTTTGTCTTTGACCTCCTCTTTAGCACCAAGATTAGATCCAAATATTTTAACAAGTCTAAGTGCCATTTGCATTCGAGTGTGAGTATCTAATTAATTCAATTGTTAAGATATCTTAAATGTTTTGAAGATATCAGAATTTAAATCTCAATTTATGTAGATTATAAGTTCAAATCTCGTATCGAAAGTGTGAAAGTTATCATAAAAATATCATAATTTTATCTGTTAATATTTCAGATGTATACGCAAGAGGGTGTGTTTTGGTGCTGGTTAATTACTCGAATTATATCATGATCGTTGTCTCCTTGATGAGTGAATATTCCTCCGTTTTTTTTTCCTGACCAACTTCCATCATGATTATTATTCCTCCCATCGGTTGCGCTCGCTTTCGGAAAAAAGATGCGCCCCATATTTACAGGAATTTTAATATATCATGAATCGAAGTATTATACTCATACATTGGCGAACGTATCTGCATAGGAATCGTGTCTACAAAATTAGAACAATAAAAATGTAATTAATTTGTTTGGTTCATCTGAATTCTTATGTGTCGAACTCTTGGTAGTTAACAATGGAAAATAATGACACGAGTACATGTTTGGGTGGTGTCCATGCCTCTTATCTTAAGATGGCTTGCTTTTCTATCTGTAGCTAAAATTTAGCCTTTTATTCTCACTCATCAGAGCGCAATTATACCTTTTTTTCCCATCCCTTGTGCGATTCCCATGAGCATTATTCACTTTTCTTATGCGCTTCCAGTGGCCATTAAGAGCGAATGCTGAGGTGTTCCTACTTCCTACCATGGACCTAGATTACAATGTTAATCCTGTAAAATTTTCTTTAAAAAACAATATCCAACTTCATATCTTGCACAACATTTATTATATTATTACCATGTTAAAAATTTTAGTTAAAATATTTTACAAATAACAACACATAATTTACCCAATATTTATATTTAGAACTTGCAAAGTACCCAATTATTTTGTCATCTACTCCCGACTACTCGTCACCCTTACCCTCAAAGACCACAAGCTTGTATCCTCGTTTAGTAATAAAACCACACTACTTTTACTACTCAACTTTGCATCTAACACTAGAGTAGTTTTATGGCTCTACTTCTCCGATGGTAGTAGTTGCACTACCCTCACCTCTAGCACTACGATATTCTAATTTTTGGCGTGCGGCATGTTTGGTATATGTGCCCACGAATTGCATGACGTTATCACCAATGTTTGTGACTAGCAACAAAAAGATAATGTCGGTGATGTGAACATAGCCTCTCCCACAAAGACTAAAATGGTCCCTCTCGTTGAATTTATATGGTTAACCTCACTACTAGCTCTTAGGGGCATAAAATTGGTGCCTTAAGAGTACAGGCATGCACATATTGTCTACCTTCTAAAACTCAAATACTTTTTTTTTTCTCTTTGCAAGACTAAAGGTCAAATTCTGCCAAGTATTAGATTTGCTCTTTTAAAAAAATAATTTATTATCAGATCTACTTGACTCTAATTTGCCCTTTGTTTTCATGAGTAGATCAATCGGAAAAGATACCATTGACTATTGATTATGGACTTGGAAAGACTTGAAATCATTGGCTTGCTGTTTTTGGAGAATCTTGATAAAACAACAGGTTGGTTGTCAGTGTCTTTGACTACGCAAAAGTTTGAGGAATATAGTATTTTTGTTTTCTTTCGGCATTAAAATAAGGGAAAAAATTGATATATACCACTTAAAAAAATTGTACAGAGCTACAACTACACATTTCCTTACTTCTATCTACAACAAAAGATATTTTTTGATTCAAAGTGTTGACTTTTCTGCATACATTCATATTTTTAGATTTTTGTTGTCTAAAAAATGTGTTAAAAAACTGTTAAGAAAAAAATTAAAATATTTGAAATATCTCATAAAATAAATAGAATTTTCACTTGATCAAACAGTGAGGGTTGGTCAACATTATTATTTTTTATTTGAAAAATTCGAAGAACATTACCTTGCCTACTACGATCAGAATTTTAGCTTTGGCAATCATGTATAGCCGAAAAAAGATTTTTTTTGGAGGAAGGGTAAAGCTCAATGAGTGTTGGCCGCTTGGTGCTTAAGATTTGGTTGTTGTCCGCAGCATGAGCTACGAGACGAGCTTGAAAGAAAGAGTGGGCCCCCCAAGCCACGAGAAAGGACAAAGAAAATTACGAATATGTCATTACATGCGGTCATCGGCACGTCATCCTGCACCAAAATCATGCGCCAAATCATATCATCTGTTCGGGCCACGATCCTCTGCATCTCCACCCTTTCTCCATAACCTCGTTTGAAGGAGGAACAGCCAGCCATTATTTTTTTCTATTTTTCAGTTGAAAATTTTTAATTTCTCATCTGGCATTGCTAACAATCACTATTTCTTCGCTGGACGTTTCTTAAAAATAGTTATATTTGGGCATATACTATAGTAATACAATAGATTTGTTTTCTAATTGTTCTACACACTTGGTTAAGCACACGAGTTAAGTTTGAAATAAAATTTACTATCTCATCTGTCATTGCTTAAACTTATTTTCCAAATAAGTCAAAGCTTTCAACTACACAAGAAAGACCTGAGGATAGATCCTTCCTTCAAGAAAATATTGGAATCTCTCTTCATCGTAAACTTTACTCCGTAAATTTTAAGATTGTTAAAAGGGATAGATATATATTTTTGTATTGGTATTTTTCTCTATTACTTATTTTGATCCCTTTATTTTGAAAAAGACCAAATCAGTTTCTCCATTTTGAAAATTAGTTTAATTTGGTTAGTGTGCCATGGTTTTGGTTGGAAGACTAACACATGATGACAAGGAATAGCATGGAGTTGAGTTAGTGTCATGTACAACTAACTTGATACCTCAAAAGAGATGAAGACAATAGAGATAGATGGAGGAGACAGAGGCAAAAGGGACGGAAAGGATCGAGAGCAAGAGATGTCAACTCCGCGTGGTACTGAGGCCCTATTTGTCTTACATTCTGATTTGGCTTTTGGTCAGAAGAAGTCGAAGTCCGGTTCAAATGGGTAAGTATTTCTCATAGAGATTTCACTAAAAAATTAAAGCGGTTTACTAAAAAGAAATTAAAGTTTAAGTAGAGTAACTTCCCCGGTTTCTCACCTTTATCCGTACTCTAACAACCTCCCATAAACTCATAAGCCGAATTTTTTTTTTTACCAAATGAGCTTATCAAGATTTATTTTTAAAAACTAACTTTTCAGACTTCTCCACTATAAGTCTTAAAAGTTGACTTCTTAGAGAAACCACAACTAGACTAGACAGACATTAAGTTAAACTTATATGGTGCTAACTTAGTTTTACACCTGCCTTCTTACCACCATTTGTCTTGTTTGTCAAAAAAAAATATAATAAAACAAAACAAAAACAAAGGGATCAAATTGAGCCTAATTAGAAAATAGGAGATTGACTTGGCCCATTTTAAAGTAGAGTGGCCAAATAAGCTGGGAAGGGAGGTAGAGGGATCAAAATACACCCCTCCCATTTTAAAAACTCTTAAAAATTGCCGTTTATATCAGTACAACAAAATGAATTTGTAGCAGAACTTCACATGAGTCTACCTATGCTTTAATATTCAATTTACTTTCTGTAGGTCAAATTTTCATTCAACTGTTTGTGCAAAGAGAGAGATTTGACAATGAAGATTGGAGTTGGTGAGATAAGATAACTTCTGTCTCTATTCTCCTTTGTTTGTTAATATATGAGTTTTTACTTATGGTTCTCTAGTTCTTCAATCTTCTCTTAAAAGAACTTTAAGCTAGACGTGTAGAAATCACTTTAGCTTGTGATTACTCTGAAGAATAAAGTACGATTAGTGATATATATGGCAAATATGAGTCTACATTTTGCTTTCATCACTTGATAATTCTGGGGTCCAGGGTCCACCCTTGCTTGTATGCACTATTTGGGAGGATAAGAGCTAAGTAGGGCCAAAACACAAAAGTGTATCTAACTCTTTGTAGACGAAAACAACATGGGGCTTTATCACAATCTATAGATAACTATAGAAGAAGTTATTTTAATATGAGCAACACTGCGCTTACAAAAAATTTTTGGACAAAAATCTTTACAAAATTTGAGGGTGTCGATTAGAAGCAGGTAGGTGCAAATCGAGAATAGATTTGAATGTAAGGAGTGAGGAGTTATTAGGGACGTGGATTTGTTCTGTAAAGAGTGTGTAAAAAATTATTTGTTGGTGAAGTCTTTTGGTTTTTGTATAATGCATAGATAAATCTAGTAGAAATTAAACAACTCAATTTGACTTATAGAAAGAGGAAAAAAAGGCACCAGCTCCACAAATATAAAAGTACAGTATAAAACAAACGGAAAAAACAGATCATATTGGCAGCCGTTGAGAGAAAAATATAGTCAAGTACATGCTATGACCTAAGTGGTGATGTGCTTTTCTTCTTTCTTAGGCAACATTAGTGTGTTTAGTCAAAATGTTCCAGCAAATTGCCATCTTTTTCTCCTGATTGGGCCAGCCACAAATCAATTCAACAACATTCTCTTAATTTACCAATGTTATAAATATTATCGGTGGGAATTATATTCTCTCCCTTTAATCCCAAAAGTTCGGAAGTGACTTTCACATTATCTGATCAATTATTGAAATGCCGACAAAATCTGGATGATTCATAATTTTATATTGATGTATAAGAGATATCGAAACACTTAATCATATTATAATAAGTATTGAAATTATCATTTATTTTAATGTTAGAACGATGATATTTAACAAATAACTGGGATAGAAAGAAAAACAACTGTGACACAGGAGATACGAAACCACACAGTGGCTGTCCATAGTGTTCCGTATCAGAATGAACTGTCACTTCCCATGGAAATGTGCATTGGCAAAAAAGAGGCGTCTCTAGATTCTGCAAACTTGTTGTCAAGACATAAAAGAAGGGCCTGCCTTTTGTGCCATGTCTTTGTGTTTTTTGTGCTTCGTGTACCTTGGCACGTACTGCGGGCAAATCATTGTGCCGTACGTACGCGCGCAGAGTACTACACGAGCAGGACAAAGTACTGCTCAGACGTTTCTTGTCCTCTTTGTAGTTACGGTTAGCGGGAACACTATTTTGACAAGAGATTAAAGGGTGAAGCGAATTTACCATGACTCGTAATTTTTGATGTATTTACCATTGTTTATTACAATAGTCCGTCTGATCTTAATATAATTATAATTTTATCAAAACAATTTTTGAGGATCCTGATTCAAATCTTATAGAAAATAATATCTGTTTCTTTCGATGCTACTACTTATGTATGAATTAGTTACTGTTAATTTTTTGTCATGTTCAAACTTATTCTTATTACAATCTGATTTTTTTTCTTTTTTTTTCCTTTCTGTAAAAAATATTGTCAACCACATTCCAAGAAGCACCACATATTTTGATGGAAGAAAACAATCTAAGTCAAGCAAGTACCACTATGAAATATTGTTAAAATATGCTCTGATCTAATACTAGCGGCGTAAAACTATACTGCAAATTGTTGAATAAAAGTAAGTCTACATTAACTTGTATATATGGACTTTTATTTCATTGTGTGTACTATGTCAACATAAATAACAAAGAAATATTACAAATAGTCCGTGATCTCTTACTAAATATGTATAAGAAAAGAAAAGGTATAAATAGAGAAATAATATGAATAAAATTGAAGTATTTTAGAAATTTTATAAATTAATCTAAATTATGCAACTCGCATCCACGAGTCAATTTTATCACAATAAAATCAATCCTGAATATTGATTTTGACCGTGTTATGTTAAAATTGTATAGATTCTTCACGACATGCTTGCTCATAACTTTCTATGAATGCTCTTCAAATTAGTCTTACCGTGGTCTATTGAAAAGAAATTTACTCAATATTCTGCCGTAAGAAAATCCACTTGAAAATGACATTCTTTCTCTATTGTTTTTATTCCTTTCTTCCATTAGTCTTCCCTTCTCTTTACTCTCTCCCACCTCGACTTGTTGGGTCTCTTCATCTTTGAAATGTTGCTAAAATTAATTATTAAATTATTTCTTTCCTTTTGCTTGAGACGTTCACACGAAGAACAAAAAAGCCATTTGATCGTGGTCACTTTAATCAGGTAATAATTCATGCATTATTTTTTTTGCTCCTGATCACAATGCAAAAAGTTGGTAACCTTTTTGTCCTCGACAGGGTTTGGCTAGCAAATTACCATTTAAACCAAAAGGTTTTAACCTTAGCACCTGCTTTACATATGCAACTTGCGGAGACCTCCAACTACAATTTACCAAAACTAATATTTTATTAGTCAGAAAAGCAAGTGCAACCTTAATTAGTTCAACACTAAGCTTTGTATGTGAATATGATATGCCAAACATGCAAACAAGTTGCACATAAAAAAAAATTCTAGGTAATCTACAAAGCATATGCATAGCTTTTAAGCAATACTTTCTATGTCAAGTGAAAGCAGATACATAAATTTACCTTTTTTTTATATGGATTAATGGACATGTCACGATTAACGAAATAAAAAAGTCATTTACCACTGTAAAATAAGAAATGTCGCGAATACCTTTACTAAGGTCCATCAGCAGCATAAACAATTTTTGCAGGGTATATATATACTCATTTGCCCCATAAAATGATATTACTACAGGAAAGGCTTAACTTTGTAAAAGTTCAGAAAACACTACTCTTTCTTCTAACCTTCTAACAAATCGACCTTCCTAGTGTTATATACATCATTGTTTATTATTATACCTGAATTTTTTGGAAGTTCTACCACAAAATTGCTAGTTCCTCAATGTTTCCATGTTTACTAATCAACCATACGTCGCATGCCACTTTTAGTTGATTAGTATTGCAGCTTAACCGCTTGGTTAGGCTCCTACTCACAGCCCAACAATATTTTCAACCAAAAGCCACATAAATCTCTTTTGCCAACAATACCACCACGCCAGTGCTCGAGTCCAGTGCTCTCTACGTTATATGTAGTATCAAGTATAGATCCAATCAGAAAGGAACAAGTACATAGATACCAAAAAACCAAAAATAAAAAAATACCAATAGAATCATGATTCTTTTCGGATAGGACATGTAGTATATTAGGATTTGATCTAATGCGAAAATCGCATGTTTGCCCCTCATCTACTTTTACACTGCATAATACCGCTATATAAACATCATGATTATTAAACTAAGTACACTTGCTACCAAAAAAATAAAAAAAAACAGAAGGCCAGATCATGCATTATTACCATACGAGTGCGGCCGTAACATCATCTGCTTAATGTCACAGTCACGTTGGCCCTTTTCTTCTTTCTTGTGTTGCTCCAACTTTCCATTATTTTTTTTTTTCTGGAAGGCTGGCTTAGCTAATGCCCTGAAGACGTCCTCAAACCCCAATAACTTGAGAAATGATTGGCCACTTGAGACATCAACAACTAAAAATTTAACTGTATGAGCACTAAAAATCCAACTTGATGTGTGTGGACTTAGTTCTCGCGCTGATTATTCCCCCACAACAAAAACCCCCCAACTTGCATCCCTTCCAATTCCTCCCTCTCCATTCCATTTTTCTAATGTGGAGTTGGACAACCAACTAGCCCTAAGAATAACATTTGGAGTTGGAGGCCATGAACTTCAAATCAATCCACTTCAATGCCTTCCCAAATGGTGATCATGATGTATACTTAATCAACAGTAGACTATAAATTCCGCTATGTACATATGTTTATCTAGAATTGTCTAAATTTTTTGAAGTTTATATAGTTTTTTTTTGTTTTTTGCATGCGATTACCTCACACGTGTGCTTGATTTTCTACTAGTTGGTAGGTGCATACCCCATTAGAAAACATAGTGTACATAAAAAAAAAAAAGAAGATGGAAGCAACAGTGAAGAAAAGCATTGCTAATACTAAGAAAAGATTGATGTCCACCACCATAATATTCAATGAATGAAATCTATATGCGGACCATCCTCCCGTAAGGACATGGTACGTCTCCAACCATCATTAACGCAATGTCTTCACACTATGGACAGTCCTAACAAACTATTTTTAGTTCAATATATATTCATGTAAACCATTTTTGAACTAGAAAAACTATTCATGCAGGTATATGAAATAAAACTGATTAAAAAACCAGCATTGATCCACCTAAAGACTCAAAGGATACAAACAGATGGAGATGATAAACCAGGTTCAACTGCGGCATAAATAGCTAGTACTTCTAGCATATTACATATTCTACTACATCAATCCATCCATCCACACACTTACACTAAACCTTAAACCTTGCAAACAAGCAACCACCACCACGCAGCCTCATGGAGAGTTCAACACAGTATACACAGCCTTTGTCTCTTGTGGCATGTCTTATTTATGTGACAACATTGTGCCACTAGATAACTCATGTACCATGTCACATTTTTTTGATGTCCTCCTCTTACACTACTTTCTTTCACATGTTTCATATACTGATAGTCTAAAACGGAACAGCTCAAACGGTTTCAACTGCACGTCCTCCCCCACCGCCGCTTGTAACGTCCTTGTGCGCGCGGCCCTCACTGGAGGCGGCAGCGGCCACTTTGCCATGGTCGTCCGCCTCGTGCTGTTCGTTGTACTCACCGTAAAGGTATGAGGAGAATCCCCAGACGCAGAGCACGGTGGCCACGGCCTTCTCGGCGCCGAAGGGGTCCCCAAACACGACGACACCGGCGATGACGGTCGCAGTGAGCACGGCGGTCATGCAGACGCCGCTGTGCAGGGAGGACGTGAGGTAGATCATCCCGGCAGTGCCCATGAAGCAAGCCTGCCAAGTGAGGACCAGGGCGATCACCACCGCCCAGTAGGTCCCCGGCGAGAGGTCCCACCGCGCCAGCTCCTCGCGCCATCCGCCGGCCGTGGCCAGACCGGCTGCCGCCAGCGCGGTGGCCGCGGCCTGCATGATGATCTGCGCCTCCACGGCCATGCGGAACCCCCCAGACACCGCCTTCCTGTACAACAGCTCCATCACGGGCAGGTACGCGGCGAACAGACCCGCCGCGCCGAGGGTTACGGCAAACCCGAGGAAGTAGCGCGCGCGGCCGCCGCCCTCGGGGTGCTCTCCGGAGTCCGATGACCGGAGAGCTAGCAGCACCGAGCTGAGTGTGAGAAGCACGACGGCATTGAGGTTGGAGAAGGTGAGCGGTTGGCGCACGATCACGGCGGCGAGCACGAGCGTGAACGCGAGCTGCGTCGACAGCAGCAGCGACGAGGTGGACACCGGCAGGTACGACGAGCTGTAGGCGATGAGCAGGTTGTTCACGCCGAGGAGCAAGCCGATGACCACGCAGCACGCGAGCAGCCGCCGCGTGAACCACGTGAACGGCAGCGGCTGCGACACCGGGCGGCCGGCGTAGGCCGGGATCAGCAAGATCGGGAACCCGGCCGTCTGCACCAGCGTGGCCACCCAGCGGTCGCGGCCGCCGTGCGCGAAGTAGAACCGGGACAGCAGGCTGGACGCCACCGACCCCACAAGCAGCGCAGCGTAGTTGGCCCACAGCAGGAGCCTGCGCCGCAGCACGGCCGGCGTGGTGGCGCGCGTGCCATTGGACTCGTCCAACGCCGGCGTGTGGAGCAGTGGGGTGGGGGTCGGGATGGGGCTGGAGATCGCCATTGGTGGGGTGTGGAGAGGAGTGAGGCGAGAAGGGTGGTGGAGATGGGCGAGTATTTAACCGAGATAAGTGGGGGATTTTGTGTGAGATTTGGGTGATAAAGGAGTTAAATAATGCGGCGGAATGACATGGTCACCGGCTGCTCGTTAAGGTGGGATTAATTAATCCGGAAGATTTTGTTTACCAAATCCCCCTTTATAAAATTTTTATAGACTACGACTGACAAGCGGCATATACCTGTTTTTTGTTTGTCAAATAACAATCAAAAGTATTTTAAAAAATATCTCTTGACACGATTTTGTCATACCAGAAACGATATATAACGACCATATCAATCCATATTGATCGCACCTGTCAATCTGAGAAATACAATCGATGCATGAGACCAGTGTCATTTCAAAATAGAAACCGATGTATCAGCCGAATAGTTCAAATGAAACATAGTGTTTTGAGGAGAATTACTATTTGATTAAGGTAAAAAAACAATTCTAATAAAAGTTGATTAGAAATGCGAAGTTTTTTTTTTACTGAGAGATTGGTATTTTTTAAAATTTTCATCCTTGTATCTAATGTAATCGTGGTTGAAAAAGGTGGAGACTGCCCACAGAAAGGCACGCATTTAGTGGCAACGGTAGGACATTTCATTTGTACCAGACGAGTTGATCCGAAAAATAGGATATTTCGGTTTGGAACCGTCAATCGTTTTGGACGGTAGCAGTAGAAGCACTGATACTTAGACGGCTATAGATGTTCGATGGGTAGAGTCGTTTCCGCATGGATCTACAAAGTGCTCCTCCGGTTAAATCAAAAAGATTATTTTATTCTGTATCATTCAAAAAAGTTATATTTTAAGGAATAACATATTTTTGTCCCATTAGAAATGAAAAACTCTTTGAAAAAATACCATTTATTGAGTTCATTTTTTAAAAATACCAAAAGTGTCCTTACATTCCTTTTGTTTTCCCCCTCATTCTCTCCGCCCACAGCAATGGCGGCAACGCCCCGTCCCGCGCCCTCGTCGGCTTTGGGCGCCACCTCGACTGCATTGCGCCTCCACCCTCGCGCGCTCGCGTTGCCGCGTTCCACAGCCGTACGCTTGCACCACCGCGCACATCTCGGCGCTTCGCCGCACTGGCTCCGGCGGAGGCGACCTCCGCCATGCGGCAGCCAGCCATGTTGGCGTAGGTCCTGCAGATCGCCGCGGCGATCGCGCGCGCTGCCGTTTCCCTGGACGGCACGTTACCCGGCCTCGGCACGGCTGCACTCGCCGTCGCGTCGTGGGTCAAGAACCTCACAGCTTCTAGGGCGCTCCGCCGCGTTGCCTCTAGGTGGCGAGACTATCGTATAAAATGTTTATATGATAATTTGTTATATTACATGATTATTAATGATTAAAAATTTTTAAAATTAAATTTAAATGATTCGGATAAAAAATAAATTTTAAAAATAAATTCTAATTTTAAATTTTTTACTATATTTTGTCTCGAAAAACAACAATTTTAAAGATTTGCAAAACAATAATTTTTTTACTTCAATAGTATTTTTTTAGTCATTGATAGGATCTCATACAATAAATTACTTAACCGAGGTAAAAATAAATAATTTCAATTAAATTTAACGGCAACGAAAAGACCCCAACGTCCGAACTGACAAGTGGACTCAAAATCTTTTTGGGCTCAACTGTCAGTGACGTTGGGTGATTTATTGCATGATGTGCACGGCATGTGAGGGAAGAGCACTCATATAGTATTCACGTGATTTGTGGGGCCCACTCACACGCATTAACGATGCACACTGCCACTGACTAGCAGGCCCATAAGTTTTTTGACCCTTTCTGTTGGTGTGTTTTTATCGGTAGGTTAGTCAGACATAGTTTGTGAATTGTTGAATCAAAAAAGTGTCGTTAAGAGTCTTTAACCCCTCAAATATTGTCATTATACATACTCAGAAATTAGTGAGACCCACACATTAATGCACGAAGCAATAATTATTTCACCATGTGTCGTCGTATAACTCAGCAAACTCACACGAGTCCAATACCTAAGAAGCCTCGTAGAACCACTCACCTAGATTTCTTCCCACTGTAACAGCTTACCGCAAAATTTTTTGCCGCAGTTTCTGACAAATCCAGCAGACCGGGTTCGTATTTCAGTTATTACTTTTTTTTGAGAGCCTATTTCAGTTGTCACTGCTACTGCTGTCTTTACGTTTCTTTTTTTTTCTTTTCCCAAGAAAATTACAGAATTATTACGATCAAATCTTATGTGTGCGGTTGGTGGTCAAGTTTTGGCAGATTTTAATATTTTTTATTTGTTATTAAATATCTTACAGATATATAGATCTGATCAAATTTTATCAATTTTGCAAATCATAACTTTAAAATTTTTACATCAGCGTATAAAAAATTCCAATATTAAAATTGAGGTAAGGACATGTTTTGCCTAGATGTGATTAAGCACATTTGCTTATAAGCTCATCAATGAAATTTAGCCCCTTTTCAAATATATAAATCCTCTTCATTTTGTTTCGTGTCATAATTAATATAAGGGCATGTTCAAAATTTGAGAATCTTAGAGGAACTTCGTAGAACAAGAAACATCTAGTAAAAAGCTAAATGAAAATTTTTCTCCAAAATTCCGGTGTTTCAACGAGGCCTAAAGCCTCCACCAAAATTTAGGGTACACTTAACAAGTGTTTTTCATTTTATGCACCGCGAATGCTGAGGAAGAAAGAAATGAGTACTTAATTATCTTTCTTAATAGGAGTAGCATGATTTGTTTTCTCTTTTTTTTTTTAATCTTACCGTTTGTATGTTATGTTTAAGATTATGATGAGATTTTATGCACTCCTAGATACAGGTTTTATGTACGTGAACACGAAAAAATCACTTTATATTATGAAACGGAGGGATAGTTCGGCGGTGGGCGTGGTTTTGTGTGACAGAGGTGCAGACTGCATACTTGTAATGACAGTGGGATGAAACGGCTAAAGAAACGACTGCCGAAAGTGAGAGCCACAGATGTGATGCTAATCGATTATCCCTGCGTGGCTTGCTGCAATTGTTCACCCGAAAGCTTATGGAAAATAACATTTCAATAATTAATCTACAGTTTTATGAAAAGGAAATGCTTTTAGCTTCATGGAAATCGAACGGGAATTCCTCCACATGTCCAGCCCTTGTACCTTAGAAATTAATTTTGTGATAGACATGCACTTAATACTACTGTTTTGACTGCGGGGAACATGACCAAGCTAAAAACAAAAAATGTGATCACAACTAATTCAATGACATGAAAAAAATAAAATATAATCATTGTCTAGATAAACATAAAAATTCGTTGACTCTCTTATGTATAGCAAAAAAGTGGACTGATACATCATAATAAGAGAAATTATAGTTCACTAAATTTATAATAGGCAAATCTCATATGCCACTTGACCAAATGTTATGAAGAAATGTTAGTCAAAAATGACCAAATAAGATTAGCTGGCCAAAACCTTATAATAAATCAAATGATTGCGAAATACACATGACGTGTGCATAAATGGTGCTTAATTGCAGTTGTAGGATTAGCAGTAAAAGCAACAGTCCATGCCTGATGGCTACAAGTCGTGGAACCCTTGTGTGACTTTTTTGGAGGGGCCTTCAATTTAGAAAGAAAAAAAAAAAAAGATGGTCCATTCGTAAGAAGTCTCTATATATAGCGTAGTGTGTGTGCGCATCATGAGCTAGGAAAGGACTAGTTGTGCAAACAGCGACCCAGCTACAATGCTTAGTAATAAGCATGTGTGGTATAAAGACTAGTCTAATAATACTGGGCGGGGCAACCAAAATTGGGGAGTCACCATTTAATAGAAAAGGAAGTACACATGGTGCTGCTGCTTACCCGCATGTGCTCAGGCACTTCAATTCTGAGTTACATATGCGCTCCGGGACAGCGGCACTGTTTTAAGCCTCGTTGTTCGGTTCAGCTGTACCGTTGTACCCCCTCGTGCAAGGTTCAACCTTTTTTCCCCCCCTTTGGTCCTATTGCTGAAGTTGCAAGTTAGGCATCTACACGGCTTGAAATTTACACCAACTTCAGTTAGTTCTCTATGTTAATAATAAAATCGCATCTAGTTGAAAATTGAAAAAAGTACCCTAAAATAGACTTTTTTTTTTGTTTTCTGAAGATCAAGCATGCAGGTACATATTTTTTTTAAAAAACAACTTGCTCATTTACCATCATACCCCCAAACCCCTCCCTTCAACCAACTACCGATGCCTACATGGATTGCACCGACCAACTCTTCCCATTGTGAGACCAACACCGTTCTCGATACTTGTATTGCCTCTTCTATCGGCACTCAACTGTATGCCCCAAACATCACCATCACCTTCTTGCAAGCTAATCTCTTCTTGGAATACTAACAAAGAGATCAATGGACCTGAGAGGAGAGTAGATTCAAGAGTGGTAAATATTGATCCAATATTGAAAAATACAATATTCAAAGATTAAAAAAAAGCATGCACCGGATTACTGACAAAAAACTCTTTTCTAAATGGATAGACTATGCATACTAAGATATCTTTTTCAAGTGCTTACAAACACTTAAAGTCTCATGAATACCAACTGTCATTTCATTAAATTTTCTTATCTACGCATAGTAGCACTCTCTTCTAATCCCTGACGTGGAAATGGGACCTTTTTTCTTTCCCCAAACAACGATATGTTATTTTCCATGCGCCACATCTTCATTTCTGCTGAAAAAAAAAAACAGAGAAGAGAGAAGCAAGAAGGCAACTTTGTTGTGTTGGGCAGGTACATTTTGTGGGAATGACAAATCGAGTAGTTGGGTTGGGCTGGCAACTCATTGGATCTTCTTTTGAATCATGGGCTGATTCCAGTTGGATCGATCGTAACAGCAATGACCCAAGTTAAGGATTCTTAGTCGAAATTAAGGCCTATTACGAGAGCCCGACAGGAATCCAACGGAAGCGCCACATGCGGGCAACGAAGGCATGTGAAATGGATCATAGAGCCCATTTAGGCCCTGTTTAACTGATTTACCAAAAAAAATTAAAAAAAACAAACACACACACACACACACAATTTTAGGTCTTATTTGACTCATTATTTAGTTCATCAGGAATTTCTTAAATAATTATTTAGAACTCAACAATCAGAGCTAGTTTTCTCCTAAAAATCTCTCAAATGTTTTTTTTGTTCATGCACCCATGACTCGGAACTATTGAGGTTTTGTATGTTTTTTGTGTCCTTCAATATTTCTTCTCACTAACTTACGATTTTTCTTGATGATTATAAATGTTTCGATCCACACTCCATATAGAAATGGACATATAGAAAGAATATGTAAGTTGCACTTGACTAAAACAATGAGGACAATAAGGCTATCTCCAACGCCGCATCCTCGACGCCCTGACATGTGGGCCCCACCGGAAAAAAATAATAAAATAATCGCGACGGGAGAGAGACGACGCCACGCGAGGATGCAACCGTGAAGCTCTGACAAGTGGGGCCCTCGACGCCTGATTGGGCGAAGCGGCACCGTTGGAGCGCGCGTGGACGCATCGTCACGCGGTTTGCGGGGCCCACAGCGCGAGAAACGGTGGCTTCGTACCCTCCCGTGAAATGTTACTGACAGGTGGGCCACGTGACAGTGAGTGCGTGTGCGGTGTGCAGGTGCGGGACGAGGTGCGGTGGGCCCCACAAAACGCGTGGCTGGTGTGAACGCGTTTCACGCGCGTGCGCGTGCTGTGTCACTGTCAGGTGGGCCAGCGCGTGTAGAGGGCCCGCATGTCAGTGGCCGTTTCGAGCTGGGGTTGGGATTCTTTAGCCGTTTGAATATTTTAGCCCTCGGTCCCACCTGTCAGTGACTTAAAAATTAGCCGTTTAAATTAAACTGTTTGAAAATAGCCGTTGGAGTTAATTTATTCATTTCTGAGGTTAAAAATTCATAAAAAATCCAAAAAATTCCAAAAAAATTGCAAAAAATTCCTGAAAATTTGTGTGACCCCCTGCCTATAAATATGCCCAATTTTCAGCTCATTTACCCTCAAGCAACCCAAAACTCACACACTTTGCACTCTCCTGTTCATCCAGTATTTTCCGTAAAAATTTTCAATGGCCGATAATCCCCCCGGCGGTTATGTTAATTGGTTTGGCGAACCAAATTTAGATGAGGAGAACTCCCAAATGCCAAACAGTCAAAATCCGCCCAGTTTTCAGCCTCCTCCTCCACCATACCCGATGTGCTATCCACCGTACGCTACACCCCCTCCATACGGCCAACCACATCCATATGCACATCCATACGCACAATCCCCCTACGGCCCTTACGGCCAAAATCCTCATTACGTTGGAGCTCCGACCATGTCTGCAGGAATCTCGCCCCCTCAACCACCGAGCAAAAATTCGCAGTCCACGTCCGTATCAGATACCGGGACTCCGCATAGCTCGGCCCCCGGAGTGATCGAGGCCGACGACAACGCTGGGAAAGGCGAACGAAGGGCTGGGGCACAGCGTAAACGAATGCTCTGGTCCCAACAGGACGACATGTGACTTGTGAGTGCTCAATCATCTAACTACTAAATTCGACTATCGCAGACTTTGTTATTAAATTTGGATTTTTCGTGCTCCAGATCAGTGCATGGTTGAATAACTCCCTCGACCCGGTCGATGGGAACAATCAAAAATGCGATGAGTATTGGTCAAAGGTGGTTGCCGAGTACAACGAGAGCAGTCCGCCTGATCGCAGACGAGATCTCAGGCACTGCAAAGACCATTGGCAAAAGAGCAATAAAAAAATTGTTGAGTTCAATGGTATCTACTGCAGGTTGCGCGATGCCTATGCTAGTGGTCGTTCAGACGACCAATTGATTTTGCAAGCACGCGAAATGTACAGGCAGGAGGTGGGTCAGGCCTTCATCATGGAGCACTGGTGGAGAGCCGTATGTGGCCAACCGAAATGGTGCCGAAGCTACTTGGATTTTTCGAAAAGAGCTCGCCTGAATGAAGAAGGTGCCCACACGTCGTCGTCGAACAACGACGATGAGCCCGTCGAGCTTCCACGACCTATAGGGCGAGACGCGGCAAAGCGGAAGGGTAAGAGCAAACTAGGTGGAACATCATCGGCGCGCGAGGAGACCCTAGGGCGCATCGACAAAGCTAACGCCGAGCTTAGTAGTATGGCCGACAAAGCCCTTGCTGTAGCCGAAAAATTGCAAGGGATGGCCAGAAGCAAAGAGAAGGCTTCATTGATGAAGTCGTTGACGAAGCTACTTGGGATGGATACATCCCATTTATCGGAGAACCGTAAGGCGACGCATGAGGCTGCAATAGAATACATCAACGAGCAGCTTAATGATCTGAAAAGCAAATAGTAGACCGAACATTGTACTTTTCATTTAAACATTTGTACTCGCACTATTAATTTAAGTGGTTTCGATTCACTTGTTTGTACTGTGGCATGTGATCGATGTCTTTGGATTTTAGCTGTTGGAGCTGACACATCTATTCGATGCCTTTGGATTTTAGCCGTTGGAGCTGACGCATGTGATCGGTACTTTTAGATTTTAGCCGTTTGAGCTGATACATCTACTCGATGTCTTTGAATTTTAGCCGTTGGAGCTGACACATCTGTTCGATGCCTTTGGATTTTAGCCGTTGGAGCTGACACATCTGTTCGATGCCTTTGGATTTTAGCCGTTGGAGCTGACACATGTGAGAGCTACTTTTGGATTTTAGCCGTTGGAGCTGAGACATCTACTCGATGTCTTTGGATTTTAGCCGTTGGAGCCGACGCATGTGATCGATGCCTTCGGATTTTAGACCACTATATATTTGGACCCCTCCATGCCCTCATCTTCACAACTCAGTCATCTCAACTTCACAACTCAGTTATCTCAACTTCACAACCGAGGCCTCCGCTCTTGGTGATATCAACTTCACAACCAACCCCAAAAAATTGTCGTCCAGCTCAATCACAAGTAGTGGTGACGACGAAGGCATTAACCAAATGGAAGAGTTCGTGGCAGGGTTAGCACAGACCTGTCTAACGGTCGAACCCCTTATGCATCACGCTCTTCATGATGTTGAAGCCAGCATTGGTGCTAGTACCTCGCACCGCCGCCGACGAAGTAGCAGAAGGTACATCGAAAGAGATCGCGAAGACGGTCATAACCGTCTAGTCGCGGACTACTTCGCCGATGTTCCGGTCTACCCCGGGTACTTGTTTCACAGAAGATTCCGCATGGGGAGACCCCTCTTTCTACGAATCGTCGAAGCTCTCGGGGAGTGGTCCCCGTACTTCACCGAGAGGAGAGATGCCCTCAACCGAAAGGGGCTATCTCCATTACAGAAGTGCACTGCTGCTTTGTGCATGTTGTCGTACGGCTCGCCCGCCGATGCGGTCGATGAGTACGTACGCATCGGAGAGTCGACGACCATTCGGTGCCTGGAGAATTTCGTCGAAGGAATCGTTGATCGGTTCGCGGAGGAATATCTCCGTAAACCTACTATCGAAAACCTCCAGCGTCTGCTCCAGGAAGGACAGGACCGAGGTTTCCCAGGGATGCTGGGAAGCATCGATTGCATGCACTGGGAATGGCGCAATTGCCCAGTTGCATGGAGGGGTCAATTCACCCGTGGTGATCAAGGAGTCCCTACAATAATGCTTGAAACGGTCACATCCAGAGACTTGTGGATATGGCATGCCTTCTTTGGTGTCGCCGGATCCAACAACGACATCAACGTGCTTAATCAATCTCCCCTTTTCACTGATGTGTTGCGCGGTCAAGGTCCTACGGTTCAGTACTCTGTTAATGGGATATAGTACAATATGGGGTACTACCTGGCCGACGGTATTTACCCCGAGTGGGCTGTCTTCGTGAAGACCGCACCCTTGCCCCAAACGGACAAACTCAAGTTATTTGCACAACATCAAGAAGGGGCAAGAAAAGATGTGGAGCGAGCATTTGAGGTGTTGCAAACTCGATTTGCTATTGTCCGCGGCCCCGCTCGATTTTGGCAACGATCAACTCTTGCCAATATCATGAAAGCGTGTGTCATCCTCCATAACATGATAATCGAGGATGAGCGGAACTCTCATGACCCGATCACTCAATTGTACGATACTCAAGGCATATCAACCGTAACACCGCCTACTATCCACAGCACTGCTCCGCCAATTTTTGAACATATGCTAGATCGAAATAATGCGATCCGTACTCGCCCAACACATCGGCAACTGAAACGGGATCTTATCGAGCACATCTGGCAGCGTTTCAGGGCCGGCGGTACCGATGAGTAGTTGTTTGTGCGGTTGTTAAGGGCCGACTGTTGCCGAATTTTAATTTAGTATATGTCATATTTTTTTCCCGTGTGCCATTTAAATAAAAATAATTTTAAATTTTTTTTGTTATTTACAACAATTTTATTTTAATTTGTTGTCTTCGAATTATCTGAATTTTATTTTATCAATTTGTTAATGTGTAATAAATAATATATGTGCGGGCCCCACGCGAAGCGCCAAGCGAAGCGCCGGTGGGTTGTAGAAGGGTGGTGCTTGAGAAGGTGCCTCGCGAAGCGCCAAGCGAAACGCCGGTGGGTTGGAGAAGAGTGGTGCTTCAGATGGTGCTTCGCATACGTGGCACAGAATATACTGGAGAATATTCTGTTGAAATGCCAAGCGAAGCGCCGGTACGTTGGAGATAGCCTAATGAGTGGTCTAATATTGTCCTAGACTCCTAGTTTATTAGGATACCTTTTGAGAGATACTAGTCTATTAGGATATCTGATGCATGTTTGGCGCAAAATTAGTCCGGAGAGAGAACAAATGGCCTCCTTATATCGTTTTTTTTCCATTAGATTTTAGCAAGATTCCTCCAATTGCAGACATTTTTAGATAATTAAGCACCTCCCAGCATCAAAAGCTTGAGATATTCGGATTCAGAGAAATTCTTGGACTTTTAGGAAAATCCCGCCAAATAGATTTAGATGGGTTAGACAATTAACTGCTAATTTGCCGGAGATCAAATGTAGATTGAAGGCATTTGTGGAGGGCGCGCTTGTTTTGTTGGCTCTCTCTGAACCTTTTCTTTCGTCTTTATTAATGTAATTTGTCAGTAGGGCTCACCACTCCTGTCTTCCTAAAAAAAAGAGTCAGGCTGTGTAGATCTGGATTGAACTAAAAAAACGAATTGAATCGAAAATAATTGTTTTTTGGTATTTGATATCCAGTTCGGTAAATCATTTTAATCCTGTTCGGTATTCGATTCGGTTCGGTAAAAACCAAAAAAATGGAATAAAACCAATTTGTCTGGCTGTTTGACTGTTTCACTCTTTGGGCCTTTTGGGTTTTGACTATTCTATATTCCAAACCCTAACTTTCTAACTGCCTAGTCCCCTCCTCCCAGGCCATCACCCGTGACTCGTGCTGTCCTCCCCATTTGTGGCTTCGCACCGCCTCTTCTAGTCCTCCTCCCCGGATCCCCGTGTCGCGGCTGCCTCCACCTGTCCGTCACCGCTCGTACCCCGCCTCCTCGTCCTCCCCCCCATCGGTGTCGTCCTCGAGTCCCCATGCGGTTGTGCAGCCTCCTACTCCGTGGCCTGTGCCGTTTCCTCATCCTCGAGCTTTCCCATGGCCCATGCCGATGTGCTGCCTCCTCGACTTCGAGCTCCCCATGGCCCATACTACCTCCTTCGACTTTGATATTTAATTTTAATTGTTGATCACTTTAAACATTCATTACTATATTATTATGTCGTACTCTAAATCATAAAACAAAAAAAAAAGAGCCAAAAGATGTCATATAGGTTCACGATAATTTGATAAATTTGATATTTACTGAAATCGAATCGAATTAATTTGATATTTAATAAAATCGAACAAATTTTTTTTGATAAATATATTATGTAATGTGTAATATTGAAATTTAAAAAATATAAAAAAAAATCAAATAGAAAAAAACTGAACGCATAGCCCTAGGAGATATCATAAACCAACCAGCATGTACCTCAATTGTTTATTTCTCAGTCGAAATTAAAAAAAAAAAAAAACCGGCGGAGGCAGAAAACTATTTTATCCCCCATGTCACACTCAACCCATAACAAAAATCACCTGCATGGTTAATACACCACCAATAACAATACTAAAGTGAGCTTTACGCAGACGCCATCTTTGGGAATAAGCAGATAACAAACAGATAGGCAGTCTCTTTCTGAAAAACTGGATGCAAGTTCTCAATCAGTCAAAATCATTCTGGAAAGTACTTAACTTTACATATTCATCGTGGCAAAGGCCAACCACAAATTTCCAAATCAAACAGCAATCTCGGACCAGAAAGAACCAAGCGAAAATGAAATGCGTACAGCAGGCTACAGGACACATGGTATCTATGAAGTACATATCAACAACTATTCATTTTTTTTTCCTTTTAGGTTAAGGAAAGGAACTGTAATACATGATGAAAATATTCTACAGGAATTCAAGGAAGTTCTAGGTTTTCTTTTCATTTTTTTTTTGTTTTCTTCTTTGTCAATCATAATACAAGTGCAGACTCTCAAATGAAATGCCTGATACCTACCTACAACCTACAGGACAACCCAACCATCACCCAACTGAGACAAACTTGCTTGTTGGATCAACAATGCAACCGCCTCGCAAGACTACGGCATTAGAATTAGACAAAGAAAGACGATACAACACATGAAAGAACAACAAAGATGAAATCTCCCCTCCTAGCTGAAAAAATAGAAGAGGAAAGAATCTTGACAACAGCATCACCAGATGGAGTAGCACATAGTGGCTAGGGTTCTAGCTAAATGTGCCTTGGAAATTGCTTCCCAATCATAGAACAATTTCTCATGGGAAGATAGGTCTCTGCTTTCTTTTTTCCGTTCCTTTGTATTTGCATCTGAAAATGGAAAAGGCTTTCAAGGCTGAATCACCCTTTTTCAATGATTACTTGCAGTGAACTTTATGTTAAGTTGAAATCCATTCTGAAACCATCTCCCCATATTTCCCAGTTCAGATGAAGAATTTCTTCTGCCATTATCCTTCTGTAGCTACCTCGACGGGCTGCTCGTCATTTTTGTTGTCAGTATCAGGCTCTGCAGTACTTACAAATTGACTTTGCTTTTCAACTTCTGCAGGTCTTTCAGCTTTTGGCTGCAAGAAAAATTAACATCAGAGAGGCACAAATAAGTACCACTCACCCAAGGCAAATTTAAGTGACAAGTCACCGATAGTGATAGAGATTGAAAATGTGGAATTTTAAGTTCTGAGTCCCCACAAACCAGCCAAATTATAAACCATAACACCTTTTAATCATGGATCCAACAAAGAAACATAACATTGACTTCATGATGTTTACAAGGGTAATAGTATTTGTATGTTATATAGATACAAATGTGTAGAAAGTGGAACTTTATTCTTGCTATCATTAGGCATGTCAGAATGCAGCAAGCAAAACTATGAGCGGTTCTTTATTTGGTCGAAGGAACTCTACTGTAGCAAATGGTGCTCTTAATCAGTATGTGTGGGTGAACATATGGTCAGATGCACATAGAAATAAGGAGTTCAGTATATACCATCAGATGCTCGGATGTTGTAGTGAGAGGCTTGCTTCTTCTGTCCTGCATTACTTTTTGCCTATTTTCATAGAACTCAAAGTCGTCCAATATCGACGTTTTGCATGAGAAGTTCTTGAAAATGTTCAACATCTCTGTACCTTGTGGAAACTTGACCTGGATTGCTTGGGCATTTAATAAAATGAGTGATTGTCATTAATACAAAACAAAACTCAACTATAAATCTTTCAGTGTGAGAAAAGCATAACAGGTGAAGGCATTACAACACATCATACCAGAATTAAACATCTTCAGTGATTGTTAAAAGGAATGCACACCAAAGAACAGTGCACATGAGAACTTAGAAGGTCGCACAACTCTTAAGACACTAAAATTCTCGATTTCATTTCATAAGTAACTCAGAGGTTCATAGTTATGTATTACCCATGATGACGAGATTGTGAGAAAGAAAGGTTAAAATTAATATTGAAAAAAAAAAGGTCATTCATGGTATGAGGGACAAATAGGCTTAGTTGTTTCTCCAGCAAGGAGAACCAGAACAATGACATGAAATGAATCATACGATATTGTCAAGAGCTGAGAATTAACTGACATAGCTAGAAGCCAACAATACTAAGAATCTGTAGTTAGACAACTCCCAACTTACTAAATAAAAGCTAATGAAGGAGTACCTCTTGTGTGTCTCTGCTGTTTGTCACAGGTTTGTTCTCATTGTTCTCCAATATTATGTGGCGAAATTGAGGGTTAGGCACATCCTTGATTATATGCCATTTTACCGGGAAGAATCCATTCCACTTGTCCTGCTGCCAGAAGTTCATACTCCTGTTGAAGTCTACTGAACCAACCATCTCAGCCACACCACAGAACTGACCGCTTGCATTAACCTGACAAGTTCAACACAAATTCAGAAACAGCACCCAGATCCGGAACTCATTACTTGCAATGGCATGGTCAATAAAGTTTGAACCAAACTAACCAGCAGAATTTTCCTAAAGGGTATGCAAAGGGCACAGTTCTTGCATGTTGCAATTGCTGCAACTGAGGATGTTTAGAACTGGAATAAGTGAATAACTACTGAAATTAAAACACTAAATTACATGGATTGTAGAAACAAACAAGCAGTAACACATAATGATGCACTATTATCAGAGTACTATGGTCACCATGGTTGAAATGTTTAAAAAAAACTGCATGTTTTACGTTGAAAAAGCAGAAAGATTTTGAGAATAGTGTGGAAGTTAAGATGATATTCAAGGGAAAAATTCTACAGGACTAAGGAGCATTTAACTTACAGAGAAGAGGAGGAAAACAGGACATTTGGCTCCTTTTTCTGCCATTCTCTCTTGTGCTACTTTGTAGGCATTGTCAAGTCTTTTATTTCCGTTAGGAGTACTTGCCCAGACATTGTACTTGATACTTTTGTGAATATCATCTTCGCTGTAAGATTTAATCACAAAGAATAGTGCTTGTTCATACTTTGTTACAAAATCTGGAACATTGTATGCATCTTTGCTTGGTGCAGCAGGTGAAGGGATACTATTATCAGCCTCCCCTGTACTCAATGATCCAACAAGATCAGCTCGAGGGCTCAAACTACTTCTCGAGTTATTTGTGCAGTTGTTTTCATTCAATGTACCATAATCACCACATTCATTTAGTTTGCTTCTTGCCTTAAGCTTCTTACTATTGTTCCAGCTTCTACCATTCTCTTTCAAACTGATGCCTTTATTTTGATAAAGGCTATCTTTTCCTTGGTTGGTACGCACCACAAACTTGCTAGACGGAAGATACCCTTTTGTTAAGGAAGTACCAGATGCCTAGCATAACAAAAGTATATGAAGATAAGTTTCCTACTTTTATGAACCCAAAGCAGTGAGTTGTGCTTTAAAGGAATCTGCAAGTACCTTAGTTACAACTTTTGATGACAGACTATCACTAGCAGAAGTTGGTATTTTGTCTATAGCTGATGACGATCCTCTCATGTTGTCTGATGCTGACTTATTGCTGCAGAAAGCTTTTGATGAAGGAACAGCATGCTTATTAGAAGGGTACTTTGATCTTGTAGATGAATTTGTTTGATTTATGCTAATAGGATGTCCCTGAAACCCATCCAGAAGAACGAAAGAAGGGTCCCAGGTGTATGCAGGGACCAATTCAGGTCCATAAGCAATCGGTTGAGCCAAAATGCGCGGTGTGCTAGGGTCTTGCAAAGAAATTGCAGTGGAGCAATATGGCTCTTTACTGACATATTGACCATCCACACCAGCAACTGCTCCAGAAACATATGGACTATAAGGAACATATCCATTTTCATATCCCGGAATATAGCACAAATAAGAGCCATTATCAGCTTGAACAACCTGAAATGGATTTTAAAACAGATATAAGCATAGTTATCTAACAAGTAACAACATATGTCAGCATGCACCTTCAAGTAACTGTGAGCCTTGGGATGGAAAACATCAAAGCATCCACAATGAGGAACTAGTCAAAAGTTTATCATGTTTAACGAAACAAAATCATCAACCACAAAATTGAGTACATAAAAAATATTATTGTAATTTGCAATCCAACATTCAAGATAGGAACAGAAGAAATTATCTCTAGTGCTTAACCACAAATTCTTTTATAACATGAAATATAAAAAGGCTTTTCCAGCTAAAACAAGCATACGATGCTCCAGCAATCATTCAGTTTTGTTTATTTTAGTCATTATAATAAACTAATCATGGCAGCATATGGTGTGGTAACAACTGGCGACAAAAATTAAACAAAAATATTTTCATACAATGTTGCAGATAGATCTTATGGGCACAAGGACAACAATTAAAGAATGGAAAATGGCATCAAAAGAAAAAAAACATGGGCCACTTTCCCAAACATAGGAAAGCAAAGATGACAACAAACAGGCACAAAGCTTGTTGGTACCACCACAGAGATGCACTAAGTGCAGAAATGATTGTAAATAGGACCACTTGTGACTAGTGTAGGAAGGGCATATGCCATACTTGATAAAGTACACTATTTGATTACTTACTGTTGGGTGCATTTCTTGACCACTGAATCCAACAAAGTAACCATTCTCATCCCATCCTCCAAATGTGCCTACAAGCAACCATCATATCATCAAATGGACGAACAGTACGCTTTTTTTTTTGGGATTGCAGCAATGATCTACCAACCTGGATAATAATATCCGTAGTAATACATCCCTTGGTCCCCCATAGAAGCTTCTTGGTTCATTTCACTTTCCTTCACAGTACTAGCTGCATCACCCGAGGAAATGCATGATGTTGCATCAGAAGAACTTGCGTCTTTCCTATTAGGCTATAAGATTGGTGAAGAAAGGAATCAGGAAGTTGATGATAGACATAGAGCAACCAACCAACCAGAGAGCGAAAAAACAAATAAAGGTGTTTCTTATACGCTAAGACAAGCAAAATAGTTTATAGGGATAAGAGAATCTTTACCAAGTTGACGCAGCTTGCTTTCGTGCTAGCATCAATGCTCAAGTTCTTCATTGTTTCTTCCATAGCTGGATGATAAAAAAAAGTCAAGGCTTGCAAACCAAAATGCATATTTATCTTTAAAGATCATTCTCCCACGACTGATCTTTAAAATAAGCCAACCACAACATAATGATCAGTAAACATATCCCTGGTTCAATATCATGGAGCAAATAATTGCTTTTTCTGAACTCATCAAATCAACAGATCTCGAAACCACCACCGAAATCCGTTCCTCCACTTAGATCTGACTAAGTTTGTCAATTTTTAGCTCAGAACAAGATCCCTTTAACAACTTCTTGCTATTTCACCAACACAATTGAGCCAGATTACAGGAAGTGAGACATGCAACACTAAACCAAACCAATATATCTCGGATCCTTCAGCAATGACGCCATATTGTTGGTGTACCTGTCAAATAAATGAGAGTTAGCCGAGCTCTCACCATCGCTCTCAAGTCCCAATAATGGAAGGCGTCTAATTCTAATATCAGATTCCCACTTGCAATTTTCCCTGGTTTAATTATGAATTACCATTGCACGGAAGGCTGGGGAAACTTAATTTTAAGCTAAAAATGGTTCAACTTCCGACAAAAATCCTACTCACTCAGAGATAATTCTGCCACAGATTTTGTTTATCCTACAAACTCTGAAGGCTTTGCTCCTAGACAGTGATCTAACAGGATTCGCTCGGATCAGAAGTTTGAGACTAATGCACCGAAAAAAACTCGCAAATAGTTGCAGCAAAAGTTGAGTTTTATTTGGAAAAAGAAAGGTCTCGAAACAAACAAACTTAAAAACTTGAGAAATTTGATCCAACAGAGCCCGCGTAGATCAACTAGTATTAAAAAAGAATCAAAATGGAAAACAAAAACTTCTACTGAAGCCTCCATTAAACAGGAAATTTGAAAGAGTTAATCCAATAACTGATCACCGCCACAAAATTTCCAAACACAAACCCGTCTCAAAATTTGAAAAAAAAAAAGGCTACCAAACCCACCCACACTCCAAATCAAAAAGTTCCAAAAACTTCAGCGATCCAACAGAAAACACGCACACAAACACATACACGCATAAAGCATGCAACGAAACAACAGCAAACTTGCGAACATGACGAAATCATCCATCAGATGGCTCAGATCCATCTATCGATGGAGACAGTGATCAACGAGTGGATTTACGCGCGAGGTGCGAGGAGGATACGCTTCTGGAGCTCGCCCTTGGACTCCATGAGGCCGCACCACAGCTCACCGCAGAAGAACCCGGAGCCACGCGTGTCCTCCAGCTCGACGGGAATGGTGCCGGAAGCTCGCCGGAACACTCGCTTGCTCCGGCCGCCGCCGCCGGAGAAGAGGAGGCGAAGGTGTTGGGTTCGCGTAACACGAACGGCTCGGATGCGGCCACGTGGGGGAGGCCGGAGCGATCGGACGGCTGGAGAGGGGCGGGTGAGGGACTGAAGGGAGATGCTGCGACGCGGCCGAAGCGGGCTCCTGAAATCTACTGGTGGGGAGCAGCGGCTTCATGTTGTGCTGCCGTCGAATATTTGTAGCCTTCCACTACAAACTTTACCTTTTTTTTTTTTTCAAATCGAAAAGAAAGTAACAAAGAGAAGTTATTACAGGATTTTAGAAAAACAACTGTTTACTAGAAGATATTCTTTTAAAAAAAAATCTTTGCACTATATTATTTTTTTTCTAATCCTCTCGATCCCTGTCACTAATGCAGTTACTCCCCACCTCTTCTCCTCCTCTACTGCCACCACCGCACGTAGTTAGAGAGATGCTACCACCTCGCCATATTGTCACCCAACCACCGTCCTTCCATCGCACATCTTTTCTACAGTCCTATCTTCCACCGCTTCTACCCATGATCAATAGTGCACTGTCGCGCTGCCTCTGTCCATTACTGAGTCATTGGTGTCAAAAACTTAAGTAAGGTATTATATGAATTCTAAAGAATTAGATTTTAAAAAAAGAAATTTGATCCAAAGACGAAGACAAGCATATGTAAGGTAAAAAAAGATATCTCCTCGTTAGCAAAAAAAACTCAAAATTTTTGTGTAAAGTATACAAAATTCAAAAATAGCATTTATTTTATATGTATTTTATAAAAATGGGCCTGTCCATCTGCAATGTAATATAATTATTTAGATTTTAGGACCAGCTCCACCACAAGTGACATTGATTACTTTCAAACAAGCCACCTATCTCACCACGTGGCCAAATCCAAGCCTTCATCACAGCAGATCAAACGAACAACAAAAAGAGGTGACGCGGCTCAACCTTGAAGCAGTAAATCTATAGTAACGCTGAGTGAGTGAGTTGCGCTATAATTTTATAGATTTCAAATTTGAGTATAATTTTTTTAAATACTTGTCGAGACAAAATAGCTAATGTACTAATATTGTTATTTCTATAAGACCGTCTCCAACGCCGCCGCATCGAAGCTCTGACGGGCGGGCCCCACGCGGAAATATTAATGAAAAAATTCGCGCGAGGAGAGAGACACCGCTTCGCGAAGCGGCGTGCGCGAGGGTCTGACGAGTGGGCCCCACCGACGCCTCGTCCGCGAATCCCCGCGCGTTGGAGATCACGCGACGCCCGGTTACGCGTTTTGTGGGCCCCGCTTTCCCCGCGAGCGTGCGTCCCGTACCCTCGCAAACCCCGTACTGACAAGTGGGCCTAGTTTCGATTTCGGCCCACATGTCAGTGAAGGGGTATATGGTGTGGCTGTAGCCGATGAAATTGGTCAGCTCGTTTGGCGTGTTTTGTGCACCTGAGGCCGGATTTTTGGATCTCGCTGACGCGTGGGCCCGGTCAAATGGAGGGCCTACATGTAAGTCTCGGTTTGGTGTGCAAGCGGGAAGAACTAGCCGTTGGAATTTTTTCGAGCCGGTCCCACCTGTCAGCCACACATAAATTTAGCCGTTGATTTTCTAGCCGTTAAATTTAGCCGTTGCACTTATTTTATTCATTTTTGAGTGTAAAAATTCATTAAAAATCACAAAAAATTACCAAAAAATCTAGAAAAATTCTGTGTCCCTCCCACTATAAATATGAGAACACTTGACCTCATTTTCACTCAAACACAAGCACATACCATACACTTTCCACACTCTCATTCTCGCAATATTTTCCGAAATTTTTTTCAATGGCTAACAATCCCCCCGGCGGTTATGTCGATTGGTTTGGCGAACCAAATATTGATGATGCCAATACCGAAGAGCCAAACAGCCAAAATTCGCCTAGTTTTCAACCCCCACCCCCCCATACCCGATGTATTACCTACCATTGGGTCCACCCCCTCCATACGGCCAACCATATCCGTATGCATATCTTGAGCAGTACACGCCCGGGCATCCTTACGCACAACCCCCCTACGGCCTTTACGGTTAAAATCCTCATTTGGTCGGGGCTCCGACCATCCCTACAGAAATGTCGCCCCCGCAAGTACCGAGAAGAAATGATCGCTCGACCCCCTCATCGGATACCACCACTCCGAAGAGCACGCCCCCTCTCGTGATCGTGGACGACGACAACGCTGGACCGCCACGTAAACGAATGCTCTGGTCGCAACAGGACGACATGCGACTCGTAAGTGTTCATTTAAATATTAAATTTTGTTAACACATATTTGTTTCCCCGGTTTTATGAAAAAAAAATTTGAACAATTTTTATTTTTTTATCCAGATCAGTGCATGGTTGAATAACTCCATCGACCCGATCGATGGGAACAACAAAAAATGCAAGATGTACTGGTCGAAGGTCACTGAGGAGTACAACGCGACCAGTCCGTCCAATCGTAGACGAGACCTAAGGCACTGCAAAGACCATTGGCAAAAGAATAATAAGAAAATTGTTCAGTTCAATGGCATCTTTTGTAGGTTGAGGGATGCCTACGCAAGTGGTCGTTCAGACGACCAGTTGATGTCGCAAGCACGCGACATGTACAGGCAGGAGGTTGGACATCCATTCGTCCTGGAGCACTGGTGGAATGCCGTACGTGGTCAACCGAAGTGGTACCGAAGCTGCTTCGATTCTACGAAAAGGGCTCGCCTCGACGAAGAAGGTACTCACACGTCGTCGTCGAACAATGAGGATGTCCCCGTCGAGCTTCCACGACCGCAAGGGAGGGACGCGGCAAAGCAGAAGCGGAAGGGTAAGAGCAAACTGGGCCAGACATCATCGGCGTCCGACGAGACCCTAGAGCGCATCAGCAGAGCCAGCGCCGAGCTTACTAGTGTGGCCGACAAAGCCCTTGCTGTAGCTGATAAATTGCAGGGGATGGCCAAAAGTAAAGAAAATGCGTCATTTATGAAGTCGTTGACGAAACTACTTGGGATGGATACATCCCATTTCTCGGATGATCGTAAGGCGACGCATGCGGCTGCAGTAGAATACATGAACGAGCAGCTTAAGGATATGAAGAATAAATAGTACTCCGAACATTGTACTTTTCATTTAAAAAATTGTACTCGCACTATTAATTTAATTCGTTTTTGATTCACCTGTTCGTACTATGGTACGTGATTGGTACTTTTGGATTTTAACCGTTGGAGCTGACGCATCTGCTCGATGCCTTTGGATTTTAGCCGTTGGAGCTGAGACATCTGCTCGATTCCTTTAAATTTTTTTTTGTTATTTACAACAATTTTATTTTAATTTGTTGTCTTCGAATTATCTGAATTTTATTTTATCAATTTGTTAATGTGTAATAAATAATGTATGTGCGGGCCCCACGCGAAGCGCCGGTGGGTTGGAGAAGGGTGGTGCTTGAGAAGGTGCCTCGCGAAGCACCAAGCGAAGCGCCGGTGGGTTGGAGAAGGGTGGTGCTTCAGATGGTGCTTCGCATACGTGGCACAGAATATGCTGGAGAATATTCTGTTAAAGCGCCAAGCGAAGCGCCGGTGGGTTGAAGAGAGCCTAAGTCTACCACTACCAAACTATGATATTTGTCATCATAAAATAACTTCTGTAGAGACTCTTCTTATATAAGAGATTTGATTGAGAATCATTAGATTATGATTCAAAATCTTAGATAAATTATAATCAAATGGATCTATAGTGAGTCTCATACGATAGAAAATTTCTCCTCTACATGGGACAAACTGTCACCTATTTAAACAGTGAATTTGTTTTTTAAGATTTAACTAAAATAGAGGTATTTCTGAATTTTTTTAAAAAGTGCGATCATTTCTTAAAGATTAAGTTTTCAGGTACATGATAAAGGACTTTTAGAAAAGTATTTTTACACTACTCTAAAAAAAGTGTATAGATCGTAAAGTAAATAATGTTAAAAGTTGGAAAAGGCAGCAAACTACTAGTGAGTAGTAATCAACAACAGAGAATGCTTTGTACAACTAACAAAGGTGCATAAATCACTCGTTGCACATATCACATATTTTATATTACCAATACAATTCACATTTATATGGAGTTATATTGTATAAAATGAGAATATATAATTAATATGGCAACGAAGAGAGAAGCTCGCTGACATGCCAATATCACAATTGCTTACTACTCTCGGGTGTAGTTATTCTCATCTTGAATATACTTCTTAAATGAGTTGTAAATATTTCTTTTTTTCATCGTACATACTTATTTAGTAATATAAGATTATTCCATATATATTGATGCATACTTCTTCAACGGTTCACTATATATTTTTATTTATACCTATTTATTAGTACATACCAACAAATTTCTTGAATAATTCGTTATACCTCTTTATAAAAATAGTATATACTTATTTTTTGGTTATAATTATAGGTATATTAAATAAATATACTTTTCATACCGTGAATATACCTCTCATTTTATAAGTATACACATAGGAGAGTAGTGCCCACCCACCCACCCACCCATATATATATATATATATATATATATATACACACACTCATAGGAGTATGTACACCCATCATTCAAAAACACTATACATTTTTCTTGTTTGTAGTTTAAATTCTATTTTGGTTACTTAAATATATGTATAACAGTTTAAATGAAGTATGGATATACTTTTATAAAATGTAAGATATATTTTTAATAAATAATATACTAGTAGTTAAAAAAGTATGTATGTGTGTGTATATAAAACCAAAGAAATATTTAGGATAATTGCAATAAGTATCTGTAGTGTAATTTAAAAAAAGAAGTACATACTCCCGGGAGTATAAAAGTGTGTGCGTATAGTAGGACTAGTCTATACTTGATTATAAAATAATTAATTAGTTTATACGTGCCCTATCCACCATTGGATGGGTCTATCGTTCAACTTAATTCAATAGAAACACCCAATAACTAACAACCACCAAAACAGCATTAAAAAGCTTAGTTAAACCCAATCACACATCATGATGATGTCATCCCACCTTTGCCAACCATTTCCAGCCTAATTGGCCCACCTCCCTCTTTGTACTAGTCTTCAAAAATTTGCTATATTTTGTATGTCTACTTGCTACAGTTTGAACATATAGGTGACAAACGTGAACACAATTATAAATTAATCTAACATTTTAGGTATTTCACTGGTATCTTTTTTCCTCCATAATTATGTTATCTTTTATATAAAATTATAATTTTGTCATGCAATTGCTATACTTTATTTTTGGTATTGCTAAAACTCATTAATGGAATATATCAATATTTGTTGTTTTCTTTTTTCATAAATTTGTTACAATTTCTTATACAATTGTCACCCGTCATTTATGTAATATATTAGGTACCTCTGTTTGTAGAAAAATTGCTCCACAAATTTTTACCACAACTAAACAATCTAGTTGCTACTTACTACATATTGAAAATAAAATTACTATAGAATCCCTTTGTTATTTTACAAAGAGAGAATGCGACATATAAATAATATAATTGCTACACCTTCAAAAAAAAGTGATACATATTCTAATTTGCTATTATTCAATGAATAATTTACACAAATATCAAATCTCAGAGAAAAAATTATACAAAAAAATAAGTTTATATCTAACACAAGATATACTATCATTATCTTGGTCCACTGTGACATATGTTTCATTGATGTTGGAAATAGATGGATCAGTATGTGGATGCTTCATCGTATGCCACATTCTTCGTTGCTGCAAATCCAATGTACATTTATTATGAACAAATAATTCTGACTCACTAAATATGTATTTTCTATACATTATATAATCAGTTGCTATTAATAGAGTCAAAATCTGGTAAGAACTTTAAACATATGAAACAAATCTATACAAAATTTAGATTTAACACAAAATACATTATTATTGGGTTTCTCCTTGCTAGAAAAAGACTCTCAATGTGCTCAACATAAGTAAAAAGACATCACACCTAATAATTATCTCGTAACAACCAAAATTTCAAACTTACTACAACTTAAGTGCATAGTTGTTACATAGTATACAAAATGTTGCTATATGTAGAATTCTAATTCTAACGGAAATACAAAAACACATAAAACAAAAAATTTGCAAAAACTTTCAGATCTAACATAAAGAACATTACCATTGACTTACTCCACACCTAATGAAGCACACTATATCTGTTTGATGTGAAGAAATAAGAGAATGCGACACATAGTAGTATCAACAAGAGAGGAGAAAGTATCATTCGGCGATGTGGAAAAGATGATGGTTTGTGACAGTGTTGGAGCAGTAGATGGAGGTGTTACCATAGAGGAGGAAGATGTGTTGTTATGGAGAAACAAGAGACAGAAGAGGAGAGAGAGAGAGTTCTGTTGGAGAAAGATGTAGGTGGTTACTAAAACTACTAGAAAATATAGTGTGTGGATACTAACGGTGAAGAGATAACGATGTTAATTTTTTTAAATAATAGGTGGGATAGGGCGCAAATCTTGAGACATATGGATGGTAGATGAAGTACGTGGGTATATACTAGGAGTTTTATATCTAGATATAAACTAGCTATGCTATACACACACATACACTATGCTATATATAAAATCAAAGAAGTATCCAAAATACATTTATATAGTATAATTTAAAAGATAGGAGTACATACTCCTGTAAATATGAAAGTAGCTTCATATATATAAAGTGCAGCAACATGTGGTGGATAACCAAAATTAATTTTGTAAGATTTTGTGTAATTTGGAGCTCTCAACGAGAAATTATGGACATAAAAAAGAAAGGTTGGCCCAACAAGAACTGCAAACGAGGGGAGTCCATGGCATCGAAAATATCCAGAGAGGGGATTAGCTTATTCGTATTGCTACTAATGAAACCAAGTAAGATTCTAATTCCAATCAAAATTGAAGTTAGAAACAAAGTTGAAAAATCTGAGTTGAATACAAGAATGAGAAGGACATCAAATTATATATGCACACACACACACACACACACACACACATTTATATATATTTATATACAAGAAGATGATTCTATACTCCTAAGAGTATGTACTTCTAACATTCAAATGTACTATACATATTTTTTGTTTGTAGTCTAAATATTATTTTCATTACTTAGATGTATGTATCATATTTATAATGAAGGATGAGAGATATATATTTTTTCTAGGTTATAAGGTATACTTTTCATAAATAACAACTATATAACAAAAGAAGTGTTAATAATGAAGTATCTTATATGATTGCAAAGTTAATTATAAGATATATTTTTCATAAATAACAATTATATAACAAAAGAAGTGTTAATAATGAAGTATCTTATATGATTGTAAAGTTAATTATAATGTATATTTTTTCCAAAATAGTATAGAAGACAAATAAAGAAATATATATATGAAAAAAGTATCTATCATGTAATTTAAAAGACGGGAATACATACTTATGGGAATATAAAAGTAGTTTCCCACACACACATATAAGAAAATGATTCTATACTCTTAGGTTTATGTACTCCCAACTTTGAAATACATTACACACACACACATTTTACTTGTAGTCTATAGTTTTGGTTATATATAATATTTTTAATGAAGTATAGTATACATGTTTTGTATACTATATAGACTAGCAAATGGGAGGGGACGCAACAAAAAGGAACCTCAGTGATCGTAGTTGTGGAATCTTAGAATTCTAGGGTTTACTAAATTCTCAACAAGTACATAAATTTTTAAGATCTTGTGTATTAGATGAATTATATCTTGTAAAACAATGTTTGACCAAAGAAATATTTCCATAATTTTGTATGGTATCACCTTTGTTTCTTCTTGTCGCCAAGAGGTTGAACGTGAGGACTTGAGTTTGAGATATGAACACAAAGAGTTCTCATTTTCATATCCCATGAGATTTATGATGAGGGAGTATGGTCTAGTAAACTTGGTGTACCGTTCTTGGATCCACCCCTACTCAGAACACATCAAGAGCGGAGTCAGAATTTTCAACTATGAGTAAAAAAAATGGAGTACAAGGTCAATAATAACAAACATCTTGCAAAAACTAAGTGTTCAATTTACATGTGTCCATAACCCTTTTCCTTAAGTATACATGTAAGCAACACATAATTAAAGGGGTTTTGAGAAAAGAAATTGATCATTTGATCCTTACTTACTTCCCATCAATCCACCCTAGAAGACTTTCATGAATATCATAAAGAACACATATCATAGAAAATAAAATACACAACAACATATAGAAAAAGACATGCAAGCTTGGATATACAAATGATACAAATACAATTTACTCTCAGACCACGGATGCTGCATAATGTCAACTCATGTTGCAAAATGTCTAATATTCATAAATTCAACTTCGGTAGCAATATTAGTTAGTTGATCACACATCTAAATGTCCTACTTTATACTCCATTGTGACATACTCTTGCACTTGTTTTGGTTCGAATAAGGCATAATTCACACCATTATCCTCCTCTTGAAAAAGAGTTAGGACTGGACTGTGGATAGCCTGTAGAAGAAACACAAATTTTGTTCGTAGAGTATCCGCACCCAACATGCATGGTGTTAAGTGCTCACCGCTCATATGTGCGATAGCCTAATATGGCAAAAGGTGTGGATCAAAACAGAATTTATACTTTTAAAAAAAAAATAAATTCAAGGTGAGGATTGTTTTTCCGGTGGTCCAAACAATGAAAACAAAAGCAAAAAGGAAAGGCCCAAATGCATTTTCTAGACTTATTTCTGTATAGTGTTCCTAATTTCTCATAAGCAAATTTATACTATACAATGAAAATGGTAATGTTGTACCATAATTATCTTGTAGAAATAATATTCAAATTTCAAAGAATAATTTATACTAGTGTTCTCTAAACTTATGTCTTTGCTTTGTTTATATCCATGAATTTTAAGATTAACTCGGATAGGTCACTAGACTTACTTTATTGTACAACTTTAGTGTATTATTTGTCAAAAATAATGGAGAAATGATGCGTCATACTATATAAACCTCCCAAAACATGGCGCGAGATGTGCCTTGCCATGTAAACACACAACATTGCCTAAAAATATAACATAGTGCCAGGTGGTATTGGTAATGATGGGTAAGCGCATTCTCCAAGTACATGTTAAATAGGTGCTTAGATGATATCTGGTTGAGAGATGCTGCATGTGGGCCCCATCACTCATACCAACATGTGGAGTTGACGCAAAGTGATGTGGTTTTGAGGCTCTTTATCTAGCATCACATACCACCCTCTAATATCATGCTCGTTTTGTTGACAAGTGAGCTCAATTTTTTTATGATCATGTCTATCAATTAAACTGATGTGAAGGAGAATAGATGTGCAAAATAATGCATGTGAGTTCCACAAACCGTATCGGATCAGTGTTAGGCAGCCTCACATGTGCACTCACCCGTGCATCCCGGCTCATGTCACTAACAGGTGGGTCTAGGAGTGGGAGTCTACTTGTCAATTAAAGAGAAACAATGATGTTTAAGGTCTGATTTTTTTGTCAGAAAAAAAATTGTGTCTATCATGACATGAAATAAACAAAATTATTGAAAATAGTGTCATTTCAAGGTTTTAAGGAGCTTCTAAAATAATATGGCACATTTTTCTCTTTCTAGAGCCCATTTAGAGCTGTTGATGATTGCCTTTGGGGATGTCCTAACACAAATCTCAGCTGATCTCCAATAAACAAGGGGCTAGTTCGAATGATTTTACAAAAGTTGGTGCTTCCATGGGTAACGAATCCAATTTGAGTATTTGACATCAGGGAACTAAAAAGAATCATCAAAGTTTCCCTCGAGACACGATGGGAACATCGAGTTGATTAGGAGAAGATTGGGAAATTTGTCCTAACCGGAGGTGGTGCAATATGCAAGAGTATTGCCGGTGCGGTGGGCAAGGGATAAGAAGAATCGTTGTCATTTGGCAAGACAAGACCCAAGAGGACCACACCATACAACTATGAAGTATGAACTCATTCTTTGGTGATCCCCGAAAAAGATCCATCGTGCAAGTGACAATCTAGCCCATGCGTGCATTATAGTTTATACAAGTAGCGAGCAAAAAATTCCTATATTAATCATAACAAAAGTAAACGTTTCAAATGATAAAAGAAGGATTTCAGAAAATGATTTCGAATTTTTAGAGACTCCAGACATGCAAATAGTCTGACTCATGTCACTTTAGCCTCTTTAATAAAACTCGATAAAGGAAAAAAGAAGGGTGTAATAGTTACCCATCCTTGAACTATAGAGGAGATTTTATTAGCTTTTGATCTCAAAAGGAGCGACTGGTGACTAGACATGAACTAGGAGGAGCATTTTGCATGATGCTCCACTTGCAATGAGAAAAGAAAGGTTAAGTAAAAGAGGAAACAAAAGAAAAATTTAAAGTGAGGGTATTCTTTCCTATCTGGGTTGACACTTGCAAAAGAAACTTTGGAATGATATGATTCTCTTCTTAACCTACTATGATCTTCTAATTTTTAAAAGGCTCTTGAAATTCATTGGCTTTTGCCAGATAACCATGTAGTATAACCCAATTATATTTTTTTTCTATAGTTATCGTTTATCGAGATAGTTAAAATTCCTTTGATTTTATCAACAAAACAACACTTTTACTTAATTTCATTTTAGACTAAAAAAAATATCTCATTTTTATTAGGTATGGAGAACTACTACTGATTGTAAAAGAGATATGTTAAATCAAATATATAATGTGTTTATTAAATTCACATTAGGTAGAGCAAGATGGAGCAAAAATAGTGAAAGAATTTCAACTAATCATCTTATCAGTGTTGGAAAAAACATTTTTAGAGGTGGATCAAAGTGGATGCTGTAAGAATATTTTTATAATTCTTAGTGGTTCATGTAATTATTGAATTAATTCTAATAAAATTTGGTCAAAATAGTACTATGGTTCTTAGACTCAAAAGTATCATAATTATGAGATTTTAGAGCGTCTCTCTTTTAAAACAGTATTTACAATTTATTGTGTGTATGTACTAAAAGTTATACATAGTTTAGCAAAGTTAATCATGATTAACTTGTACAATTTTCACATGTCTATAGTAGTTACATGGGTCAATGCATTGATGTCTGCATAAGTGTTATGTCGTGCACAGTGCACGCCGATGGCCATGCATGTGGTCAGTTAATGTCCCATGCACCAATTAAAAGTTGACTGCTGTTATTACTAGTTAATTAATGTCTTAACCGATGCATGCAGTCGCCCACGTAACGATGCATTCCGTGTGAAGCGTCGCATTGTTTCGGTGACAAACTGCACCTTGTACACTATAAATACTGTGGTTTCTGATCCATTTAACAGTGAAACAAGAATATACATGCACACAGTCAAACTACATATATAGCTTATGATCAAAAGGGAAAAGTAGAGACAAGAAATCATCGCCTAAGCGAGGAATAAGTTATGAATCAAAATAATTGTAAAGGGAACAAATTAAATTGTTTCAGTGAATCAAATTAGTGCTAAAATGATTTTTGGAATCAAAATTCGGCCTTCAGACGAAAGACAAATGCCACCGAGTATACTCACGGAAACTCTCTGACTTCAAACCCGCCCTTATGAACTATTAAATATCTAAAAGTACAAACAAAAAACCGATAAACTAGTGCTGTCACCCATAACAAACTATAAGAGAGCCAAGAATCATTTACAGATTGGCTTATCAAAAAAGCCTTAAAGTTGAAAACCTCGATCTCAACATATCGATGGGTAGAATTCTCTCAAGCATCCTTTCATTTCTTTATAATGTAGCAAGGCATATAGAATGTCATATCTTCTCTGTTGGATTTCTTTTATCGTCATGAAATATATTTGTCTCTTTAGTCAAGTGTACTAGCATCACCTTTCTTCGAAATTCCTTTTCTGTTCATAGAATATATTTCACCTCTTTTGGACCATTCATTGATATGTTCATGTTGTAATGATGTTACAACATGTAACTTCTTGTATTTCATGTGGCAAGATTACCCTGCAATTGAAAGTGGCAAACAGAGACTGAGGGGAAATTGACCCAATGCATGCCACAACACAATCCAACCAAACGTTGGTTTTGATAACATCTATGACACGCTAAATATATTAAATCTAAAGCCATATTGATTTTTAGATTTTTGTCCTCAATTTATCGGAGAGTGTTAATTCGATTGAATCATAGATTCATTAAACATTACAATGACTTCTCATATTATAATTTTTTGAAAGAAAATATTACACTTCAAATATGACTAAACACATACACAATTAGATTTCTTATAGACCAAATTGTAGTGATATATGAAAATTATGCTATTGTAACAAAAAAATCTAAATCACTGAAATTTCGATTGAACAATCAAGAGAGGAAAAGGCATAGTATTTTGTTTCTCTACCTTTGCTATACAAAAGGAATAGGATCCCAATCCCCTCTTGCTCTGGATGCATGTTTGGCTCCGTGTCATCCTAAGGCATGTTGCCGTGTATTGAGAGGATTCAAATGATAGCAACGTACCAATTAAAAGCTGCATGCCGTGCCCTTTAAACATTCGAGGATGTTACTTCTTACAACTGATTTTAAGACCACGCACCTCACCTCACCGTTTTTTTTTTAAGTTGAGTACCTTACTTAACTAACAAACAAGCATCTGATTCTTGTACGAAATTCTATATCCCTTGTTCGCAATGTACACTTGTTTCGTTGTTTGTACACATTATTTTTTTAGTTGTGTACCCATTAAATTAAAATAAAACAAAATAGTCAATTCCTAAATAATTATTTTTAGGTTTTGTTAATGGATAGCATGGTATGTGGGCCTATCTTTCTATCCAATCCAGAAATTTTGGTTGTCACCCAATTAATGCTCTATATCTATATAGTATAGTTGTGTGGATTGATTTCTTTGTCGTGTGGAAGAGTAATTGTCTCGGTGGCAGATGGTGTTCGCATATACTCTCTCACTTTTAACTACCTCCTTGTTCGACCACAAACTATTAAGTTGTGAAAGGTTGATTGTCTCAGTAGCATATACCGTATTATTTGTATATACTCTCTCGCTGTTAGCTATCTCATCATTTGTTCACAAATCACCACTTGTCAAAGTTCTTACAACGTGAAGATCAAGCCATCCTTGTGGTTGTGCATGTGTATCCACACTCAAACATATCAGGTAGTTATCTGTTTTTTATATTGTATACACTTTTTTTCACCCTTGGATTAGACCTATGTTTTTAAATCTAATTCTCTAGAGTTCACTTAATCCCCTCTTTAACTTTTCCAATAGTTAGAGGAGGGGTGGCGAGACAGCGGTGGCACCCATTGACACGGTTGGAAATGATTAGAGGTGGCGGTCGCGGAGAGATGAGTGATGGAAGGATGGTGGTTGTGGTGGTGAGGTGATGGTGGCTGGTGAGGAAGAAGGGAGAGAGGAGGAGACTAGAGAGGGAGGAGAGAAGAAGAGAACATGAAAGATGAGGAGAGATGAAAAATGAAAAATGAATTTAAATTTATATATTAGTTTAGATGTTATAAGTTTTAAGAAAAAACATATCCTTTTCTTAATATTTTGAACATATATCAAGATAATCACTAGAAATTGTACATTTCATTGGTAAATTATACAGGCTTTTTCTGTGTAATTTTTACCTCTATTTTAGGAAGCAGCAGAATATGTGTATACTGACTTATTGGTTAAAGCATGTATTTGGAAGGAGTAGACCAAGAAGAGGCCATGAAATCAAAGTCATACTACTTAGCTACCATTTAGTTGGCATATATCTATTATTGTTAGTAAAATATACTAACATGTTAATTAAAATGTCCGCAACTCGTGAGTTATGAGGTCAGCTAATTTCATTGGTCCCAATGTTCAGTTCGCCACTGTGAATTGCAGCCATTTTTTTTTTTTTACAAGAGGACACATCACTGCCGTATGCTCACTCCACGCTTAATTAGTGAGAAACTCTTAAAGAACTCAAGAAAAGCCTTGGGATGTGTCTGGTATATGTAATCTTATATTCTTCCTAATTCTAAGATTCTCCACAATTTGATTCTTAATAATCCTTAATCTTACTTAACAATATTTGATATATTCTACGAAGATTACAAAATAGTTCTTTGACACCTCAAAAATATTAATTATTAATTATTAATTGAATTGATCAAGATTTAAAAATTAGGATGTAAAAAGATTCTAAATTTTGATATCAAAATTTAAAATTGTAAAATTGCAAATTTCAAATTTAAAATTTTAATATAATTAGAATTTTCTAAAATTGAAATTTGAGTTTAAAATTTAAATTTTCAAATCACAATATTTGGAATTTTTAAATTTTAAATTTAAAAATGTTAGATTTGAAATTTCATGATTCCAACTCAAAACTTAAAAGTTTCAATAATCAAATCCTAAATTTGAAAATACAAATTTGTAAATATGAGATACAAAATTAAAAATTTAGAAATTAATTTTTTAAAATATCAAGTTTGAAATTTGAAATTATGAAATTAAATTTTAAATATCAAAATTCAAAAGCCCCAAGTTTTATTTGGATTTTAAGATTTTTACCTATAATTTTGAAAAGTATACTTTGAAATTGCTGATTTAAAATTTTTAAATATATCATGTAAATATAAGTCAAGATTACCGAAAAGTGATTAGGTGATGATAATTTGTTATAATCTACTTACACTAGTAACCTTGAATTACCATATTAGATTATCATGTGAATTTACGAAACAATATAATCTTTAGAATTACAGAAGAAAGATTGGGCGATCCAACTTTACGAAAACACGAGTTTATTTACTATTTAGCGCTGACCATCTTAAACTCCAACGTTGGTTCCTTAAAAGAAATAAACCACGGCGACAAGTGGGCCGTAGAACCTTCAACCATAGTAAGAAAGCCCAGAAAGCCTCCCAAAAAAATAAAGAAAAATATAATAAAAAAGAAGCCCAGCAAAGCCATTTATCCGTACTTTCCCAGCCCACCTGTCAGTCCGCGAGACCCCAAAACCCTAACCTCACCACCTTCCTCTATAAAAAGCTTCCCCACGCGCCTCCCCCTCGATCCCTCGCATCCGCGCCGCCATCTCCGCGACCTTGCCGCTCTCCGCCGCCGCCGCTCGCCGCTCGCCGCTGACGCTTCCCACCCGTCGACGAGATGGTACAACGCTTCTCCTCTTATCTCCTTTCGTCTTGGTGCTGCAACGTTGTAGCTTTTGCGGATGGTCTGCGTAGATCTGTGCGATATTGGAGTATATGTTCGATTGTTTACGGGTTGTATTCTGTCTATAATGCTCGAAATCGTAGTACTTGTCGGGTTGAAACATGGTTGCGGCATTTAGGTGTGTAGTGATGAGTTCGTTGAACTCTGTGTGTGTGTGCGTGTGTGTTTTTTTCAGAGATGGACTCTTTGTGTTGTTGTGATTAGATTGCTATTGTGATCCTTTGCATGCCACGCAAATGACTGGTTTTTAACGGGCTGTTTAGCAAGGGGAAAAAATGACTTAGCCCCGGTTTAGTCAGAAACCAAAGCGTTTTACAACCATTTCTGTATTACAAGAGCAAAAAGATTGATGAGCAATACAGCATATGGAGTCATAGACAGTGTGTAACAAGCTCCCTACTATAAGCTGTTCCTTTAGACAAGTTACAAAAAAAAAAAAAGGAATACGAGAACAGCATTGCTCACATCTTGGCTCCCAGACCACTGACCTGCACATTGCTCTGTTTAAGATTAACACTTTAGCCAATATGTCCTATCTGTGAATTCAGCAAAACAACTGACCGGGAAAAGAAAGTTCTTCTGTTTAAAATTTCTTGAGTTCCTCTTATAAGCCAATATGTCCTATCTGTAACACATTTCTTTGTTTAAGATTAACATTTCTCTGTTTAAGGTTAACCCCCACAACTCTTAAGACCTGGTGAACACAAGAGCTTATGAATCATATGGCAAATGCAATAAACTCTGACCAGCATTCAATTTGCCCAAAGCTTTTTATAAACAAAGCCCCTAGCTTGGGTTAACTCATTTGAATTTAATACTAGAAATCGTCAAACCAATGGTCTGAAATTAATTTTTTTTTATTTTTTTAAGGTTCGCTTGTGGTTGTGGACCCTATAAAACCATAATATTAATTTTTTGGAAAGGTGTACTAAGGATAAGCTTATACTCTGCACATTCAGGGCATTCACAATTAGATAGGATGTGTTACATTTGCTGAGTATGAATAGGTTTTAGTTGCAGTCATGTTGGTAATAGTATTGTGGAGAACTCATTGGGAATTTTTAGAAGATATGGTACCTTTGGTTAGCTCTTTTGTAAAAAGTATTAGTTCTCAAGATACTGATTAGAGATTTTGCTAGGGCCTGTTTGGATTGCTTGTTTTCACCCTAAATGTTCCTGAAATTCCAGCTGAATTGAGAAAACATGCTAAGTCAGAATTGTGTTTGTAGGAAAGGAACTTATTAGTGAATTGAGAAAACATGCTCAAACTATTGTTTTAGCCTTATGGTTGGGGATAATAAATGACTATTAGTGTGCCTTTTTCTACAATGCTGTTTATCATATGTTCTTGTACAACCTATCCCTCCCTTGTGTGATATAGCCAGATGCCAACCGTGCAATGTCAAAGTCACCTCCATTGGTGAGGTCTAGTCGGTGAAAATTCTTAATTTTCAATGGTTTAATTTTTCATCCCACAAATATTTCCTAGGGTTTGGACAGAAGTGTGTGTTTTTCCATTTGGATCTAAAGATTTCCATTTGAACATCTAAGGTCTTTCTTGGGTCATGTATGTCTGCTTGCAAATTCTTTTTGAAAATATGATGGCAGTTTTAGAAAACTTGTCTTAGTTCTTTGCGCATCTACATAGTTTTTGGGATGTTATTTGCCATCAAAGCCATGATACATTAACTTTCCAAGAGCAACTGGTAAATTATATTGGACAATGTTGGTGAGCAGTGATGTAATTTGTTTTCTTTGTAATGTCTACCCAGACGAAGCGCACCAAGAAGGCTGGAATTGTTGGCAAATATGGTATGAACTTCTCATAATTAGCTCATATTTCTCATTTGTATTTTTATTGCTATAATTTAGCTTGAATTTCATCCTCTACATTGTTATAGGTACTAGGTATGGTGCCAGTTTGCGTAAGCAAATCAAGAAGATGGAAGTCTCTCAGCACTCCAAGTACTTCTGTGAGTTCTGTGGAAAGGTATACATATATATTTAAGCTTCGTTTGGTAGAGTTTTAGCTTTAATTTAAAAGCTGTCAAAAGCTTAAGTCCTTTCAAACAGGATGCAGCAGGTGGCAGTGGGGCTTCTCAGAGAAGTATAAACCCATTTTAAACTGAGAAGCACTGAGAAGCTTAAACTCCTCCCTCAGCTTCTCTGAGAAGCCACACATGGCAAATGCTTAAGCCCATCCAAACTGGGCCTTAGCCTATCTTGTGCTTTTGCCTGATTTCTTTGTCTTATTGGTCAACGTGTAAATAGTTCAATGCGTAACAATGTAGTTTGCACCTGTCAATGAGGACCTAGATTCCTGCTGCATAACAATGTTGTCCATGATATGTAGCATTATTTTTTCTCCAGTCTCCATGTCACCAATTCTAGAGTAGTTCCAGTGCAAAAAAAAGCCATCTTCATCTACTAGTGACTTGTGCTCAGTGAATTGGTCTTTGCTGTTACAGTGATCTTATTTTTGTTATACCTGTACATCTCTTCTCTATGTTGGCCATTTGTCTGTTTCTCACTATTTTCTTAGCCATGGCTTGTGTGGTGTTATACTCTCTTATTCTTGTTTAAATCTGGTGAAATTATCTTTGAACTGTATCTATGATATGCAAAATGTGAATGGAAAGGCACGTTCTTTTTTATGTTAATTCCGGCTGTGCTGCATGCTCTTAGGTGTTCGTCTAGTATAGCTGTTGCATTTCCATAATTGTCTCGTTGCTTGCTTTACATTCTATAACTTACTTTGTGCCTTCTTCACAGTTTGCTGTGAAGAGAAAAGCAGTTGGAATTTGGGGATGCAAGGACTGTGGGAAGGTCAAGGCCGGTGGTGCTTATACGATGAAGTACATTCTTATTGCTAACTCTCTGCCTTTTCCCTAAGAAATGACCCCGTAAAAAATCTCGTCTGTTGCTAATATTGTTATTATGTATCTGCAGCACTGCTAGTGCGGTCACTGTCAGGAGCACAATCCGTCGCTTGAGGGAGCAGACTGAAGCATGAGTGCAGTCAGTGTCTTGAGGAATCATGGGGATTTTTGGTTGAAATCAAAGCCTGCAAATCACTATCTTACCTATTTAGCTAAAAAAACACCTTGTGTTATTTTTAATCTTTGCATTTTAGGTCCTTAAAAGTGTGTCGCTACTGTTTTGACTTGCTCTCTGTTGCAAAATTGATCATATTCGCACTTAGTTTGATGCTATATGTTGTGGTATTCATGATATAAGCAACGTCATAGCTTTTTTATACCTCCAGGTTATGATTCTTGGCGCATCTTGTGTTCTCAGTACTAAGCTTATGATCTATACTGTTAAGCTGATTGAAGCATTCGACACATTTGTTTAAGATAATTCAGCGCGGCGCGGCTCTGGCATGCGCTTGGTGCGAGCGGGTGCTGCGCGCGGGCCTCACTGCTTGCTTTGTGCCTTGAGTCACCTATGCGTTTCGTTGCATGCGGCTTGGCGGGACATGCCGCCCGTGGCACGTGGTTTAGGGCGCAGGTGCGTGCAGGCTCATGAACAGTTGTGGGTGTGTCCGGGTGGTTTGAATGTTTTCTTTTTGTGTATTGTGTTCTTTTCTCCATAATTTCAGATCTTTTGTGATTTGTATTAAGTATTCTAGTTCAAACTTTATAGATAATGAAAGAGAACAGGGGAAAAATAAGTTGCATGTGTGTGCGCGCTCACCACTGTTATGACACTAGCAATTGACATGTGGGTTTATTGTTTATGACCTGTTCTTCACCGAGTTTTTTTTACTGTTAACCCAGAATTAAAAAAAAATTTCGAAATTAACCCACAGTTGCGAAAATTTGCAATATTGATCTGCCACATCAGCTTGTCGAGCTCCCAGAGCTCGACAAGCTGCGGCAGCCTCTTGTCGCGCTCCCCAAACACGATAACAGTGTGTTGTCGCCGGTCCGGAACACGACATGTCTGCCACAGTTGTCGCACCTGGAGCATTCAACAACTTAAAAGATTTTTTGCGAAAACGGGGATTCGAACCCGGGCCAGAGAACACAGCAGCGAGCGCACAAACCAGTTGGCCTAAGGAACTTATCTGTTGTATAAACACTGGACATTTTAATATTGTGTATCTTCTTGTCGAATTGTGGAAACTCGACAAGCTGCGGTCCCCCCTTTATTTCCCTGGTTCAGTGGTCCAGTACACACTCACACACACACTCATTCAAAAAAACAGAACAACCAGCAGTTCACACACACACATTTGTAAAAACTCCGTCCTAGATCTAGCAAAATCCGTCCGATAAATTTATCCAGTGTAGAAGAGAAAGTTGTAGAGAATTGCGAGTTCTTCGAAAAGAGGTAAATTTTTTCGAAATGCATTTAAGATTCTGTTAATTATGTTGCTAATGACGTGATTAGGGTTTATATTTATGTTTATGTGTATATAAGAGTAGGTATTATGTTGTTTTTAGAAATATGTTTAGGAAATATGTGCATTTGTATATATGTTTGTAAAATAGATTTTTTTAAATGTATGTGTGTATGTATGTTTGGAAATGAATGTGTATATGTTTGAAAATAGGGGTTTATAAATGTATGTGTGTGTTTGAAAAATAGATTTTAGAAATATATGTGTGTATGTTTAGAAAAATAGGGTTTTTAAATGTATGTTTGTATGTTTGGAAAATATGTTTTTGAAATGTATGTGTGTATGTTTAGAAATATATGTGTGTATGTTTGAAAAAATAGGGTTTTTAAAAATATGTTTGTATGTTTGGAAAATTGGTTTTTGAAATGTATGTGTGTATGTTTAGAAATATATGTGTGTGTATGTTTGGAAAAATAGGGTTTTTAAATATATGTGTGTATGTTTGGAAAAATAGGGTTTTTAAATATATGTTTGTATGTTTAGAAATATATGTGTATATGTTTGAAAAAATAGGGTTTTTAAATATATGTGTGTATGTTTGGAAAAATAGGGTTTTTAAATATATGTATGTATGTTTGGAAAAATAGGGTTTTTAAATATATGTTTGTATGTTTAGAAATATATGTGTGTATGTTTGGAAAAATAGGTTTTTTAAATATATGTGTGTATGTTTGGAAAAATAGGGTTTTTAAATATATGTTTGTATGTTTAGAAATATATGTGTATATGTTTGGAAAAATAGGATTTTTAAATATATGTGTGTATGTTTGGAAAAATAGGTTTTTTAAATATATGTGTGTATGTTTGGAAAAATAGGTTTTTTAAATATATATGTGTATGTTTGGAAAAATAGGGTTTTTAAATATATGTTTGTATGTTTAGAAATATGTGTGTATGTTTGGAAAAATAGGTTTTTTAAATATATGTGTGTATGTTTGGAAAAATAGGGTTTTTAAATATATGTTTGTATGTTTAGAAAAATATATGTTATTGTTTGTATGTTTAGAAATATATGTGTATATGTTTGGAAAAATAGGGTTTTTAAATATATGTGTGTATGTTTGGAAAAATAGGGTTTTTAAATATATGTTTGTATGTATAGAAATATATGTGTGTATGTTTGGAAAAATAGGTTTTTTAAATATATGTGTGTATGTTTGGAAAAATAGGGTTTTTAAATATATGTTTGTATGTTTAGAAATATATGTGTGTATGTTTGGAAAAATAGGGTTTTTAAATGTATGTGTATTTCATTTTAGAAACTATGTGCACACAATAGAAAATATAAAATTAGGTTATTTTTAATTGTGCACATGCATACTGTATGTCTAAAAATTAGGTTTTGGACATATATGTGTATGTATTTAGAAATTATGAAACTAGGCTATTTTCAATTACATGCATGCATGCTCTATGTTTAGAAATTATGTTTTTTAAAATTAGGTTATTTTTAATTGTGCATATGCATACTCTATGTTTAAGAATTAGGTTTTGTAAAATATATATGTGTATGTATTTAGAAATTATGAAACTAGGTTATTTTCAATTACATGCATGTATGCATGATCTATGTTTATAAATTATGTTTTTCAAATGTATATGTGTATATATGGTTTTAGGATCTATGTGCATGTGTGTAATGGTGTCATGTTATTTACGCGTGAGATGAATGTGTGTAGGGAATGGATAGTCCGAACAAAATTTCCATATTTTATGGTGACGGCATAATTCGTGAGGGGCAAAGTGGGGTTGATATGAGTCGTTGCCAGTATGTGACGGGCGAGCTGAGTGTACATAACACCTCATTTCTAGACCTGAATTTGTGGATCCTGAATATGTTCGGGAAGCGGCCTCGCGATGAAATGGCTCTAATCGAAGGGCTCATCGTTCGTGAGGTAGATAATGAGCCATACTGGGTGCTGTGCGAAATTAAAGGGAACAAATCTTGGAGTTCTTTTATTCGAAGAGTGGAAGACCCCCATGGCGGACTGCTCGGCCAGTTCGCGATGTATGTGCAGTTCTGCAACGTACGAGCAGCCGAGAGTGCGGTGGAGGGTGAGCCAAGCGTCATGCCCGGTCCTGCGAGATTCAGGGCTAGCGAGTGGTCGGATGTATTCTGCCATACTCGCGTAGATGTGTGCGAGGTACTGGATTGCCTTCCATCAGTGTCCGACGAAGATGATTCGACGGACTCGGAGGCATCCGATGGCTCTGATGACGATACTCCTGGTCCTCCGCAGGAGTGGCTAGATCACTCAGCATACAGTCAAGCTGTGTTGCCAACGGATCAGGGTTCGAGGTGGTCTTTCGAGCACGGTGGCTTACAAGTAGAGCAGGAGTTTCAAAGCAAGGAAGATCTGAAGAATGCCGTGGCGAGCTGGTCCCTCGCAATTAACAGGCAATATAAGGTCGTCAAGTCAAACCCCAACCTTTTTGTAGCAGCCTGTGTAACAGCAGGCTGCCCATGGAAGATTCGTGCGATGCGGCCGAAGGACGACATCGGTTTTGTGGTGACAAGGGTTACCGCACACACATGCCTGCTCACGGAGGCGCTGGACAGACACAGGAACCTGACGTCGGCGTACGTCGGTAATATCATCCAGCCGGCTGTGCGAGAGAACATTTCGATAATGCCGAGAGAAATAATGAAGCAAGTTGCCGATATGTGTGGGTACACTATAAGGTATGGAAAGGCCTGGAGAGCAAAACAGAAGGCAATTGAGGGCATGTTCGGCACATTCGACCACGGCTACAACAATGTGATGCGGTTGCTGTGCAACATCGCTCAGACCAACCCAGGCACATTTTTAGATTTCTTCGATCAGCCAGCTACACGTCGAGATGGTAGCCCCATACAGAACACTCGGGTACTCCGTCGATTATTCTGGTCATACCGCCAGTGCATCGAGGCATTTGCTTATTGTCGTCCAGTCATATGCGTGGATGGTACGTTCCTGACTGGAAAGTACAAGGGCTGTCTCCTCATTGCTGTTGCTGCGGATGCTAACGACCAACTGCTTCCATTGGCGTACGCCATCGTCGAGTCTGAAAACTCGGAAAGTTGGTTGTGGTTTCTGGTCAACGTGAAGCGGGCGGTTGTTGGTGATCGAGAGAAGGTGTGCATCATATCGGACCACCACCGAGGGCTGCTCCATGCCATTGAGGTAATGCGCGGAGCCCCAGATGCTCCGTACAAATGGGAGGACGTGCGCAGCCGTTGGTGCATGCGGCACATTGCAGCAAACCTTTTCACACAATTCCGCAGTAAACAGATCATGGATTTGTTCAAGCGGCTGTGCATGCAAAATCAACCGAGGAAGTTCCAGGCTGTGTTCGACAAATTGGAGGCGCTGACAGTGAAGTACTCCACGAGGAGGGCCAGTAATGCTGCCGATGATGTGAACGTCAGCAAATTTTCCCAATGGATTCAGGACAAGGACATCGAGAAATGGTCCTTGCTGCACGACGAAGATGGCGCCAGGTTTGGGATAATGACGACGAACCTTTCAGAGGTGTGCAATTATGTGTTGAAGGGAGTCCGGTGTTTGCCGGTGACTGCTATAGTGGAGATGACATGGTACCGCACAGCCGAGTACTTCAACAACAGAAGTGTAGCCGCCAAAACGCTAGTCGACGATCCCATGAGAACCTTGCCAGATGTTGTGCAGTCGTACTTGACTGCCCGCATAGACAAGGCCCAGCGGCACGAGGTGACAGTTATAAACAGACTGCACCAAATCATTCAAGTCCGCCTTCGGCAGAAGAACGTGAGCGGCCAACTGAGACCTGGACGGGTGCACGAGGTCATTCTTGGGGATGTCGCTGAGTGCTCATGTAACAAACCGAAGCTACTGCACAAGCCCTGCTCTCATGTCCTTGCTTCATGTGCGGCGCTCGGTGTGAGCCCTGCGCCTTACCTTTCGGAGTACTTCAGCCTCGACAACCTTTCAAACACATGGAGTGGCGTGTGGAGAGTTTTTATGACGCTCGGTGACTACAGAGTTATCCCTGCTGGCGAGACTACCTGGATCCCAGATGTAAATCTAAAGCGAACGGGTCCAGGGCGACGGAAGACACGCCGAATACACAATGACATGGATGAGTCACAGGGGGGTAGCTCACGAGCTAGGAAATGCTCGATCGGTAGGCAGCCCGGACATAGCAGGAAGGATTGTTTGAATGCACCCGGACCATCGACATAGCCTTGTAATAAACTTTGTAATATGCTTATCATTTGCATCGGATTGTTGTAATCTGTTTGAAACCTTGTAATATGATTCATGTTATGTTACTTTCATGTCGTGTGCTATCCATGGGTATGATACTTTCAATAACGGTTCCCGATGTATGTTATGTTACTTTCAATAATGGTTCATGTTTTATGTTTTGACAGGCATGGCTGGCGGAGATAGAGATCTTCCTGAGCTACTGAGCAGTACATGTGATCGTGGCCATCGCGGCCGCATCTTGTCCGAGGGCGGGGACTTGGAGCCGCTGGTAGTCCGTGCTCCCTTGGAGTACTGGCCTCTGCATGAGGGCTATATCCCCATCCTGCGGGCTGCAGGTTTATTGCCGTTCGCCCGTATGTTGCAGATAGGTCAGCATCTCACACTGGACAGGTCGTTGATCACCGCATTGGTAGATCGATGGCGTCCGGAGACCCACACTTTCCACTTCCCCTGGGGGGAGATGACAGTCACGCTGGAGGATGTCAGCATGCTGCTTGGTTTACCTGCCAGTGGACATCCCATCGTCCCCCGGCCAGCACGCTTGGATTGGCGCACACAGATGCACCTTCGATTTAACATCGTTAACCTCGCCGACGAGATCCCGGCATCCAGGCGTGGTGTCCCCCACCGATTTCTGGCGCGCTACCGTGAGTGCCCCGATGATGCCCCCGCCGATGTAGTTCGCCAGCATCTCTTCGCGTACTTGCTGGTGACGCTGCAGTATATTTTGTTCCCTTCCACGCACGGTGACACTGTGTACACGTGGTTCATTCCTCTGGTCGAGAGTATCGTCGATGCCGACGCAGGGGCCATGCCGCGTTACAACTGGGCGATGGCAGTGTTGTGCGCGACGTACAGGGGCCTTTGTGAGGCATGCTGCAGGACCGCAGCTGGATCGTTGCTTTCCGCATGCCCTGTACTGCTGCAACTGTGGTCATGGGAGCACTTCCCCGTTGGTCGCCCGCGTTTACAGCGGCCCATCCATCCGTACGTTGCGCCAGCCGACTATGATGATTGGGTGGACCGGCCGACCATGGGAGCCCATTGGCTGGGAGGTCGGCCGAGGTGGTCATCATCACAGATTCACCGCTGTTACTTGGCGTACCTGGGAGAGTTTGATCTCCTATCGGACGCGCGCGTCATATGGCGGCCATGGACACCGGAGCACATCTCGCAGGTTGCACCGCATGGCATTTCCTCGCATTGCACCGCGGGCCAGGACTGCTGGCTTACACGCCGGCACATGGTGTTCTCACATGTGGTGGAGCCGTATTTTCCGGAGAGAGTGATGCGCCAATTCGGCCTACATCAGCAGATACCGCCCCCGGAAAGAAATCGACAACGCCATCTGCCGCGGCAGATTCACGTGTATGCCTCGAACATTTTCTATATCTCATGTACACACTCATATTTGTTTATTTCTTTGCTTTATGTGCATCGCGTCACCTTTTGCAGACAAACACGTAGAGGAAAACACTCTGACAACTGGCAGATCAAGAATTCCAAATGGGTCGACGAGTGGGAGAACCACGCGGCGACGGATGTTGTTGTGGAGGAGCGCCCGTATGACCCTGGGACGTCTCAGGCCTATCTTCAGTGGTACGTGCCACGCACCCGCACGCGACTCGCTCGTGCGGCCCCCCCATCGCCGACAGAACTATCACATCAAGACAGTCTTCGACTCGGCCTTGATGTTCATTTCCCAGGCCGGATACATCGCTCGGTACGTTCGTCTTCGCTGGATACTTATGTTGGTCTCTTATCTTATCTATTTTTCCATAGTTCCCATATGAGTTTCGCATGTGCAGGGTGACTTAGCGTTCGGCATCGACAGTCAAGCGGCAAACCTGTCGTCTCGCTTGGAAGGTCCTCCACGCTTCAAGGCGATGGCGCGTGCTGTCCTACATTCCATCCGTGTAGCAGCACAACGAATCTTGTTCGACGCTACTTGTGGCCGAAAGACAGATGCATCGGTTCCACACCGGAGAGGGGCCCGGCCGCCCAGCCCGATGTCAGCCCGGCCTAGCCTGGGTGGTGCTCGACAGAGCACTTCGTCAGCACGGCGCAGTCATCGTGACACATCGCCGACCTGGGGAGGTGACATACCAGGGACGTCCGCCGGCCCATCTCGGCTTCATCGTTCCTCGTCAACGCACAGTGCTCGACGCAGAGATCTGAATATTGGGGGCCCGTCGACACATCGCACTCCCAATTCAGATGACTCTGATGACGACGACGGCATCCGTCGTCAACACGAGGACGACATTCGTCGTCAAGACAGGGACGATGCGAGTAGAGCCTTGGCAGAGCGGTTTGCGGCTGACGAGGATTGCGGCCAGGCTCATATTGAGCAGGCTCTCCAGGGACAGAGATACTCAATCCTTTGGAGGTCTACTTGGGACAGTTGGGGGGATTCCGCCCACGACCACATGCATGTGGATGACGATCGTGGGTACTACGCTCCGCAGGGGGCCGACCCCAGTGGGGTGGCACCACAGGAGGACAACCAGGAGTGGATCTCCCACATGTTCGGGTTGCACGACCCTCATGCACATCAGTACTACCAACCGGATCAGTTGACGCCTACCGAACTCCAAGATCACCCTCCACCGACACAGCCATCTCAGGGTCATGCAGGTACTGAGCGGCATGGTCCTTCTACCGCGGCTGGACAGCGATCACATGTGCCACCTGATCCGTACTCACCATCGCCTTTTCAGAGAGATAGGCATGGGCATGGTCATAAGAGGGGTCGTCCGAACCCATAGCGGACATGTACTAACACTTTTATTTTCCAGTGTGTTACATTCAAAATGAATCATGCAGTTCACTAGATTTCTTATATATTTTTATTATATGATACATACTTACGTATATTTCTATAGATATAATACATATACATATACATATATATGTGCATGTGTATATATATATATATATATATATATATATATATATATATATATATATATATATATATATATATATATATACAGTATGTATGTATTTATGTATGTACAGTATGATGGGAAAAACTCCTAGCCCAGCTGGTGGGAACTCTCTTCTACCTCGTTGTCCACCTGGGTTCGAATCCCCACTGATCTTGATTTGGGTTCACAGAATAAATTTTGATATTTTAGGGTTTGAGATAGATTAGGGTTGAACTGATCTTCTTACTGCCAAACATAAAAGTCTTTACAAGCCAGATTCAATTCCATCTCTAAATCTCAGATCTATCAATCCTATTCTGTTTTCGAAAACAGGATTCTAATTACCCTAAATACTCATAACTCATATTTAGCTAAATCTTGCCCTAATCCATATCAGATTATTCTTGGATTATGATCATGAGTATGTCAATACCTTAATCCAGAAAGTTGGCAGCCAAATCGTATCATCTAAGCCGTTTTCACATATCAGTCCAAATTATATCGTAATTTAGTCTTTTATTTGATATTTAGAAACCCAAAAAGGCTAAAATCTTCAGATTAATTCCAAATTCAAAATTTCTTCAGCAAATCTTTTTCAAATGCTATTTGATACAATTTTCTCTTCTGTGCAGATTACAAAATCACATTTTAAAGGCCATAATTCAAAATCGACAAAACTCAGACTTATTTTACCCTAAAGTACCCTATTTTCAGTTTATATCGAAAATCATCAAATCAAGTCGTATTTTATCAAATCTCTTGTTAGATGAGTATAATATATAAGTTTACATTTATTTATGAAATCAGATTACAAATAAATCAACAATGTATAAGTTTACATTTATTATTTGTGAAATATTATGAAGCCCTTGTCGAACTCTGCACATACGAGCAGTTGAGCTGGTCTTGTCGTGGCCGTGGAGCACGACAAGAGCTTGTCGTGCCTGTGAGGCACGACAAGCCCTAGTCGTGCTCCACGGCCACGACTAGTAGCTCTCCGTGCGACTTGCAGCTTGTCGAGCTCCCAGAGCTCGACAAGCTGACGTGGCAGGCCATTTCTGCAATTTTTTACAACTGTGGGTCAGTTCTGCAATTAATATTTAAATACGGGTTAACAGTAAAAAAAACTCGTTCTTCACCTGGTATATTATTCTTGTAGAAAAAAATTTAATTAAAAATGGGATGTTTGTATAATGCGGAATATTATTTCTTCTCTAAAATCTGTTTGTTAAAATGGGAAGGTCACTTAGATGAAGCGGCATGTCGTTTCGTTTCTAGTCTGTTTAGGCTATCTCCAACCCACCGGCGCTTCGCTTGGCGCTTCAACAGAATATTCTCCAGTATATTCCATGCCACGTATGCGAAGCACCATCTGAAGCACCACCCTTCTCCAACCCACCGGCGCTTCGCTTGGCGCTTCGCGAGGCACCTTCTCAAGCACCACCCTTCTCCAACCCACCGGCGCTTCGCTTGGCGCTTCGCGAGGCACCTTCTCAAGCACCACCCTTCTCCAACCCACCGGCGCTTCGCTTGGCGCTTCGCGTGGGGCCCGCACATACATTATTTATTACACATTAACAAATTGATAAAATAAAATTCAAATAATTCGAAGACAACAAATTAAAATAAAATTGTTGTAAATAACAAAAAATATTTAAAAATATTTTTATTGAAATGGCACACGGGAAAAAATATGACATATACTAAATTAAAATTCAGCAACAGTCGGCTCTTAACAACCACACAAACAACTACTCATCCGTACCGCCGGCCCCGAAACGCTGCCAGATGTGCTCGATAAGATCCCGTTTCAGTTGCCGATGTATTGGGCGAGCACGGATCGCATTATTTCGATCTAGCATATGTTCAAAAATTGGCGGAGCATTGCTGTGGATAGTAGGCGGTGTTACGGTTGATGTGCCTTGAGTATCGTACAATTGAGTGATCGGGTCATGAGAGTTGCGCTCATCCTCGATTATCATGTTATGGAGGATGACACACGCTTTCATGATATTGGCAAGAGTTGACCGTTGCCAAAATCGAGCGGGGCCGCGGACAATAGCAAATCGAGCTTGCAACACCCCAAACGCTCGCTCCACATCTTTTCTTGCCCCTTCTTGATGTTGTGCAAATAACTTGAGTTTGTCCGTTTGGGGCAAGGGTGCGGTCTTCACGAAGACAGCCCACTCGGGGTAAATACCGTCGGCCAGGTAGTACCCCATATTGTACTCTGTCCCATTAACAGAGTACTGAACCGTAGGAGCTTCACCGCGCAACACATCAGTGAAAAGGGGGGATTGATTAAGCACGTTGATGTCGTTGTTGGATCCGGCGACACCAAAGAAGGCATGCCATATCCACAAGTCTCTGGATGCGACCGCTTCAAGCATTATTGTAGGGACTCCTTGATCACCACGGGTGAATTGGCCCCTCCATGCAACTGGGCAATTGCGCCATTCCCAGTGCATGCAATCGATGCTTCCTAGCATCCCTGGGAAACCTCGGTCCTCTCCTTCCTGGAGCAGACGCTGGAGGTCTTCGATAGTAGGTTTACGGAGATATTCCGACGCGAACCGATCAACGATTCCTTCGACGAAATTCTCCAGGCACCGAATGGCCGTCGACTCTCCGATGCGTACGTACTCGTCGACAGCATCGGCGGGTGAGCCGTACGACAACATGCGCAAAGCTGCAGTGCACTTCTGCAATGGAGATAGCCCCTTTCGGTTGAGGGCATCTCTCCTCTCGGTGAAGTACGGGGACCACTCCCCGAGAGCTCCGACGACTCGCAGAAAGAGAGGTCTCCCCATGCGGAATCTTCTGCGAAACAAGTAGCCGGGGTAGACCGGAACATCGGCGAAGTAGTCCGCGACTAGATGGTTATGACCGTCTTCGCGATCTCTTTCGATGTACCTTCTGCTACTTCGTCGGCGGCGGTGCGAGGTACCAGCACCAATGCTGGCTTCAACATCATGAAGAGCGTGATGCATAAGGGGTTCGACCGTTAGACAGGTCTGTGCTAACCCAGCCACGAACTCTTCCATTTGGTTAATGCCTTCGTCGTCACCACTACTTGTGGTTGAGCTGGACGACATTTTTTTGGGGTTGGTTGTGAAGTTGATATCACCAAGAGCGGAGGCCTCGGTTGTGAAGTTCAGATAACTGAGTTGTGAAGTTGAGATAACTGAGTTGTGAAGATGAGGGCATGGAGGGGTCCAAATATATAGGGGTCTAAAATCCGAAGGCATCGAACAGATGTGTCAGCTCCAACGGCTAAAATCCAAAGGCATCGAACAGATGTGTCAGCTCCAACGGCTAAAATCCAAAGGCATCGAACAGATGTGTCAGCTCCAACGGCTAAAATCCAAAGGCATCGAACAGATGTGTCAGCTCCAACGGCTAAAATCCAAAGACATCGAGTAGATGTATCAGCTGAAACGGCTAAAATCTAAAAGTACCGATCACATGCGTCAGCTCCAACGGCTAAAATCCAAAGGCATCGAACAGATGTGTCAGCTCCAACGGCTAAAATCCAAAGGCATCGAACAGATGTGTCAGCTCCAACGGCTAAAATCCAAAGACATCGATCACATGCCACAGTACAAACAAGTGAATCGAAAACCACTTAAATTAATAGTGCGAGTACAAATGTTTAAATGAAAAGTACAATGTTCGGTCTACTATTTGTTTTTCAGATCGTTAAGCTGCTCGTTGATGTATTCTATTGCAGCCTCATGCGTCGCCTTACGGTTCTCCGATAAATGGGATGTATCCATTCCAAGTAGCTTCGTCAACGACTTCATCAATGAAGCCTTCTCTTTGCTTCTGGCCATCCCTTGCAATTTTTCGGCTACAGCAAGGGCTTTGTCGGCCATACTACTAAGCTCGGCGTTGGCTTTGTCGATGCGCCCTAGGGTCTCCTCGCGCGCCGATGATGTTCCGCCTAGTTTGCTCTTACCCTTCCGCTTTGCCGCGTCTCGCCCTATAGGTCGTGGAAGCTCGACGGGCTCATCGTCGTTGTTCGACGACGACGTGTGGGCACCTTCTTCATTCAGGCGAGCTCTTTTTGAAGAATCCAAGTAGCTTCGGCACCATTTCGGTTGGCCACATACGGCGCTCCACCAGTGCTCCATGATGAAGGCCTGACCCACCTCCTGCCTGTACATGTCGCGTGCTTGCGAAATCAATTGGTCGTCTGAACGACCACTGGCATAGGCATCGCGCAACCTGCAGTAGATACCATTGAACTGAACAATTTTTTTATTGCTCTTTTGCCAATGGTCTTTGCAGTGCCTGAGATCTCGTCTGCGATCAGGCGGACTGCTCTCGTTGTACTCGGCAACCACCTTTGACCAATACTCGTCGCATTTTTGATTGTTCCCATCGACCGGGTCGAGGGAGTTATTCAACCATGCACTGATCTGGAGCACGAAAAATCCAAATTTAATAACAACGTCTGCGATAGCGGAATTTAGTAGTTAGATGATCAAGCACTCTCAAGTCGCATGTCGTCCTGTTGGGACCAGAGCATTCGTTTACGCTGTGCCCCAGCCCTTCGTTCGCCTTTGCCAACATTGTCGTCGGCCTCGATCACTCCGGGGGCCGAGCTATGCGGAGTCCCGGTATCTGATACAGACGTGGACTGCGAATTTTTGCTCGGTGGTTGAGGGGGCGAGATTCCTGCAGACATGGTCGGAGCTCCAACGTAATGAGGATTTTGGCCGTAAGGGCCGTAGGGGGATTGCGCGTACGGATGTCCATATGGATGTGGTTGGCCGTACGGAGGGGGTGCACCATACGGTGGATAGCACATCGGGTATGGTGGGGGAGGAGGCTGAAAACTGGGCGGATTTTGACTGTTTGGCGCTTGGGAGTTATCCTCATCTAAATTTGGTTCGCCGAACCAATTAACATAACCGCCGAGGGGATTATTGGCCATTGGAAATTTTTTCGGAAAAAACTGGATGAACAGGAGAGTGCAAAGTGTGTGAGTTTTGGTTTGTTTGAGGGTAAATGAGCTGAAAATTGGGCATATTTATAGGCAGGGGGTCACACAAATTTTCAGGAATTTTTTGCAATTTTTTGAGAATTTTTTGGATTTTTTATGAATTTTTAACCTCAGAAATGATTAAAATATCTCAAACGGCTATTTTTAAACGGCACAAATTAAACGGCTATTTTTTAAGTCGCTGACAGGTGGGACCGACGGGATTAAAGGTGCTAACGGCTATTTTCCCCCCCAAACAGACACTGACATGCGGGCCCATCACAAACGCGGGCCCATTTGCCAGCGACCCATCTCACGCACGCACGCGCTGCGCGTTCACACCAGCCCACGCGCTTTGTGGGGCCCACCGCGCCTCGTCCCGCACCTGCACACCGCGCACACACTCACTGTCACGTGGCCCCCCAGATGCATTTCGGCCCACCTGTCAGTTTGCTTTCATGGGAGGGTACGAAGCCTCCGTTTCTCGCGCTGTGGGCCCCGCAAAGCGCGTGGCGATGCGTCCACGCGCGCTCCAACGCCGCAGCCTCGCTCCACGTATGCGTCGACGGGCCCACTTGTCAGAGCTTCACGCTGCATCCTCGCGTGGCGTCTTCTCTCTCCCGTCGCGAATATTTTAATAATTTTTTCCGGTGGGGCCCACCTGTCAGCGCGTCGAGGAACCGGCGTTGGAGATAGCCTTATAGAGCCTCAATTTTTGGAGATGCCCTCATTAACATTCCATTTTTACATTAAATGGTCCTTGGAACTTATTTCATCGAACCTTTGAGCAAAGCTACATACGGTAACAGCGTACTAGGGAAGGCCATTTATTTTATGTTTTTTTAACAACTCATTAAAAATATCACATTTAAAAAATAGACTTAAAAAAAATTACAAAAATAATCTTCAATTGCTGAGTTAGTTAACGACTGACTTTCAATCATTGACTTGATTAACAACTGAAGACATGACACATACGCATGTCGCGCTGGCTAGCGGGAACCTGACTAGGAGCCAAGCCAGCTTTCAGTCGTTAATCTAGTCCGCGACTGAAACTCGCACTTCCAGTCATTAGTCTGACCAGTAATTGAAAGCTTCATCGACACATGAGTCCAATACAATTGCTAGCTGGCTATGGTTGCATTGAGTCAATCGACTCCATTTGAAAACCCGATGGCCCCAAAAAAAAAAAGAAAAGAAAGAAAGGGAGAGGAAGGAGGAAGAGAAAAGAGGCATGAGATTTTCTGCACCAATTTGTCGTGTTTTCTAGTAAGAATTCATGAACTCATTGATGATAGAAAAATTTAAATTTTCACATAATCCTAGAGTTTAGGATAGACCAGTAACCTCGGATTGGTCTATGATTTTGGGTTTAGGACCAATAATATTCGCTTCACCCTATGGTTTTTGATTGATAGAAATTTAAATTTTCGTTTTACCCAGAGTTTAGGATAGGTACAAATTTAAAAATTTCCTTTAGGACAAGTAACCGTATAGTTTTGCATTTAGGATATTTTAGTTGACCCAAAATATTGAAATATTTTGTTCTTAAGGTTTAAAGAACATAGTCAAATATAGTAGTTTTCGAGTAAATTTCTGTGCTGTATATATTAATTTAGCACAAATACTGTCATTGTGACGTAAAATGAGAATGCAAGGTAAATTATTTGGGCATGGTGATCCATAGAACCCTAGTTACTTATTTACAGTTAATTTTTTTGGCATGTTTCGATTGAATCCTAGTGACGTAGATATGTTTTAGACATATTGGTTACATAATTTTATGATTTGAGAACTTTAACCATAGTGTCATCATATGGACATGTTGATTATAGAATCTTAAGATTTGATGATTTCATCCATTTTTTTCTATAGTTTGATAGCACGTTATATTAATTTGATTGCACCCTGTTTATCTAGGGAGTTTTTTTTAACGTGTTAATTATAGAATCTTAGGATTTGAGACTTTTGACCATAAAAATATAATTTGATAGCACACTATGTTTGAGATATGTTAAATTTTTTTCATGTCTAGTCCTAACTTGTAAATTTATAGATTGGATGATAAAACAATCTGATAGAGTTTGTATGTATTATGGAGATACTGTAGTTTGTAGTGGACTATATGATGAAGGTCTCAGTGCTTATATATATATATGGTCAAATATTAGAACTACTGTCAATGTCTTTTAAAGACTGAGAGATGTGGGTGAGAGTTATTACAATTTAATCCTATCATAAACAATGTAAGGTTGAAAGTTCTCTTGCCAGAATAAATGGTTGAATTCTCAAAAGATTGAAAAGTGACAAGTCATGAGGTTCATTTGTAAGGATATTAAAAAAACCATGCTAATGGAATAAGAGTATTTATACATTATGTGTAAATGTTTGCGATAATTAGTTCTTTGAATGCAGTCATTTGATAGTTAGGGCAAGGAGTATGGCATATGTCATTAGTAGTTCGGGGGCAAATGCCAATTCCAGTGCAAAGGCTAGCTCCAACGGAGCCATGAAGAGTTTTAGCACCAATATCCCAAACATAAATGTGTTCCTTACCCAGAATTGCTTTCTGCAACCGTCAATCAAACTTAACTGATGATTTATTAGAGTTAGAGAGGAGAATCTTACAAGGAGGAGTACAGTGACTCATCAGATATGTGTGACTCTTCTAAGCAGCCAACAAAAGAGCATAACCATATAAGTCAATGGACCGATGCATCAGCACTAATCTCAGCCCAAACTTAAGATGATCTTTTAGTGACTAGACTATACAGTTTGGGCAATTACTCAGGAGCAAGGAAAATACAAAAAAATAGCTATCACCACATGCGTGGTTTCACTTAATAGACTATTCCGAGTGGTTAAGTCAAATCCAGACTTGTTTGTTATCAAGTGCTTAGTTGACAATTATTCATGACACATCTGCAGGATAAATCTTTCTTCCAGATTACTAAAGTGACAGACCATAAATGTCTGATGAAAGACATATTTCAACAACATAAAAATATTACGTCTGCATCAGGGACTTTGTTTGATATATGTTTACCATAGTGTAATTTGAAATTCGATTTTTTTTAATGAGTTATTTAGTTTGTTTATTTTTCATGCATCTAAGGACTTAAAAGAGCCTTATTTTCTCTTCCATCGACTCTTTTCTTGAAACCTGGAAGAATAGAGGCAAACCAAAATTTCAGGTAAGTTGAGTTTTTTTTTTGCCAGAATGAAGTACCTCTCGAAATACTTCTTTATCTTCTAGTTAGAGTCTATTTGGTATTGCGATGTGTTGTTAAAATTCTTCTTGATATATTATTTTTTTGATATGATTATTTGATATCTCATAAAATAAGTAATTTACTAGATATAATAAATATGTTTTTAGTCCTTAACTCGGCTTGTCAGTGCACAACCAACAAACAATACTGCACCTACTTGTCAATTCAACTTTCAGTCGTTGGTCTAGCCAATGATTGAAAATTGACGTGACATTTAGGCACGTCCCCACTGGTCAGTGCAGTATGTGTATGCCATGTCTTCAGTCATTAGCACAGTCAGCAACTGACTTCAGTCGCTGGTTAATTCAACGACTGAAAGTCATTTTTATAATTTTTTTTAAAAAATATTTTTGAAATTTAATTTTTTTTAATGAATTATTTAAAAAAATTCTTATTTTACTGTCCCAAATTGGGACCAGTGGCAGAGGCCAGATTAGCACAGAGTAAGGGTACATGGGTACATTTGTAGACTGAGGTGTGTCCTGATCATTGAGACAGGACTGATACGATCCAGTTTTTATTGGGTACCTTTACATGGCAAAAACTGTTTTGTTATACATCAAGTTCCCATTAAGTGATGAAGAGAGCAGTGTCGTATTCAGTTGACCATATGCTTGCTAAAGAGGCACCATTCAAACAGATGGGCAGTAAGGTTCAGATCTTCTTGAGAACGGCTTTAAGATGCGGCTGTAGACTTGTCGCGGTTGTCGCCATCTGAACAATATACGATAGCTCCCCGTCTATTACTTCAAAAGATCTTGTGATCTGTTTCACCTGAAAATAAATGTACACAACATTACTTCATATCAAACTCCTCGGCAACGGTGATGGATTGTCTACCTTAATAATGCTTTGCATCACATGAAAACTAGGGGAAAATAAAACTAGAGAGTTCTTGGGGAAGCTTTAGCATACTGGATGGCTGTAGTTATCGAAGAGAGATTGTGTATGTTAACTTGTGAGGTAATGCAATCAAATCACATGGTGATACTAAAATATTACTACCTCCATTCTCAAAAATATCACTTTTTTACAAATTGTAGTTACCAAATCAATTATATTTTGAATAATATATACAAAGTATACCCCAAATAAATGCATGTGCAAATTAATTTCATCTAATATAATTAATGAATTTTTTACTTCAATTACACATGCACATAAGACCCAACCGATAAATGGGAAAGTTTGTCCAGGATTCATAAAATGATAAGTATATGTGGAAAAGAATATTTGAGAAAAATAACACATATATAGTACCAATGCATGTTATATTAAGGCATTCTACAAGCTGGTTCTGAAGATGTAATCTCCTATGAGGTGTGGACCATGTCGTAGCGTCCCCAGGACGCTGCCTGAACATAAAGGGACAATATGCAAGGCAAAGGCAAAAACAGATAGCTCCGTTTTGCAGTTGTCATACTTGCAGTATCATTACATTATCTTAGGTAAAAGAATATATGATGAATGTTCTGTGATATAGGAGGAAGAACTAGAAAAAAATACCAATAGCATTTCCCTACACTGATCCTACCTTTGATGCATTGCCAACAAATTCACTCTGGAGTGTCACTGTTTTCTTTTCAGCATCATAGAAGCCCTTCTGCATTAGGTGGAAGCAAAAACATGCCGGTAACTTCAGTTAAACAAAAATAAAATGAACATAGACAACACACAATTTTTAGAATCACTATACAGAAAGAGAAGCTCTCCTCATAGTTAGCATGAGCTTTTCCCAAATGACATATACAGATACATCCCGTACAAATCCTAATTCCTAATCCTCATGCTTACAACATATTTACATGCAGATAAACTACAATTTTAATTTATGCTTGTTGGCTGTGCCTGATTACTTGTTTACTCCTACCAATTAACAGAAGTTACCACATTTGTCCTTCTACTGAGTTAATGAGTCAGAGAACTAATTAAATGAACTTGTGTAATAAGCGCCAACTGGTGTGGCATCTGGGTTGTCGGGTTTTGATTCCCAACAACTACATGTTATGTGGGTTATTGGTATCCGCATTGATCTCAGTTTCTTATCCTGACAGCATAATCCAACTACCAAAAAAGATTTGAGAAAAAGAGAACAAGCATCCTTCTAGTCATCTGCTTTCCCACTTCCCAGTTACCGCAAAAATTCGACCAAAGAACACAATGCATGCAACTGCCACATGAACCAAAAGCTCATTACAATGAGAGATCAGCATCCCCTCATCTCTTCTTGTCACAGGGCAAGCAACTCACTCCTATCAATGTTAACAAACCGCTCTTGTTAATAATATTCACTCTTTCAGATATGAATCAGATAAATGCGCAATGCGGACACTAATTTTACCTTGTTAGGACTAATGGCAAGCTCCCACAGAGCACACCCCATCCATGACCATATCATATAAACCAATGTTTTTAAATCAATGGGCAATATAAGCTCACCTGGATCTCGGCGAGGCCTGTGCTCTGCGCAATGACGACCTCGACGGAGCCGCTGGGCCCGGGCCGCCAGTACCCGCTCTCGGCGTGCATCGGCTCTCCAGACGCCGCCTTCCACGTCTTCTGCGTGTACGCGATCACCGGCTGGCGCTCACACAGAGGCCATCAAGACGAGCTCTAAGTTTTGGCAATCCAAACCAAAGGCAAGATTATTTTTTGGTAAGGTCGTACCTTGGAGGGGTGGTGGGTGAAGAGGATCTCCTCGCCGTAGCGGAAGGGGGAGATGGTGGGGAAGGTTCCCTCGCCTTCGCCGCGCCACTTGCCCTGCAAGAAGAACAGAGGCGCCACCGCCGGGTGCGGCTCCGGTGGTGGCGTGGCTGCTCCGGCGCCTTCCATTTCTTTGAAGTCTTCGGATGGGGTTTTGGACTTTTGCGTTGGGCCTCTGTTTATTCGCGGGTTTTGGATGTCTCGTTTGGTTACTTACCGGTATTCTCGAAGAGAACGTCGGTGCATATTTTTGTGAGATCTCCCAACACCGATTTAAGAGGTGGGTCAAGAATATCATATTTCCACGAAAGAATGGAGGAGTTTATATATGTTATTGAGTGTACATGACATGATAACGAAAATATTTGCACGTAGAGAAAAGCCAATATTCTTCTTATAATGCACAATCATTCCACAGCTAAAGACATGATAACAAGAATATAAGTAGTATATGTTGTCGCAAATCTTCTTCTGTCTTCTTTTATTATTCTTATGTTGACTATTTGATTTCGAATTTGTACCATGTTTTGTTATCAAACCACTCAACTCATTTAGACTGTTTGGAAAATACGAATTTCATAGAAATTTCAGAAGAAAAGACTTTTAGTATATGTATAATTTTCTATAAAATTTTTGTGTAATTTCTGTATTACAAACAAATCTTTATAAGATAAACACTCGTTATCGAGACAAGGTCACATACAATGAACCACTCATACAACTGAATTTATTTGCCCGTTTTCCATGAAATCAATCTCTTTGGCATTTTCAGATGAGCGATTAGTATCTTTTATTATTACATGCAAAAATATATGTAACTGGTACTTAATAAAAGATAAGGGTTCAAATAAATTTGGTTTCAATTTGATTGTGGTTAAAATCGTGTTAGGATTTGTTTGCGGTGAGGATTAGGAGTTGTACTCTTTAGTAGTGATTTTTCCTACTAGTAATATCTTTGTTTTTAAATCATGTATCCAAGTGTAACCCAACTAAATGCAACAATCCATAATGAGAACAACAAAAAGAAAAGGAGAACTTATTACAGCTTATCATTTTCCAAGGTACATTTCTTCGTTGCATTAGTATCTGAACAAGGGTAAAAGCAATATCAGCAAGATCACAACAAAAAAAAATTAGAAAAAAAAGATGAAACGATCACGACCGCCGAATTAGTGCGTGCACCGGGATCGCTTGAATCTGAGCCGTCGGTTCTTGAGATCGAACTCCCACAGGTGCTCCTGCTGCAGGATGTTGCCAATGACGGATACCCCCGGCCACGGCCCTTCCTGCACGCCGATGCACTTTACGCCAGGGGCCGCGTCTATCACGTAGCTCTTCGCCGGTGGCTCCAGCCGCGCCGACCCGGCGAAGTGCACCGCCAGCTTCGGCACGACCGCCACACTGTCGCCGTGCGACGTCCAGTTGTAGCAGTAGTCGAACGGGTCCATGGTCACCCTCTGCAGCCCGGCGAGCCGACTGCTCAGTGCCGACACCACCGCCCGGTACGCCGGCCTGGCGAGCACGGTCAAGCTCGTGCCAGAATCAACAATTGCGCCGCCGCCTTTCTCGACGTCCCAGACAATGCGGGGGATCTTGAGGAGCTCGCCGGCGACGGAGATGGCATTGACGGTGACGGCGTAGAATGGGCGCATCCGGTGGTCGAGCAGCAGCGGCGTCTGGCGTGCACCGGGCGCGACTGCAATGGAGGCGGAGTCGGACGAGGAGACCTCGGGATTGGGGCCGAAGGTGAGGTAACTGGTGGCGTTGCGGGGGGCGAGGTGGTCCACGAGGCAGTAGGAGAAGCGGCCGCCGAACCGGGACGCGGCCCGGGACGCGAAGGAGATGTTGCTGTAGCCCAGACTAAGCACGCCGTCCGACGCGCGGAAGCTCTGGCCATTGTAGGCGGTGGTGCACCCCAGCACCACGCCTTGGAGCTTCGCCTTCTTGGCCGCGCGCCCCGACAGCGCGATGGTCGCCGCGTCCGTGCCCACCATGCCGCGCGCCGCCGACCCGTCCTTGTACCTGCCGCGGATTTTAAGTAACATGCCGAGATTTAAGGATCTGATGAACTCTAGCTGTCTAGCAACTTCAGTTAGTTAATCATCGGACACTTAACAAAAATATTGCAATTTGCAACAACAACTACACATGCAAGTCCCAACTGTGAGCCGTGCGTCATAAATTAGAAAACTTTAGTTCAGACTTCATAGCGTATTGCCAAGTGCCAAGTTGTCAAAAAAATCAGTGCAATTTCCTCTGGACAAAGAAACATGCATGCTTGTGCAGTTGCCAAGCAGCAAAGTGGCACCCAAAGAACTGGCTTACAAGCTAACATCCTGCAGGTCCTCATGAACACAATCATTAACCAAGTGGAAAAAAGAAAAAGGAAAAGAAAAGAAAAGGCATGTCTTTTCATGAACTGTATCGCAAAGAGAATCCAAGAAGTGGACCAAACATCGCAGCACAGAAATGTCCTAAATGCACCGATATTTATGGCGACAAGGTGGACAAGAATAACACTAACCTGTCCATGCCAACCTCGTCCAAAGTACCAGTACATGTGTTTGAGCAAACGAAAGATGAAGAGGATAGACAGCAGAATGCTAATGTACAGCACATTTGAACTGGAGGATTAGCTAATTTAGAGGCCGCTTGGTTTGCGTGTTCTATGGCTGACATCTAGACATGCTTACAATTTGTCTGAAATCTTGATAATTTTTGCTTGATAGATATATATTAAATTGATGACTGGTGATGATAGGCATTCTCAAACACTATTTTGAGTGTCTAGGACATCCACGCATGTATGGCCAAAAGCTCCTGCCGATGACGTAAACAAAATAACTTTCAAGCAAATTTCAAGCGGGTCATATACCAAACATTTTTTCGACAAGGACGAGATCCAAAACTAAAAGGCAACATTAAAGTTTTAAAAAAATTGCCCAGACTGGGAAATGAGCACTTGATATGGTTCTTTGATGAACTGACATGCAAAGGAACATGTTTACCAGGACAAGAATGGTATATAAGGTAATTGCTTCCTTACAAACATAACCAAAAAAAAAAATGGATGCCAGTAGGGGTGCTTGCTGTTCTTTTGTCCATTTAGTGAAACAGCTTAGTGTGTACTCCAAAACCAGCCCACATGAGTGGAATCCCGAAGACTTTTGTACCGTTGTAGCATCTGTTCGGGACTGATGCACAAACTTTGATTTAGTTCACGACTCCCCAGTTGTGACACAATTCCCCTCTGGATAGAAATGAAAAAGAAAGCATTTTGATGTAACTTGTATATTTTTTCAATCTCCTAACACAATACCGGTGAAGTATAACCCAAGACACCGTGCACATGATGAAGCTAGCGAAGTAGTACTGCATCCATGTTCTGATGCAACTACAGTTCTGCTAGGGTGTTCTCTCTCACATACACACGCTCATCTATATGATTTTCTGACGAGAGGATCCAATGTAGAGTGTAACCGCTAAGAATCAACTCGACATTAACCTTGGACAAAGATTCCCTGTCAAGTTAGGAAGGTCAATCAAACCGTATGATCTAAAACAGTGATTTGATCAATTCTTTTAGCCAGTGTTACCCATGATTAGACGTCTACGACAGCCTTCCTGCCAGAATGATGGCTGTGTGTTCGTGACAGCTCTGAGTCTGAGGACTCCTAAAGCACAAGACAGAAGTGATTAGTGAGCTGCGAGCAAGCCCACATTTCACCTAGACGCATTAAATGTGCTCCCCACGAAAGGGCCGATCGACCCAATCAAACTCTTGGCTCTCCAAGATCCAATCATGATGTATCCACAATCCATCCAAGACTTAGGCTCCCATCCACATCACCGGAATGCATCTACATCAACCTGGCTGAAACTAATCAATGCAATGGCTCTACTACTACGGCAACAAATTTATGAGGCGATGCGCAGATGAGACAGCCCGGGAGCTACCCGGAGCTGCGCGCATCAATGGCACCGCATTAAACACAGCCCTCTCTTTGCGCTTGCGTTTTGCAAGAACCCAACTCACCCACCAACCAACCAGTAATGGTGGCTGCTCGCATCAATGCAGGGGCCAAACCGCGCCACCGGATCACCATCAGGTGGAGGATTTAAGCAAAGCTCGGAGTGACATTTGTGTTAATGGAGATGTCAATGGTGGGTGAGAGGGACGCACTGACCGGTAGTCGTAGGCGCAGGGGCTGCCTGGCGTCGAGCAGGTAGTGAGCGAGAAGGGGAGGGAAGCCTTGCACGTGACCGACGCGCACGCGATCGGGTCCCACGTCTTGGACCGCTCAGGGTGGAACAGGCGCGGCTGCACCGCCTTCGGCACAGGCGAGGCGGCGGTGGGCACAGCGGAGGAGCCGCGGCACTTGACCCAGGTGAGGTCGCTGCCGGTGTCGGCGACGAGCAAGAACGGCTGCGCCGGCGTGCCCACGCGGAAGCGCACGAAATACTGCCCCGTGCCGGTGTACGCCCCCGAGGAGAGTGGCATGGCGAAGGCGGCCGCCGACGACGCCGCGGACGAGGTCTCCGCCGCTCGGCGGCGGCCGCGGCGGGACGCGACAAACTTGGATATGTCTTTCGCCCGCTGCCGGTCCTCGCAAGCCAACTCGGCGAGGGACGCTTCCGGCGCGATGCGGAGCATGTCGAATCGCGCCCACCTGCCCTGCCCGCCGCCGCCGTTCACGCCAGCCGAAACGGTGGCCAAGAACGCGACCACCAGCAGCAAATGCGGGCTCGCCATTCGCGGCGGCGCACGTTTCTTGCCACCGTCAAGCTAAGCCGCCCCCGCAATGGCGCCCGGCGGTGGAGATGGGCAATGGGAAGCGGCCACTAGACCACTAGACGCTAGTGCCAATGGGTATGTTTGGCTGGCTCCCTACAGAACAAGAGGAGCTGCCATTGCCATGTGTGGTGATGGTGGCGTGGTGCCCTTGTTTTGTTTTTGTCGTCAAGAGCTTTGTGTGTATGTATTGTATGCAGCTGCTCTGAAGTGCGTATTTATCTTGCTCTTTCGCTGGGTTTGGGAGGTGCGACGCGCTTGTGTTTGTGCGTGCTTTGTTGGCTGGTTTAGGCTGCTTCTCGGGTCAAAAAACTCGGGAAAACTAATCCTCTCGCTGGTTTAGGCTGCTTCTCGGATTGCGGTTGGATCCGTTACTTGGATGTTCCGTTGCTGTGGGGTGGCCCGCGTGAAATGGGTCAGATTGGTGTTTCCAATGTACTATTTCTTGCACTTAGCTTGGTTTCATTAGTGTAATTTGTCTGTTTCATTTTGTTCTGTTTGTTATATTTTTTGTAATTATGTCAGTTCATATATTTGATGTAAATTACGGGTGTATAAAACATGAATATACAATCTTTTATGAGTTTTGCAATAGTAAAGGTAGAGTTAAATAATTGATCAAAAGTGTCGTGTAGTTACAAAAATATAGTCTTGCGAATAAGTTTTGAACTAAAAGAATTAAAGAAACACTAACTTATAAAGTTGTAATACAATTTCAATTTATATAATATCATTATGTGTAAATATAAGAGTTGTCTTTGTTTTGGAGTTTCAATAATGTTTAATTTATCTTACAAGTGTAAGATATTGGCAAACAACTCTTCAAACTTACCATATAACAATTTTTTTTTGTGTATATAAACAAATAAACCCCCCAAAAAATAAGTTTATTGTATGAGCCAAGCTCACCCTCAGACTGTTGTAGAAACTAAAAATTTAGTTTAGGGGCTCTTTATGTTATTGCTAAAAGGTTGCTACAACTTCAGTAAACTTATATGGGCATAATATCTCAAAAGAGCTTTTCATGTACTCTGCGGCAGAAGAACAGTTAAGGAGGTATTTAGTTTAATTTTGGTTTCAAATTTATAAGTTGAAGTTGTGGTAAAATACTTAATTTATTTCAAGATTTATTATATAAATATAAAACTCTTTCTAAACTAAGAATATCAATTAAATTAAAATTAGAAATAGGAGACTTCTTGAGTTTTTTTTACTGTTAACCCAGAATTAAAAAATAATTTCGAAATTAACCCACAGTTTCAAAAATTTGCAAAAATGGCCTGCCACGTCAGCTTGTCGAGCTCTGGGAGCTCGACAAGCTGCTAGTCGCACGGGCAGCCTCTTGTCGTGCTCCAGGAACACGACTAGAGCTTGTCGTGCTCCCAGAGCTCGACAAGTCCTTGTCGTGTTCCTGGAGCACGACAAGCTCCCAGTTCAGCCATCTGCAGAATATTAAAATGTCCAGTGCTTATATAACAGATAAATGCCTTAGACCAACCGGCTCGCGCGCTCGCTCCTGAGTCCTCTGGCCCGGGTTCGAATCCCCGTTTCGGCAAATAAATGTTTTAACTTGTCGTGCTCGGGACCCGCGACAAGCTGTTGTCGTGGTTGGGGAGCGCGACAAGTGGCTGTCCCGTGCGACTAGCAGCTTGTCGAGCTCCCAGAGCTCGACAAGCTGACGTGGCAGGTCATTTTTGCAAATTCTCGTAACTGTGGGTTAATTTCGAAATTATTTTTTAACTCTGGGTTAATAGTAAAAAAAACTCGAGACTTCTTAGGTTTATAAAATCCTAATAAAATAGTTTATTTGAGAAGTTTAAGTTCGATCAAACAAAACATTTTAAGTCTACATATTTTCCAGAGGAACTCGTGGGACAGAAAATTGTATAATCAAGCAGAGTATTTGTTGATCGATCTATTTTGGTTTCAATTGCTTATGAATTGGTCTGCTTTCAGACTTACTCGTGTATAAGTACATGACTTGCTCCAACTACATCACTATTAGCCTTTGTGTTTTTTAAGAAAAAATCAATCACTATATCTATTTAGCAAAGAATGTTGTATAAAAAAATTTATACCGGGACATACTTTTATATAACACACTGTCAAATAAATATAAAATCAGTTACTCATTCATTTCTCAATATTTAACTGGACGTAGTACCGAATCTGCATCTATTTAATTATGTCTATTATCGAATCAAATCCAAGTTTGCACGTTTCCTCATGAGCAATGCCAATGGAACCATGTAGCCGAAAGCTTCGCATATTGACAAGCTTGTCTTGCTTCTTCCATGTTGGATTTGTTGGGGATTTCAGGTTGCATTCGCGAAGCACCCACGCAACAAAAGGACGCAACGAATCGCTGTTCATGGGATAGTATCGTTCGTCATGTTACTAGTGTCGACACGACATGTGCCAGTTTGGGTACATACACTTGCAAAATTTTGTTTAGTTTTTATGGAGCACGCTTTTTAGCGTCAGGCTCTTAAACGGGAGCAAACTTATTGTTCATGCGGTCACATAGTTGTATGAACAACAAAATGGTTTATGTTCGCTGCATTCTTATGTTTATACGATTTTATTGGAAGTTCATATTTTTTTATTTTTCTATTTTGTATCTTTTTTACATTCCAAATAGATAAAAAGAGTTTAGAATAATTAGCAAGCATCACCTTTGAAGAAAAGAAAATTACACAAAGAATACACTGATCGCTTGAAGTAGGCGTGGGTGGGTCATTTGTGATGCCATCTCTATCACATTATAATGTCTGTGCATATCTTTTCATAAGTTACCCTTATCTTGTTAAATATCTCTCATTTAATAAATAGAATTAGCTTTCTTACAAATAAGCCATGTAATTAAAGAGAGAATTCAAGGGGTATCTGCATCACAATTTATTAGAAAGATCCCTCATATATGCCCTAATTCTTACGTGTCACTCTTTGCTAAAGAGAGGTACGTCATGCTTGAGAGAGATTGAACTTTAGTTCAAAGGTGTCAGAAATTTAAACTCTTAAAATAGAATGTAGCTAAAAAGAGTAAACTGGAATCATTTTGTAATGACAAATTGGAACCTCTCTTTCCAAGTTTTTCTCTAAAGCCAACTTCTTCAAGCTTTCACAGATAGTCATGTAGTACTATCTCCATTCCTCTTAGTTATTGTTTTAGGAAGAAAAAATATCTTTATAGTCATTATTCTATTTGATCATTAATTAATCAAACATAGATAGTATATCTAATATATTAATTAGAATTAGTAGGAGTAGAAGCACAATTTTACATTATAATAGAGTTAAAACGATATATTAAGGGGAAAAAACAGGTGAAATGAAGTACACCTGGCATGCTGATAGGTTTCATAGTGATAGGAGTAATGCTAGTATGAAATTTTTGTACATCGGTTAGAGAGAATCCTCTGCAAATGCACCGAAAGTTCCTCCCCTGCAGTTAAGTTCATGTTCATCTAGCTTAATAAGTCTAGCATAATAGCCCAGACATATGTACCGAAAAATTAGAGTTGATAGTACTGCTACTCTACGAGGCAGGAGCATATCCCAGCTCCAATTATTTTTGGGGTTCGCCATGTTCTGGACTGGACGGCGCAAATATGCGGCGGCGCATAGCGTTTGTGCGCTGTACAGCAGCATACCAGGGAGCCACTATTGCACAGCGCTAAAAGCGGCAGCGCACGCGGCTGCCGTAAAGCCACATGAGCTCCAATCACCAGCAAAGAGCCAAAGACGTACAAGAAAACGTTTTGCTTTAAAAAAAACAAAACAAAACACCGCCCGTCCCTCTTGTTCCGGTGATCTACATAATTAATGAATGTTTGCCGAACTTGATCGAGAACATTTCAGTTCCATATACAAATCGGGCAGGCTGAGGTGCAAAGGTGAATTATGATATATCAATTGTTTTTGAATAACTGAAAAAATGATAATTAGTTTTATATCATTGTCAAAGTTATAAATTTAATAAAATATAATAGATATTTCATTGGCACGTTGGTCCAAATCTTACATGTATCATATTCATAATCAATAATATTTTGCTAAATTGATATTTACAATAATAAAATTGTCTATAACACTACATCCCCTCGACAGCACCACCAGGAGTGATCGTCATCGCCTCCTAACTCGAGAATGGGATGCATTATTCAGTTCGCCATGACAAGTAATTCTTGCCAATGTCTCGTACCCGCATGTCGATCAAACTGACCACAATGCCAACAACATTCGCACCACCTTTGCGTTAATTGGTTTCTCGACTCATACTACCTGTCAGACGCGAGATGGTCAGCATCTGATCGCAAGATGTGTCGCTTTATATTCCCCGGCCCATTAGGACACATCATGATTAAACTTTTAACTATTTATGGATGTCGTTTGACGATGGCCAATGACGTCTGCATTGCCACACCACCTCCAATAGTAATGTAGCCATTGACAGCACCATAGGTGGCCAGTCGTCTCCTCCTCACTTAAGAATGGGATGGATCATCGAGTTCTCCCTGCCAAGCAATTCTTGTCAATATCTTGTATTTGTGTATCGCATTGATCCAATAATCCCAGTAATATCAGTATCTACATAGATCAATATACTAATCTGTCAAAGAACGCATTCTTTTGTATTCCTAAACCCGACACGACAAGCCATATTAAACTTTGCCGTTTCAGGTTACGCAACTACGTGGGTTGTTGTCAACCGATGATAGTCTAATCGACGTGACATCTGAGTTTCTAGTTCGACATCCAATGTTCGATTCTCACAACTATATATATATGATGAGTTATTTATAATTTTTCTGAGATTTGATGTCATAATCTTATGGTTTACTGTGTCTTTAAAATAACTAAGTTAAGAAACTTGTCCTAATCTTTTAAAAAAAAAAAGGACGTGGGGTGATATTTAGACTAACTTGAGTTCAGGTGTGTATGTATCCGTCGGGGGAGGTGGTGATTGGCCGTGGCCATGTCGCGGAGTGTGCCTGTGGACTGTGGTGTGGGTGTGCCTTTCCAGACTCTTACGGAGCAACCTATTGCTCACATACATCTGTCTCATCACGAGCGCAGCTCGGAACTTGTGCGGTTTTTTCTTTCTTGCACAATCTTGTCGGTCTTGCGATTTCACCACCGTTGTTGTTGTTGTTGGGTTGGAGAGCTCGTTCGGCTATGTTACATTACCAGAGCACTGGGGATTACATTTTGATTACAGACTGAGGTTCCATTTTAAAAAAAAAAATTGTTGAGTTTTCAGAAATTTTGGATATTTCAATCTTTATATACTCTTATCCTCTTATGATGTATTAATAGTCTAACTCTATATTACAACAAGACATATTATATATAAGGGAAATATCTAATACAAATATTTATTTAGATAGTAATATACTATTTTAGGATTGAGGGATTGGATTCCCCAATCACAAGGTTCCATGTGTCCTAAACACATAGCAACCGAGAGTGACTTTGTGACAAATCACTCATAATTGTCGCAAAGAAGAATAATATATGTGTGTGTTGGGGTCCACTAGGGAACCTTAATTCTTTTGGAATACTATTGACTTAGAGTTGGTTGAAAGTCATCTTCGAGGGAAGAAAACCTCAAGGTACTCAAGGAGTTTAAACATTTGTATTAATTTGGAGTAAATGAGTTGTGTTACAAATAGTGAGATACAAAAAGGTATTTATAGTCCTAAAAGAAGTAAAAAAAGTCGATCGTGCCTTTGAGAGGGCCATTTGATGAGGGGCGAGATCGTTTTTTGACTGCCTCAAACTCATTAAATAGTTGACAGGTGCCTACGTAGGCCCGGCGCCTTCGAACTCGATCTAATTAGGATTGACATATTGGGTACAATCAGGGAGATCAATCCAGATTATAAAGAGAAACATAGAGAGAGCAAAAGTTAGAATTTTCTTAAGTAGTTAACCCTTATAGAAAATAAGAGTAAAGTGGTCCAAAAAATACAAGAATTTATTGTGAATGTAAATTTCATGCTCTTTTAAAATTGGTTAAAAATCTTTTCTCTTTTTGATTATTGTTGTTTCTCCATCATTATCGTGGTTTTCTCTCCTAGACACTCTGATTCACGTTTTTACTATTTTATGCGCTTAGACTGTATCTTACAAGGTGGGAATTGATCTAAAACCAAGACTCCTGTTATTCTTATAGATTTGCATTAGATATGTCCCTTTATATTTAAATCGAACGTGGTTGAAAGAGCATATATCATATTTTAAAAACCGAATCAAGTTGGTTTAATTTTAGTTTATTTTAATGAATATATAAAAATTTGGTATGACAGCAATGTTTTAGCAAGTTTACCACGTAGCATAGACATATCATAATGTAAGAAATAAGGCATCAACAAACTAAACCAAAAAACATTTTTACTCTTGGGGTATCCCGTTTACTCTGATGTAGGTCATGCATGCTGGTTCTATATTACTACAAAATTAGAATATTAAGGGTATATTGGAGAGGATTTTGGTTGTCTTAGGGGCTAACTTTTCAGAGGAATTGAATAAAAGAAGCTTCAGCTTCTAAATAAAAAATGATATCAATTTACCTTACAAACTATTGCAACTGCACTTTGCTTGGATTCCTCTGAAAACCGAAACTCAAAATGGACATGGAGCGCACCGCAAAGCCAAATCTTGCTTATGGAATGGTAGAGCAGAACAAATGAACAATAGCCGTCTACTAAACTGAGTTCATGGTCGTTATTGGCTGCAAGTTCCTAAGGGAGAAGTCACAAGCTTCAATTTTGTCCGGGACTATTGGGGGTGGATGGATAGGAAGCAAGGGCACATGCCCAGGCAAATATTCTGTCATGTCACATGGTGGTAATATACAAAAGTTTGAGAGAGAGGAGTCAGGAAGGGTACTCATTGGTGCCTTGGCTCCAGCTCATCACCCATTTGACTACACAACCACAGGGTACATCGCCACATGTTTGGTTTAGCTGTAGTAGCAGCACACGAATATAAATGTCTTCTGGCCACAACATGCAAACTACTACAAAAAGTCACTAGCCAAGGGTCTTAATTGGGAAGAATAACAAGGAGGTGTTTTTGTTTTTTTGAGGTTACTCTTCGTTTTAGGGAAGTGTTTAATTACTTTCAAAAAAATAAATTCTATAATTTCTAAAGCAAAATTGAAGACTTGATTTACAACTCTACACTACTCCACTACTAACTTCATTATTTTATGATTTATACAATTAGTTTTTAGGAAATATAAAAACATTACTGTTTGCTTTATATTTGATTACTCATAAAAAATATATTGCCTGTTATTTGATTACACTATTCTGTAGTTACAATATTTATATTCAAAATACATTAAAATAAGACTTCTAATACAATTAAGCGGATTGTATTCATAATCCATCTAACCTCTAACTCCTATAATTTCTATAACCAATTGCGACTTTGATTACAAATTTGAACCACACTCTTAAGTTATGAGTTCAATTGCTCTATAAGATGTCTGGTATGTAGATTTTGTTTTATATGTTAACTATTCGTAAATAGAATACATTATTTATTGTTTGTTAGACTACTCTATAATTACTTATAATTATACATTCTAATAAAATCTTGGATAGAGTCCTGTGGGATATATTCATAATCTATTTCACTTTCAATTTCTATAATTTCTAAAACTAATTACGATTAACGATATGATTCTCATCTGATGCCGCCATCAGTTGTATTTAACCTATCAAAAAAGAATCCATTCCCTGAATTTTTTTTTTCCTAGCCTGTAGGTTGAGAGTCGCAGATCAGGCAGTACAGAAGGATGTCTGCCTTGGTGGGTAGCACGTATTTTGGATCAGTGTGTCACTTGGTAGGTGATCAATAGGAACAGAAAGTCTTAGCACGCACATATAAAAATATATACAAACACCAAGGTGATATAGACCATGATATGAATCGGCAGAATTACTCCTTTGAAAGTCGCGGGTTCCTGCCGCAAAATAGTCATCTTAGTCCTGATTAGAAATATAATACAGACTATATATATATATATATATATATATATATATATATATATATATATATATATAAAGATTATATAAATTAGTAATTATATAAGATTGAATAAATACAAAAAATTGATAAAATACAAACAAAACTAAAAATAATGAAGAACGGATTTGAATCACCAGAAAACCGACCGGTTTACGACCTCCTCGGTCCTAAAATTAGCCCAAAAACAAAAAAGTGAACCCTGGTTCAATGTTTGTTCAGCTGGTTTATACCGAGACTGACAACACTTGTCTTCTAGTGCACATAAGCAAGAAATGCTTGTTGTGCAAGCCACAAATCAGTAGTTGTAGCAGCCTTAATTTCAAGTGAACATAACACTTCCAACCATTGTGAAATGTGAATACAGAGTGATCCATCATGAACCTTTGCGATCCTATTTCAGTTCACCAATTCCAAAATTTCCTCGTTGGATAAATGTGGTATAGCCATAATTTGACTAACTGCCTTTTTGCACAAGTTGTTCTCAATGCAGAGCTCCAACTACATTAGGTACCAAACCAATATCATGGATAAATTGAGATTGACAATAAGACAGACTACAGACGAAGAAAAGGCGAGGCAACTTAAAAACCTTTCCCCACTATGACTCCTCACTCCCAAAATTCATTTGCCAATGCATTGGACAGTGGACAGTGGACACACCACTCATTTCAACGAATTTACGTAATGCTTAGATGCTGAAGAAAGGCCATGCTTGGCATGGTTCCAATTCTCTTAATTTTTGAGTTAGAGTTGGAACAACTCGATCAAATGGGATAGCTTCGGTTGATAGTTTCATGGGAGAAAGGTAAGAATAAGATTTAACGTACTTTAACAACTCAATTTTTAATTTGCAACATGTCTATAAAAGTGAAAGTGATTACATAGTTATATCATTGATTATAACTAATATTATATTCTATTCATAAGATATAAATATCAGTTGAAGGTATAAAGTGGAGAACTTAAAATTTTTTATCAAATACTTCTAAAACTCCGATCAACTTCAATCTATCTGGAGTTTGAATTATAGGACTCATATTTTTTTACAGTAAATCTCAGAATCGAAACCTGGTCAAATAGAACTAAAAGACATCACCTCTACAGAAAGCATTGATGATAAATATTGTAAATCAAGAACTACAAATCGATTAAAAGGAAAAAAGGGTAATGTTTGTAAATCAAGAACTGCACATCAATAGCTACAGTATGTATGTTATGTTAGGGATGGGCGGGAAGGCATCGTGAGACATCTATCAGGCATAGCAAACGGTTTAGATCAGTCAAACCTACTTGGTGGGAGCTTTCCAGTGAGAGTTTTATCCGACACCATAACATGTTGACCAGCCAAGGTACTACTGGACCAAACCAACCAAGAATCCAAGACCAAGTTCAACTACTCTTTAAGTACAAGTGTACAACGTTGCATGAAACAAGATGACGTACTTGAGCATCCTACCTGCCTAGGTAGTGCTGGATATCCGTAAGAAACACACGGTTCGATCCCTTAGTCCTTAGATAACCCACTCATCAGTCATCACATCTATTTATGCAAACGTTGGACCAGTACGTACGCCGTATCATGTATCCATGTAACCCCTGGGCAATTAATTTGGTACTCGAGTCGAGGCATTCCTGGTAAGCCGTAACTCAGAAAGTATGTAGCTGCTTTTCTTTCATGTGCGACGTAGACAGGCTAGCTGTCTGGGATGTACTCTAACGTAGTCCAAATCAATAAGGAGCAGCTCAAATTTGATTGTTCAGTGAGTTTATGTGCTTGGTGGAGTTTAATTTATTATAAACCCTAAATCTTTGAATTATTTGATAAGCCAAAAAATTTATTAGGCCAAAGTACGGCTTATTTGACAAGAGAAGTAACAACAAAGAGGGCGAGAGGCTATAGTTTATTACACTGAATAAACTGAAACTCTCAATTAAACTCCACAATAAATTTATGTTTACCTACAGTTTAACTTATTTTGACCAATAAATCTAAATTAAACTTCACCACACACACTGTGTAGGCCCAACCAATCCAAACAATCCTCTACCACATATTGGTAGTTCTTAGTTCTCACCATCCCTTCAAGAACCTCCCTATTGTCCCATGTGTTTAAGCCTCACACAAACGTTCGAACATGAGAAGGGCCCAGGCGCAAAATGTGTGGAACGGCTCAAAAGTCATAACTCATAAGCGAGACTTCCATTGCATCCGTATATGACGTATTCAATACGGGGAACTTAACTTTATAGCGTTATCACATTTCTGTTGAGGGAGGTAGGCTGGAACGTTGAATATTCCCTATGGACAAGGTGGATGGATGATATAGCTATGCGATCATATTAGTTATTATTTGTTTCCAGCTAATTGCAGTTGACTTAACAGTATAGAGCAGTAGTGGTTTTTGCTCACATGGTTCTGCACGACTTGCAAGAGTCAGTCCATGGTCTACATCATTACGCGTTGTGCACATCAGATAATGATTGCCATTCCAAGTGGCGCATTGGAGTTCCATAAGGTTGCAATTTGCGATCATTAGCAACCAGCCATTTAGACAGCAAAATTCGGTCAACACGGATAAAAACACTTGGATAACAAAAATAATAAGAATCTTAGCATATATATTATCAGAGAGATTATTGAGGAAACAGTGGTATATTGGTAGTTCATGTCATGGTACATTCACCGAAAACAATTGAAGGCTTCAAGCAATAGTATTGGAATCCGTAAGAACGACAAAAGGAATAGCACCAACCTTTTGTTGGCAATGCCAGCAGATTCAATATGCATTTCCATTCTCGTTTTTAAAATAACCTAACCATATGGCTGGTATGAGATTAAATAAGCCCGTCGCAGTAAATTCACCTCAGCATGTCTAAAGTAATATGCACGAAAAAAAACCCTATATGTTGTGCAATTTAGACTACCTTCTAGCTTCCTTGTCAAACTGACCCACCTCCCCACAGTAAATATTCCTACTAACTGAACAGTAAAACAGAAAGAGGTCCATCTGCAAAAGAAACTTAAGATGTTAGTTAACAATGTTCAGTGTTATATTTCTCAAAAAAAAAAAAAAAACAATGTTCAGTGTTATGAATTTTAAGAGGATAGAACTGTAATAATGACATTACTTGTTTCAGTGTTTTCAAAAATCATGGAACAGCATGATGGACTCATCATGCCTAATGAGGGCTAGGATCAAAATATTCTTTCTGTTCCGCAACTTGGTTTCATCCTTTGAACCCTGCAAGTACAATATACTTAAGCTCATATCCACAATATGTACAATTATACAAAGCAAAATAAGTAAAACCTGTTACCAAGCCAACAAGTTTTATGTCAACAATATGAAAATGCATTTAGTATGGCCGTGTCTATGACCCTGCATCAAGGGCAAGAGGTCTCATTATGATGGAGGTACCCACAGCTTATACTTAGGTGTTAGATTAGACTTTTAGTCTATTAGCTATGATTTTTTCAATTATATGGTGCGGTGTGATATACCGATATGCACCTTTATTTTCATATCAACAAAGCACTGAGAAATTAAAATTAAGAAAACAGCTAACCAGATTTCCATTGTATAGGAAACCTTGCGTGATGCTCATTGAAAACTAATCTCAACCCTTTGTGCTATTATTATGCATTCAAATGTTATTTCCCACTTATTAATTGTTATATTCTATTCCATTTTTTAACTGCACAACTGTTTAAGAAAAAAAAGTGCTATATAAAAGCAAATAAAAAAAAATATTTATGGTTTGATTGAATGGATGGTTGACTGGTTGTTTATCTTCCTGATCTGCATTTGCAAAGAGCCATAGCATGACTCCATCATAACAAGCTTATGACAATATGATTCCCTAAAGAAACACAAAAACACAATTACTCAAATAATTTGGCATGAATGCAGTGAGGTCTCTGAAGATCCACATAAGAGGCACAGCCAAAGCATGCAGAGTCCCAAAGTGCATCACAAAAGGGGAAAACCAATGTAAAGAATTAATATTTGAGGATGGTAAGCTCACTACTAGAATATTGTAATGGCAGAAGATAATCAGCAAATAACCTCAAGTAGTAGTTCAGCTATGTAATTGATCATCTGGCGCAAGTTCAAAGCAGCATGGTACAAATTATCAATGAATTGTTCCCGATATGTGCTTTTCGTTCTCCATACGAAAAACTGTGTGTTTCCTGCTCCTGAAAGGACTCTCTGCAAGCACCATCAAATTATTGTCAATTAAAGCACAGAAAGAAACCACATTTTTGATGTAATGTTTTCAACTAAACAGATATATTATGCATATGAAAAATATAGGTAACTACTAGATGAGTGTAACAGTTCGCAAATTATCCTAAGAGCTTTAAGCTGCAATAGGCCGGTAAATTCCTTGGCCAAGTTTGGCATTGAGGTGGTGGAAAAAGTGTTGAAAAAAATTGCTGCAGGGAAGCCAATGTTGAAAAAGCTGCTGCACAAAATCATATCACTATATGGCAACATTGCTGCAGAACAAGCAATCTTGATATCCTTTGCTGTATGGCATGCTTGGGAAAACATTTTTGCACACACGTGTGTCAGTGTGTGCCCGTGCACGTGCATGGCGCATGTATCGTGCAAGTGTGAGTGTGAAGATGTAGGCACGTATGTATGTAGCGTGCGGGTGCAAGTGTGTGGATGTTCGTGTGTGTGCATGTGGGTGCGAATGCATGGATGCACATACATGAATGCGCGTGTAATTATGTGCATGGCTGCATGCGTATGTGTGTCATTCACCATATTTTATTTTGGTTTAATTCATTTAGAGCAAAACAGAAGCACAAAAAGCAGTAGTAGACCTAGGAATGAGCAAAAACCCAACCCTTTCCTAGTCAGACCCACAAATTCTAGTGTCCAACTCAACCCTAATCTAACCCTATCAAATTAAGTTAAAGCTCAACCCAACCCAAACTCTCCCAAAAAAAAAATAAAAAAAAAGAAAATCAACTCAACTCTAGTCTATTTCAACCCTTGGGGCTGACCCAAATATTACTCCCATTGTTATCCCATAGGCCTTTATTGTTGTTTACTTATGCCTTTCGCAGGATATAAACCAAAAAACAAACCAATCCCACCATCCACAAATTCTTATAGCCCTTAGCTCATAGGCTAAACTCTTTTTTGAATCCATGGGTCAATTCTAATGCTTAGCTTAGCCATTCTATTGTTAAGGTCCAACCCAATCTTTTTCATTTTAAGACCCATATCACTCCAAAACCTAACCCATAAACTTGCCGATCCATTTGGCCCTAAGTTTGTTGTGCCCATTACCAGGCCTCAATAGTGGAAGCATTTAACTTGCTACTTCCAGTCCCAGACTGCAACTTTCTGCAGTGACAGTCCAACATAATTACTTTTAAATAAATAATGGATTTATTACTATCTCAATAATTGGCCACATGTAGGTGTTGCCAAAACAACTGTAATTCCTTATCCTAAACACAATCTTTAAATACAATGTGAAGTTGTTGTGATTTTATCCTTTCAGAAATTTTATGATTTCTTGGTTGCTATATAAAAACTCTTGAGCAGAGAACATACTTGTAATTGGAGCACTATTCACAAAGTCACTGTCCATGTAGATCATTTAGTGGATTGTTTCTCTTGATTTTCTTTTTGATCAGGCCAAGCAGCATTCAGGCCACTTATTCCTGTATCTAAGATTAAGATCAAGTCTTTTTTTTTTCTAATCTAAGACTAACATTAAGTCTGTATCAGGTTTCAAATTTTGCCTTGATGCTCAAACAGCCTTGATTGGCATTAACAACCTTTAGGGGTAAACAAATTTAAGCAAAAAATAATGCAACATACAATGATGCATTTCTAAGGCTGATAAGTATCTTCGGCCTGGTACAGTAACATAGAAAACCATCAAAGCAAACAAGTTATCTTAACAGACAAGTTTTACTACTTTGTTCAGAAAGACATAATTGAAGCAATATGCAGACTAAACTAGAGAATGTTTGTTCAAACAAGAAGCTGCTATGTCTGAGTTGAAACTATGCAACAGACCTCTGTATCTATGTAATCATCCTTCCACAGCGTGCACAAAGTTTCTCGAACAACCATCTCCTCAAGAATTGTTGTTTCAGCAATCTGCAAATCACAATCATACAGAGCCTAGTATTATTCACTGCAATTTATGACAGGAAACCATGTTGCCACAGCAGATAACAAAGATCAAAGCAAAAGCGAGATTTTCACAATAGCAATAGTCTGAAAATATCAACAGAATCCGGTGCCAAAATTTTCCTCAAGGTAGCAGACTCACTTTGTCTGTCTCGAATGGATGGCTTTGTGTGACCAATAACCTAAAGATTGTAAAAGCCTCTTGTCCATATTTCTTTTTCACCAGTGACTCTATCTATAATGTAGGAAGAAAGAAAATATAAAGGTCAAATGTTGTATGTCAATTAAAGGATGTTGAAGTACCTTTACCACATAAATAGCACAAAACAGTAAAGCAAGCATGTACCTCGTCATTTCGACATGCTTCCACAATTTTGCTTAAATCTACAAAAGAGTAATATGATTGTCATGCAAGAATTCTACAAAGAAATTCATGATGCAAAATCAAGGCTGAGAATCTAAATTTAGATATAGCATTAAGGTTCAAAAACCGGCCACTTATCAGTGACAACTGGTTTAATAGGGGGGCTAATATTTGGTAAACCAGGTGGTTTAGGAAGTAGGTTTTAGGCTGCTTCTACCATGTTAGTCCTAGTTATGGCAATTTTGAATCATTTCAGCAGGGCTTCATAATTTCAGTGTTCTTTGGAAGATAAGGAGAATTATTAAAAGTCAGTTAGCTAGATAGGCAATTTTGGGGGAAAGGGAAACTAGCCAAAACCAACCAGTTTAAGAATAAGTTGCACCCAGCCTAGTTTGACTTCCAATTCAGTCAGTCATGACGACTGCTGGAGGCAGGAACCCAGCTGAAAACTGAGTTTTGGCCATCTTTGCCCCCTTATCCATTTTTTGCTATTTGTTGAAAACATACAACTAATTTCAAGTTCAAATACATTGATCAGCCAGACTCAACCTGGATAGCACAGAATACCCAAATTCACTGAAAATTGCCTCAAACCAGCAATTTCACACAAGGTAAACCAGGCTCCAATCTATCATTTGGAGATGACAATCCCTACTTGCAATTGTTCCAATCGCTGATTTATATTTCCAATATATGGTATGAAATCTGAATCACTGTGATTCTCAAACCGAGAAAATGTAACCTAATAGTTGACATGGAATGTCCAATCAGACTGATCCATCAGATTTGTGCGATGTAAATGAACCAACATTAAATTTTGAATAACCATTACCCAGTGTGAAGGCTTCCGGGCTCTCATTAGAACGACAGCAGTGTAGCTCCTCTAGAACTCTTGTTATCTGATCCAATGTCATCGACGTACTTCCTTCCTTTTGTTGTAGTCTCTCCAAAATATTGTTTACTGGTGATGTCACTACAAAATGGAACTTCACTGCTTAAGAGTTTAGTTTGACAAAAAAAATTTTGGTGCTTGTAAGTAGAGGGTTCATCACCCTTTCCCTCTTTCTAACTGAAAAGTTTCAAACGAGGCATCTTGGCTTTTTCCACGAAGTATCAATAAAAATGGACAGCTATTAATAGAACCAGGTCCATGTGAATTCATTCAATAAGAAAGTGTGAGGATACTTCAGTAAATTAGTTTGTAATTGCAGTTAATAACAGTCTGGTTTCACCGTTTCTGCATTTCATTTTCGTTAATTTGATACCCTGGACCTTCTGTTGGTACTGATTCTGAAAAATGCCATTTAGAAAGCCAACATTCTTGGACATGCCACATTATTTTCTCCTTTTATTCATCTATCTATTTTATTTTTTGCTTAAGATGGAAAGATAACAAAAATTAAAAGGAAATGGAAGATTAAAAAAACTACATTGCATTCGCCAAGTATCAAGCTCATAGAAGAACAATATTGCAGAAATTCTACAAAATTCAAAATAAACAGCTTAAAAACAAAACACGGATGACAATGATCAATTAGTCAAATTTGATAAAATTATGGGAAACAACCTAAATTTTTGCCACATCTTTTTAAAGTTAATTTTTCTATAAGCTTGCCGACTAAAGTCAACACCTCTCAGCTACCATAAATCATGACCAGAACAGATGCACACACAAAATATGAATATCTGTTGAAAACAATAATGTTCATTCAAATATATAAGATAAATATCACAACATAACATTGCATTGTTCTCCTTGCTCTAAAATACTAAAAGGTCACTTGAGCTATCGATGTTGGATGTTACCAGAGTTGTTGTCCTTAAGATTCTCTGCCACACTAGCCTCAAAAAATGCTTCCCAGATAGGATGTGTGCCAACCCTCAGCTTTGGTTTCTTTCGTTCTGCACAAAACTGGCACACAAGATACACAACTAAGAAAGGTTATTAATAAAATCTAGACAGCTTGAAAACTACAAGCTTCCATATAATTATTGTCAAAGATGAGTACACAAATCATTTTACACAGAAAATAGGAAATCCAACTACATGGTTCCTTCAGTTACACTGATGCATATACATACAACTAAACATGTCGGTGCTTCTCTTCTCTTCTTTCTTTTTTTCTTTCTTTCTTTTTTTCTTTTGGTTTGGGGGAGGGGGAGGGGGGCAGTGAGGGGACAGGGTGCAGAGAGAGTTTAAATAAATGCAGAGCCAAATTCATGTCGTTCAAATAAGGCCTTTCACTCCTGAAAATTAATATATCTATTTGAAAAACACAAGATAGATGCACCGATACAAATCTGCCCAACCACACCAACAGTCACACCAGCACATATGGCAGTTCAATTCCCACCCACACTAAGACTGCATAATAGCATTGCAACCTGCAATAAGTACCCCCGATGTGTCCTTGAATAGAGAACATTTCAATTTGAGTTGCACTAAATTGAAATTCTGTAGAATACATTGGCTTGCATCTTGCTAAACAAAATTATTAAAAATAATGGAAATATGAATGCAGAAACAATATCAAATTCAAGCATACACATTGATAACTAGGATAGTAAAAATAATGCCATGAGTTCAGCAATAAACCTTCTTCTTCAGACAGAATATGAATTTCTCAAAATTTGCTTGCCAAAGTACTTCATTCTCTGCAATTGTGGAATTGAGCTCTTCATCTACCTCTAAGGCCTCATGTTTCCGCTGTTGAAAAAAAAAAAGTTATACAACTCAGAGAATTAGTTAGTGACCAAAGTAGCAGATATCACACAGTTGCTTGGATTGCCCCCCAAGTACTTTTAGATAATGCAATAACATTACCTGTGAATGTCAGTTTGCCTTCCCTAGTTTAACAAATGCCAGAAACAAGTACCTGTCCTTTTAGTGAAATCATGAATATAGCACATGAGGTTCTATAGCTTAGTAGTAGATTGTCATGATTAATGTCAATTGTCGCATAACAACAAGAACAACAAAAACCAGACATGGTATCTGCATCTAGGCAGACCTCAACTAATCTTACACTGCTGCATGCAAGACTTATTAAGACTTAAAGACATCTCACTTACGAATGTTTTGAAGACCAAGAGCTAATTAGCATGTCATATTATCAAATAAATTTAAAATGGAAAAACTCTAATCATATGATTTGAGTATATTATGTTACAGTATTAATACGGCTCTGCACCTACCTCACCTTTCATTTCTACTTTTCCTGAACTGCACACTACACATTTTATTGGAAATTAATGCTTTGATGAAATTGCAGTAGCAAAATATAAAATAATATCCTTTTCTTTTGGACTGAATGCTTGCTTTAGAAAGCACCAAGGCTATACAAAACAGTTGTTTTACAGAGCTGCATACTTACATTAGCACTATTATGAATATATGTGTTCTTCACTTCTTCTGATCTCACTGTTTATTTCAATACTATGCCATAAAAGAAGGATGATAATATTCGGTATTTTCATTTTCTAGGTGCTTGTAAATTCTTTGTTTACTGAAATTCATGGCCAAAGGTAACCAAAGATAACAGCAGGTTTGACCTACCTTTTTGACATGAAGGAATTAGAAATTGAAGTCTAGATTAAACATGCAAGGTGTTGACTGTTGAGACCAAGCCTATCACTTCCTCTAGCCATGCTTAAAAGGGATCATATAGATCCTCACGTGGAGAAAATATGATCATTTACATTGATGATCTTTATAACACTAACAAATCGTGTCTCATATTGTTGAAACAAACCCTAATAAAATTTAAAATAGCAGAAAAAACTGACGTTGAAGGAAAAATAGGTTATCAAATATCTTTTGGAAAAATGTAGGCTTGAGAGAAAAATGATCATGATGTAATTTTATAGAAGCTTCATAACAGATAATTGTGCTTTGCAGAGTATAGAGCATGAGAAAACTTGCTTGATTGGGTTCTTGCTAATAAGCCATGGCCGAAGGATAAGACTTCTCAGAAATAATGACAATAATTCATAGAGTAATACCTTAGCACCAGAGACAGCATGATGAGCACTGTCATTCGCATTTGATGCACATTCCATGATGCATGGGATCTCAGAGAATCTTTCTGCATCTGCAAGAGCTGCAGCACTTATGGCTTTCTGTTCAAGTGAAAGAACTTTATCGACGGTCTGTTCCAAAGATAAATTTGTAAGCTTGCCAAGCCAGTGATTATAAACAGAAAATAACAATAAAAAAAGGACAATGGCACAACAAAGAATAGATAATCTTGACATTAGTAATTATTCATGTACAGAACATATAGGTTAAGACCAAAACATATTTTCCTTAAAGCAGGATGTGAAATTCCTCAACAACTGAGCTCATAAATTTGCATTTGGCCAAATAGCTCTGTGAGGTGATTTAATTACAAAGACTAAAATATTTTGAAGTTAAGTCTGCACTTTTCTACTAATCTCCACATGTTTTTCAGATGTATCAATTTACAATGAGAACTAGAATTAAGGAGCAAGTTGATCTAGTGGAGGAGTGAATTGAAGAAATCATTAAAAGAAATGCCCATGATAGGATAGAAATGCTTTACTTACTTTAGAACCCCGTCTCCTTGCAGATGTGTGTTGTTCATCTGCGAGCGGATCAAAGAAAGGTTCAGGTTTTGGGCAACGTTCCACATAATGTGAATATACAAGTTTGTTGAAGTTCATTCGTATTTCTTCTCTTGCTGGTGGAATGCTGCCTGAAACTTGTAAAGATCCATTATTGAGAAAAATCAAGAATGAAAAACAGATATTGCCAGTGCAAAAGATTAAATGTGAGAGGTAAAGAGAGAGAAAATGTTCTCATAGAGAAGAACCAAAGAAAATGAAATAACAACTGCAATCAAATGGCATACCTTCTGGTACTTTAGAGATTGTTCGTTCCACAAGTTGGTTAAAAGTTAGCCTACCATTCTGAAGTAATCCCTCAAGAAGAGCTTCAGACTACAAGATACATAAACTCCATATGTAAGGTGACAAAAAGCTACAATAATTTTTTTCCGTGACTGAGAGTTTTCTGAAATAGATAACAAATTTTACAGCCAAAGTAGCAAATCAACTATTTGAAACAAAGTTAAGAGTAGGAATGCAACTTCTTTATCAAATATCATTATATCAATAATCAAAAACCATTAACTGCTAATGTTCTTTCAAACTACAAAAGGTGCCTAACCAATCAAGTTAAACATTTAGGATTACTATCGCAACATACCTCTTTTCTTGCAACAGCTGACAATATTTTGACTAGTGGTAACAACAATAGATTAGGGATACAAATACTACATAGTTGTGCTACTTATTCAAGCTCACTGTAGGGATATGAAATGGGAGAAGACTTCACTCCCAACAAAAGTTAAGCTATCGAAAAATGACGGCATGTATGACCTTTGGAGGATTAAGAAGAATATGTTCAACACTACAATAACTTGATCCATAATGAACACCAAATTCTAGTCATTTGGTGCAATGATTTTTGTTTCGTATTCTCATTATACGCAAAGAGAATATGTTACTTGATGTTTGATTAGATTACTCCATAATCACAATATCTGTATTGAAAATACATTCCAATAAAAATTTGAATACCAACAAGTTGAATATATTTCTAATCCATTTCACTCGACCTCCATGGGATTCTAAAACCCATTACAATTACTATTACGGTCACAAACCAAACGCCACCTAAGTTATCATGTCACTTGGTAAGTGAATATTGCTGCATTTCCAATTATCAAGACATTAATAACATTGACATCAAACAGTCAAACAGATGCTTACAACACAACAAACTTAATTAAATTCTGCACACATCCTTGTTTGTTTTAACACATATGTGCATCTTAAAACAGTCATATTCAGTAACAAACTTGTCCGTATCTATCTCAGCTACCTCATATCATCAATAATAAAACATCAATGTGGGTCAAGATGCATCTTCCAAAAAGGAATCAGGACTCACAAGTCATATGGAACAAAGTGCTTCATTGTGAATTTAGCATGTAGAAAACTAAGGCAGTTATTACTTGGCTCATTTTCAATTTCCATCAATCCATCATGTAACACAAGGAAAACTAAAACCAAAGCCGAGGAGGCAAGTAAGCAACCTCTGGAAGGTCCGCACGAACAACAGCAAGGAACTTCGAGAAGCGCAACCGGTGCAGGACATTGTCAAAGATGACCAGATAGAGCGTCACCGTCTTATCGCTACCCCCTACAACCCCAACCAATCCAGAAACAAGTCACAACCCAATGGCCAATACCACATCAGCTCAGATCACATCGCTATGGGATTTGCATATGGACTCGCCTCTGGGGTTGGAGAAGGCCTGGACGCAATTGTGCTGGATGAGGACGAGCAGGGAGTTCTTCACCTGCCCCGGTGAGAGCTCCAGGCGGCGGACGATCTCCTGCAGCGGCAGCGCGCCGTGGCGGAGAAGGCAGCCGCACACCTTCTGCGCCGTATTGGGTGGTGTGAGTGAGGACAACACATACACCAACCAAGTGTGCGGGGAATGACGTAAGGGTGAGGGGTGCTTACGGCTACAAGGCGGCCGAAATGGTCGGCGACGAGGCTTTCGGCGAGGCGGATGCCGTGCTGCGAGACCATGGCCGCCGTCGCTAGGAGGGGATGGGGTTTTTCCGCGGCGGTTACTTGGACGTCTTTAAACCCTAGATGCGGGGGAAAGGGAGGTGATGGTATATGTGATGGGCGGCGCAGAATTTTTTTCCCTAATAACCTAGAAAAAACAAATTCGAAAAAATAACTCAGATCTTTTAAATTTTGTAAAAATGACTCTCTGTCTCCAATCAAGCCGCGCGACTGATCTTCAGTGACGTGACACGGCCCAACGTCTCACTGGCCCAGGTGCCGTGCTACGTCAGTTTTCAGTCGCTAGCCCGGCTAACGACTGAAATGGCTCTGGTCTCTGTAGCCTCTGGTCGCGATCGAAAGAGACAGGGACCCAGATGCAAGGATTTGAACTGATTTGTGATGATTTTGCTTGGGAATTTAGATTTGTTTGCAAATATTGAGATTGAGTGGGCTGATTTGAGATATAATTTCACACACAAGTATAACTTTATTCCAGGAGTTTATTCAGCAGGAGATTCGATGAAATTCGTCAAGATTCGATGATTTTGGGATAATTCGAAAACAGAGCACTTTAGGGTAATTAGGGTTTCGGAAAATGACGAGGCTTGAAACTGAGGCCTCGGATGAGATTTTCAAAATCTTGCAGAAGGGAAACTTGCTCAGAATAGTGAATGGGAGATACTCCCTGAATTAGATCGAAGTTTGCAAATGAGATGTGGGTTTTAGCCTTTTTAGGGTTCTCGGAAAATCTGAAGTGCCCTGTCATACAAAGGGGCAAGACGACGAAGTTTTGGCATCAACTTCTGGAATTAGGGCACGGGCAAATCTAGGATCAAGATTCTGAGACACAGATTTGAACTGGGGCAAGAAATGGCTATTTAACTAATTTGCAGGTTTGAGTGGAATGGGATTCAAATCCGGGCTGAAAGTACTAATCGTACAAAAGCTGAAAAGATGAAAGTATAAAGACTGAAAAGTAGAAATGCAGAGTCGGACAAAAGTAGAACAGTACAAAAGTGCGACAATGTTTTTCTCAAAAGGTTGGAAACCTGACAAAAATGTACGAAAAAACTGAACAATCCGACAAAACCCTACATCAGACTACTGCCCCCTCCTTCCCCTCTGTTGGGGGGCCTGATACTCCGATGGTGTGTACCGAGAGGGTGGCTGACGATCCTGACGCGCCGCCTCCTCGCTGGTGGTGTCTGCGCAGACGGCGGAGCCTGGGAAGGCTGTGTCGGCTGCGTAGGTGGCGGAGTATCGGCAAGGAAGCTAGGATGCTGCTGTGTCGGTTGTGTAGGATGCTGTTATGTCAGGTCGAGAGGCTGGTGCCATGCAGGAGTATCGAGCTCTTCATCCGAAGAGCTATCGGTAGGCACGAAACCCGTGTGGGGTGGTAGAGGGCACGACGACGACGGACGGTCCGCTGGTGGCACATCCGGCGAAGGACCCGCCGCCGACGGTGATGGTGGGGGAATCACGGTCAAGTGAGGTGGCAAAAGCACTCTGAAACCAACCAGAATCTGATCAACCTGCCGCTCAACCTTCGAACAATATGCGTACACATCGTCGCTGGGCATGGTGGGTCCGAGGCGGGATCTGACCATCATGTCCCGTGCACCAGCAGAAACGTCGCCGAGGATGTCTAGCTGTGCACATGAATTAATGCAATTATAGAACGACAATCCATGTGAAAGTCAGGTTGCAAAGAGCTAAGGAACTCACAGAAGAGTGGATTCGCCTAGTAAGACGTCAGTCGTAGCGGTCGTCGATGCTGGTGGGAGGGACGGGCTCATCAGGCGCGGCTGGTGGACCGCCCGCCAATCGATAGATCGTGCGAGCTCGGTACCAGGACATACGAAAAATGGATGTCGTGGTTGTACGGCCTATGCTCCTCGACCGTGCGTGTGTGGGCCCAATCCATCCACTCTTGCACATAGAGCAGCTGTCGACGAACGAAATCGTCCCTCACTCGACCCTTCCTGGATTGCCTGCGGACAAAGCAATTAGTTAGTGACCGAAATCATGTGTAAAATAACATGTGAATGTAATGCATATTTGACGTACTCGTGGATATGGTGCAGGATCTGTCGAGGAGGTGGCACGAGGACAAGCTGGCGCAGGCCGAACTGGCGCATACCTCGCTCAGGTGAGTACCCCTCAATCATGTGCGATAAGAAGAGCAGAATCTGGGTGCGCCAGTACACAGCATCCTGCGTACAAAGAGAAGAAAGGCTAACTGGAGCGACGGATTGGAGGTTCGCGGTGGTCCACGGATCCCAGATGACGCTGTCGTCAAGGAGCAGATCGAAGCCTGTGGCGTATGAAGGATAACAGAGGTGCGCCTGATCTGTGGCCCACCTCAAACTCAGCCTAGCCCACCTCCATCCCATTACAGGGCCGTCCCTCGCATCCCCGGCCAATGCGAACTGATCCACGGAACCAGCGGTCGACCGATAGAGAAATGCTCGTACGACCACATCTACAAGAGGATGGCGCACCCAGCGAGAAGAGAGCTCACCTGGTCTCTGCTCGTGGCGTCACACAACCCCCTGTAGGTGTGGCAGAGAACGGCGGATCCGAAACTGAACCGCGGCACGTGCCCCAGGGCCGAGTCAACAATACTCCTGGCGAGCTGAACGTTCTGCCGCTCGCAGATGTCTCTGTGGGTGCCAGGGAAGAGCAACCATCCAAACAGGTACAGCAAGTACACCTCAAGGTGGCGCCTGAAGACCTCCTCTGGAGCGGCCACGGGGAGCACACCATCGCGCACTGCGCGAAGGTAACTCTGGGGAACTCCCACATCCTGCACAAACCCCCCCCCCCCGCTGGCCCTACTCCCTCGAAGCGCTGTAGGAAATCTAGGAGCCATGCAACTCTCTTGGTGGCCGCTGGGACATATATCTCCCCGCGGATAGGCAGTCCAAGCAACATGCTAACGTCCTGCAGCGTGATAGTGAGCTCGCCAAAATTGAAGTGGAAGATGTGCGTCTCAGGCCTCCACCGGTCCACAAGAGCGGTAACGAGGGCTCGGTCGAAAGGGAATCGTCTTTCCCGATCTACCATGCAAGCGAACGGCAACAGTCCGACCTCGAGCAAATAAGGTGCGAACCGCTCATCTAGAGGCCACATCTCACGACGTGTCCTCATCCGCAGAGCTGGGAGAACGGTGCCCTGTATAAGGCGTCGAGCACAGTGACGCTCCTGATGGTGCTGTGCAATCAGCTCGAGAAGCTGATGGTCGTCGGCCATACCTGCAGTTCTCACATATTGGTTGAGAAGTTGAAACATTACTGTTAATAAACAAACATTCACGACAACGCATTAGGAAATTCAGTACAACTCATATAGGGAAATTCAGTACAACTCACGACAAGGCATTAGTAAAATCCACGAGAAGGTATTAGGGAAATTCAGTACAATTCACGACAAAACATTCAATAGTTCAAACATTACAACATTACAGTTTTATTAGGAAAATTCAGTGCAACTCATATAGATAAGTTGTATTGCTTTAGTTTTGCGATGAGGTCGATGCGCCTGCCACCCGCGGGCATCGATTTCTTGTGTGACCAGGCAGCCTGCAAGCGCTGCATCTACGTAGGTCGTCTTCACGCTCCGCTGCATCCATATCGTTCTGTATCCTCCTGGATAGACGTCGGCTGAAATGGCCTACGAGGAGCCTCTTGTCTGGGATCCACGTGATGGTATCTTCCGGCGACAGTTCTCGATAGTTTCCCCTCGCCACAAACCCATTGAAGACACCATTCCAGGTTTTCCACAAGTATTGCAAAGTATAATAGGTTGAGATATACTGTGCCGGATCGATCCCAGGAACGAAGCAGGCAACGATGACATGCGAGCAAGGAATGTGCAGCAATTGAGGCTTGTTGCATGTGCATTGGGCATCTTCATTTGAAATTCGACATTCGTGGACCCGACCAGCTCGCAATGTGCCACGGACATGTTTGTGCCTTAGCCAAACCTCGTACTTTCCGTTCAAACGACTCAACACTGAGACATCATGTGTCAACGACTTTCTTGTCCGAAATTCGAGGTAATCATTGATCTTTTTGGGCCAGTGTACTAAGGGGTCATGCACAAGACTTGATGCCGCCAAACTCCTGCTGTCGTAGTACGCTATTGTGCGATAGAATGCCATCTCAACTATTGCAGTGAGTGGTAAGCATCGCACACCTTTCAGGACGAAATTGTACACCTCGGCCAGATTTGTCGTCATGATTCCGTGCCGAGCCCCGCCTGTGTCGTGCAGCAACGACCATTTCTCCATTGGTTTGGGCTGAATCTATTGACTAAAACTGAGACGACCCCGGCGGCTTCCCGCGCCGGTAATGTTGCCATCTTCTTGACTCTCGAGCGCCTGCCTCTTGCAATTCCGCCAACATACCTTCCTCCAGCGACTTCCATATTTTTGAGAACTTTGCCTCTTGATTCTGTTTGGCAAGCCGTTTGAACACCTGCATCAGGCGCCTGCTCTTGAAACGAGTGTGAAAATTCGCGGCAAGATGCCGAGAGCACCAACGACTCTGCAAGTCATCCCACCTCAGCAATGGATCCACTCCCGATTGCATGTACTCGATCGCACTCAGCATTCCTCCATTTCAATTGTGAATCAAGCACACACGCTCCCGGTCTTTGACGACCTCATTCTTCAATTTGCTCAAGAACCACAGCCAATTGCTGTAGTTCTCCCCCTCAACCACGGCATATGCTATGGGGAGAAGCTGGTCATTGGCATCAACAGCCACGCCAGTCACCAGAGTTCCCTAGTATTTTCTAGTCAAAAATGTTTCGTCAATGCAAAGCACGGGTCTCATGTACCTAAACGATGCAACGCACTGTTGGAATGCCCAGAAAAATCTCCGCAATACCATGCACCCAGGAATCACAACACTCTCCGAGCCGATTGCCGGCGTATCAACAATTTCGGTGACTGTGCCTGGATTTGCTTCGCATATGCGCCGCAATAGCCTCGGTGTAGCTTCTAGGTTCCTATAGAGTGTTTTAATAATTAATGACAACTTCAAATGCTATACTAACGTTACCTGCCTAGTTGTGTCAAGAAGATACTTAAAAGACAGGTTAATGAAAGGCAAAGAAAGAGCCTCAGGATGAAGAAAGGGCGCATTGATCAAAAAGGCAAAGGTACGGAATAGGGTCTTTTCCTTTTTACCGGTCTAAGGTGATTAGAGAAGAATTTTGACCGGATTTTAGAATAGTTGCCGTACTATTAAGAGGAGCATGTGGTGTATCACAAAATACTTCATCTATGTGCCACAAATCATAAAATCAACTTGCATTGCATACTAGAAGGTCACATCCTTTGAGAATGCTTGTTTCAGCTCATTTCTGCTCAGCACTGTCTCAGTCGGTCTGACCGTATGTTGGACCGGTTTGACCGAATTCACGGACTGACCGATTAGAATTCTCGGACTGACCGAAGTTATGTCTTAGTATAGTATATACCTTTATAAGGTCGGCCTGTCCGTAGTTTAAAACTAAGTCAGTCTCCTGGAACTTCATGAACTATCTTTCTGTTGTTTTGAGCTGTTACGGTCTGACCGTGAAATCAGTCTGACCTTGTTTTTGTACTACGGTCTGACCATATGGCCGATCTGTCCGTATTTTTCGGCCTGACCGTATAAGGTGTCCAGAAACTAGGTCGTCTCTGGACAGTTTCACGGTCTGACCGAAATAGGCTCCGGTCTGACCGTATGTGTGCCTGACAAGGGCAGTTGAGCATTTATTGCGCCTGTTTAATGCCGTTGCAATTGCGTCGGTCTGACCGAGCTTATACCTGCGGTCTGACCGCCAGGTGATCTTTTTCACCCAACGGCCTGTAACGGCTATATTTATTGTGAGGGGTATATATACTCCCATGCACGGCCCTGTTCGCAACTTTTGGCAAAATCTTGAGCATTGTCATCATCCTTGAGAGCCTAAGCTAGTTTCATACACTCTAGGTTTCAAATTCTCGAATTTGTGAGAGTGTGCATTTGAGATCTTCTAGTGCATTGCATTTAGATCATTAAATCAATCTTGTGGCACTAGAAGAAGGCTAAGTGATCATCACCGGCTTGTTACTCTTGGAGTTTGCCGGCTCCTAGACGGCTAGGAGAAAGGTTTTGAAGAGCTCTTCAAGGAAGATTGTGAAGAAGCCTCAAAGCGTCTTGTGAAAGGTTGAGCACGCCTTGCCGGAGCGGTAAAGTGCATCCTCAGTGAAATCGAGGTTTGGATAACTCATCACACTAGTCCGGCTCAAGATCTAGGTCGCTTCTCGAGAGAAGGTTGACTAGATAGAGGAGCGGGTAGAGATTTGAGTTTGCCTCAACGTGGATTAGGGGTGATCGGCAAATCACCGAGACCACGGGATATATCCTTGTGTTGCAATTGCTCTTTGTTCATCTTGTATTATTTAAATTGCTCTCTTTTACTACTAATTGGTTGATTTATTGTAATTTGCTAAAATCGCCTATTCACCCCCCTCTAGTCGATATCCTAGATCCCTTTCACTCGGTACGAAGTTATATGCCTCAACATATGTCCCAAAAAGCTCCTCCTGCGTCCTCTGTTTAGCCCTCCATGCTTTCGCGCACTTGATATTATAACCGTACTTCTCCGCGACAGGTGCAATTATCACTTTCAGTGTCATTGCCGTATTTTCCTTTATTACTGACAATATCAGGCTGCCAACAAAACTGGAAGTGATATTTCTATGCTGCTGCACTATGCCCTCAGCCAGAGATTCGTGGTCTTCGACTCTGGTCACCTGAAAGAACGGGCCATCTCATGGCCGAGTGACACGTACGTACCATGGACAGTTCTCGACTAAGCACCTCACAGTCCACAGGCTCGGATTTGATTTGACCACCCGGAATGGCCTATTTAGTGAAACAGCCCACGCAGTTATGGCTTTCTTTGCATCTTTCTTACTTCGAAACAACTGTCCAAACTGGATGATTGATTCATTATAGGACCATCACGAACTCAGCTCATCACGAACCACAGCGAAAATCAAAGATGATGGATTAGTCCATTCACTTATAGGATTCTGCTGTTCCGTGGGTTCATCAGGAGATTCATACACTTCTGACGGATCAGTATACTCATTAAAATTCTTCTCCAATTCTGGTAGTTCTTCAGCTGCATCTACTTGATGGCCCCCAAACGGAGTTGTATCTCTTACAGTTTGCAAAGGTACACTGCCAGTTGCACTGGCATTGGTACTGCCACCTGCACCGGTATCGGCACTGCCACCGCCATCGTGACCTCTGGTGTTGATATTAGTGCTGCTATTTTCTCTTCCTACGGAATGGCTGCCCTCTGATCTATGTGCGCGTAAGATTTCAACGTACAGTATGATGACCCCGCAACCATAGCCTGGATTTGTCACAAGTCGTCCAAACGAACCCCATGATTTGTCACCTTTCAGTCTCTTGAGCGCCCATTTGTTTCCCTCCGGAATCATGCCTTCGACCCTGAGATTATCCGTCGTAGGATTTAGTTGTAACAGGTCAACTAACCACATCTCCAAATCATTGAAAGACATTGATTGTGGTTGTCTCATTTGACCGTAAACATGCATACAACCACCAAGATCATCACCGTTTGCTCCATTACGGATTATACCAGCTCCGTAATAAACGCAAACCGTACTGAGTTGCTCCATGACCTAATCAATTTGTCATTCTGTGTTAGGTTTAAACAGGATAATGGGACGATGCGCAATAACTGTAGCGGAATTATACTACGATATTACGACTATGAGATGTGTCAAAACTAATTTATATCTTGTATTGTAGTAGAGTGTATAATTAGAGGACCAACATTGCTCAAAGTACTACAGAAAATATGATTTTTGAAACAACAGAAATTTTCCAACACTGCATTTCAGTCTCTATTAGACTACATGATTTTTGCTTGGGAAAAATGTGAAGTGAACAATTAAATTTATAGACCCTACAACCCTAAAAAAAATAGCCCCTCTCCCTCTAAACCAGTGCGGGCAAGACCAAGAAGGCGAGGGCGACGGCGGTGACGACTAGGGCAATGAGGCAGCGATCCCTAACCCTAACTGAAAGCCAACCCTAACCGTAACATACCCAACCCTACCCCTAACCCTAACTGAAAACCAAATTACAAAAAAGACATGAAATTTGACTTCACTCAGTTTCTTTTCAATTTTTTTTAGAAAAATTGAAGTATAAATTTCAAGGAAAAATTACAATTTCTTTTCTTATGGAACATACATATTAATATGCATGGGTAATACCTTTTCTCCCACTTCCTGTTATTATGCAATAGGGTTTGGACTTTTTCTTATTCTGACAACAACAAAAAATCTTCGCCGTATATGGGCTTTTCCTAGTGTTTTACTAACCCTAATTGAAAGCAAACCCTAACCTTAATCCTAACTGAAAACCAACCATAAACCCTAACCCTAACTGAAAAATAACCCTAACTCTAACCCTAACCCTAATTAAAAACCAACCCTAACCCAATATAAAATAAACTTTTCAATCTACATATTATCAATCATTTTAATATACGTACTAACAAACGTTTACATTTACATAATAACAAATATTTTAATCTACGTGCATACTAATAAAATTCAAATTTGAAAAACATCACCTTTTTAGTCCATCACATACTAATAATGTATAGGTTCTTCAAATTTTTTAATCTACGACCATACACTAATATACAGGTTCTTTAAATTTTTTAGTCCATCACATTCACGCATTTACCATCCATATAAAATTATAATCTAAATCCTATCTAAATACTACGAGTTAACGATCTAATTAATCTAAATATACGAGTTAACGAAAATGTACCTCAGTGAACAGATTTGAAGAACTTCCGAAAACAGTTTTTCTCCTCCTCTTTCCTTTCTCTTTCTTCTCTTCCTTCTCTCTCTCTAAACAGATTTCAGTAATTTCTGGATTTTCGGAAAAAATGAAAACGGCCGTACTGTGAAAGGGATGGCTATGGTTTAAATACCCATTTCAGTCGCTAGCCGGGCTGGCGACTAAAACGCTGCGAGTTTCAGTCGCGAACCCGGCTAGCGACTGAAAGCTGGCATGGTACGGCACCTGAGCCAGCAGGGCGTTGGGCCGTACCACGTCTGAAGATCAATCGCGCGGCCCGATTCGCGACAGAGGGCCATTTTTGCAAAATTTAAAAGGTCTGAGTTATTTTTCAAATTTGTTTTTTTGGGTTATTAGGAAAAAAATTCGGCGGCGCCATTACAAAAGTGTTTAGAGTCGGGAAATTTCAGTTTAAATTTGTAGATTTATAAGTTAAATATAAATCAGGAAATTTAAAATTATCTAACTTGTAATATATTTTAAATCTATCTAAAACATTTCGTTGACATCTTCATCAGATGATGCACCAATAAAACAATAGCAATCTTCAATGTGTCTAATTAACAAAAATTTCTTAAGTTATTAGACAACCTTCGTTTATGCCTTATATCTCAAGTACATTATCAACTTAATAGATGAATTCACACAACTCCTAATTTAGTGGAAGAAGATTTATTAGACTTTATAAGCTAAAAATCCCAATAAGAAATTTAAGATCAATACATTTTATAATGGATTTTGTTTTGGTTAAAAATATGTTCATTATATAACAAGTTGGTGCATATTTTTTTCTAATTATGTGATTGGTACCAATTGATCTGAATCAAGCATATACATATGAAATTTTGCTAAATGGAACCAAAATTGGCAAAAAGATATTTTGTGCACACATTAATCAGATATTGTGACTATAAGTTTATATATATATTTTAGTTGTAAAATTAGACTATTCTATTGTAAGATTGTATAGTTTATTTATTTATTTTAGTAACATTTTATTTGTTTTCTATTTAACTTTATGTAATATCATATATTTTAGATTTAAGTTTTATTTTCATGTTAGTCATTGTTGTTTAATTATATATATATATATATATTTCTACTATAAGAATATACTATTCTCTGTTAGTACACATAAATAAGTCTTTTTATAGTAATTTCAACTCTATAGATTTTGCATCTAAAATTAGTATTGTTTTTTAGTTCTAAACTCATATATCTTAGTTTTAAATTTATACTGTATTTTATAAGTATTTGTTGTAAGTTAGTGCTAATAATAATTGTAAGTCCAGACTTTTTAGTTGTAAGTTTTTATATAATTTGAGTTAAATTTGGTAAAATTAGTTTAGCTTAAATATATTTTTTATGAGAAAATGTGAACTTTTACATTACAATCACATGTTAATAGAGGAAACTAGTTTGCATTTTAATATGTACAAAAGTTTTTTTAAAAATATGCACCAAGTTACTGAATAATATACATGCACCATATAGATGTCTCTTTGTAATTTTTTTCCTACTTCTATCTAAATTAATTAGCTCTTTCAATAGGAAAACATGATCATTATTTTTTTTCCCTTGATTTATCTCTTCTTAACCTGTGTATAACAAAATGAAGTCTATGTTTTGAAACTGAAGGAATAACATTTTTTAATAAACTTTCTACATAAACTAAATAAGTAATTTAAATGCAAGTACTTTTTTTTAAATAAGCAACATTTACAACCATCCATTTTTGCTACCCATCATTCCTCTTCCAACTCCTCCACCAACACCGCTAAGTCACCAACTCTCTCCGCCCCCATAAACAATGACATCATGATACTATTTTTCAAAAAAAGACATAGTGACAAGATCATTTAGACATTGATAATTTTATGATTTGGAGTTTCAAAAATGAAAATTTGACTTTGCTTAATTGTTGTATGCATTACCCCACTCCAAAGATAAGTAAAAGGATTGGATGTGGATAATGAATACTTAAACAATTATTATCTATCTGTTAGTCTAGCTTTTTAATGCGGACATTTGCACATGGGCTACAGACTACTTTGGAGTTATACTATGTCACCACCCAAGAACTATTTACATGATTGAAAAATACCACAAGTTAGTAGACATCATCCTGTTGTGAAGCAATTAAGCAAGCCCATAAGATGCAAGTTATTTATGCTTATCACTATCCAATGTGCAATTTTGTTTAGGAGAGATGGTTTCATCTTAATGAGGTGGTGTATACCATTACTATCCAATGGGAAATTTTATTTAGAAGAGATGATTTGATACTTGTTGCGTATAATATTTCAACTAAGTACATATCTTTTCTTTTATATATGGAACAGAACTACACAAGCCTCAAACCAAGTCGGTCCCGACCTTTCGTTCCTATCCAATTAACTTTCCTTTGTTTTTGCTTACGGACGTGAGCCGGTCTCCTCCAAACAACAAGAAGATAAAATACACGGATGTTCTAAAGCAACAGCAACAAAAGCTACAAGTAAAGAAAATAAATGCTTAAATTCCCGTCTATATCTTTCTTGAAACAAGCACATAGACATCAAGAAACCTTCCTGTTTGCTTCAAAGAAACCTTCAAGACAACACCAACTCAACTAACCCATCCATCTATTTATCTTTCTCCCTCCATATATCAAGGAGAAAGGAAGAGACGAATCAAAGCTAGTAATTAGCAAGCATGTTTGAGCTGTTGTTGGTAGGCTGCAGCAGCGTCGTGCTCCTCCTCCACGGCGCCAGCTTCTTCCTCCGTGCGCTCTTCGCGCGGCAAGCAGTTGCACGGCACATCAGGTGTGCTCGAATTGATCTTAATCTCCATGGTTTTACTTATTCTTAATTACTTGGATTTTTGAGATCTGTAACCATCTCTTGTGATGTTCTTAATTGGCTGCAGCTTCCTTGGATTCGTTGCATGATCCGTTAATTAAGGTCGCACGTTAATTTAATGGGTCAAGGAGGAATAGAAAGTTCTCTCTCTTCTTGGGGGTGAGGTGTAATTTATGACGATTGCTAGCTCATTGAGCTGTTCATGTGGCATGAATAAGTTCCTTTGTAATTTGAGTACATAAATTGATGAGATTGGCGGTGATCTTACTTTTGCCATTTTACGAATTACGTCATCTTGGATGGAGAATCGTGGTGTGGAATTTGATCAGAGCACTACAATGACATGTTCTTTGACAAGTTAATTAGATAGAGACATGGAGCACAATGAGACTTATCGGATAACTACTTTTTTTAAATAAGAGTATGTAAATTTATAATATGTGAATTCATAATCTAATGATCTGATTAGTGTGAAATAAATCATATTCATCAAATCTGTTTTATGAAATATTAACATTATCAGTTTCTCTTGAATTGTTATCAACATCAACTTTTCAAAAAAATTAACATCGCTAGTATTCTATAATTAAATGAATGATGATTCTCTGTATATTGATATTGATCAATGCAAATTTATTTTTTTTTATTTTAAAGAAGATAATCATCTAATACATATTCGACCACAAATTATGCTGTTTGTTTGTCTGGATTGGTTTGGCACCAATGTATAATATAACCAATTGACCAAGATCTTTGGGAATAACCGGTAGACGGCCGCTGTTCTCTTGTAAGTTGTAGCAATAAAGAATTCTAGCACACAGGAAAACTAGATAATTACTGGATTTTTTTAAGAAGGGAAAGCTCGGTTCGACACCTATGTTAAGATGCATGTTTAATTACTAGTTTTATAGCATATTGTCCCCCGACTGCTACTTTTCAATCCTGCTATGCTTGCTACTCCGCTTTATATCTTCCACTCCTTTTTTTTTATGTAGTTGAGATGAAGTGAGACACAAAAGTTTGAGTAAGAAACGTACGAAGTCTTTCCTTTTTTAAAATTTTTTTTGAGCCAAATAATTGCACCTAATGTTATAAAAAAACATAAATCCAACCAACCCACATAATTAACAAGTACAAACAATCCATCTTAATCACCAAACTATCACATAAATGTAAATACAAATAATCATATATCTTTCTAATTGATTGAGCATTAGTAATTCTTTGTCATTATTATGGTCACTCATACGAGTCAACACTCAAGTGGAAATCAAATAGTGATCGAGTCCTTATACTTTTTTTTCAGTTGTTGGAGGTAGAGTCATGGATAGTTTAGAACAAACACAATCAAACCATCTTTATCACATGACGAGCCACTACAATTCAATCTGGATATTCATATATCAATACAGCTATCAAAAACACCTTCATATACTCCAAATTACAAAAAAAAACTTCTTATTAAATTCATATTTTTGTGTGATTCACATGTAGTACTGATGAACATATGAGGATCACTGACGATAATCGTACATCATCCTCTTACTGATGTCGACATCATTTTCAATATAGCCAAATCATTTGCCCTTATGGAAATATGAAAAAAAAAAATTAATAGCGTTCTTATGGTTATACCTATACTTATTCTTCGAAACTCCAAGCTGCACACCATAGGATAGCATATGATTATGATTGGGATTTCTAGATTAACATTTTGGATAAAGAGAAAGTCTGACCGTAAATCTTTTAATAAGTTCTTGCTAAAAAAATATATGATATAATAGGTTCTTCAACGCCATTAAGCCAATAGAACCCTGCCTATGTACCACATCTAGCCAAGTTGTAGTGACTACTGGGTAAATTGCTGACATTTTCTCCTTGCTAGCAAGTCAACTAGCTAGTTTATTTGTTAATCATTTTATAATATAAAATATATAATTTTTAATCTCGCTATAAAATATAAGACATGTATACAAATTTATTATTTTATTATTATTTATTTTTTCATTCTCTCTACTATTTATCACTAATATCTCACAATAGTATTCTCTTTCATTTTTAAATAATTTATAAATAAAGATAGTTTAATTATTTTCTCCCAATATTTTATTGTATTTAGAAATTTCTTAACATGCATGTGATAAAAAATAAATCTTATATTTTATCACCGATGAAATAGTTTGCTACTAATAAAAAAAAGATCAGCATGCATGTGCAATGTACCTGTCCGTCAATTACTTCGTCTTTATGTAGTACAAGGAAGTACGCAAAAACATAAATTCCATTTGTTTGATCAATTATATATCCATAATTCTTCAGTCCATCCGTTGGACTCACCATTTGTAGATTAAAGAGGGGCCAATTAAACGTAGCATCTCCTGTGATGAGCTAGCTCAAAGGACTTGAGTATTCCAACAGTGCCAACGACCGTTTATTCTACCAATATATAGATACGAGTTGCACCAAGTAGTTACTAGAATCAATGGTTATTTTCTTAATTTAATTTTATAGGCATTAATTGATCTCACATTATTGCAATAACTAGTATAGCTACATGGAATTTCTAGAATAAATTGCACTAAGCATGTCTTATTTTAAACAAAATTTCACTAAGCCAAGAATTTTTTTGCCAATTAATCCGCAAACTAAAATATTATTGCAATCAAATTTATTTTAAGTCTAATAAGTACTAAACTAAGTTGGTAGTACATAATTATGTGTGCATATCATCATTCATATCAACAAAAGATACATATCATAACAAATATCACTATCAAAAGTGACATCAGAATGTGAGAGATTGTTAGACACAAATCTAATGTTGATCGAAGTTTATGAACATGTGATGTTACTTGTATCATCCACTACATGAACGATGATATGTACACATAATTATCCATCAACATTTTAATTAAAAACTACATTCTCGATAAAACATCAGATGGACTTAATTGCAATAATATTTTGGTTTAGTTGACAAGCAAAAAAAGTTATTAAGACTTATTAAAACTATTCAAAATATAAATTGTTCAGTGCAATTTCCTCCAATTTATTGTGTCTCTCGCGCGGAACAAATTCACGGTGTGTGATGACCAAGTCCTAACTGTGCCATGTGACCATCATCTAGGTGAACCCCTTATATATACAAAGCTATAGGGCAATGCATTTGGAAAAAGTTTGCAGACACATATCTTAATTAAACTCCCAAGTCTTCACGTCCTAATCACATCACGACATGAAGGTTAGTACTGCTTTTTCCCTTTAATTATATGTTCTTTTTCCTAGTATATGAAATCGTGTAGGTTGCTTATTGTTATTCTCGAACAGATAGTGCTCAAGGTAGCCATAGTCTGCAAGAAGTGCAGAGCCTGCATCCTACAGATCGTCTCAAAGATTGGAGGTCTGTCTCTCATATTTACAAACTAATGTGTCATTGTCGGCTGGAATCGATATATCTGTGAGATTTGAGATCTGAGTCTTAGTCTGTATTGATCAAAGAAATAGTCAGAATTCAGGAATGGTACATTCATGAAGAACTACGTACTCTTTTTTCTTTATCAACGATGATCACAATATCAAGACATTCTCATTATATATTTGATCTTGTCAAGATACCTTTGTGAAGTAGATAATTTTCTCTTCAATATTACCACATCTCTCTTTGGTATTCAAAGTGTAATATTTGATGTTGTTTGATGCAATACTAGGGATCACATCATTGGCATTTGACAATGATAAAAGCACGCTGACGGTGGTGGGAGAGGTGGATGTGGTGGAGGTGGTGGGGGCGCTACGTAAGACGAAGCATGAGGTGGAGGTGGTGATAGTGGGTGATGAGAAGAAGGAAGCGGAGGAGAAGAAGAAGAAAGATGAGGAAGAGAAGAAAAAGAAGGATGAAGAGATGAAGAAACGCATAGAGTTGTTACAATACTGCAGGGCATGCCGCCCCTATTATGTCACTGTTGAAGAACATTTCAATGGTTGCATCATCTTTTAAGAACATATTTGATCTGATTTGGTTTAAAATTATATTTTTGAGAAACAATTAGTTTGAGATTATATACAAACCCAATAAATCAATCAAAAAGTACCAATGCAACTAATCTTCATATTTCAAAAAAAAAAAATTATTCCACTCCTAATCATTTTTTCTTCATTTCTTGTACTATGATCAACCTTCGCTTGGAACATCGGTATTTTAAAGATTTTTGTGTGTCCTGAATTTCGAAAAAAAAAAAGTTCTTTTAGCTCACGTTAAACATTTAGAAAATTTCTTTGAAATTTCAATTTCTTTTATGTTTCCTTCGTGTGGTCTCCATTTACATGCCACAACATAGGTGAATGTATGGAAACAATCAAAAGAGGTGTTTGTTTGGAGTTTACAGAAATTATGAGTTGGACAAGTCATTTCATGATTGTTTTTTTTTTTCACATTGACCATTCACCAATCGCCTACATCGAATCTACAATAGCAAGGTTGAAAAATTAGCTTGATGTGTTGACGTGCATAAGCCATTAAAACACTAATATATACGATTGATTAAATATGTTAAGATTTAAATTTGAGAGACAATCCATCACATAAGGTGTACGTGTACACTTCACCTAAATTTGAGTTCTTTCGCTCGTCTCAAATCAAATATTGACATTTGTGACCCGAATTCGCATGATGGACTGAAAATGATATGTTTAACAAAAAGACTGGAGTACCAATCTAATTTGTAATTTCACCTATAAGATGCAACAAATTCAACAGAAAAAAACAATCTTTCAGTAAGTTATTTCTTGCTAAAAAAAGAATAATCTTAATAAGTTCTTGAACGCCAATGCGCCAATAGAAACCTACCTGTGATGTGTATCACTATTGTCGTACGTTAGTGGTTGACATTTCGTCTTCGCTAGCAGTCAACTACTCTAGCTAGCTTACTCGTTAATTAGTTCTAAAGATTAGCATATACCAGCCAACTACTACCTCTTTATATATATGCAATATACCTGCCAACTACTGCCTCTTTATATAATATATATACTCCTCATTTTTTTACTTTGCCATTTTATAAAGAAAATTTTGCACTTGTTTAAGTTGTTGAGGAGAAATATGATTTTACATTATCGAACTGTGTTAGAGACTTATAGTCATAACTCCACTTGACTATTAATTAATTATTTAGATGTAAATAATACATTTATTATATTAATTACATGTATTATATGTAGAATGATAATTTTACATAACTTTTAAAACCTGTGAAAAAAAACTAAAATGATAAATAAAAAACAACGAACGGAGAATACATGCAAGAAAGCACACAAGATATAAATTCCATTTGTTTGATTAATTAGATATCTATAATGCTTCAGACCAAGCCGTTCGACTCAACATTTGTAAATTAAAGACTGACCAATTAAACGTAGCATCTCTTGTGAGTTGTGACGACACTTAACAATTCAAACATGACATGCTTCTATCTTGCATGCATACGAGCTGTACTAGTAGTTACTCGACCGGTTTTCAATTAATAATTTCATAGGCATTGATCTCACATTATCTCTCAGAAGTTTGTTATTGCTACAGGTATTTTTTTTTCTTGAGAAATTAATAATTCATGGAGTGTGTATGACCAAGTCCTTACTGTGGCATATATATAAAGCCATATATAGCCTATAGGGACAATGCTTTTGAAAGAACTTACAGATAAATACACTAAAACTTCCAAGTTTTCATATCCTAATTACACCACGACATGAAGGCTAGTACACTGGTTTTGTCCCTTTAATTATATGTTATTGTTACTCATTCTTGCTCTCTAATCTTGAACAGATAGTGCTCAAGGTAGCCATAGTCTGCAAGAAGTGCAAATCTTGCATCCTTCAAATCGTCTCAAAGATTGAAGGTTTGTGTCTGTCTGTATATCTCACTCTGTATTTATCTCTCTATCTTGTACATGTGTGTACGTGCTGATGTGTCGTGTTTGATGTAATACCAGGGATCAAATCATTGACATTTGACGACGAGAAGAGCACGCTGACGGTGGTGGGGGAGGCGGACGTGGTGGTGGTGGTGGGGGCGCTGCGCAAGGCAAAGCACATGGCGGAGGTGGTGACGGTGGGCGACGAGAAGAAGGAAGCGGAGGAGAAGAAGAAGAAGGAGGAGGAAGAGAAGAAGAAGTGCATGGAGTTGAAGGCGCAGTGCTGCAACGCATGCCGGCCTTATTACGTCACCGCCGAAGACCATCCCAATAGCTGCACCATCCTTTGAGTCCAAGAGATCAATGCATGCAACTTTGTCTTCATATTTCAGAACGAGCTCCTTTTACTCCAAATCTGAACCTTTTTAAGCCATGTAGTTTTCATAATTCTTACCAAATGTTTTATTTTATATAGTATTTTTTTTAAATTTATGCATTTTAACAGGGTCTTGGTTTAGTGTATATTTCGTTTTTGTTTATTCCATGTATATGCCCACAAAGTGAATGAATGGAAACGATCAAATTAATATAAGAGTTGTTTGTTTTATGGAGTTCAGAAATTATGAGTTGGACAGTCATTTTCTGATCCTTTTTTTATCTTGACCACCCACCAATAGGACTCTCAAAAATAGCTTGATTCACAAACCTTTCGACATTGACTCGAATACGAGCTCAGCTCAAATTCGGCTCCACTCAAGTCGAACGGGACTTGAGCCTGATCTTGTCTTCAAACCTTGAATATACTTAAGCTCGATTCGAGTTCGACTCAAATAAATTTGAATATATATAATCATTGCTCTGCCCTTCACACCTCTTAGTTATTAGGAGCCTCCTCTCCTTCCCATAAAAAAAAAACTCCTCTAAAGACTCCAAAATGTCATTACATTTTGTTCATATTATCAAATTTGAATTTTTGATGATTTTACTCAAAACAAAAAAACTTCTGGTCCAAACACAGTGGGACCCAAATCAAAAGCATAAATTTTTTTCATGTGAGGACAACTTGTGACAATTTGGTGCTTCAATAGAATAAAAGTCGTTTGAGACAAACGGCTATTTATCAAAATTTTAACTCCTACTTCTTATATCTTGCTCTGATATCATTTGTTAAAGATAAAAGGAAGTCTTTATTTCATTACAAAACACATAAATTACAAAGACATCAAACCTATAGACCTAAGTCTAATAGATAAAAGAAATTGAAAAACTAGAATTAACCAAAACTCTAACTAATAAGATAAAAGATAATTCTAACACATGGCATATATACGTTAACGTGATAAATTATTTATTTGACTTTGCCATTAACTAGTGTGGATGTAGGCGAACGGTGAGTATGGGTTGTCAATGAGCCGAACTCGAATGAGTCCCATCATACTTGATTTGAGTCTGAGTAAAACTCAACTTGTGCTTGAGTTTAAAGAAACTAGAATTCAAGCTCAAAATCGAGATAGAATTTGGTTTGAACAAAACTCAACATTCGAGTTTGGCTCAAATGAGCTCTATAATAATTAGATATGTATTTTAGAGATTGTACGTAACCACAAGGATTTTTGAGTGGAGAGTAATTGAGCAGATGCCCCTACAAACATAGCTTAGTTCAAAAACACCTCTCTAAAATAAGAAATACTAAAATTAGCTATCCAAAAGTGCTAATTGTGCCATGCATGCCCCTCCGATCAATAATTAGTAGTTAATAGAATATTAGGAGTTAATATTTTCATAATTTTGAAAAATACCTAAACTGTCCCTCAAACTTACCCTTTTCCTCATATATCTTCCCTCCATTTTTTTAAGTTTCTGTATTATACTATATTTTTTGGCTTATGATGCCTTAGTGGTCGGGAATAACTAATGCCGACATCTAAATCCTATCAATGAATTTATACTACCACTCCAAATATTAAAAATATCTTATAGAAAATTGAGTTACATTTAGTTTGAGATTGATAACTTAGTCAGACAAATATTGAATAAACGTTTATCTCCAAGAAAAGGAGCAGAACTCTCCCTACTTTGCCTGAAAGGAAGCTTAGAGGTTTTTCTTATTTTCCTAATATAATAGGATGGTCACCATTGTCATATTCCCACTAATCTAACATGGAACAACCATTAAAAATGGAGAGGGGTATGTCTAGCATATCTAGAAGGACAATTCTAGTAGTTCTTATTTGGAAGGGTATTTCTGAAATAAGCTATATTTGTAGGGGTGTGTATGGAACTCCTCCTTTGAGTGACTACTAGAGGCAGGGAGCATGTATAGGAGAGGGTATTTATGTATTTTCCTCACAACAGGGTTTCCTGCGTAGCCATGTAGCCATGTAGATATATCTGTGGTTTCCATCGCCCTGCGCCCCTGTCGAATGCTTTTCAGTTCACTTCTTTCACTTCACTCTTTATCTTTTTGCCTTATCCTATGGTTAAACAGATATCAGCCTTTAGTCCTTTACAACTAAACTTCTTACCGCAACCAAGACTCAAAGGCAGAAAAAAAAAGATATCTTTTTTCAGGGACTCCTCTATACTTTTCTCACCCTTTGCTGCTGTTCCTTGGAGAGCCACCGCAAATGACGCCTCCATGCGGCGATGCCACTGCCGCTGCTCCCGCGGCCGACCTATCCAGCCTGGGAGGGATTGGCGGAGGCGACAGGCTCCCACCGCTTCCTGAATGGTACTTACCATACTGTCTTTGTACTTTGCAGCAGCTTCCTTGATCAAATTGGGTTCCTTTGTTTCTTGATGCAGCGGCGGCGGCGGCAGCAATGCGACCGAGAGGGAGGAGGAGAGTGATAAGAGGAAGAGGAAGGAGAAGGCCGGGGTGCAGCGGATCACCGGGTGGGGGCTCCGCGAGTACAGCAAGATAGGTCAGATGAAGCAAAGTGCAAAGCTTTAACTCCTAAACTTAGCGTGGTCCGTTGTGTGTAACTTCGGCACTAATGGCATTGTTGTGGGAGGTGTGAATGCCGTGTCAATTGGGGAAAATCTGCAGTTTTCAGTAGGAGGTGGTGATTTGGTGCCTTGGATGGTGTTCTTGATAGAGGGGAATGCCGATGTGTGTGATGTTGATCACTAGGGAGAAGTGGTGGTGAGTAATGGATGGCATTGTTGCCCAATTTGGGTTTGTTGTGATAGGTGGGGATGGTCCCGATTTGTTGCTTCGCTTTTGTTCAATTGAACATGATTTAGGCTATAGGATGCAGGGAATGAGGGACCTTTCCTACAGATGTTGCTCAGAAACGTAGGAGTTTCATATGTATTTGGCATTATTGATATTAAGTTATTTCATGTTATTGCTTGGCCTTATGTCATAGGGGCGTTGGAGCATGCTGTGTTGGGTGATACGGATATCCTTTGAGAGGATGGTGTATATAAAGGAATGATCATTGTCCATTGTGGTTGCCTTTTGATTTTTACTGGCGTTAGGAGTTATTGTCAATAACAAATTTAAGAGTCTTCCAAAAAAAAAAAATAAACACACACACACACACACAAATTTAAGAGGAGGCAAATGTGAGATGAAGGCAACTCTTATACTAGATGTTTGTTGTTACTCTGTAAACTTTAGTTGCCAGCATAATACAATGACTTAACTTTAACTTTGATTTGCAGTTTCTAAGAAAGTTCAGGCCAAAGGAAGAACAACTTATAATGAGGTATTCTCCCTTTTGCATACTCTTTCACTAATGGATAATGACACATTGCCACAAATCACTTTTGAAAGCAATAATTGGAAAATGGAATACTAATCAAGTCTATCTGATATTATGTTGCTTAAGATTGCTGCATCCAACTTCTAACCATAATGAACTCTAGATAAGCTTAGGAGAGCTTATCAGGCATAAAGAGCCAGCCTAAATGCTGAGTGCAAACTTATTATCCTCTGTCACATAACTGCTGGAAGGCCTAACATATTCTTCCATCTACCTAAACAACATTAGGGTATCGCAAGGGCACTAAGCTGTTCTTTCCTGGTAGATAACATGCCCTGAAGGCTTGAACCAAACATGCCGAATGTTTTATTGTGGAAGGCAGTCATGGAAAGTTTCTTTTCTTTTCTCCACCTTTGTTGGTTGTAAGATGCCTCAACTAACTAATGTTCATTTCAGGTTGCAGATGAAATTTTTGCTGAGCTACGGTCCATAACACGTGATGGTCAAGAGGTTTGTTCATATCATGAAGTTATGTAAAATTGATCTGCCTGTACATTTCCAGAAAAAAAAAATGCAGGGTTGAAAGAAAATCAAATCTGTTCTTTGTAGTTTGATGAGAAAAATATTAGGCGGAGGGTGTATGATGCTTTCAATGTGCTCATTGCAATTCGTGTTATTGCGAAAGACAAAAAGGAGATAAAGTGGATGGGCCTTTCTAATAGCCGCTATGAAAAGATAAGGAAGTTGGAGGTCAGTGTTTGTGTTTTTATTGTTTTCAAAAATTTTGCCCAATGTGTCCTTGTATTAATATTTTGCAGGTTAAATGAACAAAAATTAAATATGGCTATGACTTAATCACTATTTTGTCATATTTCAAAGGAAGCTCGCAGAGAACTCATCACTAGGATTAAGAACAAGAAGAGTCTCCTCCATGAAATAGAAAAACAGGTAAGCTGTTTGCAATTATGACACAGCTTTTCTTTGATTTCATATTTATAGCTTAATATTAAATGACTAGTGCAAAGCATCTAACCTGATGATTTTTGTTTCTTCCTAGTTTGATGACCTCCAGAATCTCAAGTTACGCAACCAGGCATTGCAGAGGTCAGCAGAGAGTGCTAATGGTATCCGCCTGCCATTCTTATTGGTCAAGGTAGGTTTTCTTGTTCTGGAAGTGTAGAAAATGCTGGTACCTAGGGCACTTGCAGTTATGTTGCCACATCTAGCTAACACCTAGATTACCTTGTACAAGTTTCTGTCAACTTTAGTTGGCTTATATAGCCAATACTTCTGTTCTGCATTGAGGGAAACATAACTGCACAAGTATCAACTATCTTCATTGTGATCTAGATCAAGTTTTTAATAAATCTTTCTCTTCCTTCCAGGCTCTTGGCCTTTGGTTTAGGCATTGTTTTTGTTGCTCAAGGAGCATTGCCATGTTTATAACTACTTAGTTGAATGACCACAATTCTGCTTAAATAAATGTAGATTAAAACCAGTGTTTTATTAAAACAATTCAGATGGTACAAATATTCCTATGCTACACTAGGAATGTCTTGAATTTTTATATGTAATGGTAAAATGCTAAACTTGTCTCACACAAAGGTACTAAGCAAAAGAAACTTGTACAAGTGATTCATGTGATGCCAATGGGAGGCAGTCAGGCGTTTAAGGTAGTATAGCAATTGACATCGTTTATCTTTGAGCAGACGACTAGAAAAGCGAGGGTGGAAATTGAGATTTCACAGGACTCACAATTTGTATGTTTTGACTTCAATGGGTATGTCTCTGCAAGCAACCGTAACTTCCCTTTATATATTCTGTTTATTCTGTTCTGTTTCTCTACAGCTTAGATTTGGCTGTTAACCAAAATTTTGCATTTCTGTTGTCAGCAAACCGTTCACCTTGCATGATGATGTCTCAATCCTTGAGGGGATCAGATGCCACGGCATAGGAAGGTCTGGTGTCGCCACTCAGGGTTCTCTAGAAGGCTCAAGAATGTGATAAACCAACCTGTCTCGCATTGGCACGGCCAATTTCTTTTGCACAGCTATGTATAGCTATCTTCACTAGCAAATCTTGACCCAGTTTTAGGGCAGCGATTCAGGCTTAAGGTTAAACCTGCAAATTTTGCCTCTTTTTTGTGCCTACATGTTCCGAAACCTGAGCTAGATGATTTTGTAAATGCCTCTATGTATAAACTTAACGGTTCCAATTCCTAAACATGCACTTCGCTAATTATTACTCTCTCCGTTCTTAACTTGTCATTCGATATATAAGTACAAGTCAACTTTTTTAACTTTAATCATCAATATATAAAAAAAATATCAAATTTTACTATATAAAAATAATATTAGCAGATTTATTATCAAAATTATTTTTATATATTGGTTGTTTTATAATTTTTATCGATATGTAGTTATAAAAATCAATTATCAAAGTTGTATTAGAGACTAAGTCTAAATGACAAGTAAAAAAGAACAGAGATAATATTGATAGCACTCTATCCATTCTTTTTATTTGTCATTTTAGAGATTTTTCATAGTCTTCAAAATATAACATGATCATTATTATATAACTATATATCAGTAAAAATTATAAAACAATAATAATATGAAAGAAAATTTGATAATAAATCTATTAATTTATTTTGGAATCTTCAATTTTTTTTATAATATAGTGAAAGTTTAAGAAATTTGACTTATATGCATATTAAATGATAATAAACAAGAACAATAATTAAAAACGAATTGAGGGAGTATTCTTTTTCTCTTGATATTTGATGCATTTGTGAACAGCAGTGAATGTCTGTACCAAGCGTAGTACTCAATGTAATCTTCCTCCAATGGCTTTGAGTGGCTCTGAAACATACTCAAGTTTTGTGAATCCTTTCCTACGGAAAGCAGGCCACCTAAAGACCAAAGCAGGGAATTTTAGTGAATAAACGTGGGCGTGTGGGGGCACACAGTTGGCGGGTTGAACAAAGTATGCAGCTGTGCAGAAAAAGAAGACCAGTATCAGATTTAGAAACGGTCTCCGCCAAGTAGAATGCATAGACTTCAGGTCTTGGTGCAGTTGGAGATCGAGGCGGACCGCGGAAGCCATTGGTGTGGTGGTCTTGGTGCAGTTGTTAGAGATGGCCGTCTCAAAGGTGACGAGAGGTTTGCCAGTGTTGGAGGATAACGGAGCTTGGACAAGGCGGTATTTGCAGGTTGGACTGGATAGAGCAGAGGAGAAAAGGAAGACAGCACGATGGAGTGGAATGTATCAAGCTAGCTGATATATATGCTGCAGCGGCATGCTGTGAAGTCTTTCCTAGTGGTAACATAGTTGGTTTTGTTGAAGGTGAAAATTTTACCATCGCCCTCGTAAAATCTCTCTGTTTCACTAATTACTCTTGCAAAACTATGAATATCTCATATACCCTTGCAAAACTAAAATAAACCATGTTCATGCTCTAATCTGTTGAGTTTTCTATGGTTAATATAAAATAAGCACAAAATCACATCTAATGAACTAATTGGTATTTGGTGTTCCATCCTACAATTAATTAATAAAAAATATTAAATCAATGATCTTAAGGATTGTTCGATTGGTTGAATCAACTCATTTTGTAGGCGATATGATAAGAAAGATGAGTTCATCTAATTTGAGATGATTTAAAGTGGGTTGTTTGACTAATCGTATGAGACGAGATAAGATTCTATTTAATTAATTAAATGGAATGATACATATTGACTGAGATGTTGTTCGACTATGCGAAGGAGAGGAGATATGGTAACCCTTTCGATGGGAGTGATGTGCTCCAGACATCTGAACAAGTCGAAAAAGGAAGTGCAAAACTGAAGAAATGCCCAAAGCAATATGAAGGGCAAGATAAGCAGCAAGATTGGCACCAATAAGAACAATAATAGAGGGATTGCACACTCAGATCTGGCCACTTCAATCCATTTCGGGGCCAACTTACAAGAACCTTAAACCTTTTGGATCTGAGAAGCAAGCCTTTGAAGTTCTTGGGGGTCGCCGCCGAGAGAGAGCGAAGCACACCAGCGAGAGTCACGTGCATGCATGTGAGGGACGTAGCTGTGCGGTATGAGGATAGACGGCAAAAGAAGTGTTCTGGCACCATCCTGGATGGGGTGAGCGTATTCTTGGAATCTGGATGGACTCATGCTGCATCAGTTGATCCCAACACAGCAACCAAACACACGGATCTGTATGGATCCTGCATGAACTCATCCTCAAAACACTAATCAATGCCAAGGGCTGATTAGTAGGATTTAGTGTGTTATAAGAGTAATTATGATATTTGAGTAATACTGATATGAGAGTTTTGCAAGGATATATACGAATTTCGCCTTTAATCAGCCCTTGTGGATAAGAACGCAACATCCCCCCGCCATCCTATTGAACTGAAAAAACGTCTTCCCAGTTCTATACTTTTGCCATCGAGTACTATCGGTGACGAATATCTATAAGATTTTGCAGAATCTGAGGGCAGCAATAAGAGAGCACATTCATACTGAATATATTACTTTATCTCAACGACATCTGGGCACACGATAGGGGAAAGGGGTAGTATTAATTTTCATGTTTTACAAAATTGGTGTACAATAACAACAACGGGAGAAAACACTCGCTGAATATACTCTCTATGTCAAGACTTTTAGTACAGAGCATGCACTTGGACATAGTAGATGCCACAAGAAGGTATAAAAAGACCACTTGAAATGGAGAGAACTTGACAAGGAATTGATCTTCTTAAAGATAACATGCAGTTCAAAATTGACAAGGTGCAAATAAACCAAAGCTGCTGCAAATTAAGATGACGATGATTTGCCAAGAAATTAAGCAGCGGCAGAAGGTTCAGCATTTGGAACATACCAACCACGGACAATCTCGATGGCTTTCTTCCTCCTTGCCAATCTAGACTTGCGATGAGCCCCAGTATTCCTGTGTATGGCGCCGACCTTCACTGTCTTGTCAATGGCTTTGTATGCCTCAGAAATCATTTTCTCTATCGGAAGGATTTCCTCAGGTTGGGCATCAGCTTTCTTCCTAAGCTTTTCAAGGGCTTTGAAGACCTAATTAAAAATACCAAACAACTTGTGATACTGTTTTCTGCATTATTTGTTTTTCAAAAAAGCGCCCAGTGAAAAACAAACCTTTCTCATATTTGTCAATCAGTTATTTTTTATGTCACAAGATTCATAGGCAACATTATACGGGTTTGCCTTTGTCAATAACTGAGATTCCATTTATACATTTGTGATATGAAATAACCACCTGTTTTTTTTTTTTTTGAGAGTGATGGAAGAGTTGGTTGGTACAACTATTCTAAGGATGTAAGCAACCACAGTTCACAGGATCAAAGCTTGGAACGTTCACAAATAAACTACATAACATGTTGTTGGTGGGAATTGAATCTTGGTCTTTAGCCAAACAACCTGGATGCCACACCGGTTGGCGACCACTTGCTTTTTGACATTACATCAAATTCATTTGAAGTTTTGTTGAAAGTATTATATAGATAAGTATTGGTGCTCATTGGTGATCAGCGAGGCAACACATGGTTTATCAGATTCAGATGAATAAAACTTCTTTTCCAGTAGGCATTTACTTCTGTAAAGCAATGATGGAAAACATTGACTGTTCTGTTCTGTCCTCTTCTTTGAACTAAATTAGTGAAAAGATATCAAAAGACCCAATACCCAAGCTTTGATGAGCAAGTTGTAGATGGAACAGATGATACCATAGGCAATGGTTTTGAGACTATGAGTTATGACTTATGACATATGAGAGCATATTCTTTAATATCATCAGGATTGGTCTGTTGACACTTCAATAATTCAAAATTTGCAACATCATAAACACTATGTGAGTGAGATTTGGAGTCATCTATCATGAGACAAATTCTTTCACGAGACAAACTGTTCGAGTGTCTATTATCCAAAACACCTACAATATACACTGAGTAGTTGATGATGTGCGAGTATAGTCACCTGCTCTACATTATATTGGAAACAACAACACTGGCATTTCTAAGGTAGTCCATCCATTTGAAACAATACGCTTCAATAAATTTAACGGTCCAAACCGTCGAGTCTAGCCTACTCGCCATCTACATCTACCCAAAAACAAGAAAAACTCCACAAATGTATCTCAAGGGGAAGCAAGTAACCACAGTTTTGCAATCCCTTAAACTTTCCAAACTTGCAACTTACAGAATCCTTTGACTTCAAATTCCAGCCACAAAAATTGTCTTGCCATCTGAATCTGCAAACCAGGCCAAACTCTCAAAGCTACTTCACTAACCCATCTCAAAGCCAAAGTAAATCAGTGGAATTTTTTTCTACTATCTCACCGCTCCACCCATTCATCATCAAGTTTCGCACAATGGAGAAGAACTCTTGGTGAATTCTAGAGAGAAGGGACGGATGCAACCGCCATTAGTTAGTTGGTTACCTTCTTCATCCTGGTGCGCATCTCGGCCTTGCGGGCGCTGTTGCGGATGCGGCGCGTCTCGTTCTGCCGCTCCCTCTTCTTCACCGAGTCCGGCCGCCTCCCTGTCCTCGTCGCCTCGCACACCACCTCCAGCCCCCTCCTCCTCCTACTCCTCGTCGCCGCCGTCCAAGGCCCAAACCCTCCTGGCGAGAGAAATCAAGGTCATTACAGAAGAGAGAGTAATCGTGAGGAGAAGCGAGGGAAGTCACAAGTTAGTAGTTAGTACCGATGGGGACGGCGGCGTAGGAGGCGGTGGAGGAGAGGGGGCGGGGGGCTGACAGGAGGGCCCGGGGCGGGAGGGCGCGGGCGGAGACGGAGGAGGGGTGTCGAGTGGGGGAAGGGAGGGAGAGGGAGAGGGAGAAGAGGGAGCAAGTGGCGGTGGCCATGGTTGGGGTGGTGGGAGCTCGACGGGTCTGAGTGATGTTGCTTTACGTTATCTTATCTGGGAGGAGGATTAGAGTGGGAACCGGGAAGGGAGGGGTAGAGACTAGAGAGCGCTGAGTTTGAAGGCGCGACGATATGCTTTACGCGAACAAGTCTTCAAGACGGGACTTAGGAAAGTGCCTTCCAATGTGTAATGCCTGTATCTTAGGCCTTTTTAATAAACTAATAGCCGTTTTGGCCCGGTTTATTTGAGCTTCGAGAAATCGAAGTTACGCTAAATGAGGGGAGTTATGTGTGTACTGGATTTGTTTATCTGGGTTTTAGTTTTTTTAATAAGTCAAAATTAAGTCAAATAAAAACTTAAATTAAGGGACTAAGATAAAAAAAAATTTAATTAAAAATTTCAAATAAATTTCAACCCTCTTTCGTTGTTGAATCTGTTGTTTCACTAATAACTTTCAAATAAGTGTAAACTGATACAATTTTAAGTTAAATTCGTGTTAAGCTGATTTATTGGAAAAAGTTTTTGATATTTTTTATATCAGTGTGCTGGACGAACCGATTGTGTGCATTCTTGTGCATCAAAATTCAAAACAAAGGTGTGCACACGGAAGGTCTATCCGTGTTAGTCAATTTGTGTAGACAAGAAGCATGCAGATAGTCTCCGAAAGTATAAAGTATTTTGTGTGTAATTGACCTACTAAAGCACAATCTAATATTAAGACAAAATTTGTGATTGAGCTACATAAAAACATTGGGTAGAACCGAAATCATATATTTGTATGTGGGTTGGGGCTGGGGTGGGGATGAGGTGGGGTGGTTTGTTACTTATATTGTTGAGTATAAGTAATGTTTTAAAAAAGTGTCTGATGAATTATAGTGGTTAAGGTGTTTTATAGTGGATAATGTTTGACATGTGATATATATTGAGTGACATATTTCAAAGATGAAATTATATATTTTCAAATTGAAAGATATTTCTATTTTGTCATGAAAAATTTGATCAACCACACAATATAATTTAAAACCTTGAATTGCTAAGAGAATATAGGTCAAATAGTTTAAAACATTGTCTTTTTAGGATAGCTAACTATAAGTAATAAGAAACAAGTAAATAATGCTAAAAATAAAATCTAGATATATGCATCCAAGTAACAAAGTAGTAGTCTATCGGTCTATGTAACATGATAATCATAAAAATGCAAAATTTAAAATTTGAAAAGAATTAAATTTAAGTGTAGGCAACATCTTCTTTGGTTTTGTAACCTCAAATACACGCCCTAGCCACCTCTCCATATTTTCTGAAAAAGCAACGATTACAACATTAATGTATATCTGATATTTTTCAGAGTTTAGTTTAATTATTGGTTGGAAAATAAGAGGAAAGGATGATGGATAAGAGCATTACATCTAATCTCTTTATTATTTTCATTTTTGATACGGTGACTTCTGGCCAGATAAAAGATATCCTTCATTCTTATGTGCTCTTTGGTACGTGTAGCCCGCATGGCGATGGCACGCCTCCGAAACAGTACAAAAAAAGAGTCAAATCAGTTCGTTGGCGCTAATTTGCGTGTCGCTATTCCGTGGCCCAGTCAGACAGCTAGACAGTGACACCGACTAATATAATCTTGTCCCCAGTGATACTACACGCGTGTTTACACCAAAGAGGAAACCCGAATAAAATAAATATATTGTTATTCACCCTGCACATTTCTACTATTATATTTTCATTGGATGGTTCTAGAATATGTTCGGTTGACAGTTCATTTTTTTTGAGCTAAAATTTAGCAGCGTCAACAGTAATAAACAAAATACAAGAATAGATAATAGAGAGATTTAATAAAAAAAACCGGATAATAACAATGAAACAACGCAAATAGAGGAAAAAATTATGAAGAAAGATAGACAAGTGTTTTTGCCCCAACAACCTTTGATCGTGCACCAATAATTAGTCAGTCGATATGTGTCATATCTTTACAATATTAATTTTTTACATATTTCTTCGTAAAGGATTTTTATGATTATTATAGAACTACATGCTCAACTTATTGCTATATTTTACTCACCTCGTACTAGTACATTGGTTTAGAGAAGAGAATAAACACAGTTGTAATGGTTTCAATTGTTATTAATTAAAGACCTGATTGGAGGATTTAAGCCTATGCATGCGTCTCATAACATAATCTACATAGAAAAGTTTAAACTAAAAGTAGCTTTGATCTTTTTTTTTAAGAGGTTAGAATAGTTGTTTAGTACATTTATCTTAAAAATATAGATAACAATAAATTATAGAATCAAATCTTAAAAACTATAAATAACACACACAACATATAGTTGTGACACTTAAATTCTAATCTTTAACCAAACAACTCATATATCACACTGACAGACTAATACCAATTTTTTTTGGCTAGCTCTTTGAGGATTCAGCGACAGTCTTGACAGAACTTTATCTATCAGTTTTCATAATTGAGCAAAGTTTTGCAATTAGATAGAAAGAAAAGGACAATAGTGCAATTTTGTAATTCCTCTCCGCGCTATCCAGACAGATATACTTACCAGATACCCTCTTTCAAAAACTTGACCGTATTAAGCACCCTGCACGGCCTAATCCAACCCCAGAACACCACGCCCCCCTAACTACCAATAAACCACAAGACTCCACGCGTATTCGTTTCAACGGCGAATCAATTATGTCTCCTGTTCTGCCGCTCCCACGATCGAACAAGCTTGTCGCACAACTGTTGCGGCCTATATATACACATCTCATTACTGGCTAGAAAGTGGCCGACTACTAACTAAAACGCCATCGTTCCAATTACTTAAAAATTTCACTTCATACTCATAATACTATAATCCGAGCGAACTCCACAATCCGAGCGAACTCCGCTTCAGATCTCTCCGTCTCCATCCGTCTCCATCCCCATCTAGAGAGAGATGAGAGAAGCGGAGGCGCCTCTCATCACCGAGGTGGAGGAGGCTCAATTCGCCGGTGCCTTCTCCTCCTCCTCCTCCGGCGTCGGCGGCGGCCGGAACTCGAAGAAGTACCGCCGTCGGTCGGACGCGCTCGCCTTCGGCGACCGGTACCAGAAGGCGGCCGCTCTCGTAGACCTCGTCGGTTTCCACCTCTCTCTCTCTCTCTGTGTGTGTGCGTGCGTGTGTGTGTGTTGAGAATAACTTTTGTTTGATGAATTGCTTGTTCAAAGTTACGATGTTTGCGTGGCCGAGGTGCTGATTACTGTGTATTTCGGCTTGTCGTTCGGAGATGGTTTGTAGTTTGAGCTCGGTTCGGAGGAGGCGATCGAGGGTGTTGTTTGGTGAATTATTTGTGGAAATTTTGGGTGGTTTGGAGTTTTTGACATTTTGGCCACGCTGAATTTTGCACACTTGGAGCGATATTTACGTGTGATATTTGTGTGCACTTTCAGTTGAGATGCTGCTCATCAGTCGGTGATGTGACTTAGTACTTGTGCTTGATGTAATATTTGTTCAAATTTTTGGCCGTTTGAAGCTTCAAGTGCTTGCAGAGTGCTGATTTATGTCTGTTTTGCTTGTTGTTAATTTAGAGATGATGCGAAGTTGCTCTCTGTTTTAGGTTTTACGGTACTTAAGGTGCTTGTGCGGTTGTGTTAATATGTTGCGGGAGTGGTATTTGATGAATTATGTGCCCAAAATGTTAGTTGCTTTGAGGTTTGACTGTTGTTATAGTGATGAAATTGTGATTTGTTTCTATCAAGCAATGTGGACTTCAGAGGGTGATTTGCATGGAACTGTTAGTAACAACATACATGGAGTTTCCTTTTGAGGAGTGTAGAAGCACTTCCATTTTTTTTTTTTTGTGCTTTCTCTTGTTAAGAGTTACAGGTGATATAACTTTTTATGCTTTATGCCTTGGTTGATTTTGCATGCTTTGCTTTTCATATGTAGGAATAATAGAGAGTGTGCTCTGTTTATTTAGAATTTTTGGCAATTCTGTGGAGAATTTTTTCACGCTGTTGTGGACTTGCTTGTGAGTTGGGTAGGATCAGTGTTAGATGTATTCTTTGTGCAAATTTTGAGGTGCTCTTGAATTCTTAGTTCTATTGGGTTCTGGATTTTGTTTTTTCCCCAATTGTTTGTTTAGGATAAGTTGTGCTCTGTTTAGAATTTTACAAAATTTTTTGTTTTATTCTTAGGATTTATGGTGTGCCTATGGTTTTGATACTTGCTAATTCTTGTTAATTGGATTTTGTTTGCACTGTTGTTATATTTTATTAAGCTCAAGCACAAAGATGTTATTACTGAAATATTCATGAAATTTATGCCTTTACAAGCAATCGTGTTACAAATACTGTTAACAGTGGCTGTATTATTAAGCTGAGCTGCAAATGCCATATTTTCTTTCCAATTTGCTAATTTTAGGATGTTCTAAAACCTTTTTATTTGTAAGAAGTTATCAATTAGCTCAATAAAATACTACAATAAGAATAAACACAACCGAAACATATACAACAATATGTGAAACATTGAAAGTGAACAAGTACAACATTTTCAATGTAAGAGGTACAAAATCTTGATGAAATGCACCATTTTCCTATTAAATGCTACGGCATTTTAATTTGAAGTTTTGAACCAATGTAACAATAGCTTCAACAAGGCTGTTCTCATACATCCTTAAGTGTCATGACTCGTAAGTCCCATTTTCTTTTGCAATGTGATCATGGGGGGAACTGAAACTTTCCCTGAGAGCTGGTTGTGGTTATCAAAATTCATAGGTGAAAGTGAAGTCCATGTTTTGATAAGCATATGTGCTGAAGCTTATATGGTGACCATAAACTGTTATATATTTTTAGTTTTGTCGTAATTTTGAGATACTTGAAAGCTCGATTTGAATGACATGGCAGGCAGAAGATGGTGTTGGTATCCCTGAGGATGTCTTGAATGACACAAGATTTGAAAGGGCTATGAAGTTCTACTTTGTATATCTCCGGTTGGATTGGCTGTGGTCACTTAACCTATTTGCATTAATTCTTTTGAATTTTCTTGAGGTTAGTTCGCAGACTCTGTCACCATCTCTTATATTGTATAGGATCTATAGGTGAAAATTGACCTTACATTATTCTGATTGAAACTAGAAGGCCATCTTAACTGCACCAAACAATTGCCACGCCAAAAAGTTTCAAAGGAAAATGTATACACAATATCACAATGCCCATCATAGGGTAATGATTTTGAGGTATTTCATTTGCATTTCAGAAGCCTCTTTGGTGTTGGAAAAGTGCTCAACATGCTTGTGATCAAAGGGATCTTTACTTCCTAGGGCAGCTGCCATACTTAAGTAAAGCAGAATCACTCATTTATGAGGTAAGACTCTGACTTGCCACTTGGAGGCTTGAGTAAACATGTTGGCTGAAAAGTCTGTTGCATTTTGAGGTGTCTTGCAGATTTATCCCATTTCCATGTGCATTTTGTTATGTCCAGTTTCCTATATGCTGCTGTTCATGAATTAGCATGGTTGTAGTTATTGTAATATGAACTGCACATGTATTTCTTTAGGAACATGCAAATGATCTATGTGGAAAATTTTTAAAACCTGAATCTGATGTATTAATGTGTACATGCTTGTTATTAACTCTGTTTCAGGGAATTGCATATGTTGTTCTTGTATTGCATATTTTCTATCCACTTTCCTATGAAGGTTGCCATCTCTTCTGGAAGAACTCCATGAATAAACTGAAGGTAAAATGTCTGTTGTCTTTGTGCTTGATTTGAAGTAGCATACAGAGGAAAAGAATTTTCTTGGATATATCACAGTAATGACCAGAAAATTCTTGAACATTTGGTAATTTCTAGGTGTTGAATAGTGAGAGTAGCTTCTATGTATTGTGAAATATGCTTTAGATGACTAGAAAGAGCAAATAAGGCGAATACTTTAGTTGTCAAAGGGCCCAAGTTTAATCAGAAAAATCATTGCCTGAGAAATTATAGATAGGAAAGTTCCAATAAAATGACGTGGAATACATTTTGAAGGCCTCTGTTGTTGTAACTTGGTATGGCACAAGGAAATTTTTTTTTGAGAACTACCAATAGTTTTGTCACCAGAACTTAATTGCTATTATATCTGAAGTCTAAAACTAGTACTTAGAAACAAAAAGTTTTAAGAACCCGTGGTTGGTTTTATGCTAACCAAGAAAAACGTCATAGAGTTAGTATGAATAGTAACACTTGGAAGATGAAAGATCTATGTTATCCACAAAAAGAAAAGAAAAGAAAGAAAGATAGGAAAGAAAGTAAATAAAAAGAAGAAAGAAAGAAAAGAAAAGAAGATCGATATCTAAAATTACATTTTTGTTGGCATGTGCTTTTTGTTGAGATAACTTACTTGTATTCAGTAACATGCTTATTTCCTGTAGGTCTAGTTCCTCTTATTTTGATGTTTTTTGTCTTTAAAGATACAAAAATTTGTTCTGCTTTATTAAACAAGCAATGTGTTGGGTGTTTCTCTTGTAGGTTCTTCTTCTCTTCGTCTTAGTATGTGATACATTGGTATTTGCAGTCAGTCCCCAACCTTTCAGAGTAGCTCCATACATACGTGTTGTGTTTCTAATAATGACTATCCGGTATGCATTGTTTGATCTACTCCAAGCTATTGTTATTATTTGATCAATTCTAAGTTGTTGCTGTTGTTGTTTACTGAACGCGGTAAGAGAGGTTCCTAGATGTATCCATTGAATAGGTAATCCAAGATACAAAATCTCTTTAGAGGATAGCCAAAGTGTTCAGGAGCAAGAAAAGGATTCATAAGAAGATAGATATTAGAGTAGTGGAAATAAAGATTATAGGTCTTAAACCACTAGAAAATAGTTTTTTTTTTTGAGAAATTAGAAAATAGTTCTTTATATTAATCTTTTGAAGCAGCCAGTCCAAGCTTACATAGACTCCTATATGGCATCACCTCTGATTTTCCATAGTTAAATGTTGGTTAGGCAACTCTGCAAAATGTCTTTAACAGAGATGCTTTTGTCACCGAAGAAGTGAAAAGAGTCATTTTGAGCCTGCCAAATGTGCTAGCTAACTAGAGCAAAAATAGTAGCACTAAATTATTGATATACTTGTTTTATTAAATGTGATACTATATTGACAAACAAATGCATCTTCTTTCTCATTCTTTACACTTGTGCCAACACTTTATATGTCATCAGTTTCCATCAATGCTTGAAAAGAGAAATTTTTTTATAGGAATTTTGGACTAACTATGCCCTTATTGGTGTGTACAGAAATTGATGAATTCACTGGCTTTATAACAAATACAATTTTATTGCACCTTTTCTGTAACAAAAAGATACACATGTTCTTCAATTCTTGTTTATTGCACTCGTATTCATCAGCAGAATGCCATTCAAACTTATTCTCTATTTATTACCTGCAACTTTCCAAAATCTTGCTTTGCAATTTAGATGAAGAGTAGATATTATCAGGGTCAGTTTCCTGGATTTTGGGTGGTTCCTGGTCCCAATTGGGACATTGGAAACCGGCGTAGTCTTTGTTTTTTTGTTGATTTCGGCCAACTGTTATTTCTTTTTTATTTTTTTTTGTATTTTATGAAGTTTTTGTAATTTGTTTGCCTTGTTTAATCTTTAGTTTATATACCTTTTTAATAAGGGGAAATTTTTTTATACCACTATAAAATTTTTATATTTTGTATTTGCTCTTAGATGTTTTACTGGCATATATATCCAATCCCACCTTATCAATCTTGTAAACCATAATTTCATAACTTTTATAGCAGTATGGAGAAAATTTTTGCTTTAAAATAATACTCAACCACCCTAATATTGATTGGTATTGGCCACACCGGCCCGATCCACTAAGGTTGGTAATTACCGGTAGCCAATTGGTTTCTAACGGAAAACTAAACCCTGGGATTACTTAACAACCTTTTTTAGCAATCATATACTTTACAATTGACTTTCAGTCAGCTTTGTATTTCTCACGGAGCTTTCTGTTACACAATAATCATAATTTCCTTTTTTTTTAAATGAATCATAATGTTCTTTTAGTTGCTACGCTTAGTGGGCCTGGATTAGGTTTAGGCATATCATCAAAATAAGTCCAAGAGAAGGCCAAGCACTTACTCCATTTTTGAGCTAAAAAAAGCATAAGTCCCTGTTCTAAGAACCTGTTGTCCTAGCTTTAGCTTCTAAAGGGGGGCATATTTTATGGCTTATTCAATTAAAACCTTCTACTACTAAAAGTCTCTAGATAAGACAAAAACTTAATAGGAAGCTTCCTATGGAGGGAGCAAGTGGGAAGCCTTTGGGGGCTGTCTGATCAGAGACAATGGATGGCTCAAACTTATTCAATCTACTCGCATAATTCAAAAAATACATACTTTGGTTCATCCAAGCCGTCCAATCAAGATCCAATAGCCCATGGAGCCTTTTTATAGTACTTAAAATAGGAAAGTTCCTATTGAATTTTTATCCGCCAGATAAGCCTCCTCATTGTGGAAAAGATCTTTTGGGGCTTATAAACTTAACCCCCAATATGCTATCTTATTGCAAAAACTTAAGCTAGACTAATCATGGCCTAAGGAGCAACTCAACTTTTTTTTTGGTGCCTATGTGGCTCTTTGGCTTGTGTAAGCTTATGAAGGTTGTAAGCTAGTTCTATCCAAACATCTTTTAGGGTTATCTTATAAACTATCTTATTTTATTTTTAACAAGTTGAATGAGTTGGCATATGTTTAGTCTAAGGCTAAACTGGCCCTTTATCCCATGATAACAAAACCTCATGAGTAATCACGTGATGTGGTTGTTGAACTTTAAGCTAGAATATTTCATATATTTATCACTTTCCATATGATTTTAACAGAATAATCACAAAGATAGATTAAATTTTCTAGTTTTTCTTCGTCTGCAACAGGGAACTACGAATGTGTGCTGTTACACTAGTTGGTATACTCGGAACATACCTGAATGTTTTGGTAAGTCTCTTTTAAAAAAAATTGTAAATTTTTACAGTTTCGCATGCAATACAACATAGAAGGATTAAGCAATTCACTTCAGAATAAGCCATTCAAATGGTGAGTCAACTGTGTGGTTGGGCACAGAACGGTCTTTGTTGTGCAAAAGCTATCTCTAGAACATTTTATTTGGCTTTAGAATGAAGTAAATGAACATTGAATAGCCTGCACTATTAATTTTACCAAAAGTGATCTCTACTGATAGAGGCTCATTGCAGTGTGCTTGAAAATTTAATCTGCAAAAGCCATCAAATCTGGACATGGTCCGCCTCATGGCAATAGCAAAAGTAGAATCTCTGTCATGTTTTCTAACCACAGCTCTTTTGCAGAGGCGTGGTGGGAGATTTCCTTGCTACTGATATTTGATTGCAGTTTTCTGTGCTTTTAGAAAGCAAAATTAATCTTTCTTAATCGACCTTCTAGTGATACCTAATATATTTATATGTGAAGTTCCATGAGTTCTTGTGTTTCTGCATGTTCAGGTTCATGTGTGCATTCCTGCACAGAATTTGTTCAGTTTCAGTATATAATTTTGGGATATCTTCATTGTTTAGGCTCTTTCACTGCTGTTTCTCTTATTTGCAAGCTGGCTAGCTTATGTAGCATTTGAAGACACACCACAAGGAAAGACCACGTTCTCATCATATGGTGAAACATTATATCAAATGTTTATCCTCTTCACCACCTCTAATAATCCTGATGTATGGGTTCCTGCTTATAAGTAAGACAGATATTATTATTCCCCAAGTGTTTTCTATAGTTTCTAGTTCCTACAAATGATAAGCTATATAGTTGATCTGAAACATCTTTGAGCAGGAGCTCTCGATGGTATTCACTGTTTTTTGTTCTCTACGTGCTTTTGGGAGTTTACTTCCTCACAAATTTAATTCTTGCTGTCATTTATGATAGCTTTAAGGAGCAGGTACGTTCCTTCCTTGGGTACTAATTTTCTTGATCATTATTATGTTCCTCTCTTTCTCGCAAAAAAAAAAAAATAAATAAAAAAAAAAATCAAGAACAACTATGTTCTTCTCTTCTGAATACTGATGTGTTTTTGTCATGCCAAAAAAAATAATTAAAATGCTACCATGACATGATTTTTGTGACCCAGCTTGCAAAGCAACTTGCTGAGATGGATTCTGTAAGGAAAAGTATACTAGGGAAGGCATTTGATCTAATCGATACTAATGTAAGTGTTTTCTTGCTGTTATTTTCCTCATTGTGGACACAAATGCACCATTTTTTAGCAAATTTATTTTGGTAAGCTTCCCCTGTACTTGAGTATGGGAAGTGTGTTTCAAGTAGATCTTCTTATCAGAATACAATCAAATCGCTCCTCAGTTGTGAATATTTCTAGAGTGAAACAAAATTAAAGAAGTAGCAAAAGCCAACCTGTGCAACGTTAGTGTCTAGTGTCTACTGCTGCAGTCTGGCTTGTTTTGGAAAAGGATTTAGAGAGAGATCATATCATTGACGAAGTTATGTATGTTTCTACAGAAATTATGGTGATAACATACCCTGCAGTTTAAACTTATGTTTACTGTTTGCCATAACCTGCTGCTCTTGTTATCTTGCCTGTGCATGTATGTCAGGGTCAAGGTTATCTCAACAAGGAACAATGCATATCACTGCTTGATGAGCTGAACAAATACAGGTAACTGAAGCACCTTCTTACATTATCTAGGAGACTAGGACATTACATTGTATAAAAAGTATGCTCTTTAGTTATAGAAACCACCTATTTTTTCTGTTTCTCAATGTAGATTCTGCTCTATATTCTACAGGTGATATTTATGTTTATGTTCACCTGTAGCTTTATTTTGACATCTTAATGTCACCCCAGTTTACAGAAATTACCTTGTCCTTCATTGTTTTGACATTCATAAGTTACTTCAGAACTGATTATGTAGAGAGGAAAAGAAGTAATGAATTGAGTCTTATTTAGCAGTCAGAACATTTCTGTAGTAAATGCAACATTTTTGTGCTGGCACAACCAAAAGTGCTCATGCTATATCGTGCTTTTTGGTTTTGCACTTGCTTTGTTGCTAATTGAAGCATAGTGATTTGGGTTAGTTTAATTGCATTTTTTTTATATATTTTCAAAATGGTAGGGAGCCTAGCAAGGTTAAGGCTATAATTTTTATATTAAAAATTGGCAAGTTCCTGGTTCTGGAGCAGTTTTTGGTCATGTAATGGTTGTTCAAATCATTTCTGTATTTTCTCCCTTCTGTAGGTCCTTACCCAGAACCTCAAGGGAAGACTTTGAATTAATCTTTGCTGAGCTTGACCAAAGTGGTGATTTCAAGGTATGCACTCTCCTTTTCTTTGGAAGACATGTTTTTGTTTGATCGATGAAGTGCTTCCTTTAGAGCTCACAAGTTCGTGAGCTTCTTTAATACTGTATTAAAGAAAGCTAGGCCTTACTCATCCGGTTCTGTGCTCTGGCTGGTAAGAATGCCAATTTTACAATGTGTTGCATGTTCAAGTTAAGAGTTGGTGCAGATGTTTTATTTCTTCATTTTGAAATTTTGAGTCTTAGAGTTTTTTTTTGGATGTTGCTAGATTTCTGCACAAAATTTCTAGAGGATGCTTTTGTTTTGTACATATTCCATGCACTCTTGTTACTTTATCACTAAATAGGAACTCTTGTGGAAGCAAATGTTGTATAAAAAATAAAATAACAGAACACAAAAACTTCAATGGAGATTTGAACTAATACTGACCCCAGTAACTTGTAATGAGAGGAATACCAATATTTCAATTTGTCAATTTCCCAGCTAGTGCTGGCATGCTGCTCGTCAATCACTCATACAATTTTTTTTAACGTAAAACTGCCTTATCAAGTGTTTGATTTCGAAATTAAGCTTCTATCAGCATTTAGTGAAACACATTTTTCATTTTGCTTTGATGCCCCATCTGTTACAGATGTTTCTAATTCATACATCCTTTTGCAGATTACCTCAGAAGAATTTGCTGACCTGTGCAATACTATTGCAATCAAATTCCAGAAAGAACCACCAGTATGTTGACCTTTGCTGCTATTCTCTATAGTTTTTCTGCATCATGAACATTATAATACTTCGAACCGCGCACTTTATTGGTTGATTTTGTGAGTTGTACGTTGTAACCAACATTTGATTTGTTTGACTTAACATTGTACATATATTTGCAGCCTTCGTATCTCGAAAAGTATCCATCCTTCTACCGTTCACCTCTATGTGAAAAGTTGAAATCATTTGTGCGGAGTCGCCTGTTTGAGTATATTGTTGCTTTTGTTCTTGTGCTGAACCTAGTTGCTGTCATCATTGAAACAACGGTATGGCGACATTATTGTTCTTTTAACTCAGCTTACATTTTAGTGAATTTTAGAATCCTTAACTCCATTTTCGAAATACTATTGTGGTAATATTATGACCCAACCAATAAATATAATCGATGATATATATATATAAAACCTACATGCTTCTAAACAATAGAACATTTTGGTGTCTTGTTGTTTGCACACCAAAATTGAAAAAAATGCTTCATATAGCTGGAAAAAAATAGCAGATTGATTCACCAGCTATGGTTTCCAAACGTTAGGGATATGGATAGCTTTTGTTATGAAATTAGGAACTTTTGGTACGAGGTTTGATTTTATAAGTTATTTATTTGTTGAAATAAGTTTTGCTTGTTAGGTGTTGAGGTACTTTCGGTTGATTGTTAAGAGGTAAAGATGTAAGCTTTATAATATTTCTTACCCTCTCCGCCCTTGTGTGCATGTATTCTAAGTGGCGGCCGATACCATCACATCTTGAGGAGAAGCTCTCTCCATACTTAGTTTCGGACCATCGTCTAGACACTTAATTGTACAAGCATACACATACCATCAAAATGGAAGATAATTTGTGTGTCTAACTATGTTATATCCATTATACTTCTTTGTATTCATTTAAACTTTCAAGATAGTTCCTATAAGCATGCAAGAATTGCAATTCTCGTAGCAGTCTAAAGATCACCACTATATATGCTTCCTTTACCTAGCAAATTTAGGGACTTACATGACAAAGTGAGTTACCGAGTTTCATAAAAAAAAATATTACTTCAATCTAATTTTTATTATTGTTGGAGTATGAGTAGATTGTTTTTCTTTAACAACTTAAGTTTTTGGGTGAATTGATTAGTACATAAAACTCAATAATTATGACAGAAATTTTTTTCTATAAGTCCATTTTATAGACGAAGTGGGTGGTAAAAAATAAGACAACCTATCTTATACAATTAGGATTTGAAATGATTGAACTTTTGGCCCTAACATGATATACCATTTGTCTAATGTGATATTTGCAGCTAGATATAGAAAACAGCTCCTCACAGAAAGTGTGGCAAGAAGTTGAGTTTTTCTTCGGTAAGTATGTCATAGTTAACTCTATTAAACTACACTAAGCAAGCAGTATGTTAATTATCCCTAGAATTACAAACTTAAGATGATGCTCAGATAAATTATTGTCATTTGTAGGCTATCAAGGTTATAACTTTTTTTTACTTGGTGGTGGGTGCTCTAAAGTAGGAAATTGTATTTTACACATCTTTATATTCAACGTCATATTGCAACTATTGAGTTCAAGAAGAGCTAGCATTTCAGAAGTTGCATTTCAATATCCTGCCAATATAGTTACTTATACACAATGCTACTGTTTGGGATGACGAAGAAAGAAAATGATGCATGAAAATGGACCTGCCCATTAATTGCATAATTGGATTTACAAAATACAAGTGCTTGTGTGGCTTACATCTTTTGTTTTCTGAGTCATGCGTATGGAAGGGTCTAATTGCAAGGATGTATGTGGTTTGCTGATTCCTAAAGACTTGAGGTATCCAAGTAATTACATCTATAGGACAAGCCTGTGAAACACCTTCAATTCATCTACATTGATGGTTATCGTCTTCAAACCTTGTGTCTGCTTTCTGTGAATGCCATGCTGATGCCGATGTTGATGAAGATGCGATGATGGAGATACAAAAATGTGTGTGCAATCTTTGCCTTGTCGGTTTTGGCCATGCGAGTCGTCTTTGCTTTGTCAGTGCCTGGTAATGGACATGTCCAACATCAGTTGTGGACAGACGAGTTGATGGAGATGAAATGGTGGCATTCATCTTTTAACCATGCAATCATGTTGGGAAATTAGTCTATTTGTTGGGGGGGTGATGTGTAAAGTACTTCACATCTAGATATACAGCAAAGCTAATAGAATGAATAAAATGTTTGGAGCCCAATCTTTCAATTTGGTATCAGAGCTACTCAAACAAACCTCATACCACCGATTTTCCTCTTCCTCACCACCTGTGCCGCCCTCCTCGCCGGCATCGGGGCCTTCGCGCCTCTCTTCGGGGTCATGGTGTGCGAGATTTGGGCGTAGTGGTGGCGCGGGAGGAATAAACCCTAGGAGGAACGCGCCACCACTGGGGGAGAAGCCTGTTATGTATATACATGTATATATCCTAGTGTATATGGCCAAATTGGCCCCATTTAGTCTCTGAGGTCCAGTAGCCTCTTTGTACATATATATATTTGGGTTTAACCCCATGTATCTCCATTGGTCAATATTATAACATTGTATCAGAGCTAGAAACTTCCTAGATACTTCTTCCACCGACCAATCCTGGAGCTAGTCATCTCCGGCCAACTCCGGTCGCCGCTGTCGTACGCCGTCTCCTTTCACCTTGCTCGTGCCGCCATCTACTCGAGCTCTGACCGCTAGAGCCGGTTGCTCGTGCCTCTGCTTCCTGCTGGCTACTGTTGCTTGTGCTTGTGCCATCTACTAGTGTGCACTATATATATTGCTGCCTCTGCTATGGCACAGTGCGAATAGTCTTCATGGCGGTGGTGCACTCCTGGTCTCTGATATCAAACTCAATGGTCAGAATTACCGTGAGTGATCCTCCTTGGTTCGCATGCTACTTCGGTCCATTGGTCTACTTTTGCATCTTACCGCGGATGCTCCTACAGATGAGATGGAGAAGACAGCTGCTGCATCCTGGCGCACCAATGATGACCGCCTTATGGGTATTTTGTGCCATAGTGCTGAGATCTTAGTTCGGATGAGCTTCATTGATCTGCCATCCTTCAGACTGATGTGGGAGTATCTTCAGCGATGCTATTAGCAAAGCAGTGAGGCACTTCATTTCTCTCTCCGACAGAGTCTTCAGGGCTTACATCAGCAGGATATGTCTATTGAGGAGTTCTACAGTACGTTCATTAGTTTCTCACGTCAGTTGGACTCCATGGTGCCCTCTGCCTGTTCTGGTTGCCCTGGATGTGCAGCCAAGGAGAGATATGATGAGTAGAACCTTACGTTTGACTTCGTCATGCGTCTTCGCTCATACTTTGAGCCCATTCGGGCTCAACTTCTTGGGCATCCTTTACTTCCTACCATGGCTGAGGCTCTTGCTATCCTGGTCACTGAGGAGACTCGTCTTCGCTCCCTTATTGGATCTACCTCTGTGGTTCCCCCGCAGTCTAATCTGGCCATTTCCCCTCAGACAGCATTCTCCGATGTTATTGTATCCCGCCGACTTCTTCTACTCAGGTTGTCTGCTTTCATTGCAAGCGACGTGGACATCGTGTTCAGCGGTGCTTCAAGCTACATCTTGAACTGAAGCCACCACGTGGATCGTCTCGCTGTGGAGCCGCTGCCTCTTCTCCAGCATCTATTGCCTCTTCGGATCCACTTGTTACTCAGTTGAGTCAGCTTCAGACTCAGATGAGTCATCTACAGGCTCTTTTTCAGGAGCGTTCGTCATCTACGCCCTCTTCTGGTGGATCTGCTAGTGTTGCTGTTTCCGCTCCCTCTGTCTCAGGTACTGCACATCCTTGGGTTCTGGACTCGGGGGCCTCCTTCCATATGACGTCAGATGGCTCTCAGTTAGCATCTTGTCAGCTTGTTACAGATGGTGCCTCTGTTCAGACAGCCGATGGCACCTCTTGTACAGTCACTCATCAGGGCACTCTGTCCACGCCTCACTTTCTTGTTCCAGATGTGTCTCTTATGCCTCAGCTCTCTATGAGTCTAATGTCTGTTGGTCAGCTCACTGATATGCACTGCTTTGTTGGATTTGATGACTCTTCGTGTTTTGTGCAGGATAGTCGGACAAGAACACTCGTTGGTACTGGCCATCGCCGTAAAGGTTCTTCGGGTCTCTACATTCTTGATAGCTTGAGTCTTCCGTCATCCTCCACCGCTGTCTCCACAAATTCTTCAGTGTCTGCCTCTGTCGCTGCATCCTCTGTCGCCTTCTCTCAGTGGCATCATCTCCTGGGCCATTTATGTGGTTCTCGTCTATCTACTTTAACTCGTCAAGGTGTCTTAGGTCGTGTCTCTGTTGACACCCGTTTTGACTGTACCGGTTGTAAGCTTGGCAAACAGCTACAACTTCCTTATACTTCCAGTACTTCTAGGTCTAGTCACCTTTTTGCTTTAGTTCACTCTGATGTTTGGGGCCCCGCTCCCTTTGTTTCACAAGGTGGACACAAGTATTAGGTTATTTTTATAGATGATTATTCTCGTTATACTCGTTATACTTGGGTTTATTTTATGAAACATCGCTCTCAGTTGTTATCTATTTATCAGTCTTTTGCATGTATGGTCATACTCAGTTTTCCGCTACTATTCAGATATTTCGCTCTGGTTCTGAGGGTGAGTACTTGTCATCCCCTTTTCGTCAATTCCTCTATGTTGAGGGGACTCTTTCGCAACTCTCTTGTCCTGGTGCTCATCCTCAGAACGGTGTTACTGAATGCAAACATCGTCACATTATTGAGACTGCTCGTACTCTTTTGATTGCATCTCATGTTCCGCCTCACTTCTGGGCTGAATCTGTTTCTACGGCTGTCTATCTCATCAACATACAGCCATCTTCTCATCTGCATGGCAAGTGTCCTGGAGAACTCTTGTTTTCATCTCCACCAGGTTATGATCATCTTTTAGTTTTTGGTTGTACCTGCTATGTTCTTTCCCCACATGAGCGCACCAAGTTAACTGCTCAGTCCGTCGAGTGTGTTTTTCTTGTTTACAGCCTCGAGCATAAGGGCTATCGTTGTTATGACCCTTCTGCTTGGCGCTTGCGCATTTTTCATGATGTCTCTTTTGTGGAGGATAGACCTTATTTTACTCTTCTGCTTCTCAGGCTCCTACCACAGTCTCTTTTCTATACCTTCCTCCTATTCCTACACCACACATGCCACCTGCTTCCACCACAGCTTCTCCAGCCATACCACTCCCATCTTCAGAGGTGTCCCCGTTTCCTTTTCACTACACTCGTCGCTCCCGAGTTCCTCCTGATCCTCAATCTCTAGGTTCTACTCCTTCTGATGGCATGGTTAGTACTGAGGGTGTCCTTACTGACGATCCACCATCGACGTTCTCTCCCGACTTCACAGTATGCTCTCCGTGATCGCAGCACCATTGTGGCTCCAGATCGTTATGGCTTTACTGCTGCGCGTGCTATCCATGAGCCTCGTACCTATCACGAGGCTGCCGTCCTTCCTGAGTGGCAGTTGGCCATGTCTGAGGAGCTTGCAGAGTGATTTCAAATGCTACCTGCTCATGCTGTTCCCATCACCTGCAAGTGGGTTTTCAAAGTCAAGACGAAGTCTGATAGCTCACTGGAGCGTTGTAAGGCTCGTCTTGTTGCTCGCGGTTTTCAGCAGGCCTATGATCGTGACTATGATGAGACTTTTGCGCTTGTTGCTCACATGACTACAGTTCGCACGTTGGTTGCTGTGGCTGCTGTTCGTTCCTGGACTATCTCTCAGATGGATGTGAAGAATGCTTTTCTTCACGGTGATTTACAGGCGGAGGTCTATATGCAGCCACCTCTCGGTGTTGTTGCCCCTGCTGGTCATGTCTGTTGTCTTCGCCGAGCCCTTTATGGTCTTAAACAGGCTCCACGAGCCTAGTTTGAGCTTTTCAGTTCGGTTGTTCTTGCTGCTGGTTTCTCCTAGTACTCACGATCCTGCCTTATTTATTCATACATCTACACATGGTCGCACTTTGATCCTGCTATATGTGGATGATATGTTGATTACTGGTGACTATGTGGAGTATGTTGCTTTCATCAAGCGCCGCCTCAGTGAGCAGTTCTTGATGTTTGATTTGGGTCCTCTCAGTTACTTTCTTGAGATACAGGTTATTTCTACGGATGATGGCTATTATCTTTCTCAGCACATTACGTTCAGGATCTGCTGGCTTGGTTTGGGCTTACTGAGACACGGACGGCTGCTACTCCTATGGAGCTTCATCTTCAGCTTCGCTCCACTGCTGGTATTCTACTCGAGGATTCCTCTCGCTATCGTCACCTCGTTGGGAGTCTTGTCTATCTTACTGTCACTAGGTCTGACATTGCTAATACTGTTCATGTGCTTAGCCAGTTTGTCAGTGCTCCCACCTCAGTTCACTATGGTCACCTGCTTCATGTGCTTCGTTATCTGCGTGGAACTACTTCTCGTTGTCTTTTTTATGCTCGTTCGAGTCAGCTCCAGCTTCATGCTTACTCTGATTCGACCCCGGCGAGTGATCCTCTTGACCGACGATCCATTACTGGTTATTGTATATTTCTTGGTACTTCTCTTCTTACATGGAAGTCCAAGAAACAGACTGCGGTATCACACTCCAGTGCTGAGGCTGAACTTCGTGTCTTGGCCACTACTACTTCAGAGATTGTCTGGCTTTGTTGGTTATTAGCTGATTTTGGTGTGTCATGTACCGTTCCCACGCCTCTTCTTTGTGACAACACCAGTGCTCTCCAGATTGCCACTGATCCCGGGAAACATGAGCTAACCACGCATATTGGTGTGGATGCTTCATTCACACATTCTCATTGTCAGCAGATGACTATTGCTTTTCAGTATTTGCCTTCTGAGTTTCAGGTTGCCAACTTCTTCACAAAGGCTCAGATTCGACAACAACATCGGTTTCATCTCTCCAAACTCCATGTTTTAGATTCTCCAGATCCATCTTGAGTTTGAAGGGGGTGTTATGTATATACATGTATATATCCTAGTGTATATGGCCAAATTGGTCCCATGTAGTCTCTGAGGTCTAGTAGTCTCTTTGTACATTTATATACTTGGGTCTAACCCGATGTATCTCCATTGGTCAATATTATAACAAAGCCGACCGCCGCGGCAGCCGCCGGTGGAGAAGGAGCACGAAGAAGATGCAGATCTTCGTGAAGACTGAAGGGGAAGACGATCACCATGAAGGTGGAGTCATCGGACACGAACGCGCCACCGCCGTTGGATGCTCGGAGATGCTAGCGATGCAACTGCTCGCGCCAGCTTGCTCCTCGCCTTGAAGAACAGCTTTGGTCGTGCAGCTGTTGGCGCCACAACCAGATCCGGTCGTGCTGCAGAGTCGCTCTCTCCAGCTCAGAAGAGGAATGCAGAGTAATGAGCGGAAGATGGCTCGCTCGTGATGAAGGGTGTTCAGAGCCTTTTTTTTATTGCTAATGACTGAGTAAGGACGAGTGCTCTCGGAGAGGGAGTATTGTATAGTGATTGACATGGCAGAGAAGGGGATTGAGTGGGAGGCTATGCAAAGGCTGTTAGGAAAGCTCGACACGGAAGATGTAGCAACACTGTTGAGTATGGTGAAACAAGGAGGATCGTCATCTTCGTCAGTGTCATCTTAGTCCTCTCAAATCCAAAAAACGCCAAGGTCGAATTGAAGCTTGATGGGCGGAACACCTACTTAAGTTGGTCTCGACGTGTTCGGGGGGCCCTAGGGGCTACTGGCCTTGAGGGGTATTTGACAAGGGATGTGAAGGAGCCTGATGATCCAATTGTCCTATGAGGGGCAAGTGTGGAGGAGTCAACACATGGTAGTGTACACTTGGCTTCTCAACTCGATGGTTCCCAAGATAGCTGCAATGGTTGATGGGGTCCGGAGAGTGAGTGAAATGTGGAGTAGGCTTTAGAAGATGTATGCAGGGGAAGGAAACAAAATGAGAATGTTCCATATTATGAAGGAAGTCAATGCTATCTCCCAAGGGGAGTGGTCTGTCCAGGAATACGCTATTGAGCTCCAGCGTCTTTGGGGGGATCTTGATGAGTTTTGTCCCTTGGCATCATATGGTGACCCTCAGTGTGAGCGAGGGAAGTTCTTTAAACAGATGAGGACCATGCAGTTTCTAGAGCACCTTAATCCTGTGTTTGATCAACGAAGAGCACATCTACTTGCCTCAAAGGAGCTCCCTTCTCTTGATGAGGCAATTGCTGTTATGATGGAAGATGACAGTAGCATGAAGCTGCTGACAGACACCACTGGACTTCCAAGGAAGCGATTTGCTCTGGCATTATCGAATCTGAACCCCTCTGGGAGTCATGGTGAGACCTGTACTTGCTACAACTATGGGGAGACTGGGCACTTGATCAAGGATTGCCCGAAGCCTAAGAGAGATAGAGTCTGGTGGCCGTGGACAACCTAGCAGTCGAGGCAAAGGCCGTGGTGGGCGTGGAGGAGACAAGAGCGGCAAAGCTGGCTCTTCGGGTGGATACAGAGCCAACCTGACTGTGGTGGAGGAGGACTCCACCTTCACAGGAGAGGTGACTTCTTAGAAGCGAGAGCTCCTAGAGGCTTGAGGAGGATGAAGCTTGATGAGAGGAAGACTGTAAGATCTACTACATCCTCCTCATCCAGGAGTAATATCTCCACTTATGCCCGCACGGGCACATGTATTCATGTATTTGCATCCACACCCACCACAAACCACTAGATTGGATCATAAACTCTGGAGCCTCTCAGCCATGTCACGGGAGCGCATCATGAGTTCTGCATTTACACCCACTCATCGATGCCAGAAAACATAAATATTTCCGATGGCACCTCCCAGCCTGTTGATCCGTTTGACACCTAGCCTTGGTTTTCGCACTAGGCTCGCCCAGATTCTAATATGTGGAATAACGGGATCTTATTCGGAAATACCGAAACCCAAAGTAATTGGACAACTCTTTATTTCAAAGAAGACTTTATACGTCGAACGTTAGACACACTTGCCTACGTCGAAGGAATTATAAGTGTCTAAAACTCAAATAAATTCTATGACACTTCGATGATCTAAACTAGACCTATTACAAGATATTTATAGTCCAATCGTATGAATACGTATCAGACTCAGTAACCTAAACGGATTAGACTTGTATAACTAACTAATCCTAAATGGATAGACTTAGTAATCTATATTTGGATCGGATTACAATTCCGAACAGGGAATGATCGCGAAACCTTTCCGAACACGGTTAAGGTCGCGAAGCCGTATGCGACTCGACCTAAAGATCCTCCCGGATCACCTGTAGTGGGCAAGGGCGTTGTCAAGTGCACCCTTCTATGACACACAAATGTTTTACAGCAGGAGACTCGGGGCTGGAACATGGAGTGATGGCCTGTGGTACTTGGATAGGGAGGGACTGGACACAACGCTCATATCTGTGGCTGAAGGAGTGAAAGAAGGTCATCTAGCTAGAAGCGTGGAGGCAGATCTTTTGTTATATCATCAGCGTATGGGATACTCCTCATTTCCGTTACTGAGTCGGTTGTATTCATCTTTGTATGAGAAAGCTGATAAGCAAAAACTTGTGTGTGAGGCTTGTAAGTTAGGCAAGCAAACCAAAAGCTCGTATGTGAGTTCTGGATCTATGGGTGCTTGTGTTTTTGAGTTGATACATTTTGATGTATGGGGGCCTTATTCCACAAATTCTTGTGATGGTTATAGATAGTTTTTCACTTTTATTGACTGTCATTCTCGCATCAACTGGTTGTACTTAATGAAATGTAAGAGTGATGTGTTTACTTGTTTTAAAAATTTTCACAAGGCTGTTCAAAACAAATTTGGGGCTACTGTGAAGGCATTATGATCAGATAATGGGACATAATACATGAATAGGGCATTTCGAGAGTATTTGTCAGCTAGTGGGATGCATCATCAAACTACCTGTTCTTACACCCCAACTCAGAATGGTGTTGCTGAGAAGAAAAATCGACACTTGCTTGAAGTAGCTCGGTGTATAATGATATCCATGAATGTTCCAAAGTACTTGTGGCGGCACGCTGTTTTGACAGCGGCGTACTTGATCAACCGGATGCCCACACAAATACTGGAGGGAAAGACACTTTATGAGATGCTGAATGGAAAAAATATGTATATTGTTCCCTTGAGGGTATTTGGCTGCGTGTGCTTTGTGAAGGACAATGGGCCTCAAGTAGGGAAGCTTGACCCTAGAGCGGTCAAATGCATATTTGTCGGCTATTTTCTCACTCAGAAGGACTATGCTTGCTGGCGCCCAGTGGAGAAAAGACTGTTTGTGAGCATGGATGTCAGTTTTTGGGAGCAACTCTCGTATTACTCCTCGAGTGTGGACTCGCCTTTTGATGATTCTCCTATCACAGAGGGTGCTAGGCGAGAGGGGGAGAGACAATGCAAGGGTAAGAGTGGGATGACACACGAGCGAGTCATTGTGGGATCCATTCCTTGTCCAGTATTGGAGCCTGGGAGGGAGTTTGAAGAGCTGGATGTTGATGAGCCTGAGGAGTTGCATGAGTTGCATAGTGATTCTACACCTCTTGTGGTGAAGATTGTTGTTGACAGTAGGGGACAGGCCCAGGGGGAGTTGCGAGTTTACACACAAAGACGAAAGCAACAGGAAGGAACAATGCCTTTGCCTGGTGAGAGTAGTGTGCCAAATCAAAGTCCCTTGTCTCTGCTTGCCTCGACTCCAAAAGCGCAGTCCCAGGATCCCTTTGATTCTGGTGGTATGATCACTTCTTCACCCTCCCATGTTGCACCTAGACGGTCTTCTTGTAGCACTGCGGGAAAACCACAAATTTGATATCATGATGTTGCTCATGTCGTATCATACACCAATATATCCCCTACATATAGAGCATTCATTGTATCATTGGATGCAACCTCTATACTTAAAAGTCGGCAGGTTGCAAAGGAAGATCCAAGGTGGAGAGGTGCAATGCTAGAAGAGTTTGAAGGCTCTTAACAAAAATGATACATGGGAGCTAACACTGTTGCCAATTGGGAAAAAGGCAGTTGGGTGTAAGTGGGTTTTCACTGTGAAACAAACACCAGAAGGCAAGGTGGATCGCTACAAGGCACGCTTAGTGGCTAAGGGGTATAGTCAGATGTATGGCATCGACTACGATGAGACCTTCGCACCAGTAACGAAAATGAACACTGTTAGGACCTTTGTCTCACTTGCTGCAAACGGTGGGTAGAGATTGCATCAGCTAGATGTGAAGAATGCATTTCTTCATGGGAATCTGCAGGAGGAGGTGTACATGGAGATACCTCCTGGATTCAACACGAGAGAGAAGGCTGGCAAGGTTTGCAGATTGAAGAAGTCTTTGTATGGGTTGAAACAGTTTTCTCGTGCGTGGTTCGATCGCTTCAGAATGGCTATGCTTGGTTTGGGATATCAGCAAGCAAGTGCCAATCATACAGTGTTCTATCGACACAGGGGTACGCACATCACTATGTTGGTGGTGTATGTGGATGATATGATCATCATTGGTGATGATGAAGAAGAGATTAAGAAGTTGAAGCTTAGATTGGCCAAAACGTTCAAAGTTGAAGATTTTGGGTAGTTGAAGTATTTTCTGGGATCGAGGTGGCCTGTGGAGCTCAAGGCATCGTTCTCTCCCAAAGAAAATGTGATGGATTTGTTATTAGAAACTGGAATGCTCGGGTGTAGGTCGACAGCTACTCCGGTCGATCCGAGGCACAAGCTGAGTGCGGATACTGGAGAACAGGTGGACAGAGAGATATCAAAGGCTTGTAGGTAGTCTATTGTACCTATGTCACACACGTCCAGACATTGCCTTTGCAGTAAGTGTGGTGAGTCGGTATATGCATGATCCGAGGAACGATCACATGGATGCCATCCATCACATCCTGAGATACCTCAAGGGTGCTCCTGGAAAAGGATTGTTGTTCAAGAACAACGGTCATCGGTGCGTCGAAGCATACAGCGATGCTGATTGGGTGAGCTACACAGACGACAGACGGTCCACTTCCGGTTACTGTGTGTTTGTGGGAGGTAACCTAGTTGCTTGGAGAAGTAAGAAACAATCCGTGGTGTCTAGGTCTATAACTGAAGCCGAGTACATGGCAATGACCCAGGGAGTCACAGAGCTACTATGGTTGAGATCTCTTCTGGTAGAGTTGGGACCAAGTCAACAAGGACCTCTGAAATTGTTCTGTGACAATCAATCGGCTCTCTGTATAGCCAACAGGCCAATCCAGCATGACAGGACCAAGCACATTAAGATTGACAAATTTTTCATAAAAGAGAAGCTGGAAAATGGGATGCTAAAACTGGAGCATGTTCGAATAGAGGAGCAAGTTGCTGATTGTCTAAGGGTCTCAATTTTGGTAATTTGTCAAAACTTTGTAACAAGATGGAGATGATCGATATCTATCACCCATCTTGAGGGGGAGTGTTGGGAAATTGGTCTATTTGTTAGGGGGTGATGTGTAAAGTACTTCACATCTAAATATATAGCAAAGCTAATAGAATGAATAAAATGTTTGGAGCCTAATCTTTCAATTAATCGTCTAGCCTCATCGATCGTGGGCGGATGTGTTGCCTTCACCTAATTGATGCTAGGCAACAAGTCAATGAAGTGGTGATCTTTGCCTTGTCAATGTTGGTTGGGTGGTTGTCTGGCTTTGTCAGCCGCGGACAAGATATTAGTGTAGATGTATATGTTGAATGAAGCCTCTGCCATGTCACCTTGGCAATGCAAATTGAAGAGATGTAAATGACAATGCTTGCTAGTTGGAGTTCAAGCCGTGCTCCCAAGAAAGGGATGTGATCAAATTTTTAAACAAGTAGCCGCTCGTGAGTGCGTGGCTAAACTTGTTCTTAGCAAACCCCGTTCATTGGACTATGTTGTCTTGATAGGGGAGCCATTTGCGCTCCTGCACACGGGTGGATTTGTTGCGAGACTCCGGTTGGTCGATGGAGGTCGCCCGCACGTCAATGCATGGACATAAGGGTCTCTAGATTCGTTCACAAGGCCTAGAAAATGTCAAGTTTTTGCACGCTTGTTTATGAGACTACGCGATCTCAACGCTGAAGGACTCCACCGTCTCAACACTGAAGGGATCTGGTATCTTAATGCTAAAGCGATCCACCATCTCGATGCCAAAGGAATCTGCTCGCCATCTTGGCACCAAGTGATCTTTGGGCACATTGGGATCTCATTTATGCCTTGTTCACGAGATTCTATAAAAAGACTAATCTAGTGCGTCCTAAGATGATAGCATACACCAATGGAAGAGGTCCTCATGAGATCATCGTTGGCTGGGAGGGAGCTGCGAAGAGGTGGAAAAGAACTTAAGGCAATCCAGAATTCTTATCAAAGAGAGATGCCCCCCAAGCCTTGTGTGGATCATGAACAAAGAGCTCCTCTCAACCTTCTCACGGTGTTGTGGGATGGGTTGTGCCTCTTCCTCTCTTCTAGATAGGTTGTACCTCCCTCCCATGGATGGGAGCAAATGAATAAGGAATGACCCCCATTTTATAATGTCCATCCCCATTGCAGAAAAGGAAGGAGGCCTAGTATTTTTGAAAACTACTCAAAAGGAAAGGAGCTCATTGAAATATAGAAAGATATCCACTTAAAAAGAAAGAAGGTTTGGTATTTTTGGAAACGACCCAAAAACTAAGGAAGCCTATTTAAACATGGAAAGACATCCTCTTGTTTCAATGACACATGGACCCTTCTAAACAACAATTTTGGAAAAAAAAAACCTTTTACATTTGGCAATAGTTCTCTCCATTTGAATGACATGTGGAGCTCTCTTGACTATCTTTTGTGTGACAAATAGGGCCAATTTGGCGCATGGTTTATTCATTTATATGACAATTAGGGCCTATTTCTTTTCTGTGTTATTTATGTTGTAATTTGTTACAGGATCATGGCATCTGTAAAAATTGCATATCACCACAATGGCCCCTAAGGAGTAAAGACAATAGAATTGGAATAATGGACATATGCGTCTTAGGATTTGAATTGATCAATTTCACTGTTATGTAACAAATTTGTAGATACCAAAGAGGATGTGATTCTAATGCTACCATTTTTAACAAACAATATGGCGACGCCTCAAATTTCAACATATATGCTAACATTGATCTAGAAGGAATAGCTTGGTCTGGTTGCTATGTATTGGCCTAAGGTGTTATACACTACAGGATTGGGAATCACGCACTCTACCTCTTGGCCACTTTTGTGCATATGGTACATACATATATGGCAACATATGGACTTGATTGTATATATGTTGTATTAGGATTAGGATTAGGATTAGGGTTCACATTGTATTATCCTTTTTCCTATTCTACATCTTGTGCATGTCTTGTATATATAGACCTCATTGGTCCATGATAATGATATAGAAGTGTTTTTCTTAAACTTAACATGGTATCTTTGACAACATTAGTCCAGAAGAAGTAGGTCATCTGGATGTATGGCCCAAATAGGGTATATATTAGTCTTTCTTATCATGTAACTAATATCTCCTCTTCGCATTTCAGTTGTGGATGATTTTTCGTATATCTTGTAAGATGTTAAGATCTTGGGTATGCTTGTGGCTTGTCTGCATGGAACATTGCAAGTACAGTAGCTACATACATTTTTTGTCAGTGTACTTTGTATTGACAAGTCAGAAATATATATGTACTTGTTTTGTTATCTCTGGAAATTTGTATTGAACTCATTGATGGTATTGCTAGTAAATAACTGTAAAAATTGTGAATCAACATGATATTAGTGCTATCATCAATGAACTACATTTCCTGCTTTTGATTATTTTACCCCCTCTTTTTTTCTTATTCTCACCATCTCGGAAGTTGAAACGTTTCTTGGTGCCTTTTCATCCTAGAAAATATGAACCAATTTTAATTCCTGGAGAATCTGTTTAATGATATACTGACTCCCCTTTCTATTAACAATTATAACAAAATTGCTATGTTGCAGGATGGATATATGTTGCAGAGATGGCACTGAAAATATTTTCATTAGGATTTGGTGCTTATTGGATGGAGGGTCAAAACAAATTTGATTTTGTGATCACTTGGACAATATGTAAGTTTGAGCAATCTCCATGAGGGAGAAATTTTCCTTTTTTTCCTTTCATGGGTATTTGACTTCCTTATTCCATCTCTGTGAGAGTATCTTTCAAAAGGAGAGTGTAATCTTACTGTTAAAATGAACTTTTTGTAGTATATAATATCTTATTTTCTTGTAGTTATTGGAGAGACGCTGACATTCGCCTTCCCAGCAGAACTTCCTTTTCTTTCAAATGGAGAGTGGTAATTTCACTATTTGGTTGTGTTGTTTTCCTGAATTTAGTCACTTATCAATCATCATTAGTATATGTCATTATTTCAATCGCATCATCCTTCTATTTTGTAAAGGTCCATTTTTTATAGCTAAAAATAAATTTCTCTTTGATTTGACGATTTCTGGAAACTAAATGTGGAACCTTTATGTGTGACGACTAGACCTGGTAATAGATCAAAACTCAGCCCCAACCTAACCCCACTGGAACCTTTTCTATGAGAAGCCTAGAACCCAGCCTAGTTAAATATCTATGTAAACTTTTTAATAAGATGGGTATTGAGAGATCTGTAGTATTAAATTCCCTTGGTATTGTAAATAGAACCAAATTGCGACTCAATATCATCTGTACTTCAGAGGTGTCTGGACTGATGGTTATTTTGCACATAGTATTTATCACTGCCCCTCCAAATCAGTTTTAAAGCTGGGACAATTCAAAATTTGGTCACTTTTATAGGCTGAGGGGATATGAGTGCTGGGAAGGATCTCTTGCAACTACTTATTGCTTGACTTACAATCTAGGTATCAAATTTGACAATTTGTAATTTGCTTTCCTTTTTTTTTTGCCCAACAGGATTCGATATCTTCTCCTAGGAAGAATGCTGCGCTTAACCAGAATTTTGCTGCAAGTTCAGCGTTTCAGAGCATTTGTGGCAACATTCTTTACACTGATGTCTAGTTTGATGCCATATTTAGGGATCGTATTTTGTTTACTTTGCATCTACTGCTCCCTTGGTTTGCAGGTTTGAATGCACACTTCATTCTTTCTCAAAATTGAGCAAACGAAAATTCTTTGTTTAATGTTCCTACCCATCATCTTTTTTAAGTACTATAGCCATAATGAAGTTTGTGTTCTGCATGCAATCAAATGAAATGGTAAGTCAAATACATAGGACTTGAGCTTGAGTTTATACTGCAGAGGAAATACATAGGAAAAAAAAAATGTAGTGCATCTGAGAGTGACCTCCTAAAATACTTGTGACAGTGGAATCTAGATTGAACTTTAAGGATGAATTGCTGGGAAGTAATATGGAGGGTACTCTCATGATCTAGTGGGTATTCTGGTGATCTAGTCCCTTCTGAGTTTTGATGTAGTGTTCTATCTTTTCAAAGGGAATTTCACTACCATCCCTTCCTTGAGATATCCTATACCGGTTATTGCTGCAGGTAAAATGCCTCACAATTTCTCTAACTTGTAGCCATATGTGAAAATACAAAACCCTGCAAATTTGTCCTCCTTAAATACGTGCTAAGACTAAATACACATTTATTGGTCTGGCCCTTTTTAGTTAACTCCACATGAGGCTGCCCTCGTCATCTCCAGCTGCCTTTGTCTTGTAGGCTCTAACCGCTTCTCTTCCTCTGTGCACCATGCTAGCATCCTTGTGCTCTAGTTAATTGTCCCCAAACCAAGAACCACTTTGTTCTTTCTTTTAAATTTAACCTAGGAAACTGTTGGTGCCATCCGAGACAGCCTCTGTACTGTACATAGTGAATTTCCATTGGTGTTGCTAAAAAACTAGAAAATTCAACTTTTCAGAAGTGTCACGTAGATATGTGCAAACTATTGTCTTGAATAGGACCACATGACATGCTTTATATATTTCAATTTAAGCTGCTGCAAATTCCCTACATTTCATAAGGCTGTGAATTTAACCAATTTTATTCAATGTGTTACCATGACACCTATACCTTATGGATTACGTTTGCCTACCATGATATTTTTGTCTACTGGACATTAAGCTTCAATCCTTGTCAGTTATTTTAGTGGAACATTTTGAAGGTTTCTGATTCAGATTTTTTCTTTAGTGGGCCGCCTAGCCACCTATATACAGCAACATGTTATTTATACCATTGATCTCCACTTTTCTGAGTTCACAGATTTCTTATTTACTACTGTTGCTTGAGCTTTTGCTGAGCTGAACTTTACTGTTCAAATATCATTGTCACATTTTCATATTTGCTTTTGTTGTTTCTTTTTCAAACATCTTGATCTAGCAATTACTTCATCTCCCCTTGTTTTTCTTAAGCTGATGGTTGAGGTTCTTTCTTCATGTGCAGATTTTTGGGGGCATTGTGTATGCAGGAAACCCTGATCTGAAAGGAACTGATCTCTTTAGTAATGAGTATCCTTTTCTGCTTTTATTAATAATTGAATTTGGGAAGAAGTTGTAATTTCATTCATCAAAAAGAGGTTTATATCCCTCTTTCCCTTTTACATTTAGCACCCTATATTCTCTACTTTCTTACATATATAGTCATACTATACATAACTCTCAACGCTCCCCCTCAAGATGGATGAAAAATATCAATCAATCCGATCTTGTCACAAAGGTTAGACAACATTATGGAGCTAAGACCTTTTGTGAGACAGTCCGCCACTTGATCTCTAGAACGAACAGACTCAAGCTTCAATGCCCCATTCTCCAGCTTCTCTTTGAAAAACCGATCAATTTTAATATGCTTAGTCCTATCATGCTGAATGGGATTATTAGCAATATTGAGAGCTGATTGGTTGTCACACATAAGTTTCAATGGATTGGGCTGATCCATCTTCAACTCCTCCAAGAATGTCTTCATCTAGAGTAGCTCAGACACCCCTAAAACTATGGCTTTGTACTCAGCTTCAGTTGTGGATCTTACCACAACTTATTGCTTCTTGCTTCTCCAGGAGACCAAATTTCCTCCCACAAACATACAGTAGCCAGAGGTTGATCTTCTATCATCAGCACAGTTTGCCCAGTCTGCGTCACTATAGCCTTCAACATCTAAATGACCATGACATTGGAACAACAGCCCTTTCCCAAGAGTTCCTTTCAGATACCTCGAATATGATAGACGGCATCCATATGCTCTTTCCTGGGATCATGCATGTAGCGGCTTACCACGCTGACAGCAAATGAGATATCAGGACGAGTATTACCCAGATATATCAAGCAATCCACCAATCGCTGATACCTCTCACAGTCCACTGGTTCTGCTGCTTCCGCACATATGGATCCAGAACGTACTTTCTTTGAGAACGTACTTTCTTTGAGAACGTACCAGTCTGATCAATGGGAGTAACAGCTGGTCGACATCCTAGTGTACCAGTCTCCTCAAGTAGATCCAGAACGTACTTTCTTTGAGAAATAACAATTCCCTTGGAGCCATAAGCGACCTCAAATCCCAGAAAGTACTTCAGCTGTCCCACATCCTTCACCCAAAATTCCTTTTCTAAACTTTTATTCAAGTGAGCAATTTCCTCCTCATCATTCCCAGTGATGATTATGTCATCCACATACACAACAAGCATTGTAACTTATAAGCTTCTGCGCCGAAAGAATGCAGTATGATCGACATTGATCTGCTGATATCCCATCTTCACCACTGCTCTTCTAAAGCGATCAAACCACGCCCAGGGAGACTGTTTCAGCCCATAGAGAGACTTCCTTAACCTACACATCTTCCCAACCGTTTGCTTTGTATCAAAGTCTGGGGGAACTTCCATGTAGACCTCCTCCTGTAGGTCACTATGAAGAAATGCATTCTTCACATCCATCTGGTGCATTTACCATCTTTCATTCACAACGAGTGAAATCAGAGTCCTCACTGTGTTCATCTTGGCTACTGGTGCAAAAGTCTCGTCATAGTCGATCCCATAGTCTTGCTTTATAACACTCAACCTTCCCTTCTGGTGTTTGCTTCACAGTGAACACCCATCTGCAACCAACAACTTTCTTCCCTGTTGGTAGTGGTATAAGTTCCCACGTACCATTTTTATCAAGAGCACCGAGCTCCTCCAGCATAGCTGCTTTCCACCTTTGATCTTTCTTAGCAACTTGCCAACACCTAGGAATAGAAACAAAATCCAAAGATGCCACAAAGGCTCTATGTGTAGGTGAAATGTTGGAGTATGAGATAAAGTTATGTTCAAAACCAAGACGATTAGGAGGATTCTCTGCATTTCTGCAAGTTCTCCTTAACGGAACAAGAGATGCACAAGGAGGGATCATACCACTGTAATCAGAAGGATCCTCAGTAGTCAACGAAGGTGCTCCAGGAGCGAGGCGAGTAGAGACTCGAGACTTGGACTTGGCACAGAAGACTGAGAGACGGTGGTATCAACAGACCCCTTATTTTTCTCCCTCCTGTACACAATCAACTCATCTCTCTCTCTACAAGGACCCCCTAGGAAGCTCCCCCTCGAGTGTATGCTCCTCCTCATGCATCTCCCCCTCAATAACATGCACCTCCTCCTCAACATCATCCTATAACTCCACAACAGGTGTCGTCGAAATCAGGCACGGAATAGACCCCACAATTAGCTCCGTGCTTCACCTCTCTCCCTCTCGACCATCACCACGTATGATGAGAGAGCTATGATCTATGGGTGAGGAAGTGTTATAATAGACATAACATTCCCTGAATGTTATGTCCATGCTCACATGGACCTTCTTCTCCACTGGGCTCCAACAAACATATCCTTTCTGAGTCGGAGAATATCCCACAAACATACATTTCACATTATGGGATCTAACTTTCCAACTCCAAGCCTGTTGTCCTTCACAAAGAAAACACATCCAAAGACTTTCAATGGAACGATATATTCATTTTTCCCATGCAACACTTCATATGGAGTCTTCCAATCCAGAATGCGAGAGGGCATTCTGTTAATCAGATAGGCAGCAATTAAAACTGCATAATTCCACATATTTTTGGGAACATTCATCTCCATCAATATGCATCGAACCACCTCCAGAAGGTGCCTGTTCTTCCTTTCGGCCACGCCATTCTGAGCTGGAGTGTAGGGACAAGTGGTTTGATGATGAATCCCTGCAACAGATAAATATTTCCTAAAGGTTGTGTTAGTGTACTCCAGACCATTATCTGACCTCAATATTTTTACCTGTGCACCATACTGAGTTTAGATATACTTGTGAAAGTCTTGAAAGCATGCAAATACCTCACTTTTACTCTTCATCAAATAAATCCACACCAAACGAGTATGACAATCAATGGAGGAGACAAATCATTTAAAACCATTAATGGAAGTTGTAGAACATAGGCCCCATACATCAGAATGTATCACAACAAAAACAATATAAATTCTATGACCAGAACTCACATATGAGCTTCTGGTGTGTTTTCCAAATTCACACGCATCACACACAAGTTTCTGTCTATCTGCTCTCATAAACAAGTCTGGAAATACTCTACTCAAAACAGGAAAAGAAGAGTGTCCCATGCATCGATGAAGTAGTAACAACTGCTGCTTCACACTTTGCAACTCTGGATCAGCTAAAACGGTCATCACTACTTTGTCCAACCCATCTCAGTCCAGGTACCACAGTCCTCTATGCCAAGTGCCAGTCCCAATTCTTTTTCCCGAACCTTTCTCCTGGATCTCCACCTTAGGAATGTCAAAGTGAACAGTGCAATTAAGTTGAAGGATAAGTGCACTAATAGATAGCAAGCTAACAGGAAAAGAAGGAACATGCAAAACATTAGGTAATGTGAGGGACTCAGTGTACTTGACAAAACCAACACCAACAACAGGTTGCGTTGTTCCATCAGAAGTGGTAATCCCATCAAGTTTGGACAGATGATTGTATGTCTCAAACTCTTGCTGGGCACCTGTGACATGACGGGATGAATCTAACACCCAATTCTGTGAGTTGGGCAAGCATATGGATGCAAGTGCTTGTGTAGAAATACCTACACCAGAGTGAGCGAAGTAGCAATATTACCCATGGATGAGGATGATTAACTGTTGGCCCCCTTCTCACCATCTCTTGGAGATTTTGCTTTTCTCATCAGCTCGATCATCTCCTTCTCATGTGCACTCAGCTCCACAAGGCGGCCAGAGTAGGACTCTTCATCAGTTGCAGCTAGATGGGCTCTATAGCCCTCAGATGGACCTCCCCGGCCCCCTCTACCTTCTGAACGACTCCCGCAGCCTTGGCCACGACCCCGAGAGGCCTGTCCCCTTTCTCTCTTCGGACAGAACCAGGCGATGTGACCCTTCTCTCCACAGGTGTAACATTCCACATTCTGCATGGAGCCTCTGGGAGTCTTCGAGTCTAGAGCTGCAAGTGCTGACTTTGCTTCAACTACAACTGGACCCTCAGGCATCAACACCATCCTACTCTCCTCATAGATCATAGCAGCTATGGCTTCATCAAGAGAGGGAATCTCCTTGCAGCCCAGGAGTGCCGACCTTCTTTGGTGGAAAGTACTGTTGAGATCCTGCAAAAATGTCATGGTTCTATCTCGGTCCATAGACTTGACCCTCACACAGTTTAGATTCTCACACCTTCCACAGTTGGGGCCGTCACACACATCCCTATCGAAGTAAAGGTCTGTCCAAAGTCTCTGTAGTTCTGCAGCATATTCCTGGATTGAACGTTCACCCTGTGAGACACCTCTGATCTGCTCATTTATCTGAAAAATCCTCATATTGTTACCCTCACTGGCAAACCTCTTCTACAAGTTGCTCCAGATGTCTCCCACTGACTGTAGCCCATCAACAGAATCAGCGATCAAATGCGTCATGGAGCCAAGAAAACATACATAGATCGTCATGTGAGCAGACTGCCACACCTGTCACTCATTGGAACTTCGATCTAATGGTTCCTTCATCACTCCAATAAGATAATCCTCAAGTCCTCTTGCAGAGTGGGCTCCCTTTACTCGTCGAGACTAACTCAGATATGTCCCAATTCCATCAAATTTCAAATTAATTGTCATCGACTCCACCTTAGGAGGTAGAAGTAGTGATGGAGGTACAACAGGAGCCACCGAGGAAGAAGATGCTCCCCCATCTTGAGGAGACTCACCAACGTCACCAACATCTTCTTCGCTTCATCATCCATTCCATCAACCTTGATATCCTCCGCCATTCCAAATACTCTTCTCCGAGAGTATACAAATGAAAGGCTATTCCAATTCTTCTTCTTCACTTGGACCGTCGAGGAAGCTACCTTGCTTCGGTGTAGTAGACTTTAGAAGCCTCCTATACCCCAAGCCCATGAATCGCATCCAAACACCACCCTTTGATGCCCCCGCTTGGGTTATAATCCATCACAACTTGGCTCGGCCTGTGCTCACACCACAAACACACGACGAGCGGCGAGTGACGGCGACGAGAGGCGAGTCACGACCCATCTACCGCCGCGAGTCACGGCCGACAATGGCGGCGAACAGCGGTGCCATCAGCTCAGATCTGCGGCGAGTGAGGCAGCGCACGGGGGCGGAGGTCTACAGCGACGCGCGATGGCAGCAGGGGAGCGCCGCAGCACTCGGGGTCGACAGCGCGGAGGAGATCTATGGCGGCGAGCGATGGGAGCAAGGCACTGCAGCGGCGAGCGGACTCGCAGCGAGACTCAGCCGCTTAAGGAGTCGCACCGGCGGAGATCTGCGCGGACTGAGAGCCGCGCGAGCGGCTGGGGGTGCAGTGGAACCCGGCAGCGACGGTGGCGACGAGCCGCCGGCTGGCCGACGGGAATTTGGCGACTGGTTAGGGGCAGCTCTGATACCAAATTGAATTTGGGAAGAAGTTGCAATTTCATTCATCAAAAAGAGGTTTATACCGCTCTTTCCCTTTTACATTTAGCACTCCATATTCCCTACTTTCTTACATATATAGTCATACTATACATAACTCTCAACATTAATCTGTTTGGATTGACCACTAACCTTTGTCGCAGCACAAGTGTAATAACAAGATTTCAATTGTGCTTAAATTGCATTTTACACTTTACTTCTTCATGCTCAAAAACTGTCCCCCTTGACATATTCAGTTATCTTCTTTTTAATTTTAATGACTATCCGAGTGGTATGATAACTCTGTTCAACTTGTTAGTGATGGGCAATTGGCAAGCGTGGATGCAGGTATGAATCATATGATTATGACACCTACTGAGCCCTATACTGCTTTTGTGCTTCAGCCTTTTTTTTTTAATATGACAAGTCATCTTGAGTGACTTATATTTGTTCTTTTACTTTGTTTGCGAAAGTGAACCATTGACATTTAAGAAACTAATGTGAAACACTAAAACCTGAGGTCCTGCCAAATGTTAGAAGTATGCAAATTGGATCATTCAAAAAGAAAGAAATTTCTTTTGCCATCTTAGTTCTTTTGTGCCATGTAGCAGGATGAGCTCATGAAGTCCAGATTTTCTGCTTAGAAATATTGAAGAAATTCTTGTATTTGGTAACATGTGTTTCTTTCATCCTTTCCTATTCTTTCAGAGCTACAGATACCTGACAGGAAGTTACTGGAGCCTGATTTATTTTGTCAGCTTTTACCTTATTTCAGTGTTACTGCTGCTTAATCTGGTAAGATCTTGATATGCTTTGTTCATTCAACTCATCCCTAGTTCGTACACATCCATGAGATTACTTGTCCAGTTTTGCATATACCAGACTTTTAAATGACTGATCTTTGCTTGGCTTGAATAGTTGAACTTGTCCTTTGTTTCAATGATCTTGAAAAAGTGACTATTTTTCATCATTTCACCAAAATAATTTGTTTTTAGATGTTTAGTTACTGATAAGTAAATTGTGGTTTGTATTGTCAGATTGTGGCATTTGTGTTGGAGGCTTTTTTCGCAGAAATGGAACTGGAAAAAACTGGTGAAGATGAGGTCCAGGTTTGATGAATATCTATGCACACAGTAAATTGTCCGATGTAGGGTTTAAAAAACTGGCAGCAACTAACTGGTTATTGTTGGTACTAGATTTGCTGATGAGGGATGGAATTTGTAACCAAGCAATTTTAAATTTTGTGGATTTGGGAAAAAAATATTTTTTTCATTAAAACCAACATACATAAAGGATCAATGTCACTTTACACTTAGGACTCTGCTTGTTTCTTTTCTTACAAATATACCTCTCATCTATATTTCTCAACACTTCCCCTCAAAATAGATAAAAAATATCAATCAATCCCATTTTGTTACAGAGTTTCGATAATCCTATGAAGTTAAGACTCTTTGTAAGACAATGAGCAACTTGATCTTCAGAACGGACGTACTCAAATTTCAAGATTTCATTCTCCAGCTTTTCCTTGATTAAAAACCGATCAATCTCAATATGTTCGGTCCTATCATGTTGGACAGGATTGTTTGCAATATTGAGAGCTGACTGATTGTCACACATAATCTTCAGTGGATGGCCCTGAGCCATCTTTAGCCCTTCCAAGAATGTCTTTAACCAGAGCAGCTCAGTCACCCTTTGGGTCACACTCTATACTCAGCTTCTGCTGTAGATCTTGCCACAACTGATTGCTTCTTGCTTCTCTAGGAGACCAGGTTCCCTCCTACAAACACACAGTAGTCAGAGGTTGACTTTCGATCATCAGCACAACTCCCCCAGTTGGCATCACTATAAGCCTCAACTTCTAAATGACCATAACACTGAATAGCAGCCATTTTTCTGGAGATCCTTTCAAGTACCTAAGGATATGATAGACTGCATGCATATGTCCTTTTCTGGGATTATGCATGTAGCGACTCACCACACTAACAGTAAAGGTGATGTCAGGACGAGTGTGATATAAGTATATCAAACGACTCACCAGCCTCTGATATCTCTCACAGTCCACTGGCTCTTCTGCCTCTGCGTTCAGATTAGACTTTTGATTGATCAGAGTAACCGCAGATCGGCAACCTAGCATGCCAGTCTCCTTGATCGATGAGAGCAACCGCGACCACGACGGTCTTCTCCTTCGGCTCAGGCTCCGCCGGTTTGGCCTCCTTGGCCGATCCTCTGTCCTGGCCTCCTCCTGAGCCGGCGCCTTGCGAAGCTCCTTCCTTCGGCGGCACGTGGAGCCTGGGAGTGCGTTGGTGAGCGGTCTCAGGCGACTGTGAGTGGCAAGGAGTAGATTCAGCGAAAAAGATCCAGCGCGGAGCACGTGATGGCGGCCATGAGTGGCGCAGATCCGGTACAGAGTAGATCCGATCGTGAGCGGCGCAACCTCAGGCAACTGTGAGTGGCACAAAGCTCCTTCCTCTGGCGGCGTTGGTCCGTGCTGCCGCCTCCTCTCTGATACGAGTGGCACTCACATACTAGGAGCACGAGAGCGGCGACGGCGGTGTGGAGTCGAAGAAGGCATGGTCGGTGGCGGTGGCAGGTTAGAGATGGCAATAGGCTCTGATACCATGTAGATTTGGGAAAAAAACTATTCTTTTCATTAAACCCAATATACATAAAGGATCAATGTCACTTTACATTTAGGGTCCAGTTTGTTTCTTTTCTTACAAATATGCCCCTCATCTATATTTCTCAACAAATTTGGTTTTATGTGGATGATTGGCACTGATTTCAGGCTGTCTTCACATTGTTCTTTCACATGCACTATATCACAATGGAAAAAGAATTGGACGGCCAATTTGCCCAGTTGTTACTGTAATTTTAAAAAATGGAAAAGAATTCATAACTTGCCAATTTGCCCAGGTTTCACTGCAAACCAACCAAAGTTTGCTTATTTCTGGCTGAGTTTAATTTAGGAGTTAAAGAGTTATTGGAGACTCTGATCAGGAGCCACTAGAAACTACCAGGAAACAGGTATTGGCTGCCCAATGGTCTCCAAATCCCAATTTTGGAAGAATTGGTGCCAAGTGTTGCAATTTTTATTCAATGAAATTGTCATTTTTCTTGTCCATTCATTTCTTTGGGAGTTGAACTTACTAATTATTGTTGGAACAAAAAAAACTTCAACTGCTTAGATGTTTACAGACATATTTAATATTTTGTATTGTCTACTGATAACATAAAAATGAATAAATCTAAAAACAATCTCTCTGCGAGATGTCAAGATTTTGTTTAATCTTTTTATCCCTCTATACATTATCATCATGCAACGAAATGGTCGTTATAGGCTTTATCAAGAAGGGCCTTTGGTGCTAGTGGCATTGCTTCCACAAGTTAGCCATGGTGTGCTAACACTTAAGTTGTTGTGAACCAAACTTTCTTACTGAAACGTCTAATTCTTTTCCTTCATTTCGTCACATTGTATTAATAAATATTTTAGCTTAAGCAATTATCTGGATTGATACAGCTAATGTTTTGAGGGCGTTTCTTCACATGGTGTTCTTCCCTGCAGGATTCTACTCTCCAAGGAAGAAACAAACGTCGATCTACTCGGTATTTCTCAGCACTACTATTTGTTATAATATGATTATATACTGCTGCTGGCCTCACTTATTCCTCAAGTACATGGTGCAGTGTGAGGACAAAGGGTACAATGGTTGATATTCTTCTGCACCATATGTTGAGCAGTGAACTCGACGAATCCCAGAGCTCTAAGCAATAGCTTATCATCATGGTACTGACATGCTTCTTAGTTATCTTCACCAACCTTCACTCCTGCTGCATAATTGTGCATTTGTGCTAAAACAAAATGAAAATTTCAAATTAGAATCTTGTGCGCGTGTTCCATGCTTAAGAAGGATCGGTTTCCTGGTTTCTAGCACCCAGGATATGTTAGTGTCTTTCTCTCAAAGAGGTTATGAGCTGGATAATTGGCACTAGATCTCACAAATCATTTGAATAATTTCATTTGTGCTAATCTAATCATTTTGTGATTTCACCTACCTTTATTTTTTTCCCTGCAAGGCAGAAAAGACGGTAACAGGAATAATCATTATTTTCGGGAGCCAGAGTAATGTATTCTACCATCTACATAACAGGTGTGAAAAATTTTGGAGGGATGCTGGAAATGATTCCACTTGGCTATCTTACGTTGTTAAGAATTTGCAATATAGTTTTTTCTTTGCTCTGCCATTTGAGTTGAAGTATTCCATGATTGCTTGTATCACAATATGTCCAAGAGGCTTTCAATTTCTGAAGATTGACTGTGTTGAGTATGCAGTAAGAAAGAGAAGTTATAGTCATTACTATTATGCGTTGTTGATCATCCATCAAGACCTATTCTTAGCTGACCGAACACGATCCTTTGTACTTGAAGAGGTGGAGGCCTGGAGGCCAAGATACATCCTTGGTACGTTAGCTGGATGTTATTGGGTATTCATTGCCCAAGAAGGGTCCACAAGAACAAAGAATCTCCAGTCACCCTAATTGTAACGAATGCAATCTCAACTGGCTGGAGTTTGATTTAGATAATCCATTTTAGATCTAACGTTTTGGTGTGGTCTGGGAAATTCTGAAGAAAACTTCACTTCACCTAGTGGAGTTCAATTCCGAGCGTTGAATTAGAAATGAGTGACCCCTCAAAAAAGAAAAAAAGAATGGACGAGGTTGAGTGAATCGATGGGAGAGGAGAACACTAGGTGATGCTGATCCTGAGTCTCAAAAGCTAATAAAAATATTTGACAGTGAACAAAATCATACTAAAGAACTAACATTGGAAAGTAAAATCACTAGATCTTTCCGACCTGACTGATTTTCGCAAACTTGCAGACAGGTTTGGCTGTAAACACAAAAATACAAGTGTGCACATACCAGCTACAGGGAACAACTATTTGCTAAGACCTAAGTGCCAGCCGTGGAAACCATCTCGTACCCACTCGACCTCCTGTTCCTGGACAGGAGAAAGAAGGCGCCCCCAAGCCGCTGCTGCAAGAACAGAAGCACCGCGAGCACCACAGCTCCGCAGGGTATAATAATGTTCCATGGCACGCTGAAGAGATCGTCACGAGGGCTCGCGTACATGTACGACGCTCTGGGTCCGGGCACGAGCCGCTGAGCCCTGAACACGTCGTACACATGAGGCATCGTGCAGATCACGGTGCTTCCGGCGTAAAACCACGGCGTAAGAGCTCTAACTTTGGAGCCTGTGAACGCGTTCACGATGACCTGAGGGAGCAAGAACCCGTCCAGTATCAACCCTCCATAAGACCCAAGGTCCTCCCATAGTGTGGGCTTAGCTGAACGAGAGAAGCGAGAAGTTCCCGTTGGCTCACTTTGAGCATGGCCATCGCTCATACGACGAACAATGCAAGTTAGGACTCCGCCGAGGATGTACAGTGGCAGGCACACCCAGAGAGCTCTCCTCTCGGCGGCCCACGACTCGCCTCGGCGTCCATCGGCTGATCTCCCGGACCATGCCAGTTGAAGAAGGCGCAGCTGCAGAACGAAGGCCACCATGGTGCTCACCCTCAGCATAATCTCGTTCACCTCAAGCAAGCCGCCGCTCGAGAGACGAACGAATTGCTTCATGCTGTTCATGAGCAGAGCCTCGGCATTGAGCACGAGATGGATCATGTAGCCCAGGGCCAGGACGACAAGCATGGTGATCGACATTGCGGGAAGCGCCTCGGGGTTCTTCTTGACATGGAGCATCTGCACAACGGTGAAGACGCAGGACAGCACCATGAAGAGGACTACCATGATGCTTTCCAAGTCCATTCTCAAGATTGACCACTCCACTTGCTCGAAGTACATCCCAAATAAACTAATGTCCATCGTTTCAAAGAAGAGAGGATCCTTCTTGCTCCGCAGGCTTGTAATTCTCCCCTGGGAGTAAGCACCTCTCCCAGCATCCAATGAACCAAACTGAACAACTACCAGAACCTCGCAGTCTGACGAACCGTTCACCTCTCGACAGCCAACCATGCACAGGGAGCCTGTCTCAGTATCATAAACACCCTCCGCCGAGATAGGCGGCTGGTTCAACATCCTTATCTCCACCGCAACTGACGAATTCGATGTTGAATTCAAAAACCAATTCTGGGGTGCAACATCATAGCGTATCTCGTAGCTGACATTCAGCAGCCTCTGAACCATCTCTGGCACCGCTCTCTGGGAGAACGTGTCGTCGACCATCAGCGTGTCCCCATTGACCAACACGGACCCGATCGTGACCGGGATGGCGTATCCATTCCCCATTTGTTGCTTCAAGTAGAAATCGAACCTGAAGTCCTCGTAAGAATAGTTGCCCGGGAACCGCCCCTCCCTCATCTTGTTCAGCCCGGCCTTGAGGTAATGCTTCTTAGCCTCCTCAACCCGTGTGTAGTTATACTTCACATCAGAGATTTTGCCCCTCCAGTTCCCAATGCTCGATGCCGAGATTGCATCAGACATCCCCCCAGTGTCATCATCGCTCTTCCTGCTTGCATTCCATATCAACCCGGCCACGATGCTCCGGTCCCGAATAGACCACATGGCCGGGAACCAGAAGCTCATCCCGACATCGCACTCGTTCTTCAAGTTCAAACCAGACGGCCCCGAGCGCACCACCCGACACCCCTTGAGGCAGAGCCGGCTGCTTGCCGCATCCCAGAACCCATCAGCGACGACCGCCACTTCCCTGACCAAGAAGCTATGCTGCAACACCTGCTCCGTGTTGTTCACGAACACAACATACGCGCCCACCGCACCGTATTTGTTGCAGTGCATCTGGTTGACGTACATGTACCGCTGGGGCAACCGGAGCGATGGGGACGGGGAGGTGCTCGACGCGTGCCTGCTCCCGTACTCCAGCTTGTACACGTTTCGGAGAAGTGCTTTGAGGTCGGGGCACGAGAAGTCGCTGTCGAACACCTGGGCCGCGTTCCGCACATGCTCAGGCGGCGACGGCCGGCAGGGGGCGTTCTCGGTGTACGCGTAGCCTCCCTCGGCGTACGCGACGATGGTGACGGGCTCGAAGCCGGCACTCTTGTTCAGTTGGCCGGTGACGAAGGGATTTGAGAGTTTGGAAGGGTAGGGGAAGTGGAGGTGGAGGGCGACGTCCCGGATGTTTTCTCTGGAGCCGTCGACGGTGGAGGCGTAGCTGGAGCCGACCATGCAGAGGTCGGCGGAGGCGAAGGAGTAGTAGCCATCGAGGTAGAATACCAAGTCGTGGGTGGCATAGAAGCGGTGGCGGGCCCTGCCGTGGTAGTTGCGACCGACGGAGTAGTTGCGGGGGCCAGAGAGGGTGAACGTGGCGGTGAGGTGGAGGACGTCGGCGTCGGTGGTCAAGGAGACGCCGATGGGGAGGAAGGAGAGGGAGCGAGGGTGGAATTGGTCTTCGAGGGAGAAGAGGCGGTCACCGCCGGTGAAGTAGCCGGTGGCAAGAGTGAAGGAGCGGACGATGTCTTCGCCGTTGGTGGGGGAGTCGACGTCGTCCGCGGGGGTGGGGATGGTGCAGTGGGAGGAGTAGGCGGGGGGAATCGAGAGGGTGGTGGAGGGAAGGAAGAAGACGATGAGGAGAAGGAGGATGGAAGTGGTTGGGTTGGGTGTGTTCTTGGGCAGTGCCATTTCCGTCGGGGGGAGGAAGAAGAGGAGGCGGTAAAGCGGGGGTGACCTCTGCGTTGTTGGTGTGGTGTTTTAGTAGGGGAGGAGCAGAAATGAAGGGGGAGAGGTGAGCAAACCTATCGGTGTCTGGCTGTTAATGTATAATGCATGCTAGTCAACTGAGCGAAGTCAACGAACACATAAGGAAGTATTCAATTGATGATCTTAGACTCTGACTATTACGGGCATATGATCTTGAGTATGAGTGTGACATGATGAGTAATACAGACTATAGAAATTTAATCAGATGTTATTTGGTTGAGTTGTATTGATAATATGAATAAAAAAAATGTAAAGTGGAAACATGCTATTGAAATTTGTAATATATCTTATTTCACTTTAATAATTTTTATTTTATCTTAATAATTTTTAATCAATTTTAATCTATACTCAAAAATATTAATACATATTAATCACTCCCTAATCATATAATTAAATAAACCTGACTCGTGAGAAATACAAAGAGGTTGTGTTTCCATTTATCCTAACTCAAAAAAGAATTTTGCGTTCTACGAACCTGACCACTTTATGTATATTGTATACTATCAAATAATTAGACGTCACATCCCACTAACTAGGTTGGAGAATGATGCAAGTAATCAAATACTTTTATAGTGTATATTATCGTCACGGGTGTATGCATATAGATAGTGTCAGAAATTATAGTGGTTGTGAAAAAGACAGTATAATAATATAATTTTATTTTATGAGAGGGAAATAAAGATTAAAATTAGATTTTTGAATTCACAATGGGACTACTCTCGTCGCACTCTCTCTCTCTCTCTCTCTCTCTCTCTCTCTCTGTCCCGCCCGGCCTATGAACATCTTGAGGGGTGGTTCTGGGTATTTGTCACGCAACTAGCGGTATACTAACAAGGCACTTAATTTGTAACCAATAACCATAAGATGGTATATTTACAAGAATGTCGGGTCATTTGTGGCTTGATGCTGGTAGGACGGGTGGAGTGTATGCATGTGAGATTTTGGTGTGATAGACTTGGTTGTATATGGATAGTTGTAGTTGTGGTGATGCTTAGTTAGTATAGAAAGTCTTCTTTAATATAAGAGATGCTTAAAGAGATATTTAAAAAGCGCAAGAGTGTTGATATATTAACAAACATCTAATTAAGAGTCTCTCAAATAGAAATATTAACAACTTTGCAACTTTCACATACTTAAAAGCAAAAATTTCAACAGAAAAAAAGTCATATGCCCACCACAAAACCAAATATAAAAGATAAGCACAAATATTTGGGAGAACTGAATCTTCTAAAGTAGACAAGATATTGCATAAGTACTGTATGTACTTGTATCCATTTGATCAAATAGTCATTATTAATCTTCTTTAAAAAATTAATATTTTTTGTGTTTTTCAATTTTTAAAATATTTAAAACACTTGATCTAGACTGTTTATTGCACAATTAAATAAGTAAAAATACATATAATACCTTTGTGCAGTAGTTTCAGAGTAAGTCTATGCTTATGAGCCATTCCCCTCTTCTCCTCCTCCTCTCCTAGGGGGTCAGTTTTTAAATTTTTTACTTCTATGCAGCTGCCCGTGTTAGAGTAGTAGAAAAGGCATAAGACTAAATCCAACCAGATAAGTTGGTGTATGCAAGTAAAATTGTGGCTAGTTGGGTATGGGTGGGTAGGTGTGGGGTTTTTCACACACATGATTGTAAAGATGACAATGTTACACATTGCAAACGATTTTATGTCAATTGATTAAAACATTGAGTGTAAATTTGGTTGTAATAGTACAATTCAGGGTTAAGAAAATTGGTGGAAATTGACTGGTTATCGACAGTAATTAATCTTGACCAATTTTAACAATGAGGTATAATTGATTTAATCTGATTTATCACCGATTCAGACTAAAACTGATTGCTTCATGATTTTCTGTAAAAAAATCCAAAAACCTAGCAGTCCAAAACACACTCAAAATCCGGTTTTCCCAACCCTAGTACAGCCTACAATTTCTTCCTAAGACTTGTAGAGAGCAGAGGATGGATTAACGAGTCGACGTATGCGTGACTGGGAAGAAGAAAAAGAAAGATGCATGGCGAGAAAAAGTTTGGAACTTTCAGACGAAGATTTGAACACCTTAGTCAAGTAGATCTTCCAAAAATAGACCAAAATAAACGTTAGTCGAGTGACCAGTGGGGATATTTGGAATGTCCACGGAAAGTACTAGTACTACTACTTTGGCCTTCGACGCTCTCCCTTATCCTTGTTTGCTTTTCAAAGTAAACGTCAACCATTTTTGTGACGGTGAAGCTTTTCTGTAGCCAGGAGAGGCACATTTCTCAAACTTATAATGGTCCACTAATTTGAAAAAAGATTAGTGCTGTGAACAGGAACGTGCGCCGTGGTAAGCACGGCATGGAAATTGGCATTAGGCAGAAACCCTCTTTATAGTCTTATCCATCTCGCTATTGTGGTACGTCGGGCCAAAAAGTCTGCCATGGAAATTGCTCTTAGTCCAATGCTATTATTCATTATTGCCCTGGAGACAACAAACGAAATACACACGCGGAGAGGAATCATAACAAGTGCAAACCCAACAACCCCCACCCAACCACCCACCCCCCCAGTCTTCTATATTGTCTCATGAAAATTATCTTTTTTGTATGAATAATTTTTTAATGAACAAAATAATAAATCTAATCTCTATTTTAGAGAATTTATAATAATAACATATTTTTTATGCGACACATAAAAAATTCTATATATATATAGTAAAAAAACATATTAATGTGACAAAGAGATGGATGAGCGCCACATGGCCTGCCCTGTTTATGTATTGCGTAGTAGAATGCGCCCCACCACACCCACACACTCTCTTAATGCTCTATTCAATCGTGAGTAGGACCTCTTGTTGCACTATGCATGACAACAAGGTACTCACATATCTTCCTACTGTTAAGATAATATCCTGTAACTGTTTATAGTAGGATTTATGTATAGTTGATAACAAACTAAATCGTATCACCTAATTATAGAGATCGATATCAACAACAATACCTTGTGTATAAATATGAGAAGGCGTGCTGACTGTTTGAAGCACAAGCCACAAACCCTAAACCATTGCTTTCTATTGTCTAATATGGTATCACAGCCTGGCTCTTCCACAAAGCATTCAATGGATTCTAGCGCCTCCTCGGTTGGTTTGGCAGCGACATTTCTCGGCCTCACCAAATTATCTTCCCTTGCAAGCTTTGTCAATGTGTAGCTTGCAAGGGAAAATTATCTACTGTGGAAGGCGCAGCAGATGCCTATCCTCTGAGGCCATCAACTCCTTGGTTTTGTGGATGGGTCAGAGGTCGCACCACCAGCAACCATAAAAGTGATCGTGATGATCGACGACAAACCAGTTGAGAAGGCCGTTCTCAACCCGTAGTACAACACCTGGCTTCTCAAGGACCAGCAAGTATTGAGTGCACTCCTTGTGTCGCTCGAACCGGAGGTGCTGTCATAGGTCATTGGCCTAACTTCGGCAGCAAGAGGTGTGGCTGCGCTTGAGCGCATGTTCACATCTCAATCCAAGGCCCGGATCATGTAGATCTGAATGCAACTCTCCACGATGCGCAAGAATGATCTGAGCGCGATGGAGTACTTCAATCGCGTGAAATCGTTTGCGGATCAGATGGCGTCTACAGGCCACCCGATGAGTGATGATGATCTGATCGGCTACATCATGGCGGGCCTCGACGCTAAGCACAACCCGTTGGTTTCCTCTGTCACGGCCAAGCCTAACTCGATCGGCCTGTCCGAGTTCTACGCCTACCTCCTCTCCTACGAGACCCGCCTAGAGCAACAGAAACCGGTGCTCCAGATTGGTTCGACTGTCAATCTTGCTTCACGAGGCTATCAAGGCAGCGGACATGGTGGTGGTTTCGGGGGAGGCCACTTTGGTAGCCTCCAAGGCGGTGGTCATGGTGGTAGTGGTCACAGACCACAACAGAAGGACCACGGCGGTGGCGACTATTCCAAGGGCCAGAACAAGAAGGACGGTGGTAGTTCGAGGCCCATATGTCAGGTGTGCGGCAAGGTGGGGCATAGTGCGTTGACGTGTCATCACCGCTTTGATCATTCCTACCAGGTGGAGGATGATCATGTGGTTAACTACACCAACACCACCTCCTACAACGTCGACACAAATTGGTACACCAACACGGGTGCCACGGACCATATCACTGGTGAGCTTGACAAGCTGACGATCCATGACAAATATCTTGGTTGTGATCAAGTGCACACCGCAAATGGTGTAGGAATGTTTATTAGTCATATTGGCCATTCCTCAATTAATACCCCAAGTCAATTTTTATCCTTAAAAAATATTCTTCATGTTCCTAATGCCAAGAAAAATCTTGTTTCCATACACCATTTAGCCTCTGATAACAATGTCTTCCTTGAATATCATCTTGACCATTTCTTATTAAGGATCGGGAAACGAGGAGAATGGTTCTTCAAGGGGAATGTAGGGGTGGCCTCTATCCCCTCATACCGAGTTCATCATCTACGCCCTCGAGGCATGCCTACTCCGTTGTCACACCCACTCAAGAAAGATGGCATAGTGGTCTCGGCCATCCATCACTCTCCATAGTTCGTCGTATGCTTAGTCTAAATAATCTTCCATGTTCCAGCAGTTCCAATAATGTGTCGATATGTGATTCTTGTCAACAAGTTAAAAGTCATCAGTTACCTTACACTACTTCGCACGAAATTTCGTTGTCTCCATTAGAACTTGTCTACTCCGATGTATGGGGTCTTGCCATTACCTCTACTGGGGGTTTTAAATATTACGTGAGCTTCATTGATGATTTTAGCAAGTTCGTTTGGTTATTCCCTCTTAAAAGTAAGGTTGATGTTCTTCGCACATTTGTTCATTTTCAAACTCTTGTTGAAAGGCAACTTGATAGGAAGATTCTTTGCATGCAAACTGATTTGGGGGGGGGGGGGTGAGTATAAAAAATTACATCATTTTTTAATCAAGTTGGCATTGCTCAATGTATTTGTTGCCCTCACACACATCAACAAAACGGTGCTGCGAACGTAAGCATCGGCACATCGTCGAAACTGGTCTAGCCCTTCTTGCTTTTTCGGGTGTCCCTCTCAAGTTTTGGGATGATGTCTTTAGCACTGGTAGCTTCCTTCTCAATCGGCTACCAAGCAAAGTTATACACATTTCCACTCCGCTACAAAAATTGTTCAAAATCAAACTTGATTATTCATTCCTGAAGGTTTTTGGGTGCGTGTGTTGGCCTCATCTTTGAGCCTACAATACCCGTAAACTCCAATTTCGCTCTCGATGATGTGTTTTTCTCGGGTATAGTACTCATCATAAGGGCTATAAGTGTCTTGATTCAACATCCAGCCATATATACATCTCCCACGATGTCGTGTTCGACGAGGGATTCTTTCCTTTTGCCAATTCTTCGCCCACAGCCTGTCCGCTCATCCTGTCAGAATCTGTTCTTTTTCAAACTGTTTCGAGTGTTGATCTTGGCCATATGACTAATGAACCCACTAAGGCTGTCTCCAACCCTAGCTCCTTCTTGACAGGCTCTCTAGGAGAATATTCTCCGCCATGTCAGCGAAGAGCCTCAACCAACCATTTCTTCCTCTCCAATGCATAGGCTCTTCGCGAGACCACTCCTCCAAGAGTCTCCCTCTCCAATGCAAAGGCTCTTAGAGAGACTCTTGGATGAACCCCACGTATTAAATATATAATTTCGGTTTTACCATCATATAAATAATTACATAATCTATATAAATAAATTAAAAATTATACAACAATATTTCCAACATTTAAAAATATAATTTGCGGATCAAAAATTCGGCATAACGAAAATAAATATTTTTATTAAATTCGGTACAACGAAAATAAATAATTTTATTAAATTCGACAGTTGGACATAACATTAAACGTACGACATTGCATACATGCATCGGTTTTGAAACTTGAAATTTAACATTGACGTGCAAATTAAAAACACTAGAAAAGCGATATATAACGACTAATTTCCATGTACACCTCCAAAACGCTCCCAAATGTGTTCAATCAAATCTATTTTGAGTGCTGCATGCATCGGTTGAGCCCGAATGTCGGTGTTTCTCTGGATCACATCAGCGAAAGCAACTGTACCGCCATGTTGGATATTAGGCGGTGTTACGTTCGAAGTCCCTTGGCTGTCTTCAAAGTCGTAGAGTGGCTCGTCAAAATCTCGCTCATCCTCAACAATCATATTGTGTAGTATGACACATGCCCTGATGATTTTAGCGAGAGTTGAGCGTTGCCAAAAGCGGGCAGAGCCATGCAGGATGGCAAAGCGGGATTGTAGAACTCCAAATGCTCGCTCCACATCCTTCCTCGCTCCTTCTTGATGCTGCGCAAACAGTCTGTGTTTGTCTGTCTGCGGCGGGGGTACCGTCTTCACGAAGGCAGCCCACTCTGGGTATATACCATCTGCTAGATAGTATCCCATGTTGTACTCGTGCCCATTGACGAAGTACTGCACTTGAGGAGCTCGTCCCTGCAAAACATCGGTGAACAAGGGGGATTGGTTCAACACATTTATATCATTATTGGAGCCGGCAACACCGAAGAAGGCATGCCATATCCAAAGGTCCTGAAAGGCAACCGCTTCGAGTATAATGGTCGTCCGAGAGTAAATTTCCCTTTCCATGTTACTGGGCAATTTCTCCATTCCCAGTGCATGCAGTCTATGCTTCCAAGCATTCCCGAAAACCCGCGCACCTCTCCTTGTTGCAATAGGCGATGCATGTCTTCAACGGTCAGGCGTCGAAGATATTCCTCGCCGAAGTTGTCGATCACTCCGTCGACGAATTTCTTCAAGCATTGGATTGCTGTGGACTCACCAATCCGTATGTACTCATCGACAGCATCGGCAGGAGAGCCGTAGGTCAACAAACGGATGGCCGCTGTGCACTTCTGTAATGGAGACAACCCTCGGCGGTTAACGGCATCTACTCTCTCAGTGAAAAAGGTGGACCACTCACCAAGAGATTCGACAATACGTAGAAAAAGGGGTCTGCTCATCCGGAACCTCCGACGAAACAGGTGGTCGGGGTACACCGGATCTTCGCAGAAGTAGTCAGCCATGAGACGGATATGGCCGGTTTCACGGTCCCTGTTGATGTATTGTCCGCCACTGCGGCGATGACGGCGCAAGGTAGAAGCCTGCAGCCTTGCTTGTATACCAGCAAGTATACGCTCTTCTAACTCCACCATGGCGGGATCTGGGTTGACGAACCCCGCAAGGACACTCCGTAAGCTATTTACGGACTGTAAGCTATTTACGGACTCTTCATCTTCACTGTATGAGCTTGAACTAGAGCTGGACGACATATTTGAGGGAGAGGGATTTTAATCAGAGGGATTTGGTAGTGAGGAGTATTGGTGGGGATGAGAAATATGTGCATCGTCGATTCGGTTTATATAGGCCAGGTCAAATATCGCAACGACTAATTTTCAAACTCCAATGGCTATTTTCCAAAAAGATGAGTGCAATGGCTATTTTTTGAACACATGAGTCGAACGGCTACTTTCAAAACAGATGAGTCCAACGGCTAGTTTTCAAACACATTAGTCAAACGACTAGTTTTCAAACACATGAGTCAAATGGCTATTTTTCAAATATGAGTCCAACCGATATTTTCCAAACATATTTCAATTGCAGAAAAGAAAGATACATATGTGTACAACGACACATCGAAAATAAAATACTACACTACACTACTCATCCTTGTCTAGGTTGGCCTCCTGGATCAAATTTTTTATAAACTTCAATGCTTCTGCATGATCCTTCATTTCCTCGTCGGTGAAGTTGGATTTGTCTGTAGTGATCAGTTTTGTGAAAGACCTTGCAAGGACCAGTTTCTGGTTGAGCTGGTCGTGTTTGCTCAGAGTGGAGGCCGCACGGTCTGTTGCCTCGACGCGCTCAGTATTAGCCTTGACGAAGGCTTGTAGGTCTTCTTGCGCGGACGTGTTGCCCAAGGGAGATTTCTGTTTGCCTTTCCCCTTGCGCTTCTCCTTGGCGGTGTCGCGACCTTCTGGGCGTGTCTCCTCCACGAGCAGCTCATCTGGATTGGACGAGGACGATGTGTGCGCACCATCCTCGCTCAGCCATGCTCTTTTGCTAGGGTCGACATATGTTCGGTTCCATTTAGGTTGGTCCCGAACATTCGTCCACCAGTGGTCCAGAGTGAATGCTTGCCCCATCTCGCTCCTGTACAGCTCACAGGCTTGTGCCATTAGTTGGTCATCTGAACGACCACTAGCGTACACTTCCTTTAGCCTGCACCAACAACCATTAAACTGGACAACTTTTCTGTTAGTCTGGAGCCAATGGTCTTTACAATGCTTGACCTCCCTTCTACGATTTCGTGGGCTGCTCGCGTTGTACGCCGCAGCCACACTCGCCCAGTACGTATCGAACTTTTTGCTGTTCCCGTCGACTGGGTCCAGCGAGTTGTTCAACCACGCACTTATCTGTGCAACCAAATTATAAAATGTGTCATGTAACTCTCAAATAAAATCGAGAAAAATGTCAAAATAATTCCTTCCACAATATCTTAATGTCAAAACGGAATACTCACAAATCGAACATCGTCGGCCGGTTGCCAAAGCAACCGCCTGCGCCCAGCCGGACCCGAGGGACCATGGTCGTCGTCGCCGTCGTCGTCCGCTCTGAGCTCCGGCGTAGATTGTGGCGTACCCACGTCTGGGGGGATGGGGATCTCAGATTTTGCCCGAGACCTACTGGTGGCAAGGGAGGACCATACGAAGCTGGGCCACCGACAAAATGATAGTTCGGCCCGTACGGTGTATATAGATGACCTTGTGAAAATGAGTGCGGCGGTGCATATGCGGTGGGATGGGAATATGGAGGAGCATGTGCATACTGTGGGCCGGGAGGGTAGATAGGATATCCGGACGGATAAGATGGGTGTGGTAAATGGAGATTAGCGGGTGGATATGGTGGAGGATTTGAATTATCTGCTATTTCTGGATTTTTCCCAGCTAAACTAGGAGAGCTAAGCCAGTTTACGAAACCCTCAGGAGGATTACTATCCATATCGAAGACTAAAACCTAATTTCAGTGCACAAAATGTGTGAAAAATATGTGTAAAATGAAGTAAGATGTGTGAAATCGGTGTGGAGAAGCAATCATATGAAGCCTCTATTTATAGACAGCCATATGTGATTTTTTGAGAATTTTTTTCAATTTTTCTGAATTTCTGGAAATTTTTGGTAATTTTTTAATGGAAAAACAATTAAATAATGCGTAACGGGAGAATTTCCAACGGCTAAAAATCCAACGGCCGAAAATACAGCCACTGACAAGTGGGCCCGGGACAAAACCGGCCGTTGGATTATTAAATAGCGCGTAAAAATAAAATTCGGACCGTTGCATTGAGAACGATCACTTACCGGTGGGCCCGACAAATATGGGACCCCACACGTCATTCGGTGAGTGCGCGTGCACGCGGTATCACGGGAAAACACGAATTTTTCAATCGCGTTACTGTGGCGGGCCCCACAAACCGCGTGCAATAAATGCACTGCGCGACCACGACCACTCGCAACCCGTGCGTTCAAGCTGTGCGCACTCGGTGGGGCCCACCACGACCACAACCGCGCCACAGCCGCGTGCACGAGCTCCGCGTCACTGTTCGAAGCTCCTCTCGCGCGTGGTCGACGGTCCCTTCGACCAGCACGCGCCCGTTCCTGTTCTCGCGTTGCGGCCAGCCTAATGCTTCTCTAGTTGTGCAGCCACAGCTTGCACCTGCGCATGGTGAGGCGAACGTGCATGGCAATGTAGCCAGCAACGTAAGCCTTGATGCAACCGCGGTGCCTTCAAGTGCACTGAATGCTACGGCCCTCTCTGCGGTTGTTGGGCCGGCCTTGGCCTGGTCTACACCTGCTGGCGCGGGACTACCTCAAGTGGCGAACGCGACAGTGCTTGCCGAGTCAAGGGCTAGTGTAATGTCGAACGTTCCTGCAGCGCTTGAGTCCCCTGCACCGCCTCCACTGCCTGCGGCTATGCTGCCAACTCCACGTGGGGGCACCCACCACATGACGACACGCCTCTGTGATGACATCCGGGTGCCTTGCAAATTCACAGATGGCACTGTTCATTACGACTATAGTTCCACTCGTGAATCAGCGTCACTTGATGTGGCGTTGGCGGATCCGAACTGGAAGCATGCTATGGACTAGGAATTTGCGACACTTCAACAGAATGGCACGTGGAGCCTTGTTCGTCCCACTCGTGGTCAAAACATCATCGACTGCAAGTGGGTTTACAAGGTTAAGCACAAGGCGGATGGCAGTATCAATAGATATAAAGCTCATCTAGTGGCCAAAGGATTCCGACAACGATATGGTATTGATTATGAAGATACATTCAGCTCAGTGGTCAAACCTGCTACAATTCACTTGGTTCTCTCCATAGTTGTGTCACGTGGCTAGGACTTGCGGCAATTGGATGTTCAAAACGCGTTTTTGCATGATGTTCTGGAAGAGGAAGTCTTTATGCGTCAACCTCTTGGGTACATAGACTCACGGCAACCGCATCTTGTGTGCAAACTGCATAAGACTATAGATTAAAACAAGCACCACGAGTTTGTATGCTAGACTAAGCTCAAAGCTACAAGAACTTGGGTTCATGTCATCTCGAGTTGACACTTCCTTATTCTTTTACATTAATGGTGCAACTAGTGTCTATGTTCTCATCTATGTTGATGACACTATTGTCACCAGCTCCTCCTCATTGGCGGGTCAGACTCTTCTGCGAAATTTGCAAAGTGAGTTTGCCTTGAAGGATCTTGATGAGTTACACTTCTTTTTTGGGATTGAGGTGAAGAAACTCGATGGTGGCATTGTTCTCTCTTAGTTCAAGTATGTGACAGATGTTTTACGTCGAGTTGGCCTGACGACATGCAAAGGGGCCACTACTCCCATGTGCAACACCGACAAGCTCACTATTACTGTTGGGGATCCGTTAGGTCCAGATGAGGCAACCAAATACAGAAGCACTATTGGGGCTCTTCAGTATCTTGTCCTCACACGACCTGACATCACTTACTCTGTTAACAAAGTGTGTCAATTCCTGCACTCTACTACCAGCGTACACTGGACAACGGTGAAAACGACTTCGGTATCTCAATCGCACTGCAACGACTGGTATGAAGATTTGCGGGTCTGCCTCCACCTTGGTGAGTGCCTTCTCAGACGCCGATTGGGTGGGATGTCCAGATGACCGAAAGTATACAGGTGGATTTGCTGTTTTCTTTGGATCCAACTTGATCTCGTGGAGTGCGCGCAAGCAAGCAACAGTCTCTCGATCTAGCACAGAAGCAGATTATAAAGTGCTTGCTAATGCTATGGTAGAGATTGTTTGGGTACAGTCGTTACTTGGTGAACTCGGTGTATTTCAGTCTTGAACGGCATGCTTATGGTGTGACAATCTTGGTGCCACGTACTTGTTAGCGAACCTTGTCTTCCATGCCAGGACCAAGCACATTGAAGTGGACTTTCATTTTGTTCGAGAACGAGTTGCATGCAAGGCTCTTGACATTCGATTCATTCCTTCACGACATCAAGTGGCAGATGGTTTTACGAAGCCACTGCTAGTACGGCAACAGGAGGAATTCAAGCGCAAGCACAATCTCAATCTTCATCAGTTGTAATTGAGGGGGACTGTTAAGATAATATCTTGTAACCATATATAGTAGGATTTATATATAGTTGGTAACAAACTAAATCGTATCACCTAATTATAGGGATCGATATCAACAACGATACGTTGTGTATAAATATGAGAAGGCGTGCTAACTGTTTGAAGCACAAGCCACAAACCATAAACCATTGCTTTCTATTGTTTAATATCTACCACACGTGTTGTGCAAATAGATTTTGCCCTCCTATCCGTGGCTGCCGCACACCTTGTTTACCCTAATACAGATCTATAGAGTTGTATGTCACATATTTTTTGAGTTACCCATACAAAAAAATTCATTAAAATAGGGGGTTTTTTTTCTATTTTGTAAATCTCTAAATTATATGTTGGATTTGCTATTACCGTTTTTAAAACGATTTATTCGTAAAAAAAAATTTGAGAGAGATATGTACTATGAGATTGTTCTACTGTGCCATAAAATTTCCTTTTGGAGACAAAAAAAACCCATGGCTAGTAGGTCGGGAAACATTTGTTAATAAACTTTATTATGATTGAGTCTTTATTATAATCGATTTCGAAGCCTCAAAAGAGCCTTTCCATGTTCTTCAAAATCTTCCCATCTCTCTTCTAGCCGAGCTTTTTTACTAAATAATCCATTTTAAAAAAATCAAAATAGACTCAAAACCATTTTTATTTCTAGAGAATAGACTCAGACTTAGTAGAAATCTAATGCAATGGACTGAGATGTTAAACCAGACAACATAAAACCATAGTCCATTACATTATTACTGAGCATACCACCATGTAAGAAAGATGGAGCATTCATATTAACAAAAGGTTAGCGCCACGAACAATGACGTTACATAAGTAAAGTTTAGTGACACTTTCTATGTATTACATATCTATATTTAGTGATTTTAATCAAATTTGTGAACAAGTAACATCGTAGGTAGAGATATTAAGACACCCATGCTGCATAATATCATGACCGATGACACTACTCATTGAAGTTTGATGTCATAAATAAAATGGTTCCAATAAATAAGATTACTTATCACAAGAATTTGATTGAAATGACTTAAGTGCGAGAGATAACACCATAGTTTGTGACACTATACTTATCCTAGTAACCCCAAATGTTATATCATTATCAAATTACTGATGTGTCCAACCTACTTTTCTTACATGACAATTTGAGATTATATAATACAACAGACATAATATTACCACATAATATCTAACACCTCAACCCATGATGTTAGACATTGCGCCCAACTGTCCCATAGAAATAAAACAGTCTAAGGTACATTTTTGAAATTTTTTCTTAAAAAATGATTATTTAATTAAAAAAATTCCTGTTTAGAACCATATGTATAAGGCTAGAAAAAGGCTCAGCTAGACATGCAAAACTGAACCATCTATCAGTGTGAAGCAGTCACCACCATTCACCAACGGCCAAACTTAAGAGGCAAGTGAACTCACCAATATGAAAGCTGCAATTCCACGCTGTACCAGAGACTGCAGGATGCCTCCAAAGTTGGGTCATTCAGATAGCATTGAACCATGTGAAGCACTAACACAGGCATTTACCAATGCAAAAATAACATAAATCACACAAACAGCAACAAATGGAGACACCCGACCGCTAATTCAGACTATAGCTAATACAACTACAGAAACCGAATTGTGCCAATTTTGGCCAGTGCGAAAAAACAAGCCGTGCCAGTCCAATTGGCGACCAATTTCTACAAAGAAACTGAAATGTAATAGGTTCAGAGCCCCGGAGAAACATCCTCTTTTGCTCACCTTGACCATAAACTGACAATGCCTGACTGAGATACCAAGAACGAATGAGGCAGATCATTACCTGAAAATCTGAATTGTTATTCAGACTGAGACAACAACGGCAAGACCAATATGGGCATGATGCCGACCGGTGGGCAAGAGGTCCGCAGGTAATACCTTACGTAAAACTATTTCTGGTAAAATATTGTTCCTATATGCATAGTTGTGCCATTTATGCTTACTAGAAAAGAGAAACAGGGGTATATTTACATAAACTACTGAGAGAAAAATGGTTAGATATTTGGTATGATTTGCTGTGGCCCCTGTCCTACCGAGGATAGAACCAATATCTAGATCCCCTTAATAACAAAATTATTGATCTCCCCATTTGAATACCTCTCATTTCTTATAGCTTCAGTGTGGTGTCTGCTGTTGTAGCTTTGGCAGCTCCAGATTTCACTTTCTGGGCTAGGAATTCATCACAATCCGCTCCTTTCACAGTGAATTCCATCAAGAGATCTTCAAATAACCTCTTCAGTGAGCTCTTGAAGTTTGCTGAGCAGCTCGTGTCACCCTCGTCAACATCCTGCACTCCATCCCCAACGAGGCACCCAACTTGGGCACCATCCATGTAGGCTTTGCATGCTACAAGGATGTTTCGCCCATACTTGTGAAAATGGCCAGCAATGAAGTCCTCAAAATGCTGCAAAAGCATACAGATTAAATTTGCAGTATCAAGGTTGTGTGAAACACCCTCCACATACAAAAGAACACATACATCGGTCACAAGGAAATAGGCTCGCCAAACATATTATTCATCAAAGATAACTATGGTCATCTTTCATGGCATTTCTCCACGAGTATATGAGTTTTCAATTTTTCTCTACATAGCAAAAAGAAGTATATTCCTTTCTTGTAACTAAGATAAAAAGTAACCAGGAGATATATGAAAACAGGGCATAAATCTTCATACCTTAGGTGAATTTCGAAGAGAATACAACATTGTTCTGCAGGATAGCAGGAAAGTATCTTCATTATAAGCAAGGGACCTCTTCTCACCTTGGGCTGTGTTGGCATGCCTCGCATACCCAGGTTCATTGAAATAAGGCTTGGCATTCAAAACTAAGGCCTGAATGGAGACCAGGACCTGCAGCATGGTTGAATTGGATGGGCTCCACTTCTCACATCCACTACCAGACCAGGTGTTCAAGAGGCTAAGACAGACCTTCCCACAAGCATAGAGATTTGGATTAAGCCGCAATCCTCCAGAGCGGTAGTTCACCAGCTGAACAGAATATATATTTCACATGTATGCTCAAAAAGGAGACCAAGGGATGGACAGGCTATTATGGATGAAAATGGTATCAAAGATTCCTTACTGGAGGTTTACTTGGATATTGGGGAGGGAAGTAGACATCAAAGAAGAACAGTCCATCATGGTAAGGAGTGCCTGCTGGTCCAATAATGACAGCTCTAAGTAGATCCATTCTATCCTCGTAAACTCTTACAAATATAGTCTCTGCTCAGTTTGAGGGGAAACACAAAAGATATGTTCAGCAAATAGAAAATAGAAGTCTGTGCATGAAATCGGCCAACCACATTCCATATTAGCAATGCCCAACTGCATCCTAAGGGCACTTCCTGCCCAATTTGAACCTCTAAAAGTCATTTTCAGCATGCATGAAAAACATATATCAACAGTTCTGTTCATCTGGTGTGTGTGTGTGTGCGCGCGCGTGCACGCGCACTTATCAAATGTGTAACATGTTCATCAAAATTAACATAAAAGAACCAATAGCCCCTTACCTGGCAAATCTTTCTCTAGGACTTTCCACTCATGTTGAATTCGCCTCACCCAGTCCTTTGATGGCTGTTGACAGAACATCAAATTAGTAATGATTAAGGAGGCAATGGACAGACAAAGCATGTGAAAATGACTACCTTTTTAACCAACTGAACATTCCTTTTTTCTGGCACAGAATAAAAATGATCACTGTGATCACCAACAGTATCAAACTGCTTAAATGCTTTATATTTTTCATTTGTTTCATTTTCAATAATCTTAATGTGCTTGTGCATATTTGGCGTCTCTGCAGGAGTCCTCTGCAGCCATGGTAAAACTGCCTCCACACCAGGTGGAATATCTAAGTGATCAAACTTGGCAGCCAAATTGAAGTTGCAATCACTTTCAAGTAATGGAGCATCATAATCATATGCAGTGTACTCATCTTCATCGTAAACATAGTCTTCCTCATCAAATGCCTCATAAGGATTGTCATCAGAGAAATCGTGAAATAATAAACCAGTGTTATTAACATTCAAGCCATCCCATGGATCAACACTTTTGGCAGGAAAGCTGCTTGAGCCAGCAATGTCATCAGCCAAACCTATCTAAAATTACACAAAAGAAAATTGCCTGTCAATCATTGACATGGTATACTAACTGATGATGTCACAAACTAGGGAAGTACATGACAGAATTCACCTTTACATGCTTTGGCCAATCCACAGTATATCCAGCAGCTTGCTTATTCTTGTGATCTGATGTTTTCTCACCAATGATCGTAACTCCATCGGGATCATCATCAGCATCAAGTTCAATCACATGATGAGGAACAACCTAATGATTTCACATGTAAGAGAATTTAGATATACAGTTTTTGTAGCACAAAATTCAATCACAAACTGTAGGAACATGAAACTCAATTAATGTATATCTAAACATAGCCGATCTCAGGTAGGATTATAGAAAAGCACAAGCCTGCATAGCGGAAGCTAAGAGCAAAACTGCCAATAATCATACTTCCAAAGTGTGCAATAATCAGACTTGTTTGCGGGGCATTCAGTTATTTTTGCTGGCAACATTACCATTTTCAAGATGCAATATGTGCCAGGTGCTAATGGTAGCATATTGCCATGAGAAATGGCTTGTGAAAGGTAATGTAAGAAAGAATAGCACAGCTAAAGAATCATGCCGCTCTCTATGAATGTAGAAAAACGGCCCTTCATTATTTAGTTTATAGATCAACCAAAAAGGTAACCCACCTGGAAAGAGTATATTATAAGACCATGTAAATATGCAAACATAAATGGCGATGATTTGAACTATTTACACAATAACCAGGTGAATTTTCACAAGAACCAATAAGGCAAAAAAATGTGCCGCTGAGAACATCCAAGATATGCACTTGATGATGCTACTATCATCAACTGAGACTATAAAAAAGAGGCACTCTTCTCAATTTGCATGCCTGCACAATGCACTTTCACTTCTGGATGCCAAAAGCTGCATAGAGAGCATGCCTCTGCCACCACCATCACCACACCATATGATCACCATGCATCGATCTCCCCAAATAAAGAAACAAAGAAAAGAAACAATATTAACCAACACCCCATTGACCACCATTTTCAACAAGCTGATTGACCAAAGTTGGTCAACCCATCAAAACCTCTACCACAGCCACAAGCAAAAATTATTAGTATGGTACAAGCAATACTTACATAAGAATACCATTCTAGCATCCAAAGAAATCAGTAACAACAGTTAACAAGCCAAAAAAGGGTGGTGGCTGCCACATTGTTTTCCTCCTGCAAACCTCGGGCATAACAAGGCAAGAAAACCCCACAAGAATCAATGTACCATCAATCCATACCAACTGATTGCAGCCCCACATTACTTCAGAAAAGAATCAAAACTTCTACCGATCACTAGAATTCCAAGTAAATAAGAATTCAACCAACACAACAAGGTAAAGCAACTCGTTCCCTTGTGCAATCACCACAACAACCAACCAGACGATCACCAACCCAAGACCACCTGCAAGCTACGAGCGCAACTTCTACCGATCATGCAAACATGAATAAAATCATAACAAAAGAATGCAACATGAACGTGCACCTCAATTCAGCACCAAAAAACCCTAGAAACGGAATCACCTTCCAAACAGTATGATTACCATATCCTTTTCTCGTCAGATTCATGTGAGCATCACCAAACCACATCACACGATCACAAGCCTCCGACCACCCACAACCCAAAATTACGACTCAAAACTCTCACACCACCACATGCATGCATCGGAGTATCGAATCTGAGCAATCGAACACCCCAAAACCCTACAAAGGGAACAGGAAAAGTACTAAACGAGGCGCCTTTCGGCGTCACCTGACTCCGCTTCCGCTTCTGGCCGCCGGAGCCCCACCCGGCGGCCGCCGCCGCCGCCGACACCTCGACGACATCGGGGTCATCCAACGCCGAGCTCCCCGAGCAGGGGTAGCTCCTGCATCGGCAACAAAAACCCAAACAAATGATCACATCAGAAACAGCCCCACACCAAATCCGGAGAAAGGCGAGCGGATCGACGGCGCGGGGAGGACTCACTTGGACGCGTGCGTCGCCATGGGACGCGCGGTCAATGCGATCGCCGGCGAGGTGTCGAATTGGCGGATGGGGGAAGTGGAGGCCGAGATGGCAACAACCGAGTCAATAAAAATCGGAACTTGCAACATGAAAGTGCGAAAGGCATAGGGAAAAAGGGAAGGGCAGAGGGATTTAAAATTGAGGGAGAAGGATATAGGATTTGGGCTTTAGAGTAAATTATGATTTAGATCCCTGTTTATTATTAAAACTTTAATTAGGTCCTTGATGGTATTGTTTACATATATTTATGACATTTTGTTTTGATTTCATGCGACAATATCGTAGAATTAGCCACGTCCAAGAACTACTAGAATATTAGCAGTGTTAAACAAATGTACACTTTAACTATAAAATAAAAAATACATAAAATATAGTGAGAAATGAGGGAACGGGAAAATTCTTTTTTCCTCATGTATTCTCGTGTTATTCCTATTATCATTTTAATATATACAAACACCTTATTTATAGATACACATAGGAGATAAAGAGAATAGAAATTTTAATAACTATAGGTGTTATAAGGGAGTGATAGTATGACTTATCAAAATTCATGATATTAAAATTACAAATATTATCCATATTAGGGTTACAAATTTTATGGACATCCACAAAGAATATTTTATAACACACTCCTCTTCCCCAATCGATGTTTATTAATTATTAATATGTATGACTTATTAGAAGTACTCTTACCAAGCAAAAAACAGTATAAAAAACCATGGTTAAGAAAAAGATTATAATATATCTCCACTCTCCCTAGTGATTATATAAATAACCCAACATTATATGCCTTTTCTTGAATTTTTCTGCAGGAAATACCTTGCTAAATAAATCCACCAAATTCTCATTTCAGCAAATCTATTGAATTGTTGATATGATTTTTTTTGAAGATAATGAGTTGTGAAATATATTCTGCTTTGTTTCATTTGATATTATCATTCTCTCATTTAAGTAATGGATGTAGTATTGTCCTCATATAAAATAAATTATAAGATCTTCCAATATGTTGTTTCAGATAATCGGATTACTTGACAAAAAAATTTCTCTACTGAATTCATATATTACCAAAATTCATTCATAATTAGATGATATTGCAACAATAGTATGCTTCATCGGATGCTATGAAATAGCGTGTCATCATAAATAAAAATATAACCTTTGTGACAGATTATTACACAAATCAAATAAATATTCTACATTTGCAAAACCAACTAAATATGTATTGAATATATTAGAAAAATATTAACGCATATCCTTTGTACCTTGAATGTAACGAAGTTACATTTCACTTCATTCTAATATCTTTCTACAGTACAATAGTTGTATATCACTAATAGATTAAAAAATTAATATATCAAGTTATATATGAGAAACAAAATACATTTGTAGTTTTATAACACTTAAGTATGGTATTTTATGATGAAAGATTTTCTTATCATCAACCAACCTTACAATTATTGAATACTCAATTATCATAAATTCATATTTGGATTTTTTTTTATGAAAATAAATGGGTATATTAATCATTTTTGCACTCTTCATCACATATATGAGAAGACGATTATACTATATTTACCCATATTATCTTAATATATATAATAACTTTTTCAATTTGATATAATATTACTCTCGAGAACCTTATTCTAGCAGCTTAAATCCCTATGCGAGTTTTATATAGATGTTGTTATCAAGTGAATTATGTAACAACATCCATTAGAGTATTAGACGCAAGTCAAGATCTTCTTTTGTAGTCAGATTGATAAAATATTAAAAAATTATTACCCCTATCATGGGAGAGTATGTCTCTTCATAATCAATATTAGATTTTTATAAAACCTTGTGCAAATAATCATATCATACATCTTATAATTTATTGATTTTTATTTTCATTTTCACAAAAAAATTCATTTATAAATCAAAATGTTTTATACTTTAGTTGTACTGTCTACAAGCTCAAAAACTTTCTTTGTGAGAGAATTCAATCATGTCTTTATTGTGTTTTTATATTTTGGCCAATCATTACTATATTTGTATTTCTCAAGGTCTAAATTCTTAAACTTCATTATCATTCATAATTTATATAGTGCTAGATTGTATGTAAATGTATCATCGATGTTGATTTTTTCTTGATTCTATAATTTTTCAGACATTGCATGATTTAGTGAGATTTTATTTTTACAAATATCAAGTGCTTGAGTCTTTTCAGGGACATTATTATTAGTCATGCCTATTATATATGTTTAAGAGATTTTGTAGCATCATTATTTTCGTAACTTGAATATCTTGAATCTTTACTCTTTTACTTTTTTGAGGATTTTTATCTCCGAAATCCAATGGTGTGCTGTTTGGTTGTGTTTGGAGAGTGAAGTATGTAAAATTATGTGTGTGTACAAGGAATCTGCGTGTACATAGTAAGGCAGTTAAATGCTCTGTGAAGTATGAATGGAATACAACATTGGAGTTATATGTGAGTAGTTTTCGCAGAGTTTCCAACAGGCTTCAGTATTCCAGTTGAAATCACTAGATTTTGATTAAGCTAAGCTTAAGTTACCATTCTAGCAGAAACTGAAGAAGCATACAAATCTTTCCCCTGCACAGTTGCACCAACATGTGGAAACAAAACTGACTCATGATTAACAGACTAGTGTACAAACATTTCTGCACATGAAGGCATTCTCCAATTGTGAGAAGGCAAACACATTACAACTGCTCAGTAGCAGATCATCAAGGAACAGCATCACTGAACAACAGACAGTTGAGATGTATATCCAGCAATCATTATCCCAGGAATTTCTTTGCTTGCAATGTTGCAGAGGAATTACCCTCATACTGATTCGTGTTGTTGACAACCATTAATAGAAATGTCTGCCAATTCTGTAGACTGGCAAACAGAGAGACATTCGCTTCTTGTGCAGGGATGCTCTTTTTACATGTCTTTCACTTTCACAGTATCGTTTTCGGAACAAATGAAATATTTCAATATCAAAAGAGAGAGAAATAGAATTTCACATTGGATCAGCAACAATCGAACCTTCCAAAAACCATGAGTACAACATGAAGGGTCGATATACTTCAGAAAATTACCAAAGAACATGTATGCAGCCTGTATTCCTTTGACAATGCATGAAGACATGAAACTATTCAGATGAGAAGTCCAGTTATCCACACTAAACGTGATGCAGACTCGTAAGTTGCAATTAACAGCACGCACATAGAAAAGTGAACTACAACAAACAAGCTTCATAGAATCAACACATGGAAATAATTATGCAGCAACAAAAATTTCGAGATCCAGATAATATGTTCATCCGGTCTTTATCCAATTATGAGAAATGAGAAGACAAGAACGAATACATAGCTGGTCAGTAACAGTGTTACACACATTGATACATGTCATCAAGGAACAGCATCCCTGGATAAAACACAGATCAGAAGTACATCATGCCATCAGAACTCTGGCAAAGATAGCATCTGTGAGTAACTGGAAGCATCCGACTCATATGAAGTCGACTCTGAAAATAGCGACAACCAGAAGGAAGGATCCGACGAGGGAGACAGCATGAAATCAGCCATCGAGGCCCCATCAAGATCGTACGACATGCTCTGAGAAGCTGAAGCGTCGCTGCCCTCCATCGAAGAAGACGATGCCTCGGCAAGATGCGGTTGGTGTGGGTCGTCTGCCATCAGCATCTCCATCGAACCACTGTACTGTGCCCAAGAATCGCCCGCCTCGGTTTCTTGCGGCACGTCGTGGTCGTCAGTCATCAGGGCCTTCTCGAGAAGCTCAAATCTGCGGCGGATGTCCTCTTCTTCCAAAGGACAGGCTCCCTCGGTGTGCGATGCAGCAGCCTCGGTCGGAGGGGAAGGGCGTGGCCGCACGGCGGTGGAGGCCTCGGGGTGCTCGCAGGTGGCCTTCCTCTTGGGGCCAGACGATGCCGCGGCGGATCTCTCGGCACGCTGCGCGCGGGGGCTCATGTAGACCTTGCACACGACCAAGACGGGCGAGGAGGCGTCTTCTTTCTGGTCGAGGCCGAACTCCACCATCAGCCAGCCCGATCGGCCGCCCTTCTTCTTCTTGAACGAAAAGCTCTGGCGATGCCCTAGGCGTTGACCGTCTGCGTCGACCACGGCCTTCGGCGCGGCCTCGGAGTGCCAGCATCCCTCTCCGGTTTGCACCGCGCGCGCCTTGCGGCGGCCACCGGCGTTCTTGGCCCTCACATAGCTGAAGAAGTACCAGATCTTCTCGCCATTGCTCGCGGGCGCCGCGTCGAAGTCTTTGGTGAGATCGGCGGGATCCGAGGCGTAGACGTCGGTGTCGTGGATGAACTCGCAGGACTGCTCGCTGGAGATCCTGGGGCGGAGGAAGGAGGCAATGATCTCCTGGTCGGATGGGAGGAACGGGAAGCCTGCGCGGAGGGTTCTTGAGGCGGCCGCCATGACGAAAGAGCAAAGCAGGGAAAGCGAAGTAAGCGAAGTGACAAAGGCGCGCGAGTTGTCTATATATATGTAGTCTTCTATTTGGATGGATGAGACGAGTGCAACTTACGCAATCGCATCTTCTCACAGCTTGCGGACCCACCGGCCTTCTATGTGGTACGGGCCGCTTGGAATTTGTACATACTATATATAACACAACTGTATAGTTAACAGTAAAAAAATAATAATAAAAATGTCTCTCCCAACTGGCTGCTGCATTCTTACCCTGTGAAAATTATTTACATCACTTTTTATCCTGCATGGTAACAAGAAAATGCAATTTTTGTCCCACAAAATAGTAACTCATGTCAACTATTCCATTTAAGACTTTTTTTTATATAACTTTTATAGAAGAAATTTCAAGAGTGTGGAAATGACAGCTACACATTGAGAGTGTGTGTGTATATATGTGTGTATATATACACACCCACAAAAATTGTTATACTAGGTTTAATGAAAGTCATCGGTAACCTCCATAAATCACCTAATTAAACTTATTTGGAAGGATATTTTTTGAAAATTTTCACCTAAATATGCCAACAACCAACAACCACAACCTCCATAAAGAACAACTTAAGCGGATAGTCATTCTCACTAACATAACTTATCATTTTCGGGATATCCAACCACAAATTTCAAGAGATTCCAATCAAATTCCAGCAAAAGATGCTAAATTAGTAGGAGAACAAATGTAATCAATCCTTAATCACCCCCTACACTACAAAGGACATAATTGTTTGAGTTGAAAGTAAAGGCGTTACTACCAGATTTTGAACTAAAAACATAATAATTGAACTACGAATTTTACGTAATGTTTGGTTCATACCCTCATACAAAAATTTCTTACTTTTGTAGCTCTAAAATGTTTCAGTTTATAGCCCGCATAAGTTGCTCGGCACCCTCACCAGTCACTCATAGCTGCCCAGCTCCGCCATTCATCCTGAATTCGTTGAAAGAGGGCATCTATTGAGTTGCTTGTTCTGAAAATTTCTTCTATCCCTTTGACACTAAATGTGCTAGTGGTTAGAATGATAAGACTGTTGAAACTTTTCCTTCTATTCTTCTGAATTGTTTGTCTTGTGTTTCTCCATCATTCTTCAAATATTGAGTGAGTTGTAGTTAGATGGAGTTATAAATATCTCCAAAACAATACCTTACATAGCATTGAAGCGTTATACCTGTAGAGTCTAAATATGTGATGAACTATCTTGGCCTCCATTGAACAGAGTGCGTAGACTGTATTATGTGACTAGTCTCTTTTTTTTAGGATTGTCCGCAGTTAAATATAATTTATGGGCTATCAAATTGCTAAAAAAACTTATATTTTGAGTGTGTCTAAATTTTCCATATCATGTTTATCACTGCAAACTTGATGCTTCCATTAAAGAAGGCTTCATATGCTGATTTAGCTATGTATTATCCGGAGTCTGTCCATTTCCATACTGACTTAGTGACTGTTTTTTAAAAACTACATTTACTGAAATGAATATAATTACATGTTAATTAAGTATCTCTCCCTCCTGCGTGGTTGAAGTGAGTGACTTATATTACTACTATTCTTACAGGTCAAAATTAAATGCAATCCTATGAGATCATGACGTTATAATCCAATTTTAACCACCAAAATTCGTAACATCATTTGAGGAATCTGAGTACTTGCGTAGTTTGTACGGATTGTGTAGCAAGTCGGTGGGACCCGTGAGCTGTCAGAAGCTGCACTTACGTAAGATGCAATCATCCCATCCGTCCATATAGGAGACTATATATATACATACAACTCGGCACTCCACGCCTTCGTTACTCCACTCCGCTTCATTTCACTTCGCTTGCTCTCGCGTCATGGCGGCCGCCTCAAGAACCCTCCGCGCAGGCTTCCCGTTCCGCCCATCCGATCAGGAGATCATCGCCTCCTTCCTCCGCCCCAGGATCTCCAGCGAGAAGTCCTGCGAGTTCATCCACGACACCGACGTCTACGCCTCTGATCCAGACGATCTCACCAAAGACTTCGACGCGGCGCCCGCGAGCAATGGCGAGAAGATCTGGTACTTCTTCAGCTATGTGAGGGCCAAGAACGCCGGCGGCCGCCGCAAGGCGCGCGCGGTGCAAACCGGAGAGGGATGCTGGCACTCCGAGGCCGCGCCGAAGGCCGTGGTCGACGCAGACGGTCAACACCTAGGGCATCGCCAGAGCTTTTCGTTCAAGAAGAAGAAGGGCGGCCGATCGGGCTGGCTGATGGTGGAGTTCGGCCTCGACCAGCAAGAAGACGCCTCCTCGCCCGTCTTGGTCGTGTGCAAGGTCTACATGAGCCCCCGCGTGCAGCGCGCCGAGAGATCCGCTGCGGCATCGTCTGGCTCCAAGAGGAAGGCCACCTGCGAGCACCCTGAGGCCTCCACCGCCGTGCGGCCACGCCCTTCCCCTCCGACCGAGTATACTGCATCGCACACCGAGGGAGCCTGTCCTTTGGAAGAAGAGGACATCCGCCGCAGATTTGAGCTTCTCGAGAAGGCCCTGATGGCTGGCGACCACGACGTGCCGCAAGAAACCGAGGCGGACGATTCTTGGGTACAGTACAATGGTTCGATGGAGATGCCGATGGCAGACGACCCACACCAACCGCTTCTTGCCGAGGGAGCCGATCCTTTGGAGGAAGAGGACATCCGCCGCAGATTTGAGCGTCTCGAGAAGGCCCTGATGGCTGACGACCAGGACGTGACGCAACAAACCGAGACGGGCGATTCTTGGGCACAGTGCAGTGATTTCATGGAGATGCTGGTGGCGGACAACGCACACCTACTGCAGCTTGCCGAGGCATCATCTGGCTCCAAGAGGAAGGCCGCGGGAGAGCACCCCGATGCAGGAACTCCCGTGCGGCCACGCCCTTCACCTCCGACCGAGGCTGCTGCATCGCACACCGAGGGAGCCGGTCCTTTGGAGGAAGAGGACATCCGCCGCAGATTTGAGATTCTCGAGAAGGCCCTGATGGCTGACGACCACGACATGCCTCAAGAAACCGAGGAGGACGATTCTTGGGCACAGTGCAGTGGTTCGATGGAGATGCTGATGGCGGACGACCCACACCAACCGCAGCTTGCCGAGGCATCGTCTTCTTCGATGGAGGGCAGCGACGCTTCAGCTTCTCAGAGCATGTCGTACGATGTTGATGGGGCCTCGATGACTGATGTCATGCTGTCTCTCTCGTCGGATCCTTCCTTCTGGTCCTGTGTTCTGATAGCTTGACGTACTTCTGATATGTGTTTTATCCAGGGATGCTTTTCCCTGATGATATGCATCAATGTATGTTAACACTGTTACTAATCAGCTATGTATACATTCTTGTCTTCTCACAATTGGAGAGAGACCTAACGAGTGCTATATCGGTATCTGGAAATCTCTTATTGCGTAATTTGGTATATCTCTATCTCGAAATACAATATGTCTGTAATGATTATTGCATTGCCATAGGAAAACATGCTGCATGCATGGACAGAAAGAAGCATAATGTTCTTCAGACGCTAGTTTTGCATTGACAAAAGAAATTTAAACATACTCGTTTGGTAATTTTCTGAAATATCTCATCCTTCCATGTTTGTACTCATGGTATTTAGAAGATGAGATTCTTTCTGGTCTAATGCAGACTTATATCAAATCACTTATTTGATACTGAAATATTTCATGTGTTCTGAAAAATGATACTATGGAAGTGAAAGACAAGGAAAAAAGAGCATCATTGCAGAAGAAGTGAGTGTCTCTCTGTTTGTCAGTCTATAGAAATTGCAGACATTTCTAGTAAATATTAACAAGTTGCAAAAAAGAGAGTTAACTTTGTTTTTTGTGTACAACATACTCAAACTACATCCGGTGTAACTCTGTGCAACTCAACTGTTTGTACCAACTTTCCATTTCAGCCAGTTGGTTGATATGCGCTTCTGCCGTTCTGCGTATCGGTTTCAACACTAAACCTGGTTGTCCAAGTGAAATCTACCAGTTGTTGCTTGAGTCGAAACCTTTGGACAGACAGTGAGCCTGTTTGCTGCACTAGGATTCTGAACTAGCACCAGCAATGGTTGCGCAGAACAGCACGAATCGGTATGAGGGGAAGTCCTCTGCAATGTTGCAAGGTCTCAGATTCAAATGCAGTAATTTCTGGGATTACGAGAACAACACGAATAACTGATTTATGTGATTGTATTATATATAATTGTGCTTACCACTCCTACGTGCCATTGTTCCGAGACGAGACCTTTGAACTCAGCGGCATCCATTTCCTGTGATGTTACAGTAACAACACAAGATATATCAATCTCATCTTGTATACTGGAAGATGATAAAAACTAAGGAGAAATGCGACACAACAAACATACCACACTGTAAATTGGAGGTATAGCAATCTCCCAGGTAGATTTCATGAGGGGCATTACTGTCAAATGGAGTGATGCTTCAGGAATTCTGAAGTTCCACCTGAAAAATGGGAACTAATTGAAACCACACCTTTCTGAACTCAATTGGGTGTTCTTCTTATTATTAGGAAACTTTATTAACCAATTATTTGACTTACCCAATGTACATGAAGATACAAAACTGTACCCACTCACGCACCAACACCCGAAACCAGTAGTTATCTGGTGTATCATCAGCCCTCATGTACACCTGAAATCATAAACAACAGTTTGAGAAGCATAGCCAAATTGATCATACCTGAAGACCATGTTGGATGCTCGAGTCAAACCATGATAAAAGCCACTGCCGCAACCTGCATCGTGCCCTGAAATCTCCTGAAGAGAAGAAGAAAAGGAGCTAAGCACATGCAGTGTTTTTGTAGGTGGTGGTCAGAAATAGAACAGTAGCAGAAGTCCACATACTTGAACATGGTGTACTTTGTGCTCAGTGTTCCATGCAATGAATGGATATCATCTTCCTCTATGTAACTAAGTTGTTCCCGGAGAACCAACAGATTCTGGGATGTACGGCGGAATATGATGTAAAATGAGGCAAAATAGTTCAACAGCAGAAAGACCTGGATCATGAGACATCAAAGTTTCAAGAAACATAAGAACACTATTGTTAATTCTGTTGTTTCAAGAAACAATTGTTCTGCAAAGAAGTTTGCTGAATCTGGCAAGTGTCAAAGGCTGAAATAAGTGCTATCGATTTGAAGAGTGGGTGTTTTGGGAAAACCTGAACTGAAACTTTGCCTTCTACTCTTATTGTAATAATTTGGTTATGTTTTGTTGATTAGGTGCTGAGTTTGGTATGTGATCTTTGTGTACTACTCTTGGGTGTGGGTTTGTTCTCTCTGATATTACACTCTAGTTAGTTCTGGTAGTTTTACTTGGCTGACAGCTGATCTCTTCAAGCTTATTCGGGTGTGCATTGTGCCACCAGTACCGAACTCTGTAATGCTGCTTCTGAGGAAACTAGGAGGTTTTTCTTTTTTGTGAGGAAAAAACAATTGTTAATTCTAGGAGTTCCTGAATATAGCTAATTCTGAAGTGCTATTACATGATATCAAACAAAATGATACGGTATGGCAACAGAAGGATCATATCCCTTGATCTAAATGTTACATTTGCATAATTCAATTTCAGTGAGGACTTACAGTGAAAAAAGGCACTGCTGCCCTGTAACCGATCAGGCTCAGGTAGAGCAGGCATCCCAAAGCAGCAGTTGTGCGCCTCTCACGGAGCGAGAGACGCTCGCACATGATGCAGTAACCATGGGAGATGAGCATGAACGACACAAAGGAAGCTGTCTGGAAGAGAATCCCTGTCACGTACACGCCAAACGACATCCACAGCGAGCATGTCTGAAGGTGTACGCATGAGTACCTGCACGACATCTAAATTCAGTTCTTTCTTTGTTTCATTGTTTTATCCCATCTTTTCAATGCACAGAGTTGTCCAAACAACTTCAGGGACTTGTCCTTTGTTAAAAATAAACAGTGTATGATTTCTTTTAAGAAAATCTTAGAAGAAATATAAAATTAGTAAGAGAAGTTATTTTGCTAGAAGTTCCTAGATCAAGATAATATTTTGCATGGTAAAATCCTAGAATTGTCATTTATTAAACACATTACTCTAACACCACCTCAAACCATTTATGATTGGAAGTCTCTTCACTTTAACAATGCAACATGGCCATTTAATATGAAATATTTTATTAGATCATACATCACTCTGTAACTTCCCTACCACAGCAACACTCTGGACATAATCTAGTTGATGTTAATATCTCTATATCTCACCTCCTATGAGTAGGAGATAAGTAGAAGCCCTACTAATGTTCAGAGATCTATCTGCCATATTGCCAAATTGATTATACGACAAGGCATGAAATTGCATACCAGAACAGAAATGAGAGTGCCATTTGTAGTGCTTTGATCAAAGGGACCAAAGCCAGGATCCACTGAAGGTTATTTGCCTGTAGCAACTTGCAAGGAAAAGAATTTGTGTAAGAATAAATAATCAATGGCTTGCACTTATACAGTTCAGAATTTTCAATCACGGTGAAAATTTTCCACGAAAATTTCTACAGTTTAAAAACAAGGTGTAACTCTTTCTTAAAAGGAGGAGGCACCACATCCATCCCAAATTATTGCTCTAACCTGCAAGATAAACACAACTGAAACAAAATATTGCGGTTCCCTTTTCAGTGTCCTTGTGACAATTGCACTGATGCCATTTCACCATTAGAACTTCTCACCCAAAATTACAACCACAAAATTAAGGACAGGGCACCAAATTTACTACCAACAGTTCATCACAATGTTCATCTGAACATGTCATGCATAATCACAAGAACAGTAAAACAACAGCAATTGCAAATACAAATGCAGAGACAAGACCTGGAAGTGCCGATTCCTCCATGAACTGAAGGCCCAGGAGAAGCCCGAGACCGCCCATATCGCCAAGAACCCCAGGTACAGCCACGGCAGAGGCTGATAGGCATTGCTCAACAATGGAAGAGGAGACACAGATTCATGCATCTTATAAGTAACAAGTTCTCTGTACTAAAAAAAATTGATTACAAGAAGCTACAAATGAGACATGCATGCGGCAATATTTTTTTTGAGAAAATGCAGGAACATTTGGAAGAACACAAGCTTGGGAAGAAGCGGTGTGTACATGAATCGGTGGGTCTTGGTTTATTTATGGTGTTGGTTCTTTTGGGTTTGGCCGCGGGGAGACGTACGTGCGCCATTTTTTTCTCACCAGAAGCGTTATGGGAGTGTAGGAGTAGTTAGGGTTGGTTGCTTATGGGAGGGAAATATTAAAAGTAACGGCTCTCTGTAGCCTTTTTTCAGGAACTCTGTATTTATATTTTGGGGTACTTGATCTGCTGCAGTTGGTACAGCAATTCTAGCGGATTGGTTGCATGGTATCTGAGCCGTTGGATTGAGTTTTCAATAGTCAAGATTAAGCAGTCCGAACAAGAAGTGAGAAAATAAGCCACTTATTTTTCCATATGGTAGATTCGGAGGGTTCACCTTTTTGATTTCACGACCTGTAGTTGTGCACATAATTTACAATTGCAGCGGATCTGTATCTTGAGTGAAACGGAAAAATGTGGCTATTCGGAGATTTTGTGTCAGTGACACAGAATAAATGTCAGTTTTCAGAGTAAATGTACAAACAAGTTTTATGTAGATAATTGATGTTATTTCCTCTCAGAAATACAGGGCAAAACACAGAATTAGGGAGATTAACTGTTGTTGCAGTAGTCTGGTAGGTAGCGGCCACTGAATTAAAGATCATGATGTACCAAAAGAAAAAATTATGTAAGATTGGGTAACAAACAGGGATTTAAAGATCATGTTACGGGCTTGTAGGGCTAAAATTGTAAACAATTGCCTAGCACAATAACTCCATTTTTTACAGCACATTAACAATAAGCACCGGACAACACGTGGTCGATAAACCTATACAGCTATACGCTAATTTTTTAAAAAGCCGTTCTTCTAAGTAGTAATATATATTATGTTGAAAACTCTTTTTTAATCCCATCTCATATATACGAACACAATATTCTGATTAAATACACATATAAAAATAAAATAGATTGAGAGTGAAATTCATAATTTCTTTTTATGTGTGTACATACTATAATCGATATATTGTATATACGAGTAGATAAACTTATGATAAATAATAATTTTATAACATTATTAAAATCATGCCGGATAATTATACAGTTTTCACATAGATTAGTCTAAATACAGAAATTATCTGTCCTAATTGTGCGGTTACGGAGAGTATGCAGGAAGTGTGCAGATGAAGCTAAATAAGGCAGTTGGTACAGTGGTGGTGTCCTACTCTACTAATCCCACATCTGAAGGGCACTTTGACTGGAATAGTATAGTTGTGAGGTGCTTAAGAGTTTAGGTGAAAGACTAGAGCATTAGGTAAACCAACTCTCACCAAGGATCATTTTAGTTCATTACTGATAACAATAACGCTACTGCTGCTCAAATTAATAGCTGCATCTGCAAAATTCTTGAAACTAGAGCTTCATCATTGTTGACCGATTTGTTAGTACAGATGGTAAGGTATTCAATTTCCTAAGTAGATATTAAAATTTAAATCCCAACGTTTCTAGATAATAGGTGTAAATTCTATATTGCATATGCATGATTTTACCAGAAAATTAATATGAGAGGGTCCAGTGAGTAAACAATAAATAGTTAAGGATAGATGTAAACTTTTATGTATTTAACATGATAAAAAAAATATGTAACAAAAGAGTGTGTATTTAGTATAGTGGTAATCTCTACTTGTCTCTTCACTGGATGGTTTATTTAATTATTGATGAGATTTGATCATATGATTTTTTTAATATAATTTTTAAGTTATGTATTCTAACCCATTCTTCTTATTTTTTTCTAAAAAAGTGACAGTCAACTAGGAAGCAAATTTAGTGAGGATAAGTCTCATGTGAGATTCTATTCATCTATTATCATATCATTACAGAACACGTTAATCCAAAGACAAATAAGAAGAGTCTCACGGGAGGATAATCCTTAATCGATTATTTTCTATATTTAGCTCTCACTACTATTAAAAAAAGAGTATCTATGTTAACAAGTCAAAAGAAACATGTGCTATATACATTGTTGTACTAGAAGTTGATGGACGTAAGTTACTGATTTTTGCTTTTTCGATAGTTCTAGCCTAGAAAAGTTTTATATTGTCAACCATAAGCTAAACTCGGCTAGAAATTGGCCGAAAATCGACCAGAAATTGTCAGTAAAAAAAAAATCTAGTATACTATATTACAACTTTTTGTGAAAAACTACCCAAATCGGCAAGGCGAGCAGGACCAACCATAACTCGGCCTAACTGGGTTAAATTGGCGGTATCTCATCCTCATGGCCGGATGTGCCCTGTTTCCTCTCCTGCACGAAGTCTTCAAATTTTGTAGACAGTCCTTCCGTTTTCTCGAGTTATGTTTCAACTTACTTGACTTCAAATTTTTTTTTGCTAAACTTCGGGAATTTGGCCATATTTTCTCTAGGAAGGGAAGTTTTTTTTATTTAAAGAAATAGGAAGAGACTTTAATGATGCCAAATTGTGGCACCAAAATGGCAAAACCAGCCGGCAAAAAAAAAGAAGTGTGAAAAGTTACACTTACACATGCATATTTAAGGGATGTTTTATTTGATGCTAAAAATTGCCAAACCAAATTCTGTAGGCCACTAGGTGTGTGGTAAGATGGCGGGCCAACCTGTAGTACAAAGAGGGTGGTAAATTTGGCAGCTAGATTTTGATGCATAAAATATGTTTGGTTCGCTACTTCATTTTACCAAACTGAATATTGGTATTGGCGTATTGCAACGCAATTTGGTTTTCGTTTACTTTGTGATTGAAATTCAGTAAAACAATGAAATTTGGTTATGATTTAGCCACTTTTATTCGATGTGCACCATTCATATAATTGACAGCTGGTAATAGGTGTAACACTATAGATGTGTCTGGTTGTCTATATAGATTTAAGTTTGTCTCATATGAGTGGGATAGGTTAAGTAAAACAAATTATAGAAATGTAATGAAATAATGTTTGGTTAGTTATATTAATAATGCAGGTTAAAACGAGATGTTGTTTTGTTATTTATATAGATGATATAAATAGAAAATATATAGAGTGAAAAAATATTATCAAAACCAATGATATGTAATATTTCACTATAATAATCATTATTATGCCTTAATAGTCTTTAATTAATCGTAATTTATACCAAAAAATCATTAATGTGTGTTAATCACTCTATAATCATGCAATTAGACGTGCTTTACTCGTGAGATATGTTCGAAGTCTACGTTTTCGATAACCTAGCACAAGAAGAAATCTTGTATTCATGAGTTTGACTCTTTTTTACTTGCAGACAACCAAATAACTAAAATTGCATCTCATGAGCTAAAGTGAAGACTAGATGCATACATCTAAACACGTAGTATAAGATCTACACACTCCGTTTTTACCCGGTATGGATTAAGAGAGAGAAACTTCTTACTTTGGACGAATTGGCTCATTGGAGAGAATGATCCTAAGGCCGCAAAAATAATATTTGCACGACATATTTTAAAAAATAAGTCGAAAAGAAGTAATCTACAATCCCAATTTTCATATGAAGCTTTTAGATAAATTCAAATAAGCAAGGAAATTACAAACTTAAATTGCATTCATGACCATGCCAATATAGACGCGCAAAGTGTCAGGACCAGCTTATAGAAATGTTTAAATAAGCAACTTCACACTTGTTCTTGGAATGCCCCTAGACACAACAAATGTGGAGGAGAGTATCTGACTGGCTGGCCTCACCACAACTACACCCTTCTGCTTGGACAACAACGACATCCATAATGGACTGGTGGACGACCGCGACCTCACATTTGACGGATGAAACAAGATAAGTCATCAAAACGATCATTATGCTAGTGATCTGGGAAACTTGGAAGGAGAGAGATAGAAGGATATTTGAAGATAAATTCATGACGGTGACGATACTCATGGCAAAGATCAAAGAGGAGGCCAATGCCAGGAAAGAGCCTGGAGCGAACAAGTTAAGAGGCTATGATATAAAAAGTGAGTGGCACCGGACTGCAACTACAATTGCAGTTTCACCTAAGTACCTTAATTTTGCTTTTGGTCTCTGTTTTCTACTTCTCTGATCTTCTTCTCCTTTTTAATTTGTAACAAACTTTTCTCCTACCATAATAGAAAATAGCAGCATCTCCTGCTATAGTTCAAAAAAAAAAAAAATAAGCATCATCAGTGGCTATGATGTCAGAAGTCCCAGGAAGGAATTTATTATCATTCTCAAAAAGGAAGGTAAGGAGACATCAGCAGGAGAAGCATATAACTCATCTAACTGAGAGTGGAAGTGGAAAGATTTAACTTACGTTAATTGTATGAACAGGGGAATTCAAATTACGGATCAACAAAACCATAGAGAATAGATAGAGCCTTTATTATTGAAACTAAAGATTTCATATAAGATCAATCTCCACAGCCCAGACACAATCACACAGAAACGGATAAAAGAACCAACACATTATGTTACAGCCTGGTCAGAAAATCTATTATTGTATGGGCTTAGTATTATATGAATAATGTGTATAGCTTGAACAAGTGCTATATATAAATCATTGGAAATCAATTTAACACATGGGTTAACTTTTTTAAGCAAAATGAAGACAAAATCTAAGTGTTGGTATGGGCTATTAACAAAAGCAATCTATTATCTTTGAAAACTAATAGTATGTTTTTTTGGTTACGATGCTACAAAACACTTTGCAAAGCACCAGTTGTTCTTCAACATTACAATTTAGAAGCAACTTCACTAGCATCAACCAATAAATGAAAAATTGATACATATTCAACCCTTGTCCAATCATGAGAAACTCAGAAAGGCAATTCACATGTAAATCTATCTAGGCTTCCATAGACGGGGAAGTCCTGTATCCAAGCATACTCCATCGTCATGTACATGGACGGCGGCGACGGCAGAAAAGGATCCGTGAGAAGCTTCACCCAAGAAAACCGCATCCCGGCCACCTGCGGCACGTCCCAGTCGTCGGCCATCAGGGCCTTCTCGAAAAGCTCTAAACTGCAGCTCCGGGTGTCGCCTTCCTCCAAAGGATCGGCTCTCTCTGCGCGCAATGCGGCTGCCACGGCCGGAGGGGAAGGGCCTGGCCACAAGGGGGTTCTAGCCTTGGGGTGCTCAACGGCGGCCTTCCTCTTGCGGCCGCCAGACGATGCCGCTGCGGATGTCCCGGCACGGTGCGCGCACGGGCTCATGTACACCTTGCACACAACCATGGCGGGCGAGGCGTCGTCGTCTTCTTGGTCGAGGCCGAACTCCACCATCAGCCACCCCGACCGGTCGCCATCCTTATCCTTGAACGAAAAGGTCTGGTGATGCCCTAAACGGCTGCCTTTATCGTCGAGCACGGACTTCGGCGCGGCCTCGGAGTGCCAGCGCCCCTCGCCAGAGACCAACGTGCGCGTCTTGAGTCGGGCGCGGCCGTTAGCGTTCTTGGCCCTCACGCAGGTAAAGGAAGTACCAAACTTTCTCGCCATTTCTCGCCAGCGTCGGGGGAAACTCCTCGGTGAGAATGGCGGGGTTCGCGGCGTAGACGTCGGCGTCGTGGATGAACTCGCAGACGGGGCGACCGGCGGAGATGCTTGGGCGGAGGAAGGAAGCAATTAATGATCTCCTGGTCGGATAGTTGGATGTAGGGCTGGAAACGAGTCGAGTTCGAGCGAGTCCAGGTAGATTCGGTTCGAGCTCGATAATGTACTGGCTTCGACTCAAAATTTTAACGAGCTTTGAACCGAGTTTGGACTTGACTCGCAGCAAACTCGATAGAGCTCGGTTTGACAAGCGCACGGCCACTACTATGACGTTGGAGCCGCCGCCGCCTCCTCGTCGTCGTCCTCCTCATCATCGTTGTCCACCGCCGCCTCCTCTCCTCCACGCGATGTCGCCGCCACCGCCTCCTCTCCTCCCCACGCGCCGCTAGCCACCGCCTCCTCTCCTCCACACACGTCGTCGCCGTGGCCCGTGAGTCTTGATAGGCTTTGACCAATTGATTGCTAGGTTGGGGTTTTAACGAGTCGAGCTCGAGCGAATTCGGGAAGATTCGGGCTCGACTCGAGTTCTCTCTTGAGTTTCACCTCAGACTCAAGCTCGGTTCGTTAAGGGCTTGAGTCAATCTCGAATCGAGTCGATCTTCGATTCGATCCCAAATAACTCGTGAGCCTCAATCTTTTTGTCCAGTCCTAATTGGATGAAGCCTGAATGAGGGGAGGCGGCCATTTCGAGCGTACATACGTGTGTGAATTGGAAACCCTACCAAGCGAAGCTGAGGAGCGCGTGTGTGTTTTTATAGTGGAAGGGCTCCACTCCGAAGGTTCGGTTTGACCGATGTTGACTCGGGAGACTCATGAGTTCGATCAACATCGATCTACGAGAACCGTTCGGATTAAGATCGATCTATGGGAGCCGTCCGATCTGTCTTCAGGTATCTACGGACACGGTAGCTTGCTTCCCATGCACGGAGTGAAGTGAAGGTTTAGCCTATCAGCTTGTTCGGCCACCATAAAATGTAAGAAAATTTTAAACATGAAAATTTCTCGGATTATACCATTTTATTCTGGTCGTTGTAAAATATATGATGTATAGTTTTCTTTATCTTATTATAAATATAAGATATGTATGTAAAATTAATGAAATTTTTTTAATTATACCTACATTTATTTCTCTATCTCTTCAACATTTATAACTAATTTTTCGTACTAAGTATTCTCTTTTATTTAGAAGACATTTATGATAAAAACTCAATTAGTCATTTTAATTTATAATTCTCTTAAACTTATAGTCTTCTTAATTCGTGTGCATCGTCAAAATATGCTTTATATTATGCAATGGATGAAATACTTCTTTTAGTTTGTATGTGTCTTTATTTATTTATTTATTTTATATTGGGGATATTTTGCGTGTATATGTAGTGCAAACAACCAATTCAATGCAATGGTATGTAGATTAGAACTATAAGTATAATTGTATAGAATCTATTGAAGGGTGGATGTGAAATAGATTAAGAATACATCTAATTCGGACGTATTGAAATTTTTATTGTGATTTATTTTGAATATAATTATTGTGATTATTAAATGATCCAACCAAACATTATGTAACATATTCTCTTTATGATCAACTATGAAGCAAAAATCTTTAAACCAAACACCTCCTGTAAAAATTGTCAATGTTGTGCTCAATGTAACATTATATAAAATTTTAAGTTCGAACTTAATTAGTAGCAAGAGGAAGAAACAAATAAAATTTCTAACAAATAAAAAATTAAAAAGAAAAAGGCAGGAGATGGCGACCACCACTGTCTCTACACTAGTGAAATTGTAAACTTCAAAATTTACTCAGGCCGGTATGCCACTTCCTACTATCTAAAAAATTATATCACATGTTGCTACATTATTAACTCTCCCTATTCTCTAAGAGATGATTGGTTGTCTATATCTAATCTGATTTAACTCATTCAGACAAAATATTTAGAAGAGATGATATTTGGTTTGGCTAGGTTATATCAGTTGGACTAAACTAGGATGCAATAAGAGAGACTTGAACTTGGCTCACAGTGAAACTCAAAATTGAGTTTCCCATTATCTATTTAATGATATTATTAGAAGAGTGGTTAACACATATCAAATAATTTTAAGATGGATTATGAAGGAATGAAGATTATTAAGGTAAAGTATGGATTATTGAGGTCCAATAAAGGAAAATAATTTTAGATAATAATTTTTTGATTTAACATATTCCCACTTCCATTACTCATGCAATTAACTAAACAATATCTTATCTCAATCTGGTTGCATCACCTTGTACAACCAACCAAACACACCGTAGTTACATCCCCCATCTTGTCCCAACTAACAAAACCAACCAAACACACTGTAGTTGCATCTTCTCATCTTGTCCCAACTAACGAACCTGTCCCACTTAGTCGGGCTAATCTTGTGCAAACAACCAATCACCCTCTTAGAGAACTACATCATATAGCACCACAATCTACATATGTCATATTCATCTTTTACTCTTGGGAACTTTTTTCTCTATATAACTGCAAAAGTCAATGCACCCAATTCTAATCAGGTAGACACACCAAACAAGATAAGAGATAGTACACCACATATACAAATTTATAGAACAAATCATATATCATTATATTCATATTGAGAAGTAGAATACAACTTTATATTCTTTTATCTTTGAAGGTAATATATAGAGATTTTGCATTTTAGCTCTTGATTAAATGTGGTTCACATATCATAAACATATGACGAATTTTGTTATTAAATTTCGTCTAACAAAATCAGTGAGGAGATTGTTGAGATTGCCTTTTATCTCTTTAATGGTTGTTTAAATTGAGTTTTAGTTAGAATCCAGATTAGTTTTAGTTTGTTTTTATTTCTTTTTATCTCTAAGATTTAAACCTATATAAGCACTTGAAATCTTTGTAATATGTGTATTTTGTTATGAAATAGAGATGTTTTTATCTTAGCATATTCATATTTATTTTGCCTTGTAGGTTGAGCATTTTTTATGCCAAGGTTGGCATTTGCTTTTTTAAAGATAAAAGGAAGTCTCTATTTTAGAATGAACCGTACCAATTACAAAGATTTCTACTGTTTAAGCTTTAGAGGTAGAAAGAGATAAAAACTAACTAAAACTAACTATAATTCTAACTATACTTCAGTCTAAACAATTATTAAAGAGATAAAAAGCTAAGCTCCTTTGAATGACAAGTTTGTCAAGCTCGTCACTTGGTATGGCAATGAGTGGAGTTACAGGTAATGAATCACCCTGCAGGGAGAGATCTGCCAGTAGAGTGTTCGCTCTTCTTTCCGGACACAATTCAATTCTTCTAACAGCTTTTGCAGCAATCGTGCTGTTGATTTGATTCGCCACATGGCCCGCATAGACCGTGCTAACTAGAGTCTGCACACCTTCTTCCCTTGGGTTTGGATGTGCTGCTGTTGATGAGCAAACGTCAGATTCATCATGTCCTTCTTGAATGCATGTTTTTGTGTGTGCGTGTGTGTGCGTTTAGACTTGTCTCAACGATTGTTAATGTACTCCAGATGCTTGCATGAAGGAATATGGTTTTAGCTGATACTCTAAAAAAACAAGCATGCATGCATAAGCCAATTCTGTTGTATGGTGTCTGTCTGATTTGACGTCATCTTTGCTGTTAAAACTTTTTGAATGCATTTTTGTTGGATATCATACTAATCTAGCTGTTGCCTTAGGAGCTAGACACTTGCTCTTGCCGGCTTAAACATGCATAAGAAGCCAGCATGCCGGTTAATAGCGCAACAATCTTACTCAGGAAAATAAGACTTTGCCAAACTTCTGTTTTCAGTCACATCATTCTCTTTTTTGTCTGAAAATTTGACTGTGAACAGCATTGTTGAAGAGTTGAAGCTCTGTTTTCCCTCCGCTTAAGAGTACTGTTTTGGTATATCGACATTAAACCAGATCTGTTTTTAGTCTCTTAAGTTTTCCGAGACTATTTTGGACCTCAATTTTGAAAATGAAGGATCAAAATATTTAACACTCCTTGGGATAGAGGTCTAGGAGATATAATCATCTCACAGTACAATAGAATCATAGAACATAATTATAATAGATAAATAAAAATAACTCTTTTGAATTAAAATCACCATTGTTTTACAAAAATATTTTTTAGAATAATGGACTGAAATTAGAATTTAGATAAATAGAACAAAAATTGCTAAGTAGTTGCACAGCGAGATTCGCTCATCCTCCTAAAAGGAATCCTCTCCTTCACTTGCATGGTCTTAAACGACATCGTAGCCAAAATCCAGTGTAGAGTCTAATCCTTCTGGACACACCATATGCAACTAACCTATGAGTCTCAGAGGCACAACAAACAATGAACACAATCACAGAATCATGCATTAACATATCAACATGTAACGATCACAATTGATAAGAGATTAATGCAGATGACTTTATAAAACAGTGGAGTGAACCAGAAATCATATTTTAAGATTAAGTTTATATTAGTGAGACTATCATATTTGTTGGCGAATATTCACACTTAGTTTATCTCTACAAAGGTGTTTCATACCATAACATTTCTTAGGCACAATAGTTAGCGCCAAATGCTCGTTTCTACATTTCTTTTAACGCATTACTGACACTAAGAAAACGGAGCTTTTGCCCTTATAATTAATAAAGAGCCCGTCCGGACATATGCATCCGCACTGGTATGCATAAGCCGTTGTGGTAAGTCACACTTACTATGTCAACCACTTCTTTCACAAGCCATATGGGTTATATTAATCATAAAGTTAATTAATTTAGTCCGTCCCATTTCAGGTTATAATGATTACAGAACAAACATTAGATACTCACCAATTTGGTTATCAATTAACAAATTAAATCATGTCAACTCAACAACTGGAACAATTATCAGAGATCAATTATACAACTGTTATCCAACAACAGATTTAAACCATGTAACAAATTAATAGCCTAGAACATGCATACTACTGACCAAGTTAACAGATTAAAACATGCAAGGTTTAGATATGATAAATAATTAATAGATTACAAACAAAATAATGCATCAATAAACAAACATGCATCATGATTGGTGTATGCAGGCTTGTCTTGCTCAAAGGTCGGATCCGTTGCCTCCTCTTCGTATGCTCCAGTGTTTGACGGCAGATCTGACGATCAAATCAAAACATAAAATACTTTAATAAATATTTAGAAATTACTTAATAAAATACAAATGGCTTTAATCTAGGGTTTCGGGTTTGCTAAGGGTCAGACCTAAAGTCTAAACTATATATCTAATAGTCAGAAATTATTAAAATAGGTCCAGAGACCTATTCGTAAATAAAATATTTACGAACCTTTTCTCAAATCTAAAACTTAAAATCTAAACTCTCTCTCTCTCTCTCTCTCTCTCTCTCTCTTTCTCACCTTGATAGATCTGACACCAATGATGACAGCGGCTTCGCCGGCTTCGGCAGCGACGACGGGACAGCTACTGCTCTGGGATGGTGGTGGCTCTCTCAAAAATAGGCTGTGGTTCATAAACTTGCATGGTTATGTTTGGGTTCTCCTCCTCTATTTATAGTTTCCCCAAACGAAATTTAAATCGGTTGAAACCATAGATTTTCCAAAGATTTGGGTTTATTTCTAAGGATTTGCCCTCATCCTCGAAGATTTGACTTTAACCAACTCTATCTCTAAAAAACTCCGGTTTGCGTACGATTTGAGTTCGGTTGAATTCAAATTCAACCAGACTAGGACTTGAGTTCAAACCTAAGGATTTAAGAATTAAGGTTTTAGAAATTGGGAAACTTATAGCTTAGGGTGGGGGAACCAAATCAAGAAAAATCAAATGAGAGAAAGAAGACGCACTAATATATAAGGAGTTCGGACTACGTCTCTAGTTCTATATCTCCACCTAGTACATTATCCTATTAGGATTCCACTATCTCTGTTTTTGTTACACCCTCAACCAGACAACAAACGAGTCTTTACAACTATGCCTCAAGTCCTATATCTCTAAGATTCCACTATCTCGATTTTCATCACATCCCTAATCAAGCAGCAAGCAAGCCTTTACAACTTTGGAAATTTGTTCGGCTACACCTCATATGCTCTCAATCAACCTCCAGAGTAATCACCTACTCTAGATGAATTTCTCTCTCAAAGATATAACAGTGGAAGGGAAGTCTATATTCATTTTCTACTCCCTTAAGGTATAACCCATAAAACTCTATGGAGAGGGATCGGAGGGGATGACAAACCCTTTGATTCTGATTCCTGGTCACTAAATTAATCTCTAACTTCAAACTTCCATCGGTTTAGTTCAGATGCAAACCTGATTCTCAAACTTGGTTGCTAGTAAGGATTTCATCTCTTTTCCAAATTTTGTAGGCACCATTGTTTCATCAAGAAAATTCACTCTCTTCTGGATGAAATTTCTGTGTTATGGGCGTGTTAGTATATATAAGTTTACACATAAAAATTAGAGAAACATGTACTTTATTAATTCACAATGAATTACAAGTTACAAGTTCTCTTTGGGTTTTTACATATTCTGTTTTGCGCCTATGAAAGATATCTTGACATCAGAAGATCGCACGATTCATAATTCTCAGGATTTTGTAAAACTTCTGGTTAATTACATCTGTGGATTGGATCCACAAAAGTCTTCCGATTAAGCTGCTGATGATCATCGTCTTCATTCTTCAAATTTGCCCTCTATATAATTGAATGATATACCTATGTATGTATGCAACTCTATAGCCTCGTCGGTCTATAGTGCTATTGTAGAATGTGTGGCCTTCACGTTGTCGATGCCCAGTCTAGGTGTTGTTAGGTCTCTTTGATCACGAACAAATGGATATATTTGCCTCATCAGTATCCGGCATTAATGGTGTCTGGCTTCGTCAATCACGGATAGGATGTCGCCTTTGCTTCGTCAATGCTAATCGACATGTTGTATGGTAATAGGGTTGTGATAGCACCTTGACTTCGTCAGTTTCTGGAGATGCACGTTGCATAGTATGAAGGCACATCAGGATGTTCATCACTGGCTTTCTGGTTGTCTTAATAATCTTCGGATAGATTCGCAATGACATGTCTTGTGTCTCATTTAGATCAAATCTTTTGGCGCAATTAGAATGACTTTGGAGTGACGCGTCTTGCGTCTTGCATCTTTCATAATTCAATTCATCGGTACAATGCATTGAAGCACTCTACACAAGAGTATCACCTCAATTCTACTAGTGATTGCCCTTCTTCTCTCCGAATAGGTGAGTATCAAACCTTCACACTCAATTACTGGGCCTCTACGACAAGCTTCATTGATGGAGATATCACCGGACTCCATAGGCCATCTAGGTGATGGTAATTACCAAAAGTAATAAGTAAAACACATTTATTTGATTCACTTCTACACAAGAAGCTCAATATGCAATACAATTCACTCTCTAAGCTAGCTCTTCAATGCAAATGTATTGAATGCAATTTGCTAACTCTAGATGTAAGTGTTGCATCTAGACCTTTATGCCTAACCCTAATTTTGATGATAAATGAAACAAAGTGTTTCAGACTGATTGTGTTTTTGAGATTGTTTGATACAGAGCTCTGTTGGGAAGAAATGCAAGATGATCAAGATGAACCCGACATAAAATGATAAAAGCACAATTCACAAACAACAAGGTCGAGACACAAATCGAGAAACGCAAAGGACCTAAGGTAATCTGTGATTTTATTTTTACCAATCTCAGTGTTTGGAAGTTGATCGGTTAAGAATTTTGTTTTTAGATTTAACCGTACTATAAAGATGGGTTGCAAAGTCCTCTCTACACTTCCAACATGAACCGAGAAACTTAGGTCATTGCATTGCATTCTTTTTGGTTGGATTTGATTTGAATTTGTTTTTAAAAGATTTGGATTTTCAGTTGAGTTTTTGACAGCAGAAGAGTTTTTCAAATTTTAGAAAGATCTAGGCAGATCTGGCTTTTGCTTCTGTTGACAAAAATGTAGGCCCTTAAAATTATCTTTCAAACGAGCTATTAAACTCTCAATTTGGACTTCTGGATTTAAAGTTATAGCTGTTTTTGTTCATGTTGACTGTCAGTTTACTATGCTGACTGTCAGTTTGAATGTCAGTTTGTGTTAACTGACAATTGTCCAGAGAGTGTGTTTTTCAGGCCTAAAATTTTTGTACTAAACTGACTGTCAGCATGCCCATGCTGACTGTCAGTTGGGGTTTCGACCACAACTGTTTTTATCTGAGTTTCTATTTGATCTGGTTGTTGTTTTAGTCGAACTGACTGTCAGTTTGCATAATTGACTGTCAATTTGGGGTTTCAAGTTTCCATATACGACCACAAACAACTAGCTATTTTTTATCCGTAAATTTTGTCGGTCATTGTGTATGTAACTGACTGTTAGTTTGGTGAACTGACTGTCAATTTGAGTTGCTGATTTTCAGCTCTAGCTCCAACGGTTCTTTTGATCTTTGAGGCTATAAATAGAAACTTTGATATTGTATTTTACACAACAAGCAGCCTCCTCTCATACACATTCTTGAGGTTTAGTTTCTTATACAAAATCTTGATCTTTTGATCAAGTCAAGTGCTTTTCAGATCCACCGAGTGTTTTCGTTCATTTCATTTTGCATCATATTAGTTTCTCGGTGATTGTTTAGAGGTCTAGAGAAGACCTTTGCTGCCTATTACTCTTGGTGAGCGCCCTCACCTAGACGATTCGGAGGCGTGGCCGTTGATCTCTCCGGTCGGAGATTGTCGGAGAGACTCGGCGCATTTGTACAAGGCATCGGTGTTCGCCTTTCTGGAGTGGACAAGGAGCAACCAATAGTGGATAATATCCTTCGTGGAAATTAAAGCAAGACTCAATTTATTTGAGTACTTCAACGAGGATTAGAGGAGATTGGGCGAGTCTCCGAGACCTCGGTAAAAATTGTTGTGTTCGTTCTCTCTGTCTCTTTATTTCAATATATTAAATTGCTTTTGATTCTTATCTTTGCAACATTTGTTTTTAATTAAAAAGTTTTAAAGCCTCTATTCACCCCCCTCTAGTCGGCATCTTTGATCCTACAGTAAGAATTTGTGAATTGAATGCTCTTAGTTTTGCAACAACTAGCAATAAATTCTGAGTGCCAAGCTTGTGAAGTAAATTTCAATTGAAGTGTATATATAGCCCTCTAACAAAAACTAGCCGTTTGGCAAATTTCAGACAAAATTTGCACTAGTTGGATTTTGTCCGGCGACATCCGACATTGTTCGGCTAATGCAAGTAACTAGTGACCGTTGGACAATTAATACACTTATCAGTGACCGTTCAACACAATTTTGTGAAGGCCTGACAAAAGATCTGGACAGCTGTATTTGTCTTTGGTTACAATTTGATTACACATACATTATTTTTGCATTGACCGAGCAATGTTCGGCCATTTCGGCCAAAGTCCAGTCAAATCGGACAAATAGGCCGAACAGATGTATATGTCTCTGGTTACATTTTTATTGAAATTTAATATGATCAAGTTTTGTACTGGTCGGACATTATCCGGTCACATCAAACTTTGTCCGTCCATATTAGACAAATTGCATCCGGACAAATTTATTTGTCTTTGGTGAACTAGTGCACAATTAGGGCTCACTTTGTATTGCTGGATATTGTCCGCTCAAGTCAAACTTTGTCCAGTCAATGCAGACTAAAACAAATTTTTATCTTTAAAATTCACACTCTGCCCTAATTAAATCCTAGACTATATAAATATGCATTTGAGTTTCAAGGCATTACATAGATCAAACTACTAGGGATATACCCATCTTAATAGTACGACCGATAAATCTAAAACTTAAAGAATGAATTAGGTCGATTCACCACCAACGATCGGTAAAAAACTAGGAAATGAATCTTAATTTCCATCTTTATCTTGACCATTGGTCATGGGTTTTCTCCATCTCCTGTTTTTGTCACGATGTTATCATGTTTTGACTTGAAACTTAAGTCACTCGAAATAAACACATGAGTTCTATTTTTTGTCATTAATCATCAAAACCCTAAATAAGACCTATATTCAACAGAGCAAACTAGTCATTAATCTGAATTGTGCCCTTAGCAATGTTTTGCTTTTCTTATTATCACCCAACATCACATTTCTACCATTTACTACGTGTTCAAGGGTCGAAAACCATTTGTGATTTCCCGTCATATGGCTTGAACAACTAGAATCAACAAGCCAATAATTTTTAACCCCTTTGTCCTTCATCTAATAGAGAGTAAGTAGTTTAGGTAACCAAATTTTGGATCTTGAATTAGGAGAAACTACATTTTTTGTTTGGATCCAAATTTGTTTTACCTTCTGAAAAGTTTTTGAGTTATCTTTTCTTTGAGAATTGTCATGAAAGCCAGCATTCACATAGTTAAAATTTTGATCAAAATGCCTTTTCGTGCAAAGATAGCTCGGATAAGTGAATCTTTTATTTTGATTGTGATGGCCGGAAAAACAATTTCGTGAAAGATTTGTATTAAATTTGAGAGTTGTTCTTGCATGCTTGTGAATTTTATGCCAACGTGTGACAGATTGATAGTTTGTTAATTGTTAGAAGACTTTGATGAATCTTTGATGGGCTTTCTCGTCCAACAACTAGTTTGAGAGGTGATATTTTCTCTCTCATTTTTAAATTGACATTCAACTCATTTCACAAATAATATAGGATAATCTCAACAATCTCTCTTTCACACATTAGTATTTGTTAATCTTTCACATACACACAATTTCTTAATCTTTCACACACACGTGAAATCTCCTTCATCACACACAATCCCTCTAGGAGGGATGTTGAAACCACATATCAATTGTAGAGTGCTATTGAGTTTTCTCACCTGAAAACTTGTTTGAGAGGTGAGATTTTCTATCACACTTTTAAGTTGGCACTCAACCCCTTTTAAAATTAATGTGAGACAATCTCAACAAAAAATAAGTATTATTTTGATCACATCTAAAGACTTTTATATCTATTAAAATTCTGAATCATTGACAAGTAAAACTAACCTGTTAATGACATCATATGTTTAAAAATTTATATTTGCATGTATATGAAATGATCCGTAAAAATAATTTAGGACACATAACTAATGGATATTTTTAGTGATGGTTGATGTTTAAAAACAAGACCGTAGCTGGGTCACACCAAAAATTTGTCAAAAGCCATTCGAGCCTTGTTGCCATCACAAATTGTTGCATGCCTAACACACTAAATAAAAAGGATCTGCACGCTGTGGACAGTTAAACAAGCAATTGCTTTCAGTCACTTTTCTGTTCCTTTCCATGAAAGATTCCATCACAGTTTTCAACTCTTAATATTTCATAATTGTGAATTTCGCTAATTTTTTTGGATGTATATTTGGAATTCTTGAATATAGTGTGACATTAGATGCCGATTTCAAGACTTAAGACTGAAAGATGCCGATTTAATTATAATTCTTTAAGCATAACAAGAAATCTCATATGATAAATTAATAAGACAATTTGTACTATAATATTATAAAAATTTTAACTTTGACTATAATATACTAGTGTTTTATTGATATGTGAGTTCTAGACTCATATATCATCTTTATCCCTCACATCTAATATTTTACAAAAAATCCTATTTTTATGGCGCTCTTGAGTTAATTTTTTTCTATTGTATTATATTTACTCTTAGTAAATACTAAAATACTAGATCACATATCATTTACCGTGATTATTATCTACGACAGATTCCACATGTCATAAACTCCCCAGAGAAGGATTATTAATGCAAACTAAAATGTTTGTATTATTCTGTTACTCAAGGAACCCATCATTATTCATTAAACAATCCTTTGGAGGTAGTATATATTTTTTTTAAAAAAAGTAAATTGCAAGAGATGGGCCTATATTTTTGCTTTTTCTTTTTTTTTTCCACAAAGTCATTCTTACGATTTAAATTTTGTCCGGGACACACTTATGGTGTGCACTATTTCTTCGTATTATATTTTTGTCACTTTAGTGTTTATTTTGACTAAAACTAACCAACTGACAAGGTAAGCAACAATTACAAACCTTGCTACCAGGGATGACTGGCTTCTGTCACTTCAGTGTTTGGTACGAAATTACAAAATGTCATTGTTGTCCGACAATCTCAAACAAAATTGCAATGGCAGAAATCACTTTTGTTTTCTTGCATTGAAAAAAGTGTACCTCTCAAAATAACAAAAATGGCTAGGTAAATTCTGAGAAACTTTACAAAGAAAAAAATTGCCTTTTTTTTTTCTTTTGTATTGGTCAATATTCAATGGAGAATTCCATTACCCCTCGTGATGTCGTATTTTCCCCGGTAAAACCTCACACGAACCACGTGCTGCCAACTGCGTCGCCAAATCGATTTAAAGCCCTCACTTCCACCGCCTCTCACTGCTAAGTGGCCCCTCCCGTAGTTCACTCTCCCTGGCCCAGCCTGCAGTGAGCCATGACAGACATGAGCACCACACCCGCCTCCAGTCCATAGAAGAAGCCCAACAGCCGCTACTGCAATCTCTCTCGCCGCTCCCGATTCCCTCATCTTACAGACTATTTTTCTGATTTTTTCCGTATATCAAGGAGTTGTCCGCGGGATGTTACTCTGCAGGTATGAATCAATGTCAGGTTTAATTTTTTGCGATTTTTTTGGGATTTTTTTTGTGTAAGATTTGAGCCTGTATCGAGGGATTAAAAGAGTGGGACTTAGGAATTGATAGTGCTTTTAGGGTTCAGATTTTAAGAATTATGGTGTTTTTTTATGTAGATTAGAGGATATTTTGTGGAAAGCTCCTAGCTTTTGGTTAATCGTTTTGTAGGATTAGCTAGCGTCCGTGTAATTTAGTATTCAGTTGTTGTTTGTGACATATTTAGTATGGTAAAGAGGTTAAATTTTATTCTGTGCATAGTTCTGTGATCTGAGCCTAACAAGTAGCGCCACTACTAGTTCCCGCTTTGTGTTCTTTGCTTCTTGTTCTCTTGTCCATATCTAAATCCCTTCTTCCTGCACATATGGTAGACAGAACTAACATATGAAGCATTTCTTGTAAGCTAATTGGTTGGAGTGGGCACACAATTTCTGCACCTCAGGTGCTTCTTGGGAGTGTATCGCTATGTTTGTGTTCAAAGTTGTAGATCAGTGGATCTTCTTTGTGGCTATGTTATCTAGGATCAATAGCTCTCGGTGCAGAAACCTGTGCTTTCGACAGCCTTCAAAACTTCAAAGCACTGGCTTGAGCTGGAAGTGTCTTAGTTCAATATTTCACATGTAACTCTGTAAGATTTTTGCTTCATATAAACAAAAACAATGCCAAGCTGTGTTGCTACTTGATGGCATAAATTGGAGACACTAGGGATTAGGGAATCAGTTAGTGATGAGTGAGACTGAGCCTGCAAATAACCATCCTATTCTTATACTTCTTGAGTCGTGGTTTAGTGTGGTACCACTGAGCTTTATCAGTATATTGAAAGGGGGGTCTACATCCCTCTGTGCATATCAAAGCGATATAGCATGAATGAAGATCAAAACCAGCCATGGGATTGGTGGCAGATGACCTTCCAACTAAGATATGGAAATAAGTATGTATCATGGCTTTAATTACTGATTATTTATTTTAAATTAATTATTCAGAGGAAAATAGTTAACTGTGTCCTGGTCACTGTGAAATGTTGAAGCCTATGTGTGCGCTTTTTTGTGCGCCTACATGTGTAAAATGTTGAGAAGTTTGTGTTGTGATGTTTTCTAAATTTTTAATCTAAATGAGTAAATGTTGATGAAAGTTCTGCTTATGACTTCTTATAGCAGGCTAGCAGCACAAATAATTCATGGGTGCTACTGAACTGAAAACAGAAATACGGTTTGTTTGACTGGTCAATCTTCACAGCCACTTCTGATATACTACTGGTTATTGCAAAGCATGAGAAAACTAATGAACACTCTGTCTGAATGGAGTTATTTATCATCTGTGATATTGATGAATTTCTCTATTCTTATCTTGTTGTTTTGCAATGAGTTCTGTTTGTTTACTGAACTTATCATGCACCCATTGACCATAACTCTTACAAAAATGATTGTTATCCTGTACAGATCAGTTTGAATAGGAAGAAGTGAACTACTAGGATTGACCTATTGTGTCCAATGTTTAATAGAAGAGGAATATAACTTTACATTTTGATAAATTTATCAAAATTTTAACATGGAGGATGACAATGGGCTTGAGCTTAGTCTGGGTCTCTCTTTGGGTCGGTCATCAGGAAAGTCTAAGGTTAAGGAACCAAACATGGAACCTCAAGTGGAAGAAAGCAGTAGCAAAAGTGGAGCACTAGCTTCTCATTCTAATTTTGTGCAGTACTTTCAAACAAATACTACTAGCCATGAAAATAGTACTAAACCAAGGTACGATCCTGTAACACAACCACTTGGGAACTTCTTGCGAGAAATTGTGGGTTCCTCTGCCCCTGTGGCAGATGGTTCCAGTGATCCAAAGAGCCATCAATCTCAACTTCTCAGGTGTCAGGATGGGTGGATTTCAAATAATAAAGGAAACAGTGAGGAACATAAGCCAATCTCAGACAAGCGTAAATTGCTTTCGGAAGAGAGAACATTTCAAAAGAAGCATAATAGAGCTGCCGATCAGGCTGAAGCAATGAGTAAGAGCTCTGATGGCGGTGCAAAAAATACACCTATTTCAATTAGTACGGATGATGGTTCAACTGGTGAGAATGAGGATGTTGCAGAATCAGAGGCAGAAGGCTCCAACTCTTTCTTGGTTTCACAGCGTGAAGACAGTGCTAAGGGCTCAGTTGTCAACAAAGGATCTGATAGAAAGGGATTCAGTGATGCTGCAGCAGTTAGCTTTCAAGGACAGAAACAGCCAAGTTTCTCAGGAAGTGAATCCAGCTCTGGAAAGTTGGTACATGGAACTCCTTTCACATTTCAATCATCCAATGTAGTCACTGTACCATATCAAGTCCCAGGCCAGGTTTCAGCTGCTCCTAGCATGACTAATGCAGGAAGTTTTCCTTCAGGGTGTAAAGTGCAGTTGAGGATGCCAACAAGCAATGGAGTGGTTATCCAGGCAACAAGTGGTACCAACTCTAGTGTGGCTTTTGGTAACCCAACAGTTCAGTTACCAATCCTAGAAGCAAGCTCATCATGGGCATTTGGTGTTCCACCACAGATTATGTCTTCTTTTACTGCAAAAGACAAAGGTAAAGGAGCTGGAAACCAACATCATGCTGAAGCTGATGTGAAGAAACCTCAAGGTCAGTTTGACCCCAAGAGAGCTCCTATTGTATAATTATTATTGATGTCTCCACCTCTCCGTGAGAGGTTTCCTTACTTGGATTAGGTATTTACTAACAACAGTGACTTATTTAAAAAATTGAAGTGTTAAAATTCTTGATTTTAGCATGAACTAGTTTATCATTAATTCATTATGCTATAATAGCATATACCTAGTTACTATATGCCATAGAGAAGATTTATCCTATCGCTTGTGATGGTGTCCTAAAGGTTGTCATTGGTTACTCCTCGTATTTACTATTTAGTATAATACAAACAACCTTTAGGCATTTAGGAACAGCCTCATTACTTGTTTCATATGTAGTAACTACTTTTACTCTCGGTTGTTAAAAAAACTGGTAATGTAGAATAGTTCTTGAATGGTTCACTAAGGCTTGGATGAAAGATCAATAACTATGATTAACATCAATAGCCATCTTGGTCTTTGGGTTTCTAAAACTGGTAGCGGCCCAGATACCACTGGGTGCCTGGTACTTGGTCCTGCTATAACCTGTCTAGTATTGGTCTAGACACTGTTGAAAAAAAATCCTGACAACTGATAAATCAGATGGAAACCAGAAAAAAACTATTGGTTTTGGTTGGTTTCTCTCGGGAAACTCAGTAGACTTGGCGGCCCTGTGATTTTTTGCCCATTTTTTGTCTGGTTTCTCTAGGGAAACTCAGTAGATGGAAAAGAATCCTGACAACTGATAAGATTTTTGCCAAATTTTGCAAGGATAATATGGCTCTTTTAGACTTGGTGTAAATCATCCATAATGAGTCTTAACTCAGTAAATTGTTCAAGAATAAGTCACATTAAGTTATTTTGTATTTTGTTCCATACCATAAGTTGGGTATGAGGCTTGATTGGTATGACTGGTTACAAGTGGTAAACATCTTTTTTCCAGAATCTTGTTCTGTTGCTTGTACTTGGTGATATCATAGCTGTCATTAAAAACGAGAAGTAAATTCTATTTGCGTTTCCTTCTTTCATTGGCTGTGCAGCAATGATAATGTCTTGCAGACTAACCTTGATAAACTTTAAGGTTTATTTACCTGCGACTTGGGGTCAATGCTCATGGATTCATGTGTCTTTAGAATTAATCTCTCAATGAATGAGGTTGACATTCTGCATTTTTTTACTTTCTGACTCTCTAGCTTCCAAATGTTGCAAATTTAGAAGCCTAGTGCATTATATTCTCCTGTAAAATCTCAGTGAGCAGTAATAATTTTGGTTTGTAGAACAAGTGAAGGTCAAGTTTTGTGTCATACATTTTCTTTTGTGTAATGTATTACTGGATTTTACAAACACTTGTTTTTGATAGACCAGAGAAAAACTTTTGTCTATCTTCCTTGTGAAGAAAAGGAGAAAATCTAGAGGAAAAACAATTACATACCGAAATGGATTTCTAACTTGCTGTATATGACAATTTTTTTGGTCAAATAAGCATCGGTTTTGTTTTACTTAAGAATTGTCAATACTGACTTCTCATCATGCCTTGAAAATTTTGGCATCTGATGGAAAACTGAAACCACTAAAAGCAATGGTAAACATGTTGCAGAGGCTGGTGCTTCTTCGTCCGCCCATTTGGAGGATGAAAAGAAGGTTGATAAGGGCTTCTCTCTTATGGGTTCTGCTATAAAGCCAGGTGTTGCGCCAGATGTCAAATTTGGAGGATCTGGATCATACCCAGATCTTCCCTGGGTTTCTGCTACTGGACCTGGACCGAATGGTAGAACTATATCAGGTGTGACATACAAGTTTGGCAAAAATGAAGTGAAGATAGTGTGTGCCTGCCATGGCACCCACATGTCACCGGAGGAGTTTGTGCACCATTCTAGTGTGGATGCCCCAAGCCAAGAAAATGGCGTGACCTTACCGGCATTCCCTGTTGGCAACCAAGCAGCATCAGCCCAGAACTAATTTATCGGTCAGTTGGCGGTTGATTTCAGCGAATCTCCTGCAGAAGCTCGAGTTGTGCTTGACTACTTGTTAATCCCCTTGTGCATCTATCCTCCATTACCCCTATAATTTGGTGTTTTGTTCAAGCCCATACTGTTATTGGTTATGTAAGGTTAGATTTGTGTAGTGTTGTGTCTCTAGCTCCATATGTAGTTTCAAGCAAGATATAGAAGTTTCCAATAACATGGAATGTTAGGTTTTTAGACAATGTCAATTGAAGTATGGCAGAATAGTTGCGGAATGCGTCTGTTTTTTTTCTACTACTTTGTTGTGTGCTAATTCTTCGATGTGTTAACGATATTTTCAGCATATTTATATTCTGCTATAACTGGTACCGTTTGGTGCAAACCATCAGCTCCATAAGCATGCGATTCTGAAGGTTTACCATTGTTTCGTATTGTTCTTACAAATCGATTAATTGCTTTTCTCATGACATGAGTTAATACGAAAAACTGGCATCCCCTATCTAGCAATTCATGGCGCGTGGTCACGTTTGGATTCTCTGCCCATTTGGGCTAATGTTCGTGAGGGCAAATTAGTCTAGAGGAGAAAATGGTGTTTGATTCTTATGTTTGAAAGTTGTAGAATCAAAATACACTTAAAGAGAATAGATGACAGAGCCCAATTGGGAGAGCACCAGAGGTACGTGGGAGAACCTTCGAGATCACCGAGAAACCTTGCCCACATGGGCAAGCAAATTTGCTTCTCTATCGGAGCAATCTACTGTAGTAAAGCTAATTTTGAAAAGGGTACCAAGCACCTCCTCTAACCAAAGTAAAAAGGTTTTTTTTGCCCATCTAGACTAGGAATCTAAATGGACTAAGGAATCTGTTTTTTTAACATATCGCATCATTTATAAACATTATATCTCTATCTAATCAAATAACCGTCTCTTCCTTTCTTGTTCCTCTTCTCACCTCTTTTGAAATGCTGATGTCTCTTCCCTTCACAATCACCAATGCCATTTTCAGTGTCAGTGTTGCATGTCTCCACTACCACTACCACCACTAATCTTGATAACTCTCAACAACAGTTTGTAACATGCAACAACGTCAATATTTTATCACATCACTTCTCTGTCCTCCTCTACTATCACCACCAATTATTAACAACACTATCGCCACCTCGCCGCTCAAAGAATCAGGAGGTGAGGAGGTGAGGATAGACGAAACCTAAACAACTAAATTTAAGGATAAGATAGATAATAGACTTGGACCAATGGAGGACACAAGTAGTGGCAAAAAGATGGTTAACCTCCAGGTTAGCAAAAACTCACTGTACATGTGCGGTAATGCGAGGCAATGATACATGAGACATTAAAGGGAAGCAGCACGGTCTGGCGCCGGATGGATGGATATAGAGGTATAGGTGCGTACGGACAATGCGGCTCGGTCCAAGTCCCATGGCCACGCGGTCTGCCATGCACGCGCGCACTAAGCCTTGGTCGTGCTCGTGCGCACGCGCGTTCCCGAATTTCGGGTCGCGTCCACGATGCAGCCGGCGCTTTGCTAAACAAAATCCACTATGCCCTTGGCCGGCTGGCCCCATGCAATCCATGCTTCTGCTTCCACTAATCCACGTTACACGTAGTATAATACTGGTGTTTCGATTACCTCCGGGAAAAGGCTCAACACGCGTTAAAAAGCATGACTTTGCGAGGGACATTGCTCATCCTCATATGCCTGAGTATAAACAGTTAGGACAGTACCTGTTGGTTTCTTTTTCTTTCTCCTTTCCCCTCTTTATTTAGAGATTTTAATCACCACCTTTAAGAATAAAAGATACCTACATTTTATTCTATTTGTATTGTTAGATCATAAATTAAAGATTGAGAAGTTTAAAATCTCACAATAATAATTATTTTCATTTCTTTTCTATATCAATATAGATTATTCGAATTTGATTAGACGGTTAAGATAGTTGAAAAGACAAACTTCTATCTTTTGTTCTTAAAACAAAGAAGGTCCAATTCCCCGCTTAGGACTAGGATTGGCAACAATTGGTTACAACTACTAGAGAGGGAATGCGCATGATTTAGTCAGTCCAACTCTAGTCACACAATCTACAGTTCAAATCAATGATTTGATAAAAAAAAAAAAGAAATATCCTATTTTGATTCTTCAACTTTAGATCTTGATCCATTTTAAGACCAAAACAATTCAAAAACTCTTCTTTTAGTTCAACTTTGAATTATAATTTGAAAGAGGTCCTCCATGCATGTCTTTGACAAATAGATTTAGACCAACATGCAAATGATACAAAAGTAATTAAAATTTATTTTTTTAAAATAAGAGGACCAAAATAACTAGAATCAAAAGTTGAGAAATCAAAATAGAGCATTAAAAATGTCTAGGACTCAAAATAAAATGAGACTTTTTTCTTAAAAAAAATACCCTAAAATATTTCCACAGTAGCCAAACTAAAAAATTGATTCTTGATACAATGACTCGCAAGCGTGTGCAGTCTACCATGTACCACGTAGTAGATCCGAGTCCCACCATTTGAGACTGGAAACCACTTTGGTATGTGGTTAGTTACTGGTGTGGCTTGAAAGACAAGATGCGTATGACTTGCCGATAAAGCAAAAATCAATAAATCAAGCTCAAGCATAGCGCCGAACGATTGATTTGGTGCAAATTCATCTCATGTACGCGAATCATGAACAGGCCTTCCTTTTAAATAACTAGTGTTTTATGATTTTATCTGGTCATGTGTGGGCCTAAGTTGAGTGCTTATTTGAGTACCGATCAAGCGGAAAGCCCCTTGACGAGGAGCATGTTTGCCGGAGCTATCGGGAGTAGCATCCATCTCTCTATCTTTACCATGAACAAAGTTACCATAGTTTAATCGCACACTTGTCACCTTAACCTCAGTGTTCTTTCACCAAATACTAAGTACTTTTCTAATGCTACCACTAGTACATACTTGTTTATCACCAGGTCAAACCAGCATTGGCTCATGACTACAAGTATTTATATGGCCTCTTATCTTCACATAAACACACACTAACATGCACACATAAGACTACACATAGAGAGGTCATTCATCTACTCGTTTCTTTTATTGCAAAGAACTATTTTAGGACCCATTTTTTAATCACATTATTACTTTCTTGGGTTATTAGTATCTTATTGACCACAGTTTCTTTCTTTCTTGTAGAAGCTTGCAAATGGAAAACGTTATGCAACTGCCGCAGTACGTCTTCTTCGACCTCTCCGGCACGGAACTGAGGTCCTTCAGTCCAACTCCGGCCGCCGAGCTCATCCGCACTCAGGTCTTGGGGCTGGAGGCCCTTCACCGGACACGGCTGTCGCGTACCGTTGATCGAGTTGGCACGATGTTGTGTGATCATGCACAAGGTGAATCTGAATCCGACAGCGTGTCAGACGCCGGCACGTCGGGTGTTCGGGTGGCGGAGGGGGCCGGCGAGCATACCGACGACGAGTCGGAGGATGAAGTAGAAGGTAGCTTAGATGAGGTGAGTTTTGGCACGAAGATTAAGGCATTGGCTGATCTGGTTGGCATGAAAGGCCCCTACGAGCCCGCGGCTGTTCTTGGTGAAGTTGTCAAGGTACTCAAGGAGATGGAGTGGAAGAGAGAGCATTTTGTTGGTGCCACCAGGGCCGTTCAATCTTGATCGGACTATCGTCAGCTAGAACTTTCTTTTCTTTTTCTTTTTCAAAATCGAGCTTGTTGCTTTTAGACTACCTACTAATGTTGAATCAAGTTTGCCACTTCCAAAAACTGGCAAAGAAAAGGCTCTGATTCTATGGCTCCACCTTACTGGTCTGCTCGACTTTTTCAATTTTAGTTAGCAAAATGTTGGTTGGTTTGAATTGAAACTCTAATTTGGTGTACCTAAAATTAGTCGCTATGACTAAATTTGACCAAACAGTCTACTCACAAAATTTTTGTGCTCTAATATAAGTTGGTCCACATCTAACTCATTTACCCGTCAAACTTTGGTCAAAATTAGGACCAAGAATTTGATGGCAAAAACCTTGCCAAAGATTGGATGGGCAAAGTGAGGCGAAACTGGTATAAAATACAAGCATGTCTGACCGCATCGCATCTTCTATAATGTGATTGTTTGATCAAGTAGAAAACGGACCTAAGCTCGCAGAGATTAAACAAAATATGTGATCGATCCATCAAGTCAAATATGAATACGTTTACATATGTATGGGCCGTATGGCCCTGATCAACAGCAGCGCATTTTTTGTTGTTGCACCTATTTGTTGTGCACATGCCATGTCACATTTATAAGTGAAAGTGTACATTGTACAACCGTACATACACCTACACATACACCTTACAAAACTATACAATTGTAGTGTGCATGGATCAGCTATACTGAACTCGATCCATATACCATGTTCCTACTCTAAACATCATATCGAAAAACCTGATGCATAAGCCGCTTACTTCTGTATCCTCACCCATGCACCCTTGCTCGGCACGCCCTTCGCCAGCAAGTACACCAGGTAGTACCCTGGTGGCGCGAGCTCCGGCCGCGGCAGCGGGTCGATGGTTATAGTATAGCTCTGCCCCTGGGCGGCGAATGCGGTGACGGGCAGTATCAGCAACCGCTGGTTCATGGAGTACCCGTGCGTCGTGAACGGCGGCGAGTACATGGTGACCTTCACGTCGGCCTCGGCCACGGCTTGCGTGGGAGTCGAGAATCTGAACGTGAATTTGCCACCGTACTGCATACCGTTTCCAGGCAACGATACCATGTCGATCTCCGGGCGGTTGGCCGCGAGCTCCGGGTCGAGGTAAGGCGGAGTGAACCGCTCGACGCGCATCTCGGTCGGGAAGTCGACGCCGCTGAAGTTGTAGGCTGTGTTGGTGTTGCCGCCGGCCACGATCACGGTGGCGTCGGGCAGGACGGCGCTGGTGGAGTGGTACATGCGCGGGATGACTGACGCGGCCAGCGCGCGGAACCGCGAGCCCCGCCGCTGCCGCGGCGAGTACAGCACCGGGGTCAGCACCGGCTGCCGGCCGAACCCCCACCCGGCGCAGCCCTTGGCCGCCCCGTTCAGCATTAGAAGTTCGCCGGTGGGCAAGATGAGCATGTCGCCCATGACGCGGCCCACTGGCATCTGGTCCATCGCCCACCGCGCCCCGGCCTTGGCCGGGCTGATGCGGGCGCAGTCGCGGAGAGCGCCCTGGAACGTGTTGTTCTCCCCGAGCTTGAACGCCGTCCGGAGGGCCCCGCCGCAGATGATAACCTCAGCACTGAGCTCCTTGCCACGGCGGAGATCGAGCGGAAGCAGCGCGGACATGGCGGAGGCCGGGTAGTTCCTCGCCCCGCCGGGCAGTTTCGGGAGCTCGCGGACGATCTTCCCTGTCCTCGGGTCAAACACCACGGACCGGTCGTTCGCAAATATGAACAGGTTGCCGTCGGGGAGGAGGTGCACAAACGGGTACAAGTTGTTCTCCACGTCGTCGGTGGTCTCACGGAGAAACCGAAGCGGCACGGCCTTGGTGTTCGCCTGGCCGGCCACCGGCACGAACTCGTAGCTGAACGCACGCCGGCCGCCGACTACGATAAAACCGCCGTCCGGAAGCACCTGCTGTGTCCCATACCTTGCATGTGGAGACACACATTGTGAAGCAATTCCAAGCACATAGGCCATAGCCATAGGTAAGTTAAAGTGCTTACCATCTTCCTTCTGCCAAGCTCTTGGGGTACTCCTTCCAGTCGCAGTTGTCGCATGGGCTGAGGTATCTCACGGCCTTCTCCCCCTCGAAGTAGCCGCCGGTCTGCACGAGGTTGCCGTTGGCGTCGAACGAGCCGGACGAGCACCAGGTGTCAGTGATTATCCTGAGGGACCGAAGCGCGCCAGTGTTGTAGTCGAACTCCACGGCGTGAGCCCAGCAGTCCATGGTGCCGGGCCGCTTGCTGCGGGTGTCCGGGCGGCAGGCGTCGGCGGGAAGCCGCATGAGGGACCGGCCCGTTGTGGTCGTGTCGAACATGATAGCCTTGCCGTGCCGCATGACCACCAGGTGCATCGCGGACACGCCGGAGTTCTCGCTCACGACGGTCCACGCGCCTGCGAAGCCGGCGCCCTGGTCCACGGGGAGCGCGGCCTTGTCGAGGGCCACTTTGGTGGGCTCGGACCGGGGCGGCACCCTCGTGAGGCCGCTCGCGCCTGCCGTCGCCGCCGGCATCGGCTCCCGCTGCTCGCCCTGTGGCACCCTCTGCTCCTGCTGGCCCTGGAACGCGTTGTGGAAGTAGTCGCTCTCGGAGCGCGGACGGAAGATGTTGAAGAGATCAAAGAAGGTGGCCTCAACGGTGGTGGCGAGGAGGAGGAGGGCGATGACGGAGACAACGGCCGCGGCGCGGAGGTGAGACCCCATTGTCAGAGAGAAGATGCTCCCTATCTTCCCCTCCCTCTTTGGGGATAACCTTTTTATTGCAAACTCCTAATTCTATAGTGGTTGTGCTTGCTTGGGCACGGAGGGAAAATAACGGTCGTTTAAATATAGTGAGCAGTGTTTGTGGTTCCCGCCAACACTAAGAGCGTGCAAAAATTTCATCGCAGGAAGCATCAGGTGATTCATTAATAACAGGTTTAAAACAGTATAAATGTGTTTTTTTTTCTTGCAAAGTGATTTGAATGCTGAAACAAAGTTGAATTGTACAGGATCCTGTTATATATATGCATGTTGGATTGCCACAAGTGCAACAAGTTGAATTACTCATCTACAAAAGCAGAAACATGCATGTATAGAAGACATGAGACGAGCAAGATAAGAGTAAGGAATGGAAGGAAACCACAGAATTCCATAGGTGCATAGGACATGGAAGCTCTCAAAGGAGCTTGCACTATGCATTTATCCAGAGTTCCGAACCTTGTCTGCCTTCTAATTCCTTAGTGTGTTTGGATCAACCAACAAGGTCACACCACGTCATATATTTTGCAGTTTTTTTTATAAATAACCTACATTAAAAAATTAATTTCAAAAATGACTCATAGTTGTCGAATTTTGTAAAAATAATCTGCCACGTCATCTTGTCGAGCTCTAGGTACTCGACAAGTCTTCTAACTCCTCGGTCGTGATTGTATTAGTTCAAAACTGATCGAATTCGTTCTAAAATTGGTCGTGCTCGCAACAGTTATAGACCTGATCGTGGTCGTATCTACTACACAAACTAGTCGTATCAGTATTGAAAATGGTCATGGTCGTATCAGTTTAAAACTGATTGTATCAGGACCGAATTGTTATAGGAGTCAAAGGGCTTGTCGAGTCCTGGGCACTCAATAAATCCTTGTCGAGTGTTCAGGACTCGATAAGTTGACGTGGTGAGTTACTTTTCCAAAATCCGACAACTGTGGGTCATTTTTTAAATTAGTTTTTTAATCTGGATTATTTATAAAAAAACTCTGCATTTTGTACTTGCAACAATCACAAAACAAAACAAATAATATCTTATTTAAGTTTGCACTATCTCATAGAACCTACCAACTAATCATCATCTTATTACACCTCTACGACCAATCCCACCTATACAAGCCATACTTAAGATCACATAGACAACTAAATACACCCTATATAAAGTATGTGTGGTATGGTCATGTGTTTTGTTATATAGGTCTATTTTTTGAAAATTGTTGTTTCATAATGTAATTTTATGGGTGAAAAATGATGGTGTTTTATTATATTTTCTTTTTATTTTATTTTTTATAATATCATGTAGATACTCCATATTTGTTATTTTCATAGAAGAGAAAGTGAACAATTAATTGTTTCTATTGATATTATATTTTATTTTAATTATAAGCAGTATGGTCTATTTTATATTTCTTTTTCCTCAATTTAGTAACTTTTTAATATGAGTGTATAATCAGTTTGGGCTAATATTGTGAAAACGGAGGGAGCCCCTAAAAAGATATCAATTGGTTCCGAAACATTTGCACGGCCCATATAAATCTATATAGTGAGTCCATCTCATGACAATGGTATTGGGCGTCAAGTAGGATTCTGAAGGTAGCGACACGGTCCGATCCACCAATATTATCGGCTGTCCCGGGGTAAAAAATATACTTCGCTCACCCCATGCTCGCTCGGCGTTGAAAAGACTTGTTGCCAAAATATTCGTCGTAATATATTTACTAGATGATGCTGTGTGTTTGAGATGACCCATTGACATGTTGTCAAGTATTCTCCTTTTAGAAAGAGTGCAAGCTGCTCCGGTTTCTATTGAAACCCAAACACACGAGTACAGAATGCAGTTCATTACAAAACCAGCAATATTAAAATCAGAAACAACTCCAAGTTCTGTGAACTGGCGCACCCCACCAGTGTTTTGAGCTAAAACAATTTAAGCCACAGGGTCCAACAGACACATAGCCTATGTAGTTCACTTCTTCATCAGAACTCCTCTGGTTGCTGCTTCAATGTCCTTTAATCTTCTCTTCATCTGAAGTATCAAGTCTTCTATCAGGTTCGAATCATCCTTCGGTAGCAAAGATCTCCAGCTCTGCAACAAAACAATTAGTTTAAAAACTGATTAAATTGGAGAAGTAAATTTATTATCAAAGACCCATATATTGTGTCTCAACCGTACCACCCAACATAAGGTCCCAATTCCAAAGAACAAGATGCTAATAGAATGCAAATCAGATTTGCTAATCCAATTCCAGCAAAGCTGGTGTATGGATGCTGGAATCTCCTTCCAACCCATGACGTCTCTGGACAAGCACCAGAGAAACCCAGCAATCGGGCAATCAAAGAATATATGGTCTGTTGTCTTCGTTTTTCCGCAGGCTTTGCAATTGGTACTCCCCGTCCACCATATTTTCTAGAGATTACTAGCTGATAGGATTACATTTTGGAACAGAAACACATGAACACCGTAATCTTGAGGGGCAGTTTATATTTCTTCAGTTCTCAAACAGTTTATCCCTTACTCCTCCAAAAGTCGACACCTAATATAATGACCGAGTACTAAACTTGCCATTTTGTTCTAAGGCCCATCTGACTTCATCTCTCTCAGTAGATAGTGTTGTCGTCCCCATGACAGAATTTATCTCGTTCCAAGGCCTAAATCTCCGTTCAACAAAATTCATTGGCAACAAAAGATTCAACCTATCGCCAGAGTAAGCTTGAGACACAGTTATATTCGGATCATTAGTCATCTTGAATAAATCCTGATATGCAATCGTCAGAGGACAGTCATTGTGCCATGTTGCCAAGTATTTCAACGACAGACATTTGAAAATGTGAATCAGATACTTTCTATTCTAACAAGTGAGTTATTTTGAAGTCTTCCATATAAAAACACTCTCAAACATCATACACCACCTCTCCTTCAATTTTGATTCTAAAATTTATATCCACGCCTTCCCTCCCCTTCCCTAAACCCCGTGACGGTAGCACGATGGTGCAAGGCTTGTGGTGGCGGAGCGCGACAGCACGACGGTGCCGGACGCGGCTGAGCGATTGTTTGGGATAACACATGGTCATATTGTTGTGTGTTTCAACACAGACACTTGAAAAGTGAAGCTCATACTTTCTACTCTAAACCAGTGAGTTATTTTGAACATCTTACATCATCACCACAAGTAGAATATGCTGAGACAGTCGACAAACCATCCCTTCAATATTGTTTGTTCAAAATTGGCATTCCCTCCTCTCCTCCTATTTTAATTTTAGAGCTGAATGCTTGCCCACTTCAACCCAGCTTAGACTCATATCCATACAGAATCTGTAGAACAAGTAGGTGTTTCATTGACTAAATTGCATTAGTAAGTCAAACTTGATGGTGTAGGGGTGAAAATGGATTAGATATGAGTGAATAGTAGCTATCTCATATTTTAACCTGTATTTTTTTGTCAGATATAAAAATAGATGCAACTATCAACCGGTATGAACATAGATCCGATAGTTATGGATTCGGATATGAGATGGATGCAGATTAGATACGAATACGTGAACAAAATAATTCAGATATTATTAATAATAAGAATATATATTATAATTTAGAGAATTCCAAATACGGATATTTATATTAATTTACAAATTTCTTTCTTTTACTTTATAGTTTCTATTGACAGGTTCAAACACGCTAATAAAAAAAAACATATAGACATACCAATAATAAAAATATATATGTGGTCTTAGAATCTAAATAAATATTCATCAGATGTGAGTACAGAATCGGATATCTCTCTTCCCGTATCCTAACCCGTATCAAAAAGACAATTAAATTTGGATCCAAACACAGATACGAATATCGTTCGAATCTTAAAATTGCAACCCCTAGTAAAAATTATGGATACAAAATCAGATCGGGCGGATATTATCCACCCCGTTTTCATCCTAGCGTGGCGCAAAAAGTATGAGTTGAGCCAGTCGCACTCACTTAATAACATAATTAGGAGAGTGATTAACACATACTAAGAGTTTTTAAGATGCTTTGAGATGAATTAAAAATGGTCAAGATAGATTGAGGGTTAACTAAGTATAATAAAAAAAATTAATAACTCTTTTCATAATATTTTCAACTTATATATTTTTACTTGTATCACCTATGCATCTAACCAAACAACGTTTCTTATCAAATCGCACCACCTCATGCAATAAACCGAACAAGTCTAGTTGCATCCCTTTATTTTATTCCAACTAACCACATTAAACCTGTGCAAATCTCGGGTCGGGCCTACAAAAACCCTAGGTCCATTTGAACCGCATAGGTAATACCCAAGTCTAGTCCTATGGACAACCTGATCGGGTCATCTTGGGCCAAGTCAACTTGATGTATATTACACTTTTTTGGTTAGTTGGGTTAGAATTGTGTCTCAAATGCAAAATCTGATCCAACACTATAGGCATTGAATTTGGACTGAATTCGGATCAAACTGATTTTATATATGTCTAGCCAAACTAGTTCTGCTGAACTAGATTAAACTTATGTAGAACCAACGAGCCCCTTAAATCCCCTCGGCTTCTTTCCCTTCCTGAATCACCGTGATGGCAGCCGATAGCGCAAGGCTTGCGGAAGTGGAGCGCGACAGCAGGACGGTGCCAACGGTCTGCAGCAACCACATGAGGCGGCTGCGCGAGCGATAAGTGTGCTGGTGGCCTGCATGTAGTGGACAGTGGCATAGTGTTATGCGATCTAATCAACTCATCATACGCTAAATAAATCTTTTACGACAAATCCGTAATGTGCCACATTCTCCAGCCAAAATTTTCGCCACAGCAGCATCCCTATATTTTAAGCTAGGGTCACAAGTATGGGATACGCATGTAATAGTAAAAAGTTCGTAAAAACATGCACCACATGATGGACCTGCTGCACCTGAATATATTAACTCATCTCTACTTGATTTCGAAGGATATGGTCATAAGTTAACATGAAACAGATCTTGGACAGGAATGGCTTAATGATTGTGTGTGACCTCCTCGTTTTTACCATGTTCATTTAACAAGAACTACCTACCTCAAGAGTAGTACACCGTCGTGCCGTCGCGCTCCGCTGCCGCAAGCCTTGCACTGCCGTGCTGTGTTGCACTATATTGTGAAAGAAGACCGTACAGAAAATAGTTTCCAATTTATAGAAAAATGCTATTGTTATGTCCTTAAAATGATCTCCTAACAGACAAATACATGCTAAAATAATTTGTTAAAAATTACTTACCAGAGCCTAAAAGTCTATAATTGTACACTAAGAACAGGTTGAGCGATTTTAAGTTTAAACGTCTAAACTTATAGGCAAAAATTAGGCCAAAACAAAGAGTTTATTTGAAGATTATGTAGTAAAGTTAGATTTTTCTTGAACTATAAACTCTAATAAATTTAAGTCAATAGAAAGAATATTATTGGTCTTTGTTATAATTGTCTCTTATCTCATCTATAATTTAAATTCAATCAAAAACACGTTAAACTAGACAAGTTCGAGTAAGTTTGATTTGAATCATTTGGTTACAGGCTACTACATCTATGGCCACACATGGAGGTCCAGAAAGGTGGCATATTACTTGATTTATACACGCACCCACCCACCAATTGATGCCCCCAATGTAATTTTGCCTTCATGGCCACTTGTGCAGCCTCAGAATATGCAAGAGTACTGTAAGAGTGGTGCGAATTGTAAGGACACCAAAATAAAGCCACTGGGATGGTAAGGTTGGTAGTGTTGCAAGTTGCCGGGGTGGCAACGTGCATGCATGCCTCTTGCATGGCTGCAGGTGGCAGGTACACGTATAAAATATCATCTTAGTACGTTGCATTAGTTATAAAAGCTTCTTTTCGTAGGAGACCTACCTAGATAACCAGTTTGAGCAAGTTGCACTTTGCAAGTACTTTTTTTCCCCTCATCAAAAGATTGATCAATTAGTAAAATAAAATGCGCGACATATGCATGCGATGATGAACTTTGCTTAAAAAAAAAAACCATTTGGGATTTGTGCAAGTTACATGTGAAGCCGATCCCAAGGGACAGCAAGGCTTCACGTAGGATATCTTTCCATGAAGATTCTTGCAAGATTGGCAGGATGATACGATATGGTATTATTATTAATTGCTATCTTTAAGATTATCTTCGATAAACAAAATGATATTTTGGACATTGATATAGTTTTTACGCTCAACTTTAACTATTAATTTATACTATAATATTTTTATAAAATATAATAACACTACAAATATTTTTTTTAAAAATAGAACATATGATTTCATACAATCAATTTAAATATTCATTGAAAGATTGATTAAAATTAAAATAATTTGATTGTATACATTACATGTTTTAATTTTTTAGACAGGAGGGATTAGTCGTTATCTGCAGCAAATAAAGATCGTGACGGAACGTTTTTGGGAGAAACAAATGTTTATTGTATATTAATTGATCGTTGAAAAGCATGTTTGTCACTCACCACTATGTAAGGCCACTAGTTTTAATTCGTTGATAAGGCAGTACAATCGCTAGAATGAAATCTGACAATCTCTAAATAAAATAAAGGCAGCGAGTTGTCCTTGATTGAGACTAGGACTGGAATTTTAGCTCACGGATCACGAGTAATTTGGGCTCGACTCGATTTTTGGTTCGGTTTGGACTCGACTCGTTAACAAACGAGTCGAGTTCGAGCTGTCTTCGTAGTTTGGTTCGAAAATGAACCGAGTCCGAGTTAGACTCCAACTCGCTCGGGTTCAATTCGGTATATATACATGATACAAGTATACATTATACAGCAGTAACACACACAGTCATAATCTCCAGATCTAGGGTTTTCTCTCATGTCCGTCGCCGTTGCCGCCGCCGCCCACGCCCACAAACCCACTCGCTGCCGCCGGGTCTGGCCACCATTGGATCTGCCGCCATACGCCGATCTCCCTCCATCGCCGGATCCACGTGTTGTGCCGCCTCTCACGCCTTGTGGCCGATCCGCCGCCGCTCTCCAGTGCCGGCGCCGCATCCAATCTCTAGTGTCGTGCTCAATCCAGGCCTCGCTGCCAATCACCGACATCGCCCACGCCACCTCGCGCTGCCGCCGGATCTGGCCGCCACGGGATCCGCCGTCCCTCACTGATCTGTCTCTGCCACGGCGCCGCTGCCGCCAGATTCGCCCGCGCCGTCGTCAACTACGTCATCAGATCCGCCCTCCGTGCATCTCCAGCGCCACGTCGTGTGGCGTCACCTCCGTTCCGCTTCACTCCACCAAGCTCGCGCCGGATCCGCCACCACAGATGCCACATCAAGCCGCCACTGATCCCGCCACGCCGTCCATCGCCAATCCACGTCGTGCCGCCGGGTCCTCAGTAACTCGACGCCGCCGCCGGGTCCCGAGTGCCTCCACATCGTCGTCACGGGCCATCGACCACAACTCCGGTGCCGCAACAACCATCCTCTTCCACCTCGTCTTGGAAACGAGCCGAGTTCGAGCCCAAAACAACCGAGTTGGTCTAGCTCGCGAGCTGGCCGAGCCAGCTCACAAACCAGACCGAGTCGAGTTCGAGCTGGATTTTCAGCTCGATGAACTAACCGAGCCGAGCCGAGCCAGCTCGTTACCCGACTGAGCTCGAACCGAGTCAGGGTCAACTCGCTTGAATTCGACTCGTTTCCACCTTTAATTGGGACTAGGGTGTTGTACCATAATGCACTGTAAATAAAGGAATTATAAAAATCTATTATCATATTTAATAAGATATTATTTTATATTATTACGTAAATAGTTAACACACTAATACTTCAGAAAATAATATATCAAATACATTTTTATGAAGTTCGTCGCAAATGGCAAACTTTTTTTTTCTTTCTATATCTCTGTATTACCGTTCATTGTCCTCAAACTAAAGCTCAATGTAGAAAAACCAAATATTAAAAAAACTCACTATAAATGATTTTTATTGTTCACTTCTGTTGCAAATTTATCTTTCTATTTCTTCTCTGGCTTGAGTTTTCGATTTAAAATTCACAATTATTTTTAAAATCGTTAAGAGTGCGTGGGGTGAATTAATACTATGAGTGTGTTATATATGCTAGCATTATATAGAGAGCCCAAATTTTCTGGAACAATCCAAACAACTAAAATCAAAACGAATAGATTTGTGGTGTCTCTAGTTGAGTTTTGTTGATTGCCTTTTGTGTGTGTGTGATGCATTACATATAATTGTTTTATAAGATAATCACTTTTAAAAAAATAAATTTTTTATGAAATGGACTCATAGAGTTGTTAGAGGTTAACATCATAGAACGAGGTATGTGATAAGATCCTCAAGGTATATAATTCCATAGTGGCATTCGCCTTATCAACTCATGTCATGTAGAAAATTCGTTGTCTACACTGCCACACAAGTCAGTACACAGCAAGGCCTAACACCACATATTTTGGTGTTAGATGTGCTTGATATAACAATCATGATTATAACGTTAGCCCCTATATTTAGCAATTTTAAAGAAAACATATATGTTGACGTAATTCATGTGGGCTAACGCCACTAAAAATGGTGTTAGCGTCTATAACCCACATAAAAGGTGTTTTCCAAAAATTTGATAAGTTAAGAGGCCCGCCCCTATAACCCATATATATGAAACATGTTTTCCAAAAAAATTGATTAAGTTAGGATGCTAATGTCATCCACTAGGGGTCAGCCATAGTGTTATAAATATCATCCTTTGTAACATTAATCTTTTCATATGTGTGGTTATATGGGTAAAAAATAATTCTAATAGACATAAGAAAAGAGTTAACACCACCAATTATGACGTTATCTTAAAAATAACACCTTGTTATTTGCGTTAGCCATCTGGTCCATACTCCATCTTAAGCTAAAAATAACTCATATTTAAGATAATATTGCATGTTCCGATATAAAATCACCGACCAAACACATATATAGCTAGCTACACATCGAACAGTTGCAAGTCAAGCTAGATTAACTTGACTCCCGCAGTTACAACATACAAGCGACATTAACTTGACTACATATAAACAAATTTATGCATGCCTATATATACACACATATATGATAGTGATAAACATCATAGCTAAGAAAGAAGTACGTGCCTTCTAAAAGCAATTTCATCTATACATGCAGATGATAGCCACCTTGCATGAGTTTGCCTTCTAGTTATATAGACCATATTTACATGCAAATAGCAATGGTACGTTAGCTAGCTTGTATATACATGCATGCTAATGTATAACAAATCCGATGCATGATCTATTTAATATAATGTAATTAGTGGGCATTTCTGCGGTTGCATTCTACTGTGTAAGAGATCTCGCAACCAATGCTTCCAAGTATTTCAGCTACAGATGCGTGAGGTTGAATGCTAATGCAGAATGGGTATTATTTGGAGTTACCAGTTCCCAATTACATACTTTTGGAGTGTCACTGAGCTAAATTTCCCTATACATAATCCCATAAAGTATATGAATGTAACTAGCCAGACAAAGAAGGATGAAATTACTAGGATGTTAAAGCTAGATGATAGAACCATACACTTGTAGGGTAGATGAGCTCTTACTAACTCAAGTACTCCATTTGCACTGCTCTACAGCATTGGGCATGTTTGTACAACAATTCAGAATCAAACTTAAGTTCGTTTAGCAACAGTACAACCAAATAGACCATGTTTTAATAGAATGTCAAGTTTGTTTTACAAAGTATATATAAAATGTACCTTGTTCTAATAGAAAAGATATAGAATGTCAAGTAGTGCATATATTAGTTTGGCATTGTCAGACTTACCGAAGAGGGGTGACATCCTAGAGCCTTTGGAGCATAGCTGTCACCTATGCATGAAAACTTCCACACAAATATAAGAAAGCATATATGACCATCAAGAAATAAGATACACAAGTACAAGTTGTCGATTTTCTTTGTTGCATACAAGCATGGTCACATATAGCCAAATTGTAACCATATTGAACCATATTGATGTCATAATATAACACTAACACAGAGAGAGAGAGAGAGAGAGAGAGAGAGAGAGAGAGAGAGATCTAGTCATAAAGTCATAATCACATAATCATTAGGTAGACAGACATGAAAGCACTAATAATGAAATGGCCAACACACATGATCATATATACAAGCTGCAATAGAACTAGTACAAAAGACAGCTGTGCAAGAGATCAAGCAAAGATAAAGTTGTTACTCTAGTTCCATCTTGTGGTTCTGAATCATAAAAATATTCTAACATGCAAGTGCATGCCCTCATATACATAATGGACATTCTTTCCTGATCTCAGCAATGATGAAAACTGCATTGCTTAAAGTAATAGCAAACATGTACTAGCTGTGTCAGTGTATTTTTGAAGGCAAGAGTCAACACATCACAGAGTATATTATACTGCAAAGTACAACCAAAACAATTCCACAAACTATATATCACCAATTCCCATACTCATACACTTGTGTCTTTAGGGGAAAAATATGCATTAGTATTTTTCTCTCTTTTTTTGTGCATTACACAAGATGGCAAATCCTTTGGTTCTATCTAGTGGCAACAATTCAGAAACTTATTGTACCACAAGGAAAAAAACCATCAAGATCAATGAAATCATTCGATCAAAGAGCGAGAGGGCTAGAGGGGAAACGTTTTTTTAGAATCATAGCTTGAGCTCAAGGTCCACATCTTGTGGGTCATCGGAGTTCATACTTGTCGAGTCTGCGGAGTGACTTCGGTCATGTTGTGCCTTCAAGCGAGCAGATTCCTGTATAATGTTGAATGTATCATACATTTTCTCTAAAAAAAACCATATAAATCCTGAATTATATGTAGTTTATGAATTACGCATATAAGAAAACCATGGTTTACACACCTCAGGTTCGAAGAGCGGCAATGTGACACTAGGATGGGAGTAATGTGGAGCTCCATAGATAGTACTGTTGCTTGGTGGTCTGGTTGGCATATACATGCATATACATGTAACAATATTGGTTAGAGCATGATCACAGGTTAATGCAAAGTGAAGTAAGATTGCTTGAAATTTAGCTAGCATGGTGATCATATATAGATGTGTACTACCTGATGACCGGAGCCGGTTGGAATACTCCCTGTCGTATATCTCCTCTCTCTCCATATGCCATCTGCAGTTGGTAAGGTTGGCCACATCTTAAGCTTACACTTGCATGGAAGAATATAACTTTCTACTACCCAAAATAAAGCTATTATCTCTCCGAAAACATCGGATGTATATATATGCAAAAATGTTGAAATAAGAGACTAATCTTTTAATTTTTTGGTGAAATGTTCTCATGCTTCTGCATTATCCACATGATCATACAGTGAAAACTCATTTGACTTTGCTCTATTAGTTCCTATCTCAATACTAATCTTGCTCTATTGACACTTCTTAAGAAGGAAAGCTAGAAGGAAAAAAAATCATGTCACATACGGCAAGATTTGGATGGATCGGGAAGGGCGACGAGACGGCGGCATGGAAGGATGACGAGGGAGACGATGACAGCGAGGTCGATGGCCGTGCATCCTCCTAATCGATCGATCAATTCCAAGAAAACTCACAAGAAATTAGAGATAGAGATGACCAAATTAATCAAGAAGATGCATCATATATACACATGCATAGCATATGCATGTGTGCTGTTAAAGGCTTCATCACTTACCAAGTTGAGGCTTCCAGTTCTATGGAGCAAGGGAGGCTGCCCTAATGGATGGAAGAACTCGGCCATTTCGCTCTGAAGCCTAATCTTCTCCAGCTGCGCCACGCCGAGCCCCCGCTGCGGCTGCTTCGGCTTGTCGGCGGCGCCACTGCCGCCACCTCTCTTGCCCTTCCTGGAGCTGGAAGATCTCCCACTGCCCCACCCCATGCTGTCTCCAAAGTTGCTGCTTCCACTCATAATATTATCCCTTCCAAGAACAAACAACAAGAACTACTAGAAGAAGGAGACTTGGAGAAAGAACAGCAGGGAAGAAGAGGGAGGCTTGAAGAAAGGATGCAATATAAAATTAAACCCTTTTCTAAAATGAAAGGGAGAGATCTCCTTGCAGGCTTAATATCCCCTCTTATTAAAAGGAAACTTGCTCAACCAGGCTTTTCTTGCTTCAGATTTTTTTTTAATTGTGCTTAGTGGTCATGGCCTTCTTTAGGCTATAATTAACGCCATATGCCACAAAAACCCTATCACTGAAATGGAAATAGTGAATTAAAGGAGGGCATTTCATCTGATTGTGATAGTAGGCGATCTTCAAGGATCTTTGTCATCAAAATTGTATTTGGTAATTAGGGAAAGTAATTTACATTTAGATACTCTCATTTACTCTTATAAATTATATTGTAGAAAGAAATAGTACTACCATATACACAAATGAAAATTTTAAAGTATTTGGCAGACATATGGGTCCAACCCTCGGATGGAATTTAGGAGTCCCACCCATTGATGAGCCTAGGTAACAATTGCAATTTTTTTTTAAAAAAGTGTAAAGAGTTCTCAAATAGGAAATCTATGGATTAGGACTCGTTATATTTGCTATTTAGCCGTTAAAATCATGGTTACATACTCCAGAAGATTTGTCCGACAGTAATCTGTCAAATTATAGCGTATGGAAAAAATATTGGTCCATGATTTTAGGTTGATATTTTGAATTATTAATCTAATTAAGATTTTTTATTTGATTTTAAGTTGTCCTGAACTGTAAAAAAAAAAAGGAGAACACATAAAAAATGGAAGGCGGTCGTAAGATGAATTTGACATCGTTCATATATTGTCATATCAACTCAAATAGTGTGATCAAATTACTCTGCTCACGTTAGCTCTCGTGTAATTTAGTACCTAGCATCTTCTTAAGAAAGTTACAATTAGAATAATGTCTTTTATACCTAATTAAAAACCAGCTGCAGTGTTGTAGGATTTACCGATTTCATAAATGAGCAGTAAGTCTAACTGAAACAAGGTTTGATAGGTATTGTTAGGGTAATCTCGGAGGAATGATATTATGAGTAATTAGATATAATTTTACGTTGTAAAACAACCCCTTTCTTCTTAATGAATTGGAAAACAGCTCTTCTTCCATTTCAGGAAAAAACAAGTCTAGTGTGGTTGAAGTGTTAAACCGGGAAATGGGTACTCACATCTTACACCATCCCCTTCCCAACCCTGTGGGCCCCCACACTGTTGATCCCTAGCACTTATGCTGACTACCATCCCCTCTCATAAGACTGTTGGCACAATTGGCCTCCGCATCACTATCTATTCCTTGTTGATCACTATCATCATTAGTGATTAATAGTACCATCGATATTTTTATCATAAATTTTAATCGTCCACACTCTCTCACCACTCATTGCCACCACTCGCAAACCGGTGCTATCTATCTCGTCGTCGGTTGTTATTATCTGGAGTGCTAAGGAGGGGATGAGTGAATCTTAAAAATATATGATACGAATATGACAGTGTATTGATCTAACAGTGAAAATTTATTTAAAAAAGAAAGATTGATTACTCCCAAATTTTTGCTTCTAAAGAGCTGCTCCATTATTGCAGCTAGCTTCCAACCTTTAGGATTAATTGTTCGGTGCCCACTGATCGCTCAGGTTGGAGCTAACTCCAATGCAACATCTGTTCAAAGTCCTCCAAAAAAATATAAAGAATATAACCTCCTAATTATTTTTAAATTGGCTCCGACATGGGACAGCAAGTTACTAACAACAATAAACAACCAAACAATGGGAGACATGAAGCCAAATAGTTTAATCCAAGAAACACAGGCATAAACAATAAAACAAAGGGCTAAAAATGGATTGGTTTTGGTAATGTACAACTAAGACGATCTACTAGGAGATTTGAGGGGGATTTAGTAATGTCTTTATGGAGATCTTGGGGATCAGAAGCTTCGCTGGTGGAAGGCCAAAGGATGAGACATGGTGTGTGGGTTAAGATCACAACGTAGGTGGAGGGAATCCCATCGATCTCACGTAGTACATATATCTTATATATAAATGGTTGCCTCTCCAACTCTTATATACTAACTTCTATACTTTGCAAATATTCGCTTCACGTGCGACCTGGACCACCACTGGACTAGATATGCCGGTACACGGCGTGTTCATCTTCTCGCTGGCTGGCTGCGGCATATTTGCTTCTCTTTTTTTTTTTTATCTTTCTCTTTTTATTAATATTAGTAAATTGCTGAAATTAGGCCCTTATTTTTTAAAAATAAAATTAAATATAACATCTCTGAAGATTAGGGTTCACTCACGATCCTGCTAGACAATGATCTTTCGAGAGTCAGTTGGTCGATGATAAGATGGTAAGACAATGGTGTTGTCGTCAGTTGCAAGTAGTAGTGGCAAGATGACAGTGATGCTATCGACTATAAGTGGTAATAGTGAGACGTCGGTGTGAAGTATCGAGCCACTAGCATCACAGAGTTTGAGATAACTATTAGTCTATTATTAATTAAGTTCCTGTTTTTCCAAAAAATTAGACACTATCTCCCACACTCTAGTCTGCTCTGATATTAGTGAGGCCAACTAAGGTTTAGCCACACCTTCATCAAGCAACAGTCTCAGGGGGTGGATCAGTTGATGGCAAGACGATGACAGTGGCGGCACAAGTTGCAAATGGTAGTGTCAAGATGGTGACGGTGCTATCCGCTACAAGTGGTAGTGATGAGGGGGTCAATTGAGAGGAGAGGGGGTGAGACAGTAAGGCATCCACCACCAGTTTCCCTTATCCCTTGTCCTATTCTACTAATCAATTACTAGAAAGATGATTCCTCTAGGATCTTATTATATTAGTACATAAGTATCAATTAATAATAAATTTTAATGATATTAGAAGTACCACATTAATTCTAACTCTATATAAAAAATACTCAAAATTCTCACAATAATTTTAAAAAAGAAAAATTGTTAGATATTCTTACATTAATAAAAAAAATCTATTCCATTCATTATATTGATAAAAATATAGGTTCATTCTCTTAGAAATCGTATTGAAAACTAATTCTATCTTTATTATGATACAGATTCATCTGAAAAATTATATTTAAAATCAACTATATTTCTACCATAGTTTAAAAGAGAATAAATCTACAAATTATACATAAAATTTTAACTCATATAAAAACTTAAAAACTAATCATAGAATTACATAAGATCTCGACAACCAAACAACATTTTAGTGAAGAGATGAAAATGCAACAAGTGACAACACAAATGGGAAGAATGTGACAACTAATAACACCAAAAAAGCAAATGCAACGGGTAGCTACCGCCGGGAGGGCTCGCGGCTGACTTTTTCGAGACGAGGCTGCATTTGTCTTAAAAAGCGCATTTGGGCCGGGCCCAGAAGGGGAGAAGCACTCCTTTTTACCCTTTCATCTTTTAGCAAAAAAATGTGGCGACGGACTCAAGCTACTACTAGTATGACCCTACAAGGGATTGGATTAAGAAAAAGATCAGCCGCACCTAGCATTCTTTTCAAAATACAAAAGAAAATTCTAAAAACATTTATGATCTTGCATACATTTTTTTATTATTTCTTATTTTTATTGTTCCTCATTTATTTTATTATTATTTTTTTGAAATTATCAAGTTTCGATATTTTTTTCAAGCTTGTTTTTTTCAAGTTTCAGCAATCATTAGCTTTTTTAATTTTCAAATTTTTTAACTTGTAGTTCCTATTTATTTCAAAACTTCAATTGTCATTTTGAGAAGAGGTCTGAAAATAGCAATTGACTAAGACCGAAATTTACTACTACAATGAAAGAGGAGTCGAAAAACAGTATCCCACAAAAGAAAAAAGTGAAATTAAAGAACGACTCTTGTTACAATTAAACTTTAGTTTTTCTAAAAACAAATTGAATTTTAGTCCCAACTTACAAAATATTTATGGAACCACCAAATCTAGGAACTAAAAATAAGTAAAGAATAGACAATAGGTCAAACCTATGGAACTAAAAACTTTTTGAGAAGTACCAGAAGCAGGATGATTTCACGACCAAATCACTATTTGTCAAATGTTTGCTACAATTCCTATTCTTGATTTGTGTAAATAATGATATCAGTATATTTGAATATAATTATAACTATTTATCCAAAAGATATAATTTGATCAAGAACGATAAAAATATTATGGGGAACCCGACATTAGTAGACCTTCAAATAATCACATCTAAAAAGTATTCCTCCAAATGCATGTCATCATGAATAGATTTGATTTGTGATGACTCAGAATATGAAATAATGAAAGGCACCAACAAATAAAAATCACAAAACAGATGGGACACCTTGCTTGGCCTCTCTCCATCCAGGTCACCCTAGCCTGGCAAGTCAAATAATACAACACAAGCTTTACAAAATGAGCTAAAATTTAAAACAATTAATATGGCCAAGAAGTAGATGTTGCTATTAATTTGGAGCTAATTAAACAGAAGAATCTTTGAGTCATGCAAGCATACGTCCCTATTAAACTCCTTAAAGGAGACAACATCTACCCCGCATGGCCTCCTGCCCATTTTTATAAGTTAATAAGGGGGTTACATATAATGGTGAACCATTAGATTAGAAAAAAAAAATGCATCACGCCATGCATGCCTCCTTATTTTTAATCTACATGTAGCTTTCGAGATCAATTGCGGCTACTAATATTTTTGTAGTTGCCAGAGCTTCTTGGAATTTGACAAAATTGCACTCTGGTGATCCAGGTTTGAAGAAGCTTGCATTTCATTTTTATTATTGATCTATATGATAGGTATGGTAACACAATGGTTTCATTTGAAGAAGCAAAGTGTACCTACGACGGCCGTTTTATAGACTCTTTAGCAAAAATTTATCGAAATATTTAATCTAGCAAAATCATTACTTAACAATCTGTGTAATTGTCTGGGCTGTCGGCTGGTTTTCTAAAATTTCTCAAATTTTAATGTCCAACTAAGCATCCACCCTGTGTGTTTAGCGGCTGAGAATAGCTAAATAATCGTGCTTGAATTCTACGTGGCTTCTTTACTTTTTCTCTGGCGAACTCTTCTTTCTTTTTTTATCACCTTTCGCATGGCTACAATATACTACTATAATTTAAGTGGATGGGACATTACAACATGTGGCCATGGATTAGCCAAGTTGCCCCAAGTCTCTTGCTTTCACCAGCACTAGTTAATGGTCTCATTGTTCTTGCATTAAAGTTACATCACCTTTTTGTTAATACACCTGAGCAAAAAACATTTAAAGAAAAAACATATTGGAAAAAGAAGAAAAGAAGGATCTATAAGCTCTTTACTACAACAGAGTGTAAGAAATTAAGCGTCACACGAAGTTGTTATGGACCTAGGGTGACGTATAACTATATAAGGGCCTTTGACTAATACTGCTACATTTTCTAATGTCATTAGTCCACAGAGTTCGTGATTGGATTGAGCCCTATGTGTATTTTATTTCCCATCTTTCGTGCCATTGATTACTAGTACTTGTTTATTCTATGTGTTAGTAGAACATATATGTGCCATTTGGTGCAATTTCATTCATAATAGTAACTGCAATTATACTCGTTGTAGGTTTTGATATTCATTAGAGTTGGATGTAAAATTAGTATATATGACATATATTTGATTCAGGTATGTGATTCACGTATGGAATAAAATAATAAATTAATTATAGTTAGATTGTCTCAAAATACATTCTAACTGGATGTAATTAAAAGATATATTAGAATGTATTTTTAATATATATAATATGATTATAGAGTGATTCAATCAAATAATAAATAATATGATATTTTTATGTGTAATCAAAATATAGAACAAAATTCAAGAAACCAAAAGTGGGAAGTATCCATTAAGGAACTATTTTATGTGTGATTTGCCAACGAATTAATCATGAGTTTGATGGTTTGGGGCAAATAAAATTGGTGATTCGGCATGCACGGCACACGTTTGTGATATGGACGTAGTCTACAAACACCTTGTGCTAGTGATGACTTGCCACTATGGGCTACCACTTAACAGGTCAACTACAAGAGTACTAGAAAGTAATTACATTAGAAAGTTTCTTTGTCAATTTGATGCAACGTTAATATCATGCTTAAATCACATCAGATGGAGAATCGTAGCAGATCAACTTTTTACTTTTGGTTGGCCTATTTTGTGCGTGGCACGCATGCCGCATTGGAGGCTTGGAGCAGCAAACTGGGGTCTATTTCTGGCGTGGGACGTATGGTGAAAGTAGAGTGAAGCTTTTACAGCACGTGAGTAGCAATCAAAATCAAATATTTGTTCACCCTGCAGATTAAGCAAGAATTTATCTACGCCATACATCATGATTTTGTAAAGTTCGCGGGCTTATTTGGTGTGTGTTCATATATATATATATATATATATATATATATATATATATAAAAGAAATATTTCATGTATCCCATTTTTCTGGTGCTCTTATACAATCTTTCTTATAATTCTATGTAATAATAAAAAAAAATTCTTAAAAATTTAAAATTATAGATATAAAATTAATTTACCATCTCACGAATTTCAAATCTGAATTCAATCTACACAAGGAGAAACAAAAAAAAAAGACAAATTCAGCTAAAAAATCCGAAAATAAAAAGTTAATAGAAACATATAAATGTTACTATTCATTAAAATTGTTTTAATTCTCCTAATATACATCGAATTTAGAGTTGAAATTTTTTATGTTACTTGATCAACCCAATATAAACATTCTTTAATTTTATAAAAATTTTCATGATTATTTACATAATTTTTAGAGACGAGATACATAAAAACATCGAAGAAGTACAATACACCAGATACTTATCCTATATGTGTGTGTGCACACTTTGTCTAAGAAAATTATAATGTGTAATAACTCATATAGTCACCATTTGATTAATGATAACAAAAGTATAGCGTGAAAAAATGGTAAAAAGGACATACATGTTAACTCACATTTTTGCCACGACAAGTATGATATTAAATTAAACAAACCGTAATTTATGTGGGTAAAATTATACCAATTAAGAGTTATATATAAAGTTAAAAACTAATAGTTAACTAGAGTTTTGTATTTAAATTTGCATACATAAATAAGATTAATTTATCAATACAGTTTACTGAAGTGTTGCCCATATTTTGTTGGTTTATTTTTTGTTCTCAAATTTATTGACTTGGACCTCCCTTTTGCTCCGCATTGTTATTCTTAGCCCAAAGAGTAAACGCCCGACTTCGGGCTGGGCCAACGTCGAGCCAAAACCCAAGTACCAAAGCCGGCCGTGGCGGCGCGCCGTGGCGGCCAGGTGTCAGCGACGGTGGCATGCGTTGCAGTTGGGATTTGTGGGTAATTTGGGGATAATCTGAGTAGACCGAGGCGGAGTTTGTGGAGGAGCCAGCAGCCTGTAGACGCATGCCGGGGGCGGGCGTTTTTACCATTTCTCTGTCCAATTTGGGGGCCGTTTGCTTTGTTCGGGTGGGTTTTTGCATACGCCGAACGCGTAGTCGGGAGGCCCATGCGACGGCCATGCTGTTTACGGTGAAATGAAGCCTATTCTTTCTTTGGGAAGGACCAGCGGGACAGAGAGTCTTTTTTTATAAATAATTTATATAAAATAAATAATTACAAAAATAATCTACAGTTTTAACATTTTGTTCAAATGACCTATCACATCAGTCTGTCAAGTCCTGAAAACTCGACAAACGACATGTCACGTGGGAGGGACTTGTCGAGTGCTGGACACTCAGCACTCGACAAGTCAGTCAATATAAGCCTGTCCAATGGAGCAGCAAAAGACTCTAGCCCAACTGGTTACCACACCCTCTCTTACTCCCCGCGACCTGGGTTCGAATCCCATGTTCACCACAATTAAAATGGTTGCAGTTAAGGTGAGGCTTGTCGAGTCCTAGACACTCGACAAGTTCCTTTCACGCGACATGTCGCTTGTCGAATTCTCAATACTTGACACATTAATGTAGCAGGTTATTTGTGTAAATTTTTGAACTGTGAGTTATTTTTATAATTATTTATTTTATGTGAGTTATTTAAAAAAAACTCGGAAAACACATGCAATGTCATGTACCCTGCGCTCATCATGGCGTGTTCTCTTTGGATTGTTCTGTCCTTTAAGACAGAGAAATATACTGATGTGTTCTGATTGTTCAATCAAAATTTCAATTATTAAAATGTCATCGATCCAGATCGATTGTTTTTACCGGAAAATCTATATAGTGTCTTGCTTCAGTGCGCACAAAGATCTGGAATATCCATTTTTGACCTGATGGCAATGTAAAAATTGCGAATTATTGTAGTGCCATGCCTTCACTAGACAAAGGCAAGAGGATATGCTCATCTTTACTTCGTATGAAGAGTGGTGCATGAGCAAAAGTAGAGATATATAACAATTTTCCCAAGCATCCGAGTTCTGGGTGCCCCATCATTGGAACAAGCTAGTGTTATTCAGCATCTTTAGAGCCATCCGATCTACACAACCATCTCAGTAAAAATTCTAAGGTTCTTACCCTCTTTGTGCCTTTTGAATAGCACGACATGGATATGAATCTTGCCGGTTGCCACCCTCTTGTGCTAGGGTTTAGATTTCTTGTCTTTCAAGTTTAAAATTGAGGCAGATATATGTGCATAAAAAAATTCCAACTGAGAGTTATATACAAACTAATAATTATGTTACATTGATCATACACAAAATTAATCAATAAAAACAGTTCACTGAAGTGTCGCACATATTTTGTCGAATGTTTTAGTTTTTTTCATTTTTATTCTCAACCTTATAGATTTGCACTTTTCTAGTGTCCATCTGTCCTACGTTGTTATTCTTAGACTTCGGGCCAGGCCAACGCCAAGCCCAAGCTCAAGCACGAATGCCTACTGTGTGTGGCGACGCGAAGGGTTTTTTGAGCCATCGGTGCGTCACTCAGGTCAACAGTCGCGGCCGCGGTTGGAAGGATGGCATGAATCGTGGATGGGATTTGCGTTTTTGCCATGTTTCTTTCCAATTTCCGGGCCGTTTGCTTTGTTCGGTGGGTTTTTGCATGGGTCGGCGTGGAGTTGGGTAGCCCATGGGAGCTGGTTTTGGAACAAGACGGCCCATGCCTTGTTGCTTTTTACGGTGAAAACAAGGAAGGCAACTCGTTATTTGCATGTATTTCTCTCTAAAAAATATACATTGTTGGGGGAATCCTCAGCGGTCCCACGAAGTCTCAAGGAGCCCCCGATGAAACCCGGTGAGACCCGGAGACTCACCGGGCACCCGGTGAGATCCGGAGGGTCTCCGGGATCCCGGTGAGACCCGATAAGACCCGGAGGGTCTCCGGAGACCCGGTGAGATCCGGAGGGTCACCGAGCGCCCGGTGAGATCCGGAGGGTTTCCGGAACCCTGGTGAGACCCGGAGAGCCTCCGGGCTCACAAGGAGCTGTTGCTGACCGTGGGGTCTCTAGGAAGCCCGTGGCGCCACGTGTCGAGCATCCAGGCCGTCCGTCAGGCCAAAGGACGTCTTCGCCCTTCCATCCAACGGTCGCAGGGAGGGCATTTTCGTCTTTTGCATTTCTTGGGGGCTATATATACCCCTCTTATACTCTTTTTCAGGGATTCCAATTCATTTATATTAACACAATATTCGGTTCTCTCGGAGACCTCTCCCCGAGAGCTCACCTCCCCAGCGGACTCGCGTCCGGAGAGAGCCAACAGGACTAGGGCCCCCACTGGGACCCGAATCTGTATAAACCCCTGTGTCACTTTCTGTGTTGCCCGGCGGGAGGAGACCAGTAACTCGGTCTGCTAGCGCCGCTGTACTCGTGCTACGCACGTCCGAACCTGCCAGGGTATCCGTAATACCACGACATACATCAGAATATTTAATATAGATTATAAAATACCATAAAACAGAAACAAAATATAGCATACTGTCCTTTCGTGAGAAACATTTGAAATGTAATGATGTTATGTACTTCGCACTCATCACCTGTTAGGGAGAAAAAATATCTTTGTTTCAAAATTAAGCACACAAACTTACCAATATATCAATTTTAACATAGACTTAAATCTAAACTATAATTAATCAACGCTCTAACTAGAATTCGACTAAATCTCTTACTAATAAGGTAAGAAATAATTCCTTCTCAATCCAAACTCTCATGATAAGATAATAGAAAACATTAACAATTTTATTCTTAATTCAAATTCTTATTAATGAGATAAGAGACAACTATAACAATATTCTCCTTGAGTCGAAATCTCATGTAAAGTCAAAACAAAATCAAAATATGCCAACTCGGCATAACAACTGAATTTTAGATGAAAATAATACCCCCAAATTCTGTAGATCTTTTTTTTCTTGTTTCCTTGCACAAATCGCATGATGAACAGATTCTGAAGACTACAAACACAAACATGATCAGTTTAAATTCTTAGTTGAATAAAATAACCATTATAAGCACTTACTACAATACAAAACTCAAAGTTCCATAAACTTTGTCATCCCCAACTAGCCTAAACCACATTCATGAAAACTTCGAATGACTCAAAACGGCATAATTGGAGAAAAATCTCATGATTCAATAAATCTCTATTAAACCAAAAACTTCAACCAAAAGAATGTGTGACAAAATGAGCCACCTACTCAATCAAACTCCTCCATATGAAAACAACTGGTGACAGTTTAGTGTTTTAATGAAATAAAAGCTGAAACAACAAACGATCATATCAATAGGTTGACAAAATCGGTGCAAAGAATGTGCTAATAGAACACCTTCAAAATAGCATTGCGTTGATGGAACCATTAACAAAAGAAAGCAACGATGTATGGAAGTCATACCGATAGACCCAAAGTGTGTGTGTGGGGTGGGGTGGGGTGGGGTGGGGTGGGGTGGGGTGGGGAGGGGGGGGGGACTTGTCCAGTACCGGGCTCCATGACACGGAACAGGGCCCCCAAGTCGCAACTTCCCATGATTTAGTTGCGAATCAGAAATGAGTCCCACAACTAAGCAAAATGCATAATTGTTCTACAAAACATTACAGGTTCATAGTCGGTAATGACATTAATGCCTTATAGAGGTTCGTTGCAAACAGGCCAAAATATCCTTTAAGCTTTTTAGCAAAATGCAGAAGTAGTGGAATTCTACTCTTTTCCCACAGACGCTCGACTGGGTATGCGACGCCTACAAACTTGGATTATAATCGAAGTCTTCGAAGGGCTCAAGCTCATACTCATGTGAGCCCAAGTCACTTGGCTCTTCAACCTCTGCTGGAGTAATTCAGTCATGGGTGATAGAAAATCACCACTAAACAAATGCAATAATATATATCATGACAGGGAATTTAAAGAAGGTGTTTAAGATTCTTTTTCAAACCATATTCACAACCTATCAATCAATCAGCATGAAAAGTATTTAAAACATCTTTGAAAACTCACCTTACATAATAGTTCAAGAGTGAGGAAACTTAAGCCAATTAATAAAAACAACCAATTCAAACTATTTGTGCCTCGCAACATTAATTAAATCTATTGACCATAATATACTCCTAGAACCGGGAGACATAATATTCAAATACATTTTAAATTTTGGAGAGAGGTACCATTTTACCTACAAGACTTTTCAACTTATTATCATTGACCATAACTCTAGGTCTTTGGTCAATCACGTTGCTTTAAGCATGTAAGGTTCCCATGCCAGGTTCGATCACACTACTTTAAGCGTGCAACTGAATTGAGAATAACACATTTTTCATCCTACCTTGCTATTATACTAGCTCTGCCCTGTAAGATGTTCACCCCCGATTGATGTCTCTGGAATTTCACCTCCGATTGGGGTTCCTAATACAGTTGTAAAGTATTGTAGAGATCTTCCCTCTCATACCTTCAACTTAACTCTCATTCAGTATTGGCCCACGGTGGGAGGGATCTTCCCTCTTCTCTAATAGTGAATAAGCACAAGGATTGTGTGCCTTGTGTGCACTGGAAAGATCTTTCTTCTCTAGCACGAATCTCATAAGGTATGGATGGGATCTGCCCAAACCATCTGTGTACAGTGATGTCGAGAGGGACCTTCCCTCCCTGACTGTGTGCATGATTAGTGCTTCTTTATCAAATGAATTGTTTTCTATGTTGTTATTAATACTATGCAAAGTTAGGTTAATAGTTCGACAAGGATGCTTGGTTATGCTCGTCCCATACCCGACTTGTGGAGGTATGTTCACAAGCTACTGGATGTTTAGCATAAACTAGCTAGTCCTTAACTATTTAAGAGAGAAAGAGTCCAATTTATTTTTCTTCATACGCAATTATCAACACTATTATCATTTTACGACTTTATCAATTCACATGATTTACCTCTCCTCTCTAGAATAGACATTTTAAAAGACATCCATAGTTCCTGAAAACCATCTTACTTGTTCATGTGAATGTTTCATACTATTATTATGGCAACCTCGAGCATCAAGGATGTTATACAAGACTTGGGAATCAAGGATGGCTTTTCAATTAGGGACAGTAACTAAGCAGGTGTATTCAAACATACACGAATATACTCAAATAGTATGCATAATATTTACACAACAAAATACTTGACTAATTTAAAAGTATAGGATCATAGGATCAACATGTTCAAGGAGATGGTGACTTGCCTTGAATTCCAGCGATAGAATTTTCTACAACGTCTTCGATTGGCTACTCCTCGAACTTAAAATGAGTAATTTCAAAACGCAATAAACACATCGAGTCAATCAATCAATTAAAACATGCATAAGTATGGGACTATGAGATGCAAGTACTAAATCCAAATAAGTCTAGGTACTATAGTCTAAGAATTGGATTCAGAACTTTCGAAAACAGGGTATTTAGGGTAAAGTGAATAGTAACTATTTTAGAAAATGACTAAGAGGGTTGAAACAAGGTTTTAGGATTGGAGTTGGAACTGGTAGGATGGCCTAGACAGATTTAGGTTTCGAGCTCGAATGAAAGAAACTCAGATTTGGCAAGGTTTTAGGGTAAAACATAACAAGAATTCGATTCGAAAATGATGGAGATGAGATCTGAGATTCAGATCTGAAAACGAATTACATATTTGAAAGGTTTGCGCTGAGATGAACCTAATGACACAGACGGATCTTCGATTAGAAGTCCCTATGTTGGATTTGACATGATCAAGTCGGTTGCACGATACTACCTAATACAGAAAAATTGAAATTTGGAGGTCGGATGGAAAATCAGACCGCATATTCTTGAATGAGACGACGAGACAAACAAAATGACATGGTCGGATTTCAATCGAAGCATCTTAAGGCTTAAAATGACATAGCATGTCAGTGGGACAGACACACAGATACACACCCACATACTATAGCAGTGTCAGTGGTTGGCATTGGACGCGACCGTTGGCACAGACGGCGCATGGGCTTACCTGCGGCTGGCCGGACAATGGCCGGGGCTGGGCTTCAGGGGCTATAGAGCTTGGCCGGCAGTGAACACGAAGGACAAGGTTGGCGAAGGCGGCGCTCGGCCGGTGACCACCAGATCTGCGACGGAGTTCATACAGGCAACGACTGCTGACGGAAACGACGGCGAAGTGACTAAAGAAGACAACGAGGATGTCTATGAGGATTCTAGAGGGATGGGGATGACAATGGAAGCAATGGTTTGGTCGGCGAAGTGGCCGAGGTGGCTCCCCACGGTGAGGCGACACGGCACAGCGTATGCCGCAGTCAGGATGTCAACGGTGGTGCTCTGGGGGCGATGGAATGACCGGGAAGGCTCGGGATGGGGATGGGGACACGCTGGAGACGGTGAAATAAAGAGCAATCGGAAGATGGTGGCTGGAATCGACGGAATTTCGATGGCGGTCGGAAACAGGGAAGAAAAGGGGACAACGACGAAACTCCGGTGTACGACTACGGGACGACTTGAAACTTGACAGGAATGGGATTGGGAGTTAGGCGCATCAGGTGACGCGGACGGATCTGGGAACACACGGCCGGATCGACAAGACGACAACGGCGATCGACGATGACAAAACTTGGCTTGCGTGGAAAACAATGCTCCAGCAACCACATGGCCGGACTCCAATGTCAAAAATACTAAGGGAGGTGATGGGAATACAGATGACATACCAGGACAAGCAAAAGGTGGTCAGAACTAGGCGAACGACATTGGATGTCATGGCTGCCGGCGTTGGAGCTCGCTCTGGCCTGCTAGACTAACCGGTAGAGAGCTTCTAGTCGTCATTTTATGTGCATGAAATGAAAAAAATTCCAAGTGCTAACTCTTTCTAAGTGAATGTACTACACTCCTATTACTTTACCTGGTGAAAATGATTTGAAATGGGGTGATACATTCTATGTCTTGGCTTATATTCATTGGCATTGGGGTGTTTTGGTTGTTGGAGAAGTTTTGGTCTAGGTTTAATGCATCTAACAGGAGTATTTTGTCTCTACACTATAGTGGTTGTGCAAATGGTGAAGATAGAAGTGTAAATGTACATAAAATATTTCTAAAACCTTGTTTATGGCTTGTTTGTGATTTTAAAAAGTTGTGGGGACTGATTTGCAAAAAATTCTGGACTAAAAAGTTGCTTTTCTGATTACTTGTGCTAATTAAAATATTATAAGAATTTTCTATGTGTTTTGGATATTAAAACAAATTCTAATTGCATGCTTTTAAATAAAAAATAGTGTCATTTTATGTGAATTAATTATTTCATCTTATGCACGAAACTCATGGCATGGTTGGCTTTCAAATATGTTATGCAGTAAGAGAAGATGGAGCAGACGACTAGGAAGATTTGCAGATAGATAGGAACAAGCTGATGGAGAAAAGAAAAGAATTCAGTTGAGTTGAAACTGAAATGAGCTGAATTTTGAGAAGGATTGATCTGAAAAAAAATTTTAAAATAGGGTAAAAGTAAGGTTTTTGGCCTGTTACACAAAGACAACAACAAATGATCTAAAGTAGAGTCAATGAACCAATAGATTAGATCTAGAGCAGAGCAAAAGAAGAAGGTTGGCCAGCAACGACCAAGACAGAAAAGACAGATGAGAGTGCAATACCACCAACAACGGAGATCAACAATAAAGAACATGGATCTCAAGCAACATCAATAAATGGATCCCAAGAAAAATTGATAGCAACATAGAGCTGTAGCAAAGAACAAATCAACAGATCTGTCGCGTGGAAAAACAATAGTTTTGATTTTTTAGTAGGGTTTAGAGCTTCAAAAAAGTAGACATCAAAGATGACCAACGCAAAATAGAGGAGGATTTTCTTGGGCACCATCCCCAAGATATGTGTCTAACGCGCTTTGGTGGCGGTGGATCAGTGACTAGGCTATGAAAAATATAAACTCTAATATCACTTATTAGGGATAATAGAAGTCTTTATTTCAAAAAGGAGCATAAGTAGCAAGCTAAATAAACTCTTATATATACTTATATATAAATTGGAATTAACAAATACTTTAGTTTGAATTTAACACAACTTCTTACTAATAATATAAAAGATAACTCCTACTCAATTCAAACTCTTACAGATAAAATAAGTGATAATACTAACAATCTCCTCTTTAATTCAAATTTCTATTGATGAGGTAAGAGAAAATCCTAACATCACTTGCTTTTGGTTGGGAATTTGGGATTGGGGATCCTCTAGATTCTATGCAGCAAAGACAGGGAAACATAACACTGTGTGTTCTTCCCTCTTCCAATCGTCTCATGAAAATTTTAATCATCTAAGTTGTTGCTACAATCACACTACTATAATACTCGAAAATCATTACAATACCTTGCTACAAGATAGATCTAGAACATTTATTTTTGATCCAATAGCAAAGAAATAATTGCAAATTATTATAATACTATGTCTTCCCTATATAAAAGACACAGGATGTGTATCTATTTGTTTCATCTTAAGAGTGGTGTATGAGAAGAGAAAAGGAGACATATATAACCATTTTCCAAGTATCCAAGCTCATGCTGCCTGGCACGAGAGTGCCCTGTCATTGGCCACTCTTTTTTGGCACGTTTAGAGCCATTTGATCTAGAAAGGAGAGAAGCTACAAACGTGTATCACTAGAAATTCTCAAGTTCTCAGTTTTTTTCCACTCGATTCCAACCAAATAATTGCGATCAAAAGACCCAGACTAATGTTGTCTTGTGCCTTTTGAATAGCACACATGGGTAAGAATATTGTAGGGTTTGCCACCCTCTTGTGCCAGGATTTGGTCTTTAAATTGGTCATATTTTGTCACTGAAATGTTGCACATATTTTTCTAATGTTTTACTTATAAGTTTTATTCTCAATTTATAGATTTGCTCTCTGTTGTCCTACATTATTACTCTTCAGACTTGAACAAACAGTAAAGACCGGTCTTCGGATTGGGCAAACGTTAAGACCAACCTCAAGTACCAGGGCCGGCGCTGTGGTCGGGAGTTGTGGGTGTATTTTGGGTGTTTTGGAGCTAATTTGAGTAGACGGGGCGGCGTTTTGGGAGGAGCCAGGTGTGGTGTCTACGGTACAGCTTGTAGACGCCGGGGGTGACATTTAGCCATTTTTGCCGTGTTTCTTTCCAAATTGCGAAGCCCATGCTTTGCTGCTGTTTACGGTGCAAAGAAGCTGACCTTGTATGAGGGAACACTTGTAATGTGATGTACATTGCACAATGCGCTCATCACGACGCGTTTGCTTCATCTCCAGTTCGGCAATTTTGCCCATGTCTTGTAGGAACAAGGGTGCCCCGTCGACACTGTCGTTGCCCTTCACCAGCCATCCGACTAAGATGAGAGAGAATTCTAAAAATTTCAAAATTTTCAATTTTTTCCCCACTCAACTCCAGATGGTTCATTCTGATCAAAAAGGGACGGATGCTGTTCTTTGAGTCAAAAGATGCAATCGGTGTATCTTTCAAATCATATGGACAATTCGGTTAATATTGGTCATAGACTGCGGTTGAGCCGAGATAGAAATCTAAATGTCTTGTAGAGAATTTTATTGACAAAAACTTTTTTACTCTATCTAATTAGTTAATTTGTGATCAATTGCTCTTTCAAATATGTCAATTATAATAGGTACTTTAAGAACGGATTTGTATCCCTCCTCTTGATAGTTACAAATGTAGTGATAGATATGGACAATACTAAGAAGTCGACTCTCATTATAAACATCGGTGCAACAATTCACGTTGTTATAGTGTATACAATATCTGTCAATTAATATTGTGTTTGATCGAGTTTAGCTTATTTAAAAAGCTAGTTTTTTGGTTTATTAGCTTGTGAGTCTAATAGACTTGAAGACTAGTTTAGTTGATAAATTCATAAGTTGTTTGAAAAGGTTTTAGAATTCTAAATTTGAATAGTTTGAGAGATTAAGGAAAAATGGGATAAACTTCCAAGATAAGAAGGTGGGGAGTGTAGTTAGCTTATAAAAATTTTCAAAAAAATTGAGTGTTTGACAAAAAAATTTTTTTAAAAGAAATGAAACCTCAAGTAAACTTAGCCCAGCACCCCAAACTCTGTGACGTAGCAGAAGCCAGAAATTGGTTTCAAACGTGCAGATCATATCATGGCTTGCCGGTAACTGGAATTGGCACCGAGCATTCATAATTTACCACTTCATACCAAGATTTCATTTAACTGACTAAACAAATAATCGCTAAGTTCTCGTACTATACCTATCTAGTTACAAAAGCATCGTGCCATTCAAGAAGTCTGAGAGCAAGCTACACCGCAGTTGCACCCTCCAAACACCACCGGAGCATTTCGTCGAACACCTGTGCACGCAGCCACGGTCACAGCGAGAGCGCCACGAGAATGGCCTGGCGGCAGCGCGCGCGCGCGGTCTCGATGCGTTCCTTGGCGGTCTCCTCCTTCACGGCGGCCTTCACCATCTCCACGTCCATCTCCACCAGGCGCAGCACGCGGTAGAGCTCCGTGACGACGCGCTCCTCCACGCCGCCCTCGGCCACAAGGATGTCCGCCTCCTCCCGCGCGCGCTCCGTCACCACGCCCGCCACGGTGCCCAGCAACGACGACGAGCCGAACCGGCCGCGCTCCATGAGCCCCTCGAGCTTCTCCAGGAAGTCGGCAATGGCCCACCCCTTGGGCTTCTCTAGGGGCAGCTGCTTGGTTCGCTTCCATCCGATCTCGTAGTTCGGCGGCTCCGACTGGGTCAGCGCCGACCGGCGGAGGGGGCGGTCGGTGGCGATGGCGGACGGGACGCGCCGAACGACGGAAAAGGAGGTGGTGACCGTCGCCGACGGCGGGGTCTCCTCGTCGGGAATGCGGTGGGGGTTGGCTTCGTCCGGGTTGTTGTCCGTGTTGGTGTTGGGTTCTTCTCGGTTGGTTTCTTGGTTGGGTTTTGGGGTGGGGGTGGGGGTGTTGGGTCCGGTCGCGCAGCGTGGGATGGTGATGGTGGTGGAGAGGTGGGGTTTGGGAGTGGAGAAGAAGGGTTTGGGGGGAAGGAGAGGGCGGAGGAAGGGAGCTGCCATGGGGGATGAGGTGTGGAGCGAAGTGGATGGCTGTGCGACGTCTCTGATTTTTTTTTACATGATAGATATATAGGTTTGATGATAAGCTTTAAGAGAGGGGCTGGCGGGGAGGGAGATCCAAGGCGGGGACCATAAGTACACAACTACAGTCACTACTCACTACAGATAACTGACAAGTTACAGCAAGATATTTCAGATTTGAGGATCCAGTAGGCGTATCAGTTATACTCCCTCAAAATGAGATAATAGGTGGAAACTCGCAATCACTAGTGTGAAAATTAATTGTGTTTATCAAATTTATATTATGGTATACTGGTATTACTAGTTTTTTTGATTACACAAATAACAATTATTCCTACAGTAATCAAACAATTCATCTCATTAGTTTACACTCTCCTATTTTAGTGGTTTAGTGGCTCCGTTATTAGGATTCATAGCCTCTTGTTCCAATTCCCAGGGCACAGAAGGTAATACATTTGCTAGGTATTCAATGGAAAATCATCATTCCCCTTCAGACACTTCTCACTAGAAACTCACTCCTCACTCGCCTAGATCTCAACTAGACAATGACTCGGGCTAGACCTCAACAAGACAATTACTCAGCTTTAAGCAAGCCACACAGCACAGACGTGATCCGAAAGTGCCGTTTCATTATATAATGTGGTATTGAGCAAACTAAAAACACGCTTTCAGAAGTTATTGATGCACATGGTCTCTTGAGAATATATATTATTGCGATGGTGTAAAGGATCATAATCATTTCTCAAGTAAAGGAATGCGATTACAAGGTTCGACTTGAACAATCAGGCCAGCTTTTTGACATGACCCATTATCAATTCTTGTGTGAAAAGATGGATGATTTGCACTGGCCAGAATATTGAGCACAGCTCTCAGATATATGAGAATTCAGGAAGTGCACAATACAGCAAGCAAAAAGCTGCTTAACTTAGCCTTTCAGTGGGGCAAAATGGATCATCTACAAAGCACAACCTCAAGGGCCACATGATAGACATACACTGCACTATAAAGTAGAAATCTCAATACATGTGTAACTAAACTAACAACAGAGATACTTGCCATAAACAGTTGTCCCCTTCAATATCGACTCAGTTTTCCTTTCGTACTTCAGATGGAGGTTGAGATTATTTGTTCTGCCTTGTTTGTTCCAGGCATCCCGGGGCTGCAAGGAGATGTACATATTTCAGATCAAAGCAATAATCATAAAGAGACCCATGTACGTGCAGTCCATGAGTAACCATCCAAAGGTATAATGGACCACTGTTTAGAATTAAGCAAACAGGTTAGCTGCTGTTACTCATGAACCACTGTTTAAAATAAGTGAAAGTTTCAGGTCCCAGTTTCAACATATCCAGCTATGGTTTTCCTTCTATCAGCCTTACCATGATATGTTGATATCGGCACAAATTTCACTTATTTTAGTCAAGTGAGGATGGATGTCTTGAGCTAAATAGAAGTACAGAAGAAGAATACAGGTTATATTTGATAGTAGACAAGATTTAGGTTCCATTCATTCCAGCAAAGTCAGAAGTGAATTAATGGCAAAATATAGAGCTTCTACATAGCTAAACCAAGACATAAAATAATCCAAAAGTTTGTTGCAACTTGCGAGCGAGCCTAAACTAAGGCCCAGAATTACTAGTTTGGTGTAGCACAGGTTTTTCAATGAGAATCAGCCACTTTTTATCACTTACCATCACTTAACTATTTCGGTTTAATTTAGTTTATTTAAAATTACACCTACACCAAGGATTGGCACTACTGATCAGCACTAATATGCAAAACACACAGAAAAACAAAAGCATTGCATAAGATAAAGAAAACTGCAGATGTGACCACTTGAGAATTATATCTATCTAATGAATTGTTCAAAGCCAGAGTGACAAAATATCATAGATGCAGCGGTATACATTGTACATACCTATACCAGCAGCATCAGAACCTCTCATGATTCTCAATTTCCGACAAATAGAGGTAAACAAACTGCAAAGGAATATTACTGTAAGCATTCTTTGAAAACACTAGCCTTGACTGATATGTAAATGTATGAAGCATATGGCAGTATCACAGGGTAATCAATTTGAACATTTCATAGGTCAGAAGTTAGAAAATTTCACAGCCAATTCAATACCACGAATATATGAACAAATATCTAGAAAAAGCAAAGGATAAGAGGAAGATACATCTAAATTATTCTTTGCATGACCTCTACAACAACCGTAATAAAAAGTTCACGAACATAGATATTTGATTTCACAGACTAGACATCACACATACATCTTGCTCTTTCCTTTCTACTTTTTGGATATAAGCCATCATTACTGATTAAATGTTTACAATGGCACAAACAAATTATTCAGAACAGTCAGTACTGCTAGACAACTTCTTCAGAAAAAAGCTTAAGTGAAATTAAGAAGACAAGGAACTCTGATTGATAACTGAACTGTTAATGATACAAGGTAATGCACTCAGAAAGGACAAAAAGAAGGCAGATTTGCAACAAATGTAACATAATAATTTTTTCTTTTCCACAGAAAATGTAACATAGATATCCTCAGGAACACTAAAGAGCATATATTATTTTCCACAGAAAATGTAACATAGTAATTTGTTCTTCTTAATCTCCTCCAGACTTGCAACAAATGTGCTTAACTAGCTTCTGGAAACATTTAGACTACCAGATTGAAGCTCTATCAATCATGCATTAAGACCCACCAAAAATAGTTACAACAGTTGGTAAGCTGGGAGCAAAGCAATATCAACAGTATGCCTTGTAAAAGACAAGCTTGAACAAGATTATGTCATAAATGTGTCATCATTATTCAAATAAGGTAGCCACAGGAACATCACAAAGTAAGGAACCTACTCCCAAGGAAGATCACCAACAAGCATCCAATCAGCATCCTTGTCTTCATAGGTAAGGACATATTTTTGGTCTTGAAGGGCATCAGCCCTTGAACCCTTAGTAAGCCCCTCTTTGCTTGATGATTCACCCAAACCACTTTGACCTGCAATGCCACAGGTTTACCATACATATCCTCACAGAAGCAACAGCAAATATAAAAAGCCATACATCTTAGGGGTTAATTTATTGCAGAGTTAGTAGAAAATGATCGAATCTGCTGCATAAGTGATGAATTATTGCGAGTAACGGATCAATTGTTTTGTTATGAAGTTTGCCATACTTTTATATTAACTCCAAAATTCCCGGTCATTTCCAAAAACTCTGCAGATAGGGGCCCCCCATGGCGACCCTTTACCAAGTAGCTACAAAGATGAAGTGTAGAAAGGAAAAGAGAATGGTTTAGAACCAGATTGATGTGTCATATGAGTTTCCCTTTTCTCGTTGGACATGGCAGTATAGCACAAGCATGTAGACAGCACGTAACACAATGTTCAGGACACATAGCATTAATTCCCCGTTTGGTAACAAAAAAATCGGCCTTTGCTAAACGCTCTACCAAAACCTGTTTTTGCACAATCTATCCCTAAAACCTATCGTCCAAATGCATAATGTGTTTTGCACTGTGCAATCTATTTTAAAGAGTAGAAATCAAGAAAACATTAAAATGTATATGTTCAGCTCGATAGTCGCCATGGAACATTGTCATTGGCAAATAACAATTACTAAAGTTAGTGGGGGTTTTTTTTTTCAAATTAGCGAGCTCCTTACTTACTACGGCGACAAACTCAGCACATGCCTGCTTATTGCAGAAGCTAGATTCGTAGGACTCAGGGATAGCAACAGCACTCACCAGTGATGAAGCAGCTGAACATCTTCTCGAGAGCAAGGGAGAGGTCCTGGTAGCTCGAATACGTCTGGATGTCTACCTTTCTGAGGTAGGGGGCTCCATCCATGCTGACCTTAACATACAGAGGCCCAGCTTCGCCTCCGTCTTCCTCTTCCCCCTTGGCCTTGGAGGCGCTCGCGGCCAACGTGTTCTTCCGGTAGCTCCGGACCGGCGGCCACCCAACAACCTGCGCCCTAGTACCACAACACACAAAAAAATCAACACACCCTCGAGGTGCTTAGAATGGAGGTAAAGCATCAAAACCGAGTCTTACTTCGCGGCTGGCGGAGCAGCGGCGGGATTTTTCTCGTCGCATCTCACGCCTGCGGTGACGCGGTCGGGGGAGTCGGGGAAGCCGCGCTTGGAGGCGGCTTTGGTGGGGAGGGGGCCAAGTGTGAGGGCGGCAGCGGCGTCCGAGCGGTCCGGGGATTCGGAGCCTGGGAGGCCGAGGCGGAGAGCGAGGCGGGGGCCGAACTCGCCGGGGAGGGAGGAGGACGACGAGGAGGAGGAGGTGGGGGGGGTGGACGCGGCGGCGGCGAGGCCGATGTAGTCGTGCTCTTCGAGGTGCGGCGACATTGGAGTCGGAGAGGGCGGGGAGAGAGACTGGGGGAGGAGGCTTTTTGTTTGGGGCTAATAATAAGTGGAGGGAGCCTACTTGTTAAGTGGCCGACCAAGCGAATTTTTTAAAACATTTTTTGTTTCTTTTATCGTGGCTTTGTCCCATTGTCGTTTGGACAGTCTTTTCGCTGATAGGTCTCGCAGGGTCAATTTATGTGACGAAAAGTTGATGGAAATCCACTTATTTTCTGAATCTCTGTTTATAAATTGATTTATCCGAACAGATCATTATCTAGTTATTCATAAATCACTAAAATCACTATTAAGGTTCAGTTAAATCGGCCTATCTTTTTGTTTTCAAACATTTCTATACAGTATCAGTCATCGTTCCCTCATTTTCTGATAGTTACCACCACTTACAGTCAATGATAATACAATCGCACCACTACTATTTCCATTACCTCTGTCATTATTCATGACTCCCATTAACTACTAACTACAGTCAAAGTGTTTCATCGTTTCACTATCATTTATTAGTGATGAAGTAATATTAAAAAAAGAATTAGGTGATTTTTAAAGACACTAGACTTAAGATCTTGACTTGATAATAAGAAAAAATACTACAAAATACCATACAATGCACAGTAGACCAATGCATGAAAAAGGGCTGGAGCTAGTTTTGTTAGATCATCTTGTCTTACCACAACAATGCCTCCGCACTTGCGCAGGCCGCATGCATGCAGCAGCAGAGCTGCGAGAGTAATAGAGTAGTAGTCTCTAGAGTCTGTTTCCTCCATGCGTGCATCATGGCCTCTCACCTCTTACCAGCCATCAATTCATGTCTGGAGGTGCTCAAGAGCAATGCATTTGCTCACCCCATTTCATTGCAAGGCGAATATATTTTCCCAGATCTTGGCGAAGTAAAGATGCTGACGTGTAAAGCATTGATGCTATTACTGCACTTTTGGTGCCGATAATGCCAATCACTGTAGTGGCTCTCCCATTTTTACTTGTGAGTTCCATTGTAGCATCTATCTCTCTTCAATTAAAATCAATAGACTTAAATAAGATTACATAGACCATTTCATCTTAGCATTTATCTCTTCTATTGAAATTATTGATAGTCATTTTACTATCATATTTTGTGTGATTAATCTTCTTATATTTGTAATCCCTTGTTCCAGTTCACCATTATATCTTTTAAAAAATTAGTTCCTGATCATAAATGGATCCATATGTCGGTTCTGATAGTCTGATTCTACATATCAATGACTCTATATATTAATAAATTTAATGAATAATTAAATTAAGATATCCAATCGCACTTATCTAAATTATAAAGAGATTTATTTACTCTAATTACAAATGATATAGTCTAATTGTACAAAAAAATAATAATAGATGAACCTAACAGACTAACAGTTGGTTGGCCACTTGCACTTGCAGTTGCTGTGCATTAGTGGATTTGTTGACTTAATGATGAAAAAAAAGTCTGGTCAAATGGTCAAAAATCAGAGAATTTACCGTGCTACGACCACCAATTTTTTACTCCTGTATGTCAGGCAAATGGGAGGAGCCCGTGCAATGGTCAGTTAGTGATGACCCACGATGGGCTCCTTTTTCTTGTCCCTTTGCAGTGCCCGTGTCTCCTGTCTCCTGCCCCAATAGCACCAAACAAAACAAAAGGCAGGCCTAATTGTTTGCCTCGGTGGGGGCAACTGCGAGCTGTGCCCAGCTTTGCACATATATGGCCAAAAAAAACCCAGATGTCTCCCATTCCATTACTCAAAGTCAACTTGTGTTCGGAAAACCACACACCGACTCCATCTGATACTTCTGGTTCTGGGCTTTTGGTTTAGTAATAACTATATTAGAATATAAGATTATTAAGGTTTTTTCTTAATTTATTTTTCACTTGTTCTGATTTTAATTCCCTCTTCTACCTATCTACTATAGAAAAATTAGAGTTATATGAAAACAAATCTTTATATTATCAGACAATATTTACATTACTATAATAGTTTGTATTTCTTTCTCGTCCATCAAATCAGAAATGAATATCCTAAATCTTCTTTAGTGTTGTTTAATATTATAATGATTTTCAAATACTACAACATTTCTACTATAACAATTGATTTGAATAGTTAGAATTTCAATCAGAAAGTTAGAAGGGAAGGGTGCATAACATTAGGCTCCTCCACATTTGCTTTGCAGTCCTTTTCTGAGTCTCATATGGTTCCATGAGCTCTTTTGATGAGTACAATTTATACATAGGATTACTAAAATCCATAGTTGTATCACTGTATGTCTTTTGTAAACTTGCTCCAGTTTTAAAGTAGGTTGGTTACCCTATTTTCTTGTAACACATTGGTCTAATTAAGCCCAACAAGATCTAGGAGTACATGATAGGTTTAGACATCGAGTACATATTGTTTGCCATGATAGTTCAAAATGGTAGGAAAACTGTTATTCGTTGTCCGTCTTGTTGTAGCAATTTCTTTTACTGAACCAATCAATTGTAATATGCACATTTAAAGTTTCAAACATATAGAAAAAACCTTCTTTTTTCATGGAATAATTGTGTGCAAGATACATACTACTCCCTCTCTATTACAAAATATAAAGTGAACTTTAATCAGACAAATGGATTTAGAAAGTTCTGAGTTTAAAAAACATTAAGTAAAAATAACTAAAATGTGGGCCCCTCGTTAGAGGGAACCTGATACAAATGCCCAGGTAATTTGTGCACAGGAGTTGAGACCTCAGAACATTCAACAGCATTTACATACATACATTAGCATAGCGTACGGGGTCATCCAGACCCATATTACATTAATCGACGTGTGCGGAACCACGTCGTATAAGAGTAGCAAGATCAGTTAGAAGCTGAACCCGAAACAGGATTCGAGCCAGAATATAAACAACCAAAGTGCATCAGCAAAGCAGAGGGGAACATCTTCTTCATCCAGCAAAGCGTGAAGCAGGGCGAAACCCACATCGCTCTTACTAAGGTTAGGTGACCCTTCAGGCGCTTGGATCTCCTGGAACTTTGTCGGGGTCTTCTTGTGCCGGTTCGATTCCATAGTCTATGAAATCCATTGATTCATCCTCTGTACTTATTGGATTAGCAAGGGTGAGCATACAAAGCTCAGCAAGTTCCCGCATAGGGAAATATTGTATGTAGTTATTGACAACAACAAGCTCTATCGTTCCCATACCTAATGTAATTTTATTGAAAACAGAGATATTTTAGTACTTTGGAAAGTTTCCCTGAATCTGGGGTTTTAATTCTTAAAGTAATTTATCAAAACTGTACATATGTATACTTTTCACAGAGTCAGGCTAAACTCCCATGAGTCGCCATGGTTTGATCTCATTTTAAAGAATTTATCAATACTAATCATGCTGCAACAACGAGGGACCACCCCACTACGACCAGGCTCCAGAAAACCCGGGAGCACGGAGTATTCGAATACCTTTTTACACTCTGTAGAGGTGTACCACTGTACCCACCACGAAAACTCAACTTAAATGTCGGATCATCTCTCTGCGACTTATACGCAGGTGACCAGGCTAAGCTTACACAACAGTTTACTGACCCATTGCTAATAATTTCATGCCCGATACATAGACAATACCGGCCCCATTATCAAGGTAGGTACTCCCTACAACATGATACATGGCAAGCACGCGTAAGGTCCTCATTATCGTTGTGGGTCCTCCCCACTGCCTTTTCTTCTAGCCTTGGGTCTATGAGGTCCTCCTCTGGACGCATAGAATTCCCACTTCCGGGTTCGGTCGCGCACGACTCGAGAGCCAGGCTAGGGCGACTTCCTTCTTACGCCTTATCCTCTCTACCCCTCACACCACTCATGGCCCTCTGTGGCCCACCAATTTCCACTCGGGAAACCGGATCGACAACCATTGCAGGAAATGATTAACTTTAAGTGAGTCATGACATTGTGCCTGTCCCATACCAGGCGGGTGGTTAGCACGTTTTCAGGTCGCTTAGAAGCACAGCACAACGATCCCGTCCTTATGGACCCTTAGCGAGGCTTTCACAAACCCACCGCGCACACAGCGCCAACCTTCCAAACCAACCCTCGCTAGTAGTCCCTATTTCTTTTACATAAAATGATCTTTAGAAATAGTTTGTTCACGCTTCTGCCTTCCTCTTTTCTTTTACACATTTATTAGTATAGACATATATTTCCATGGGTACATATTTCCTCTTAAGGTAGTGTGTATATGAATACACACATATGTTCTACACTTTTTCTCCTAAGGTGACAAGGCAAAGTAAATTGTTATGAAACAAGGGGGGTCTGCAAAATAGGACTATCTACTCACATCATTTCTCAACATATACTTTTATCAAAACTATCTATGCATACATGCGTAGATACCAAATTCTAAATAATTAAATGCATATAAAATAATAGGCGCAATATGTTCAAAGGAGGGAAACTTGCCTTGCCAAGTAGTATTGTCGTAGTCTGCGGGTTCTTCTGTTTCCTCTTCCGCGTAATCGAAGTCTTGATCTTCAAATACAGGCACATACACAAGGTATTACAATCAACTTACAAAATACGACAACTATGCTCACATAAAATAATAATGCGCTACACTGGAACGGCTTCTGATTTCTGAACTGAATTAGGGTTTGGGCTTTGTATTTCCAAGGGTCAAGTTGTACTAGTTTAGGATGGCTAAGAAGAGTAGTAAATAAGACTCTTAGGGTCGACGGACATTGGACGTCAAAAGGGCGACGTTCGGGTCACATCCGAACTTAACCTAAAAGCCGAGAAGTGAGTTAAGAGGTCTAGGTAATTCTGAATGAGATGAAAATTGGACAGTAGATGCATTAGACTAAGGCGAAGCTATTTGACAAAGTGGGACAAGCAGAAAAGGCTTAGGTTTTCTAGAATTCACATAAAGGTCCAGGACACAGCAATTTCTATGCCATTGTACTGCTAGAATTAGGGTTTGTGTGTCCTGAGCAATTGGTTCATGCATTTGAAGGCAAACTATGTCAAACATGTAGGCTTAAGTGTCAGGAGGTGTCTGGCCGAAGGGTTTGGCCAGGGATGGCCGGAGTTGGCCGGAATTTGAATGCCAAGGTGGCTGTTTTGAACAGAAGTTAGGGCAGAGCAATTTGAGCAGTTAGGGTTGATCAATTTAGAAATTGATCACATATCCTTGCTTCTGGGAGTGTGGATATCACTACTGGTACACTGGGTTGTCTAGTGGTTGCGGTTGGAGGCTCGCCGGAGTAGATGGCCGGAGCTCACGGCTGGGGATTTGGGGGTTTTTAATTGGCTGTTTGAAAGTCAAAATTAACTAGCTGGGGTGATCAAACATACTCTAAGGAGCAATTCTCCTCACTAGCACGGGTTCTAAATCTCTTTGGATCGGGCTGAATTTTGCAAAACAGAGCTAAATGGAAAACCGGTGATAGCCGGAGTTAGAGAAGAAATGAACTCGATTCTAAGCTCATGAACCATCTAGAGAGTAAGAGGAATATGTTGGTGGCTTCAATTTGGAGAAAAACCCACCGGAGAGTGCTGTCACCGAGAAGGCTGAAGGTGGAGCTCGGGGAAGACGATGAACAGTGGTTTTTCTTGCGTTTGCTGTATGGGTGAGGTGAAGAGATAATGTGCCCTGGCTTTTATAGCCTCTAGATGCTATGGGGAGGGTACTGGCCGAGGGAGGGCGCAACTGGGCGCGTGTGCGACGACAACCGGAGGCGAGGACGGTGGCGATGGGACGGTGCACCGGCGTGAAGGTCGAAGAACGTGGCTACAGCTCGGGCAAAGGACAGCGGTGGCACGCTCATCCAATGCCGGCGCTGGACGTGGCTGAGATGCACAGGAACGGCGACTTTTGCGCGCGGCCAGGTGTTGCTGTGTTCGGTGGTGGACACGACGGGACGAGGCACGGCGATCTGGGGGTTCTCGAGGTGTCGTCGTTGGCGTGGACAGGTGGCGGAGCTCGCAGGGCACGTGAGGCGCACACGGGGCGGTGCCGGCGGAGAGGGGACGCGGTGGCGCGGCACGGCGCAGTGCGGCGGCGCACGGGCGGCACGCAGGGCGCGCACGCGGTACGAGCACGGGCACGGTACAGTGCCGTGCACTGTACACTGTGTTTTGTTCCAGGGGTATTTTGGGCATTTTCAGGATTTAGGGATTGAAATGCAAATCCGACTTTTCTGAGGGCTAGATAAAATTATCACATACTCATTCCAATTGAGTATGCGCGAAAACGAGAAGATTTGGCAGGGTTTCGGGTAAAACGAAAACAGGGTTGAGTAAAACTGGTACTTTCGTTTTTGGATTTTTCCAACGGCTGAAACTCTGATTCCCGTCGCGAATTTGGAAACGTTTCTAAAGGACGATGTGTATCAAATAGCGATATGGACGTATAGGAGAAGATGGATCTCGATTCGGACTTCAAACGGAGATTTTAGACTTTTTGGGTCTCCTAGAAGCGGTTGTTTTCGATTTTGAGAAAGAATCGGCCGATTTGGGATATTCCGATACGAGGGGATCTTAGAGCACATCGCGCTTATATTGGTTATGGTTTGGGTCCTTTCAGGGTCAGGTGGTGCAAGGTGCGTGTGATAAGGCGATGCTCAGAAAATGAAAATAGGGCAAAAATCAGGGATGTTACATAAAATATCTTCATTCAATTTGTCTTTAAAATGAGAGAAAAATACTAAAATAAAGAGATTGGTCATAATTAACAGAGAGTAAAGAAATAAATAAGGACAAAATAAGAAAGATAGCAATTCTTTTGTTACACAGTATAAGTCATACAATTTCCTCAATTTTGTTGCACAATATAAGGCATGCATATAAATATATAATTATCTTTCCAATTATACCTTTAATTACTTCCATATTTTATCTATTATTCTATATTTACACTATTTTGTAGTATATGAGTTTTTCAAAAATTATTTTCTTTAATAGTTTTCTAATCCAAACAATTTTATCTGTTGATTCGAAATATTTAATGACCAATATTCTAAGTTGATTATGTCTTTACCACATAAAACCACCTATTAAATCATTTGCACAGTTAATTACTCTCAATTAAATATCATTTGTAATAGCCATTATATGTCTTAAATCAATAGATTTGTTTTCTTAGTTATTTCTATCACATATTTATTTAATGAGTTGTAAAATAAAATTTTAGTTGATGTGGAGTCCACATATATACTTATTAATTATGATTAATTCTTCACACTAATATTTTCTCTCATTTTTTATGTATTTATGAGTGATAACAGTTTAGTCATTTCTTGTCAATGTTCTATTAAACTCTGAACTTCCTTAATCTATGTGTTTTGTCAAAATATGTTTTATGTTTTGCAACTGAGAGAGTAATAAATTTATATGTATATATTATATATTTTACATTGTGCAAGGGAGGAAGTGTTGTGTATGCGAAATTTGATGTGATTATTGTGGCCCAAGAAGGTTGGTAACAGACAGCCCAGGCCAGGTTCAGTTGTTCATCGCTCCAAGTTAGGCCCTTTCAACGTTGGCCCATACCCCACATTTCGCACCCGGTCAGTTATCAATAATCTTGATAAGATTGGAGATACAAATTAGGGACATATGAAATGATAACTTAAAACAAGAGAATAAAAACTACCCATCTTTATTATTAGATTAGATCTAAATGATATTGACTATCTTTTAAAACCTTTATTTTAAAACTAGTTCTTAATATATACACGTTCTACAAATCTATAATCTATTGTAACCCTTGCCCGGAATGAAGTAAACTATGCATTACATGACGACATCTATATTGTAGTAGCTCATAAACGATAGAGAAAAGAAGCTTTCTGGAACTAGTCTTCGTTAGGATGAGTGGGGTCAGGGAGTTTTCTGGAACTAAGCTGGGTGTTAGTATCATGCAGAAATCTGGAGGTAGGTTGAGCAGAAGTTGTTTGATTTGTACTTGCACAAAGATAGGTGCCACATCATGTTTTAGTTTTGCACAAATTTTTGATTGTGTTGCTTTGCGATGTGGTAAGGGTAGTTGACAAACTAAAAAAGTATCACCATGTGGATCAAAGCTCGGAGTTAGGTGCTCAGCTATGCCATATGAAAGAAGACTCGTTAACGCCACAATCTTCAGAGAAGGTACCAAGTACCAAACTCTAAAAAGGACACGGTACCAAGTCATTCTGTCCAGAACTTGGTTTGTTCCCTTGAATGCTTACGTTGTTTTGGCCGGCTCCTGTACTTTTTCATAGAGCCATGTTTTGTAAGTTTAGGTCTCACAAAACATGTATAAAATCCCATATTTTATCTGTTAAATTACATAAATTAATTAAAATTTCACGCAATTGTATACTAGTTTCTATATGAGTTAAAGATTTTATGTATATTTTATAGATATGTTCTTTTTTAATATTATAACAAAAATAAAATTGATTTTAAATATGATTTTTCATATGAATATATATCATAATAGAGATAAAATTAATTTTACATACGATTTTTAAGATGATGAATCTATATTGTTATAAATATAATAAAAAGGAATAGAATTTTTTCTTTTTTCAATTAATGTGGAAATTTCTAATAATTTTTTTAGAATTAATATAATTTTGAGTATTTTTTATGTGAGATCAGAATTAATGTGATGTTTTCACCATCAGAATTTATTATATAATAGATAAATAATTAAATACATCTATAACCCATATCAAGTAGGATAATAATTTATCCATATCCAATAGTTGTGTTTAAATTTTAATCATAAATGATTAGGAAATGACCTTGTATAATTTTATGGGATTAGCAAAAAAAATTTCCCGACTAGAGATCGGGACTCGGGAATATCTGCATTGTGGCGGGTCGTGTCCACTTTGCCATTTACAAATGTTCCCGCACGCACGAGAGAGATGCAAACAAACTTATCAATTCCCAAAAGGAATAGAAGAAAAGAAACATCAATACTATGCAAACACCATGAAGGACGAGTCAAAGAAAAAAAAAACGAACAACGGGCAAGCGTTATGCATGTTGAAGCTGTGGGGTCAAGCCATCCCACAATTTTTTCACCCTATTGTAGCATGATTTGTGTTCTCCACAAATTTTCTGTAAAGAATTTTGATTTATTTTAAGAAGAAGTACATCTCTAACACTGCATATATCTTAATATTTATAATTCTCAAAGATAACATTGGACCCTCATATCCTAATTGGATACAACGAGGAGGATATTGTATATGTCCGAGGACTGTTTGTTTGAGGGGATCATCGAAAGGAAAGGAGAAAGATATACAACAACAACTTCTACAGAAGTTAGAGGTTTGGGATCATCCTTGATTCCTTGGATCTCATCTCACCAAAAATAGCTACATACATTCTCGTCAAGTGGCCGCTTGGTCTAGAGTAGTTCTTTTGTATAAATTATCTATGTAACTGCTTGAAAGTGATCCTGAATATTTTCGATCATTTTATACACTTGTATTGTACTTTTTGTTATCCTCATATAGTACTGATTAAATTGATATTTTTTTTGATGGTTTCCCTCGTGACAATTCAAAGAGGAATATCTACAAGAGGTAGAGTAGATTTTTGCTCTTGAACCTGTATGAATCTCGATGTCTATCTCTTGGTCTGTATTTTGACACGCATCTTATTCTACACTACAAATTTTTGTTGTGTATATCAGGATGTTAGGTCCTATCCCTGTTCTTGGTATGTAAAACCTTAAAGAAAACATAAAATTAAAAGTGAAAAATTGAGAGAAAAATATTTGTTTGAGAAATAAGAGAAAATTAATTTTGACTAGCCTTTCTTTTCCCCAATTCAACACACACATAATTTGGCCTAAACCCAATTATCTGTCTCCCAAAAGCCTCTTATCTCCCATTCTATATTTCTCCTATTGCCTCATGAGGTTGTCTCTAATGACTTGACGTTAACTGGCGTGCATCGGAGCAACTCGGTTTGTGGTCACTGCAATCGTGCATCGAGTGAAGCCACATCGTTGGAGCTCAGCTTGGTGTAATGCGATGTAATTTGTTGGTCTCACACGAATCTCATTCATTTTTATTGTCACTCACGAAAAAAGTGCACTAATATGTGGAGTTAGAAAACATATAGGTCTACTAGTTAATCTCATAGGTGGTTTGGTGTGTTTGTTGTGTGCAACCAGACATGTGAGTCCTACAAAATGTGTGACCTCAGTGAGTTCGCCCGCCTTATTCCACCCACCAGTATCCTAGTTGAACTTAATGATAGGTGGGTCTCTTGTTTCATGGTTCTGCATGTCAATGATAAAAAATAAAAATAGCTGTTGGATTATTTTGAAAAGGATGTTTTTATTGTTTTTGTAAGGTGCTGTCACTCAAAAGTTTAGTCAGAGTCGCTAACACGTGGATCAAATATTATTTTGACCTACCTATCATTCTAGGTATGTGTTGGTATTGTTTTTGACTTTTTTGTAATAAAAAAATTGTAAATTGAAGTAAGTGTTTATTTTTGATGATGTGACATATTATCTCTTATTTTGAACTCATATATTAAAATATTTGATTTTTATTTGAGACTATATTGAGATAATATACAATCTCTTATATAAAATAATCCAATAAACCCACCACAGTTGATGATGGTACCCATTCTTACCTTAGATGCAGCCCCCCTTGACTCGATGGATAGTCGACCCCCTAGGCTCTATCTGCAGTCTAATCCCACAGAGTTCGGTTTTTAGATATTGAATAGCTAAAATAAGGTTCTTTTTATAATGTAGTAGGTAAAAATGAATGCCACGTTAGCTAATGGAACTAGCGTGTTATCTTTTGAACGCTCACTCAGTATCACACGACATGGTTGTTTTTATACCTATCTTAGTTATATATTTTCACCGAGAAAGTACGGGAATATTCTATTTAAAACTGTGCATGAGTTCTATAAAAAAAACAGTGCATTTGAATCTCTTTCTCTTCTAAGTAAAAAATATTTGTCCGCTTTTCATACAACATAAATTATTTGGTTAAAATTTAAAAAGCTGTAATTGAGATGTTACAAAATTGAAAACGATTTGTAAAGAATTCCAAATAGGGCTGGAAACGAGTCGAGCTCGAGCAAACTCAGGCAGGCTCGGCTCGAGATCGATAGTGTAATGGGCTCAGCTCGGGCTCGGCTCGAAATCTTAACGAGTTTCGAACCTGGGCTCGACTTGAAGCAAGCTCGATAAAGCTCGAACTCGGCTCGACAAGCGCACGGCCACTGCCGCGAACGCTGGAGTCATTGCCGACGCCGGTGCCTCCTCATCGTCATCCTCGTCCTCGTCGTCCACCGCCGCCTCCTCCCCTTTCCCTGCCGCCGCCTCCTCCTCTCCTCCCCGCGCCGCAGCACCGGCGCTGCCTCCTCCTCTCCTTCCCGCTCGCCGCCGCCGCCTCCTCTCCTCCCCGCGCCGCCGCGGCCTCTCCTACCCGTGCCGCAGCACCGTCGCCGCCTCCTCCTCTCTTCCCTGAGTCACAACGCCACCGCCGCCTCCTCTCCTCCCCACTGAAAGGGATCTCGGATATCGACTAGAGGGGGGTGAATAGGCGATTTTAACAAATTAACAACTAATCAAGAAATTGATAATAAATGAGAGCAAATGACTAAAAACAAGATGAACAATAAACAATTTAACACAAGAATATATCCCGTGGTCTCGGTGATTTGCCGATCACCCCTAATCCACGTTGAGGCAAACTCAAATCTCTAACCGCTCCTCTATCTAGTCAACCTTCTCTCAAGAAGCGACCTAGATCTCGAGCCGGATTAGTGTGATGAGTTATCCAAACCTCGATTTCACTAATGATGCACTTTACCGCTCCGGCAAGGCGTGCTCGACCCTTTCACAAGATGTTTTGAGGCTTCTTCACAATCTTCCTTGAAGAGCTCTCCAAAACCTTCCTCCTAGCCGTCTAGGAGCCAGCAAACTCCAAGAGTAACAAGCCAGTGATGATCACTTATCGCTCTTCTAGTGTCACAAGGTTGATTTAGTGATCTAAATGCAATGCACTAGAAGATCTCAAATGTACACTCTCTCAAATTCAAGAATTAGAACCCTAGAGTGTATGAAACTTGCTTTAGCTCTCAAAGATGATGACAATGTTCATAAATATACCAAAAGTTGTGAACAAGACCGTGCATGGGAGTATATATACCCCCTACAATAAATATAGCCGTTACCAGCCGTTGGGAGAAAAAGATCACTTGGCGGTCAGACCGTAGGTATAAGGCCGGTCAGACCGCCGCAATTGCAACGGCATTAAACAGGTGCAATTAATGCTCACTTGCCCTTGTCAGGCACACTCACGGTCAGACCGGAGCCAAATGCGGTTAGACCGTGAAACTGTCCAGGGACGACATAGTTTCTGGACACTTTATACGGTCAGGCCGATAATTATGGACAGACCGGCCACACGGTCAGACCGGTCTAACAAACGGTCAGACCGTCATAACACAATATGATTCAGAAAGATAGGTCATGAAGTTCCAGGAGACTGACCTAGGTCTTAACTACGGACAGACAGACCTTTTTAAGGAATAAATTACACTTAGACATAACGTCGGCCAGTCCGAGTAAACATTCGGTCAGATCATCCATTCGGTCAGACCGACTGAGACTGAATTTGTCTGAAATGAATGGTAAACTGCATTTTCAAAGTGTGTGACCTTCTAATATGCAATACAAGTTGATTTTATGATTTGTGGCACATAGATGAAGTATTTCGTGATACACCACATGCTCCTCTTAATAGTACGGCGACTATCATAAAATCCGGTCAAAAATTCTTCTCTAAACACCTTAGACCGATAAAATGGAAAAAGACCCTATTCCGTACCTTTGTCTCTTTGCTTAATGTCCTTTCTTCATTATGTGACTCTTCTTTTGTCTTTCATTGACCTGCCTTTTGAGTTTGATCTTGACACAGCTTAACAGGTATCGTTAGTTCAATATTTGTAATTGTCATTAATTACCAAAACACTCTTTAGGGGCCTAGAAGCTACAATCTCCCCCTTTTTGTAATTGATGACAACATAAAGAGTAGATGATTGAGTTTTGAGCATTAAAAGGATTTTTCAATAAGCATAGTAGAGAAAGACACACTCCCCCTAAATATATGAATATGAGAGTTTTGGTCTTTTGATAGAGTTCAAGCATGCATATAAAAAATATCTCAATTCATTCTCTATATAATCATGAAGTATCACAAGAGTTTTCAAAATCATCACATATCAACATCACAAGGTCATATGAAAATAACACAAAAACACATCCATATCATGAAGTGAGCATATCTCATATAAGTATCACAAAAATCATATTATAAGATATTCAACATATCACAGCAAAACATCACATCATTCATACATATAAAGTTTTACATCACATCATCAAAAATCATTCATTCATCTAGAGTTCTTCTCCTCCTTTGGCATCAATTGCCATAAAAGCTAGGAATCGGCGGGAGCATCATCATCTGGAGGATGAAAAGGAGGAGTCTGAGGAAATCTGGTATAGAAGTGAGCGGAGAAGGCGTCGAAGCGCTGCTCGAACTGATCCTGGCGAGACGAGAAGGTCTGGAACTGATCATTCAATGCCGCCAAGTCCGAGCGAGCGAGCTCAAGCCCCTGGAGAAGAGTAGCGAACTGATCCATCATCGGCTAATGGAATTGCTGCTGGAACTGTGTAAACCAGGCGGGGGCTTGGCTAGACTGTGCTGGCTACTGTGCCTGAGGCTAAGGAGGAGGAGGCATGGGCTGAGCCGGCTGCTGCTGCTGCTGTGCTCCATGGCCTCGAGCCAAGACACGCGGATTGACACTAAACGACTTATAGCCGAGATGTCGGATGTCACATGATCCGCGAGGGAACTTCGTCTTCTGGAGCAGCAAAGACATGATATATGGAGCAAAGTATAGGTTCGGAAGAGTGGTTACCGAGACATCCTCAATTGTCTTCAAGATAAATGAGACAATGTTGATCCGATGACTCTTGAGGATGTGGTCGATGAAGTTCCAATAGTAATCTCGGATCGCTTCTCGATTTCCACTCTTTGGATGGATCGTGGCTCTTATGATTTTGTTGACCACAGCAGGGAGGACTTTGAGACCTGTAACGGTGCCAGGTGCGATCCGCTGTCCACCTCCCGGCTGTTCATAAAACTGGAGCCAGTCATCCTCATGGAGGTAATCCTCATCCTCCATATTGATCACCTCCTTCATTTCCTCATAATTTAACTAGTTTGCCGCAGCAAACTCCTCAAAAGTGGCCTCATACCGCCTAGAGCCTGTCATCCACATGATCTTCTGGTCCGCCCATCTGATCTCGATCGTAGCATAAAACTGTCTGATAGCAGTGGCGTTCCATGGGCATTTGTGCTCCACAAAGTCATAAAGACCAATGTCCTTGAAGATCTGCACCAAGGGAGCCATGATGGGTTGATTTACCACATACGCCCATTCGATCCACTTGTGCTCGAAAATGTTCTTGTGGATCAGATGCCCATAGAATGCATCCTGTTGGGTCATTGAGTGAAAATGAGGAGTCGTGGCGTCATTTGCATGATTGTAGGCGTAGGAGGTCCTCGCCTTCGTGTAGTCACTTGATGTCCAGTTCTTCTTCGGGCTTTGATAAGCGTGGACGTTTATTTCATCGTCCTCACTCTCGATGTCCATGCCCACATGAGAAGATCCGCCACGGTGAGACGACTGTTCTGTTTCTGAATCTCCGGGCGAGGGCCCCCAATCATCATCGTGACTGTCGCTACTGCTCGAGGGTAGAGCCCTTTTTGGTTGTTTCGCCAATTTCTTCTTATTTGTCCAGATGGAGGCAATGCCTTGAGTACCTCGACTACTATAAGATTTGGAAGATATGCAGTAGGTAAGATACTAGGAAACAGAAATGTATGACGAGAATAGAGACGACAACAGAACAGCAAACCATTGCTCTGCTGTTGCTGTCGGTCAGACCGAAACAGGGGCGGTCAGACCGGCGCAACCATAAAGTTAGGGTTTGACAAGAATCCTGAGATTTACTAGATTTTAGGGCACAATGTGGACAAATATACGTGTGAAAATACTTATTGCAACAAGAGGAAGAATCAATTTCTGGATTTGACCAGATTTGGACTAGATTCATCACATTTGCCCTAAACCCCGAGATGAACAGGAAACAAAAAGATAAAGAAGAGAAATCTGAGCAATATACCTAGAAGACATGGTTTGCAGGTGATCTTGAACCACGGTTTGTCCGGGTGTTGCTGGGGTTTGACTGGAGAAGAAGAATCCAAAGTTTTAAGGCGCACGTGAAAGAGACAGGAGTGGGAAAGAAAGTGAAAAAGGACAAGAGATTCGGGATAAAAAGGTCTCTGGTCGTGAAAAATCGGTTAGACCGTGGGCAAGAGACCGGTCAGACCGCTGGTAGCAGGGATTTTGAGATGCTCTCTGGAGATGCATTCGATCAGACCGTAATTGGTTCGGTCAGACCGCTGGAAGGACTCAAAAAACTTGGGGGAATTTGTTTGATTTGATGCTCACAAGAGATTCAGATAAGGTAATATATATATATATATATATATATATATATATATATATAAGATAAGATAACTATAAGTAAGATATAGACAATATCACCAAAAGAGAAGTATTTATCTTACAACTTAACATATTTTTGGTTCATTTTACTCAATTGCCGATAAAGGAGTCTAAAATGCTCTAAAAAGAGAAGATCATGCAATCAAGTAACACTTTAAGCACAACCAATATGAGTTCAACATTTCAAGCCACATTTGATATATCAATGACGTTAAGCTCATTTCGGAGTTTACAAAAACGACTTTCATCTAAGGGCTTAGTGGATATATCCGCTAGTTGATCTTCGGTTCTACATTATCCACCACCACATCACCTTTACTAACATGATCTCTAAGGAAGTGGTGTCGGATATCTATATGCTTGGTCCGAGAGTGTTGAACTGGATTTGTGGCTATTTTTACCGCACTTTCATTATCACACAAAAGAAGCAATTTTTCAAATTTTATTCCATAATCCAACAAGGTTTGCCTCATCCAAAGCAATTGTGCACAACAACTACCTGCGGAAACATATTCCGCTTTGGCGGTTGATAAGGCTACAGAGTTTTGTTTCTTGGAGGACCAAGATACTAAAGATCCTCCTAATAGTTGACAACTGCCAGAGGTGCTTTTTTCATCTACTTTATATCCCGCATAATCAGAATCAGAATATCTAATTAATTTGAATTTAGCACCTTTTGGATACCACAACTCTATACTAGATGAATATTTTAGATACCTCAAAATGCGCTTAACGGCCATTAAATTACTTTCTTTAGGAGAGGCTTGAAATCTTGCACACATACAAACACTAAACATAATATCGGGTCTAGAAGCAGTAAGATATAGTAAACTACCAATCATAGATCTATAAAGCTTTGAGTCTACCGGTTTACCTCCTTCGTCAGAGATAAGGTGACCGTTTGTAGCCATTGGTGTCTTAATTGGTTTTGCTTCTTCAAGTCCGAACTTCTTGAGTAGGTCCTTCACATATTTGCTTTGACAGACAAAAATTCCTTCCTTGAGTTGTTTAACTTGTACTCCGAGGAAGAAACTTAGTTCACCTATCAAAGACATCTCAAATTTCCTGGACATCATATTACCAAATTCCTCGCAAAAATCTTGGTTAGTAGATCCAAATATGATGTCATCAACATAAATTTGACATACAAAGAAATCATTTCCAATTTTCTTAGTAAATAAAGTAGTATCAACTTTTCCAATTTTAAAACTTTTTGAAATTAAGAAGTCTCTAAGTCTTTCATACCAAGCACGAGGTGCTTGTTTAAGACCATAAAGAGCCTTGGAGAGTTTATACACATAATTTGGTTTTGTAGGATCTTCAATCCGGGAGGTTGTTTAACAAATACTAATTCATTAATTTTTTCATTTAAAAATACACTTTTGACATCCATTTGATAAAGTCTAATATTATGAGATGAAGCAAAAGCAAGCAAGATTCTAATAGTTTCAAGTCTAGCTACGGGAGCAAAGGTTTCACCGAAGTCCAAACCTTCAACTTGAGTATATCCTTGAGCCACCAATCTAGCTTTGTTTCTTACACCACTCCGTTTGCATCTTGTTTATTCTTGAAAATCTATTTGGTTCCAATGACATTGTGCTCATCCGGATTTGGTTCTTCTACCAATTCCCAAACATTGTTGCGGGTGAAGTTGTTTAATTCTTCATGCATAGCATTCACCCAATCCGGATCTTTTAAAGCTTCATCTACAAGTGTGGGCTCAAAAGAGGAAACAAACTAGTAATTTTCACAAAATGAAGCAAGACAAGAATAAGTTTGAACACTCTTACGCAAGTCACCAACAATTTGATCGACGGGGTGATCCTTGGAAATTGAGTGATGAATTCTCGGATGATCAATCGGGTTTTGTGAAGTAGAGGTAGAAGGTACTTCCGGTTGTTGTTGAGACGAATCTTCCACATTAACCACTTCAACTATTTGATCTTCATGTTGAGGTGTTGACGAAGAGGGGATAGTTTGAGTGGATGGATCTTCATCTTGATCACTATCTTCCTTCAGCTTGATACCCCCAATGGTCATGTTCTTCATCGCCACCCTCAACCCTTCATTACCTACATCATCCAAGTTGTCTTGCTCCTCTTGAGAGCCATTAGTCTCATCAAATTTAACGTCATGTGTCTCTTCAACCAAACCGGAGTTTTGGTTGTAGACATGATATGCTTTGCTATTTGATGAGTATCCTAATAAAAATCCTACATCACATTTACTTTGAAATTTAGATAAGCGTGTACCTTTTCGAAAGATATAGCACTTACACCCAAACACTCGGAAGTAGGAAATGTTTGGCTTCCTTCCGATGAGAAGCTCGTAAGGAGTTTTCTTTAGTAGTCGATGACAATAAAGACGATTTGAGGCATGGCATGCGGTGTTGATTGCTTCGGCCCAAAAGGTGTCCGAAACATTGTACTCCGAAAGCATGGATCTTGCCATGTCTATCAATGTCCGGTTCTTTTGTTTGACTACTCCATTTTGCTCCGGTGTATACTTGGCCGAAAACTCATGTTTGATGCCCTTATCATCACACCAATTTTCAACCTTGGTATTCTTGAATTCGGAGCCATTATCACTTCTCACTTTCTTGATCTTGAAACTAAATTCATTTTCGGTCCTTTGAGAAAAGCTTTTGAAAGTGTTAAACACAATTGACTTATCATGTAAAAAGAATATCAATGTATATATCAAAAAATCATCTACAATGACAAGACAATAACTATTGCCACCAATGCTCACCAAAGTAGTTGGTCCAAATAAATCCATATGCAATAGTTCAAGTGGACTAGAGGTTGACATTGTGCTTTTGTTGGATGTGAGTTTGCAACTTGTTTTTCGGCTTGGCAAGCACTACATAATTTATCTTTTTCAAACTTTACATCTTTTAAACCAACAACTAAATCATGTTTAACTAGTCTATTTAGTTGTTTCATTCCAACATGTCCAAGCCTTCTATGCCATAGCCAACCTTTAGATGATTTAGTGAACAAGCATGTACCAAGATTAGCATCATTTGAATTGAAATCAACTAAATAGAGGTTGCCATGTCTAAAACCTTTGAAAATCAACCTATTATCATCAATACTAGTGATAATCACTTCTTTTGGATAAAATGCACATATAAATTCAAGATTACAAAGTTGAGCTACGGATAAGAGATTGAAGTTAAGAGATTTGACAAGTAATACATTAGAGATGGAGAGGTCGTTTGAGATGGCAATTTTACCTAAACCTTTTACCTTTCCTTTGCTATTATCTCCAAATGTGATCTTGTCATACTCCGCACCTTCGGTATTTAGAGAGGAGAACATATTGTGATTACCGGTCATATATTGAGTGCATCCACTATTGAGCATCCAATGTTGTCCTCCGGCCTTGTAATTTACCTACAAAACAAAGTTAGGTCCTTTTAGGTACCCATATCTTTTTAGGTCCTTGGAGGTTAGTTACCAAGTATTTTGGGACCCAAATGGCTTTCCTTTTGGCACCAATTATCGGGGTTCCAACAAATTTGCCTTTAACATCACCATTGTTCATTTTCTTTAAAACATAGCAAGAGTTGTATATAAGAGATGAGTTGCTTTTGCTAGCATGGCAATTTTTCTCAATATGACCTAAACTTTTACATTTGTTGCAATATCCCTTTTCTTTTACAAATGTGGTTTTAGATAGAATAAATGCATGTTTCCCCTTTTTAGGAATGTAGCCTAGTCCTTCTTTTCTTAAGGAGAACCTTTGACTATCTAATAGATGTCTTAATTTTGATTCTCCTACATAGCATTTAGCTAGATCATTTGTTAGTTTTTCAATTTTGTCCTTAAGTTCATTGTTTTTAAGACTAAGCATATGGTCATCAATTTTAGGTCTAGATGGTAATTCAATTAAATCTTCACAAGATGTAGATATGCTAGAAGTAGATATCACAGGCAAGTCATTTAAAATATTGCAAGTGATGCCTATGTCATTACCCGTTTTGTTGGCTTTATGAGTAATTAGTGAGTCATGAGCTTCCTTAAGCATCTCATGAGTTTCTTTGAGACTCTCATGAGATGTTTTTAGCTCCTCATAGGAATTTTGAAGAGTTTTGTATCTCTTCTTCAATTCCTTGAATTTTTTCCTTTTCTTTACTCATATAGTCATCAAAACCGGTGATCATCTCAACTAGGTCATCATAAGTATATTCATCTTCGTCACATGATACCTTCGATTCTCCTTTAACCATGAGGTAATGAGGAGTGGAGAATAGAGATGGAGCTTCCTTGATAGCTATTCCGGCGAGTCCTTTGGGTGATGCTTCATCTTCATCTTCAGAATCGGAACTTGAAGCATCCGAATCCCATTCAATGAAGCAATCTTGTCCATCCTTCTTCTTCTTGAAATATTTCTTGAAAACCTTCTTCTTGCTTTCTCCTTCCTTTTCGTACTTCTTCTTCTTCACCGATTTTTCTTCTTCCTTGTTTTTGCATTGTGCGGAGATATGGCCCTTTTCACGCAATCAAAACATCTTCTTTCTTCAAAGCGGTTCATGAAGAAGAGACCCTATTCCGTACCTTTGTCTCTTTGCTTAATGTCATTTCTTCATCATGTGGCTCTTCCTTTGCCTTTCATTGACCTGCCTTTTGAGTTTGATCTTGACACAGCTTAACAGGTATCGTTAGTTCAACATTTGTAATTGTCATTAATTACCAAAACACTCTTTAGGGGCCTAGAAGCTACACCCGCGTCGCCGCCGCCTCCTCTCTTCCCCGCGCGCCACCGCTGCAGCCTCTCCTCCCCGCTCGGCGCCGCCTCCTCTTCTCCACGCGCTCCGCCGCCTCCGCCTCCACCTCCACGCGCGCCGCCGCCGTTAGCCTTGATAGCGCTTTGACACAATGACGCGTTGATTGGTAGGTTGGGGAATGGTGATTTGAGTTTTATCGAGCGGAGCTCAAGCGAGCTAGGGAAGGCTCGGGCTCGGCTCGAGTTCTCTCTCGAGCTTCACCTTGGGCTCGAGTTCGGCTCGTTAAGGGCTCGAGCCGATCTCAAACCGAGCCGATCTTCGATCTAATCCCGAATAGCTCGCGAGCCTCGATCTTTTTGTCCAGCCCTAATTCCAAACACCTAAAAATCTATCACATATAATAGTGTGCATGAATATTAATTGCTTGCAATAGTATGTGAGTTTCGCACACTTAAGACTATCTCCAATAGATTTAATTCTTGTTTGGTTCTTAAACAGAATATTTCTTGCTACACGTGCGAGGACAATCTCACAGAACTAAACAAAAACAAATCTCTAACAGTTTAGCTCTTAGCGCGGCCCCACATCCTAAGAGTCAAGTAAGAGCCAAACATTCCAATAGTTTTGACTCTTATTTGGCTCTATGTGATTTGATAATTATATATTTAACAAATTTCTATTAACTCATGAATTTTAGTATCAGCAATATGTTTATATTACTTAGAGAATTAAATTCGGCATTTCCAACAAAAAATAAAAAATGAAATTTAATTTAAAAATGGCACTTGACGTAAAAATAATAGATCTTAAAATTCAAATAGTAGTACATGACATCAATGTGAAATAAACTAAAATTAAATTTGAAAAAAAGTCTACTACGCAATACAATAAGATATTACTCGTCGATGTGTTCTCTGAAACATTGCCAAATGTGCTCGATCAAATCTCTTTTTAGTTGTGTATGTAGGCTGAGCACGGATGACAGCATTTCTTACAAGTACACAGGCAAATAAAGGTGCAGGCCCACTGTGGATCACATGCGGTATTATGGTGAATATTCCCGTATGATCATTATAATCATAGTTCTTGGCATAGTAGTCGCGCTCGTTTTCTATGATCATGTTGTGCAAGATGATGCATGCTTACATGATCTTGGCAAGAGTTGACTATCACCAAAATCATGCCACTTTGTGCACAATGGCAAACCAAGACTGTAAGACTCTGAAAGGCCGCTTAATATTTTTTCTTGCTCCTTCTTGGTGCTGCGCAAACAATCGGCCTTTCACCGATTATGGAGCAGTGTCGTCTTCACAAAGAAAACCCACTTCGGGTATATTCCATCGATCAGATAATATCCTATGTTGTACTGTCAGCCATTGACAGTGTACGGTGTTGATCGAAAGATGCCGACTAGAGGGGGGTGAATAGGCGGTTTTTCTAATTTTAATTTTGATTGAGTGGTTAACAACCTAAATTGCAATATCAGTACACAAATGATATAGATGATGGCACAAAGTAAGTTTTGCAATTACTAAAGAGACAAGAACAATAATTCGATTTCTACAAGTATAACGCAAGTAATAGAAGTAACCGAAGAGATCAAATTTTTCCCGAGGTCTCGAAATTTGCCGATTTCCACTAATCCTCGTTGAAGCACTCTTCACTAGAGCTTTTGCTTCGATTCCACTAGGGGTAGCCCTTCTCCTCTCCGGATAGGCGAGCTCCGAGCCTTTACAACCAACCGCCGGGTCTCTCCGACACACACCGTCGATGGAGAGATCGCCGGACCTCCCGGGTCGTCTAGGTGACGGCAATCACCAAGAGTAATGAGCCTAGTACTTTGCTTGATCAACCTCAAAATTTGAAGAACAAGTATGCAAATGCAAATGGCTCAATTTCAAACTCTTTCAACTAGCTCTCAATACTTTGCTAAAGAATTAGCTTCAAATGCAAGAAGATGAGTATGAGAGGCTTTGCAAGCTGTTGCACAAAGTTTTGGAGATGAAATTCGTGCGTATGCAGCTTCTCCAAACAGTAGGGTATATATAGTTTCAAAAAAATGGTCGTTTTCAAGAAAACTGGGTGAAAGTTGTACTGGCCGGACATTGTCCGGCCATTTCGGACAATGTCCGGTCAGTACAAAGAAAGTGACCGTTACTCACGTGTTTTTCGAGTGTCAGTAGCCGTTTGAAACAATTTGTGAAGGCCGGACGAAAGGGATTTGTCCGGACAAAAAGTCCGGACAAATGTATATGTCTCTGTTAATACTCATGTTTAACAGCACATATACAGGCCGGACGAATGTGATTTGTCCGGATAAAAAGTCCGGACAAATGTATATGTCTCTGTTGACACTCTCGTTAACAACTCACAGAAATTATATAGGCCGGACATTGTCCGGCCACTTCGGACAATATCCGGTGCGTCCCGGACAAAAGCCGCCAGATGGATTCATTTGTCTCTGTTGTTTGCCATTAAACTTGCCATAAGAATTGTACTGGCCGGACATTGTCCGGCCATTTCGGACAATGTCCGGCCTAAATCGGACAGATGCTCCGGACAAGTTTATTTGTCTCTGGTTTTCGTCTTGCAATTTTCAGAAGAAGTTTGTATTGGCCGGACATTGTCCGGCCATTTCAGATATTGTCCAGCCAGTTCAAAACGAAAACAGGATTTCAAAATTTTTACCCAATTTCAATTAGGAACTAGATGCATATGTAAATATATTTCCAAAGACTTCAAGGTTGATCAAATGACTTGTGCTAAAACCCCTCTTAATAGTACGACCATCTAAACTAGAAATTTTCAAACATAAAAACGCTAGGTTTAGATACTTGTACTTTTGTCGGAGATTTTCGTCATTCTTGCTTCGTGGGGTCTCGATAATCTTGATTTTCACTTTTGTGATGCTTTCACCTCTTTTTAACCTGAGTCTCAAATACATAGGTTAGTCGCATATATTTCGGATGTCATTAATCACTGGAATCCTAATCAGGGCTCAAGATTCAACATACGAAACATGAGGAGCTCACCCTTTCAATATATCGGTGAATGAGGGCAATTAGTTTAGCACATTGATGTCGTTGTTGCAACCTACAACACTAAAAAAATATACTATATCTAGAGATCATAGGAAGCCATCACTTCAAGTATAATCGTTAGAACTCAATAATCTTCACGAGTGAATTGTCCATTCTATGCTACTGAGTAATTTCTCCATTTTCAGTGCATGTAAACAATGCATACCAATATACTCAAAAAGTCACAGGCCTCTCCTTGTTGCAGTAGGTAGTGGATATCCTCGACGGTGGGGCTGCGATATTGGTCGCCAAGCTTATCGACAACACATTATACGAAGTGCTCCAAGCATTAAATTACTGTGGACTCTACTATCCGCACATACTGATCAACGGCATCAGCGGGGCCACCATATGTTAGCATACGCATTGTTGCGGTGCATTTTTATAAAGGAGAGAGTCCACGATGATTAGTGACATCCTTCTTTTAGTGAAATAGAGGGACCATTGACCGAGAGCTTCGACAATGTGAAGATAGAAGGGCCTCCTCATCCAAAATCACCGGCGGAATATACTATCGGGATAGACCGGAGAGTCAGAGAAGTAGTCCGTGACGAGTCGTTGATGACCATCTTCGCGGTCTCTCTCAACATATCTCCTAGTGCTGCATCAACGGCGTCCGCAGGACGAAGAAGTATCAAATCGGGCATAAAGACTGGCGATAATATGATCTTTTAACTTCTCTTCCTCAATAAAGTCCACCAAGAAATCCTTTATTTTGCTAGATGACATTTTCTAAATGGCTACCGAAGCTGAGTTTGTCAAGAGCTATACTGTTTGAGAGGAGAAGTTGGATTGTGAGGAGAACTTTGTGAAGGGGGTTGAATATATAGACAACGAGTCCAACGACTATATTCGAACGGCTAGTTTCCAACGGTTATTTTACAACGGCAACATTCCAATGACTAGTTTTGATTGGTTAGTTTACAATAACTATATTTCAGTGGCTATATTCCAGCAGTTAATTTCGAATGGGTATATTTCCAACAACATCGCTAAATTTAATTCAGGCAATGATTAATAGAGCAGCATACATAGATTAATAAAAAAAGATACATAGTTGACTACCAAAGTAAATTGAAAACAAAATAATTAATCTTCGGCATCCATGGTATTAAGTTTCTGTCTTATCATCTTCATGTCTGCCGCATGCTCTTTTTTTGAGCATTGTCGAAGGTCATCATTTTCCAGTAGCCTTGTATAAGGCAGCTTTTCCTTCTACTTCCCCAGGTTCCGCAAGGAGTCCGACACACGAATTGCGTTCTTCCTCTTTTCGGCCCGGTTGGGTTGATTGATGAAGGCATCAAGATCTGCTTTCATTGCCGCCGTAGAATCCTGCATTACATCAATTTTGCTCTTACCTTTGCGCGTTGCCTTAGCAGCGTCTCGTCCTTCCGACCGTGTTTCCATTGGTGACACATCATCGTTGTTGGAAGATGATGTGTAGATGCTCAACTCAGACAATCTGCTTCTTTTGTTGGTAGTATCAACATAGACTGTGGACCACTTAGGTTGACTGTGAACTGTCGTCCACCAATGATCCAAGATAAAAGAATGACTCATCTCCGCCTTGTACATCTCACGGGCTTGTGCCATGAGTTGGTCATCGAAACGACCGCTAGCATAGACTTCTTTAAGTCGGAACCAAACACCATTGAATTGTACCATGTTTTTGTTGCTCCATTGCCAATTGTCCTTGTAGTGTTTGGTCTCCTTTCTCTTGTTTCTCGGGACCGTCTTGTTGTACACAGCTGCTACATTCATCCAGTACATATCACACTTCTTATTATTTCCATCAATAGGATCAAGTGAATAGTTGAACCAGGTGCTAATATGCATGTTGTCGACAAAAATTGAATAATGAAGTTGTTCGTAAATACGTTACCCTCAAAGTACTTCTGTACGGAAATCAAATTATTACCAGTTTTATGTCGTTCATCCATCAACCATGCTAAACACTTCGTCTTTCATATGGTATTTGTTGCAGCAATTGGATTGTCGTCGCCAATGATGACTGGTGCGACCAGATCAGTCGGAGCAGAATTTGAAGTGTCGTTGTCGGACGTTGACGTAGACTGCGGCTGTGGTAGAGAAAACTGCGGATAATTCGATGACATACCCACAAAATAAAAAAAATTTCTATATTGGGGAGGTTGCGGAAATGCGTGGCTGTGTGGTGGATATGGAGGATAATTTGGTAGGTATGAATGTTAATTTGGTGAATACGGATGGTAGTTTGAGGGATACGGCGGCTACGGAAAATTAGATTGTTGTTGATTGCTAGTATTTTCGGTGTTTTCACCGAGGGATTGGGAAAATCCAGTTAATTTTCGAAACCTCCAAGTGGATTAGAATCCATATGTGATTTTAAAAAAATTTTGCAAGAATTTTAGAATGGCTTTAGAAGTAGATGGATGAAGATTGTTGAGTGAAAATGATAGAACAACATGAAATTTATAGTGGAGAGAGTTGGAAAAAAATTATGTAATTTTTTGGAATTAGTTCTTTTTTTTTACGATTTTTAAGGCAAAAATGCATTAAAAATAGCTCGAACTGCTATTTGTATCGGCTATAATCCAACAACACTTTTTGTCGAACGCTGACAGGTGGGACCCACGACTGACAATTTCCAATGGCCATTTTTTCTTTTTGTCACTTACACGTGGGCCAACATATGGTCGACCTCACCTGTCATTCGCTTTGAGTTTACAATGACCAACGTGCGAAACACTGTGCTCCATTTTTAATTTCAACAATGTCGGTTTTTTGTATTTCAGTAACAAGTGGGCTCTACAAATAGAGGACCTACTACTCAGTGGCTATAGGTTGAACTCATGTAAGTCGCTGATGGCAACGAGGCTGGTGCATGTGTGTGTTTTACGAGTTTGACGAGCCTACTTCTCTTAAATGTTGTGCGACGCGGTTTATATTAACTCAGTAACTGACATGTGGGGGACACAAATTCTAGAACCCAGCTATTAACTTCATATGTCGATTTTAGCGTTGTGCGCGTGTGCACTAACACGGGCACGCTGCTCGTTGCCGTGGGACCCACACAATATTTCTTGATAATGCATACACCCAATACATAGTGACTGACAAGTATGTTTTTTTATTTTTTAGACTCATATGTCAGATTTATTTTTTTTTGGATATAGTTAGCTAATTTATTTCTATGTGAGACCCGCAATATGCGTTACAAAGCGGCCACTTCATCTCCAACAATGCCCTTTCCACGTGCTCATTCGCCGCTCGTTTCTACCTAAAACATGTACACATCTCATCAGACCGAACAACTATCGATCACAGGCCAGCCTCTGTGGGCGCGTGGCGGCGAACCCCCGTTGGAGAGAGATTAATACAGACGACGAAACAACTAAAGCACGCGAGAGAGGTCTCTCGGCCTCAGCGCAAATCCTCCACGTGTCTGCCTGCCTCTCCACCTGGCACACACACATGTACATCACTGATAGGGATGTCCCACGGTTCCACGCCACTGGATATGTCAGTCCTACACAACGTACGGCTAGAATTCATCGAAATCCGAGCACGCAATCAGACGTGGCAGCCACTTGAACACCAAACAGACCGGCCAATGGCATCCAGGGAGATACGGACCGTAGACCGTAGGATAGGAGCGGAGGCGGCTCCGATGGGCTTCACGTCGCGGCCCGACGGCTGGTGGTGCGTCGCCTCTCCTCCAACCTCCAGTTTAAAGTTGGTGTTATTTCCATAGAACACCCTGTGACTTAGGGTATTTTTGGATTATTAAATACAGACTTTGTACGGAAGTTTTTGGGTTATTTCTTAGAAAGCACTTAAAGCAATATCGCGTCCGGTGAGAATGACACGGATTTCGATATATTTAAGATTCTGAAATTGATGCGCGTCCGGTGTACCATATGAATGGTGGTGTTAATATGTTTTTAGATTAGTAGTAGTAATTTTCTCGCCCGTTTGCATCATCTGTATTAAATAACAAAAATATGTATTTTCCTCTTTATCTGAACCTGATCAAAATCAAAAATTAATAATTCAAATCATGATAAGAAACAAATTTAAAAATATTCACAAAATGATTAACTATCTCAATTTTTTTTATATCAATGTAAATCATTTAAATTTTAATTGAATAGTTGAGATTCTAGAAAATATACCCTTTGTATTTTGCTTTCTACGTTAAAGAATACACATATTTTTCTCACGGAAAAATGATTCTATACCACTTAATTTTGATGTGTAATATGATATGTTAGTAAAATTTTATCTCTTCACTATATGTTACTATTTTTTTAAGTCTGATGATATATATTATTTTTGATCGGTTAACTCAAAAAATAATCAAAATATCTCTATCAATTGAGACTTAATCATGATTTTAAATAAATAGATAAGACTGGAATGCAAAATTTCTACTTTTTAAAATTTTGTGTTAGAGTTTTCAAAAATTGAAAATTTTGCATTCTAATCTTTCTATTTATTTAAAATTATGATTATATCTCAACTAACAGGGGTATTTTAGTCATTTTTTTGAGTTGATTAGTCAAAAATGACACATAATATTATATTTCAAAAAAGTAGAGGCACATAGTCAAGACGCAAAATTCTAACGATAAATCGTATTAAGTATCAAAATTCAGTAGCATAAAATCAATTTTCCCTTTTCTCACATATAGGAAGTAATAAGTCTTTTCATCTTATCATACATCAATATTCGACATAGAATTTAAAGTATGTTTGGATCAAGCTAAAATTTGCCTCATCTTTTGATGTCAAAGTTTTGGCGACTAATTCAATCAAAATTGCCCGATGCACAATATTTGATATCAAATGACTACAACCCAAATATATCCTTAATCCCAGTACACCAAACTAAAAAAATGGCTGCAAATGCCAAAGCTGGATCCTTTGTCAGTGGGTTCTATAGCTGACATTTTACATTTATATGTCAAAGTTGGAGGTATTATGGGTAAAAAAAATGCTTGGACCGTCTACATCGCCTTAAGTGATAATGCGATGTATATAGAATTGTACTTACATAGTTTCATTGATATTTTCTACGACCATATGCAGAAGATAATTTGCTCTATTTGCTAAGTAACTGCCTAACGGCAAGAAGAAATAAGTCTCAATCGGTCTTATACTAAATATACAGCCTGCAAACTAGTCATTTTAGTTAACAAACTGTGGAGCACTCCATTTCTATACTCAACTATTTAGACAAAGGTTTACATGTTTATATTTTACGTGTCTTTTTGTTATTTTTTTATTAATTTTGTAGTGTTTTGAATAATATTAAAATAGTATAAAATGAATTTTTTATAAATAAAACTATGATCTAGAATAGCTTTCACGATCTGTAATAGTGTTTTTTTGGGCGACGACGCGATAATATGATAATTGTTATTTAAATATTGTTCAAGAGAAACTTCTTTTTAGTGATTCTTGTAAAAATAAGTTTGAATTGACATTGCAAAATAGTACTATAACCCCTCGCATCATGGGGTTTCGGCTCAACAACAGTAAAAAAGAAGAGACATTTTTTTTTCCATGGCATTAAAAAAATTTAAAAATTATAATTTATGAAATTGACAATTGGACTCTAACCTATATGTTAATAAGATATTTAGTTGCAAATACAAAAAATATTAAAATTTGCAGTGCAATAAAAAATATTTCCTAAAAAAGAATAAAAAAGATGACAAAGTGTTCAGTAAACATTTCAACTACTTCTACTATGGTTCTAGTTGGTATTTTTTTTTAAAAAAAAGGTTTACCTGTATATTTAAAACAATAAAGCTATATTTAGTAAAACAGATGTATTATAATTTGTTTAAAATTTTAACTTATATTTGCATATCTATTTAAGTTAAACTAGCCGCAAATTTGGAAGAATTGTGCAGCATATTTTCTAAAAATTTTGAAGCTAAAGGTATGGAGCACTATATAATAAAACCGATAGTACATATATAGGTCTGCTTGTTTAAGAACAGATAAATTCTTAAAAAAAATGTTATATCACCGTTTACCTTCTCAATTGAAAAGGAAACGACAGCAACGGTTTACACTAAATTTGTAAGGTTTTATTGGTCTTCTTAATCTTAAGGTCATAATGGGAAGATTGTTGATTATTATAGTGATAGAGATGAAGGAAGAAGAATAAAACAGAGAAGAAGAACTCAATTTTCAATACGGCTAACTATAGTCTATAACATCAAAGATACAGGTAGCAACAGAGGCCACGAGGTGGCGGGGGTAGGGACGGCATTGGGTTGAGTATCTGTATTTGCTACTAAATTCTAATATTAATAAGATTAATCCAGAATGTTATGACATGCTCCTCATGCATGCATTCCAATGAGTCCTTGGGACCTTGACTCCCTGTACACGCAATTCCTTTAACACTTGTATCTTTTGCTATCACCGGCAATTACTACTGTCCGAAAATGGAGATAACCCAGGGGCTTAAATGCAACCCTGGACTCGCACCTTCCGACGGTGACTGGGCCGCCATTTCTTATTACTTCCTCCTCCTCCTCCTCCTTTCTCTCTCTACTCTCTCCCCTCACCAACTCTCCTGTCTCGATTCGCGGGAAGAAGAAGCCCAAACCCAAGCCCTTGGGAAGCGATCCGACAACCGCACATCCCTCAATTTGGGACTTGAATCCCAATCCCGAGGTATTCATCCCACCCCCTTGTTGGTTTCGTTTTTTTTTTCGGGATTTTAGACGATGTTTTTTGGTGGGAATTTTGGGGAGTTCTTGGTGGTGTATTTTTTTTTTCTGGGTTTTTTTTGCCTGTATATATACCAAAAATTATATATTTTTTTTGGGAGCGTTTGCTATTGTGATCTGAAATGGTGGTTTGCTCGGTTGGTTTGTGCTAAAAGTTGCTTCCTTTTTTCGTGATTCTTGTGGCTGCAGCTACAGATCTATGATGGGAGAAACAGCTCTAATTTGACGTGTTCTTTGGATGTGGAATTCGATTTTGTGAGTAAAATCGACATTACTCAAGTCTGCGGTATCTATTCGTGGTGCGGCTATTAACCTAAGGTTAACGTTTTAGTTGAGCTGAGATGAGGTGATTCGAGTTAAATGTATTGGAAAAGCAGCAATTTTGGATCATCAAGCTGATGCCTTTGGTTAGTTTCAGAGCTGTACATGCGTAACTGTACCGTGTTCTTGCAATGGCCCGAAGGAATGCGGGGGCAATGCAGCGGGAGGGGTCAGTTAAGGACTGGACGGAATTTGACCCCTCACCGTCTCCCAAGATGGCGTACTCGCAGTCCTATGTCGCGATGAGGGGGCTACTGACGTCGCTGGCCTCGCTGGACCTTATCTTGCTGTCGAGCAGCCTGAAGTCCGCATGGGCGGCTATATCGTCTCACAAGAACACTCGGTCCTTGGAGAGGTCGAAAACGAAGGGGGTGAACTGGAAGAAGGCTGCACTCCATCTGTTCATATGTTTCATGGTTGGCATTTTCATCGGATTCACTCCGTTCTTCTCTGTCGATGTATCAGAGAAGATGGCTTCTGAAAACGAGAGGCTTCCATTCGATGAGGGGGTGCTTGACAGGGAAATGGTGGATAATGAAGGTGCCAAGTTGGAGCCGGTTGAGGTGGATAAAGATGTTGAGCCGGTTGACGAGCTGCAGGTTGAGGAGAGTCCTCCAGTTCCTGCAATGTTGGACGATGAGGCAGATTTTGTCGAAGCCTCGCATGTCATGCTTTCTGTTAATGATTCTGACATTGTTGTTAGGAAGCTGCTGATAGTTGTGACAGCAACTTCTGTTCGGCCACACCAGGCATATAACTTGAATCGCTTGGCTCATGTGTTGAAAGCTGTACCACCACCTCTTTTGTGGATAGTGGTGGAGTGGCCATATCAGTCTCGTGAAACAGCGGAAATCTTGAGGTCTTCTGGGATCATGTACAGACATCTTACATGCAATCGGAATACTACCAATGTGCGGAAGATTATTGTCTTCCAAAAGAATAATGCACTCTTTCATATAAAGAAGCATCATCTGGATGGTATAGTTCATTTTGCTGATGAGGAGCGAGTTTACTCAGTTGAATTATTTGAAGAAATGCGGAAAATCAGGTGACACCTCTCTGCTAATGCTCCTGTTCCTGTATTGGCAGTTCTAATGTTTCTGTTGATTACAATATAGGAAATGCTTAGTACTTAGTAACATTTATCTGCTTAACCCTTTTTTTCCAAAAAAAAAAAAAAATTATCTACTTAACCTTGCTTCATTGGGAGAGTGTGGGGTGAGTAGTGTTAAAACCTTAAAATGTTTCTTGCTTGTGAAATCCACTAATGTTGACTAGAGTGTTAACTGTTCTTTGCTTATAAAATCTGTGAATGTTGATTATAGTCTTAAATGCTTCTTATGAACTCTGTGAGCTCCCATTCATTATATGCTTCCGGTTAGGCAGTCATTCCAAAATAGACAATCAGTCATTGCATGATTGAAATGAAATAAACTGTGTTAAAATTATTTCTTGAAACTAACAGTATGCAACTTATTGAGTTAGATGGAGATTTGCATGTACTATTTAGGTGGAGCTTGACTCAGAAATTGTCTTCCTCCTCTTCTCCATATTCCACTCCTGTCGTTCTCTCTCATCTTGTGTCATGTAACTATGAATTATTTTTTCTTTTCTTTTTACTCCCTAGAGCAATAATGTGGTCCACTAAACGAAAACATGGATTATTTTTAGCATTGTAGTGGGAAGCAAACCTTTGTGGCTTGCTTTCTCCACTAAGAAAAGCTTGGTTGATGATTACTTCATACCCTTTCAAAAGATATTCAGCAAAGATTTTTTTGCTTTTAATTGTTTATCCTTCTGTCTTCTGGAGTGGAGAGGCAAGATAGTGGGCCCTTCTGGTCTAATAAATGTACATAGTTTATAAAGGTTGTCGTTGCAAAGCTGTGGTAGAATGCACAGAAAAAAGTAGGATCTGACAAACTTCTACTCCATTTTACAGGTGTTAATGTGTTATGTTGAGTAGTCCTCGAATGCTTAATGGTACTTTGCCATGCCTAGGTTTTCTTATTTGTTGTTGAAAAAGCCATGTCTGAGGATTTTGTCCTGACGAATTATCAGTTTTTGCCATTTTGGTCAACAATTTATCAAAAGTTCTAGTGAGGTATTTATTGATTAAATTTTAAAGATAAATGAGTTCCAAGTATCTTGATGAATTTTTATATATTTCATTTCAATTTGGTGGTCATAGCACTATAATGGATGTTAGAACTTGAGATATTGTGGGGAAAAGTAGTTTGTTATCAACTGTCATTATATCTTTCTTTATCAGCACAGCTAACGGTAAGTAGACATTAAGTGAGAAAAATAGAAATTGTAACAAGTGTCAGGTCAAACCAAGGGAGCTCCCTTGATTGGTCTAATACCTGCTTGAACTTTCAAATCAGAAGAACTGTTGCTGATATCACAGTAAAAATCAAATCTGACTAATTATCTAAGAGATGTTTTTCCTTTGCTGCTTCTGCCCACATCCCTTCCTCTCTAATTGTCATAGTTAAAGTGTTCCTCATGGGCTTGTGTTTTGTTTTGCAGGCGCTTTGGCGCATGGCCAGTAGCAATCCATATTGGAACCAAGTATAGAGTGGTTTTAGAAGGTCCCCTTTGTAAAGGTAACCGAGTTACTGGGTGGCACACAAACCAGAGGAGGGGTGTATCTCGTCGATTCCCAATTGGTTTCTCCGGGTTTGCTTTTAATAGTACTATACTTTGGGACCCTCACAGATGGAATCGTCCCACTTTAGGTAGTATTATACTCCACTCAGGGGGCAGAGGTGGTTTGCAGGTATGTTTTGGAGCGAATTCCAATGAGCTCAAGCAGATTATAACATTTTTTCACTAGCTACTGAACTTTTGTTTTCCTGAAAGTAACAACACTGAACTGAGTTGAAAATTGACCTTGTGTGCTTCTTACCTAAATTTTCATCCCCAGATCCATCAGAGCATGCTGCAATTTAGTCCATCTGAGAAAATTGCTTATTTTGGTAGTCAAATGAAAATCTATAGGTTGCTCTAGTGAACTATAATCAGAAATCAACTGTAATATCTCTTAGAGCAAGCATATCCACTACAAAGTGGTGAAGGAACTGGAAATATGGCATGATTATTCCTTACTGTGTATAGTACAATATGCATAAATAGTGCAGACTTCTTATTAAAAATTTAAAACACAGCATAGCAACACCAAGGTACTGAAACAATGTGGGATTGCAGGAGTCAAGATTTATTGAGAAGCTTGTTGAGGATGAGCATCAAATGGAAGGTCTTGCAGACAATTGCACTCGGATTATGGTCTGGAATTTTGATTTGGAACCTCCTCAACTCAACTATCCTGCTGGCTGGTTGTTGCAGAACAACCTTGATGCTGTTGTGCCCATAACATAATGTCTTGCCGCTTTTCCTTTTCCTCTGCTCCTTCTAGCCATTTTCTCAGTAAGTTAACAGTTTGATCGATTGCATAACCATTTGTATGGCAAGACAGTTTTTAATAATTAGAGGTACTGAGCCTTGAATTCCTTATCTCAATAGGTGCCTGTGAGAATTAATGATGCCTTCCTGAACTGGTAGTGTCCATGATCATGTGAAGCTGCTCTACCAAGATGTGCTTCGAATAATGTCATACCAGTAACAGTGCCAAACAAGACGCCTGACAAAACAAATTTTTTTTTCTCAGCTGTATTCTTTTTATGCTCTTGATTTTTCACATATTCATCCAGCTAGATATCATCTTGTACATTTTTTTTTGGGCTTCTGCTGTTTCATGTGTATTACCTTACAAATGCAAAAGTTTGGCTCCATTGCAATTGAGCAAAGAATCAGATAAATGATACATGAACAAAGTTATATCAAAATCATAGATTGGAGTTAATAGAGCATGTTGTGCTTTGTCCTTTGTTTCTTCTCAATCCTAGTTCTTCACTGTGGCATTGTACACTTAATCTCCATGTATGGCAAGTCAAAACAATTCTTTGCGACATTGTTGCTCTCTTGTCGGCTGATGTGCACATGTTTGTTGAAAGTCTTTGCAAGAGTTCATAAACTGTGTAGCCAAAAGCAGAATGTCTGTTTAATTTTTCTTCTAGTTGGTTCTCCAGAAGATCACAGGTTGTGACGAAGTAAGACGACGTTTTTTCTCATCTCATCGTAGCTTAGAGTTTATGAATAATGGTAGGTAGTACGTACGAGCAAAGTATGCTTCCGACAATTTTTGTTGTGGTAACTTGCATCCAACTAGGCCAGGCCGGTTGAAGAAAAGATCAAGCAGTTGGGTCTTGGGTTCTTTCCAGAAGTACAAGGCGACATCTTTGGTTTGGTGAAAACTTAAAACGATGATTACAGTAATTGTCTTGTTATAGAATATACTTCGCTCATACTGGTTTCTGATGAGTGTCGATAAGAGTCAGGGTCAGCTAAGGATGTTATGTTCACAATAGACTATAGAAGTATGATAATAGTATCACATTAACAACTGAACGTCGATATGTCCGAGTGGTTAAGGAGACAGACTCGAAATCTGTTGGGCTTTGCCTGCGCAGGTTCGAATCCTGCTGTCGACGAAAGTTCCTTTTTCCTACAGTGAATCTTTACCTTTTCCTTTCTTTTTAACCAAAACGAAATCTATAATGGGAGGGTCAAATGGTAACAAAAATTGGACCAAAAGACCCCCCCCAAAGCAGACTCTGGTCAGTCATTTGGTTCTACTTGTACAAACTGACAAATCTGCAAGTGCAACGACTCTAAAGTGGAGTTGAACACGCATATTGATATTGTTCGGTTTCGTGCAAGTTTTGATTCAGTTCATAGCTTTTTTGCATGTGCTGAGTACAGGGTGTGGAATGGACGTGCGTGGGTACTCTCAAAATTCAATCCTATCAACTTCCTTCACTATATTGAAGTTTGAGAGGTAAAAACATTGGAAATTCCATCGGACATGCCAGCGCATGTGTGAATTATGAAGCTGTTTGGTAATTGTTCTTGTGTTCAATTGTCCGTCTTTGTTTGATATGTGCTTGAATGCTGTTTGGTTTTGGTCCAGGATTAGTGACACGTCTAGGTGTACCTACCTTTGTCCTATCTAAGTATGTGTAGCATTCTCAAACACTTAAAATCAAGTGTCTAATAGTCTGATATTCTTAGGACAGTCATATTCTCAAACAGTTAAAAATCATAAAACAAATTAAAAAAAGTCCAATTTTATGTGTATCTAACCAATTGAGAATAGATTTAGTGATGAGTCTAAACCCCATCTTAATCCAACCTCAACCTATATACTCATTTGTAAGAATTCAACTCAGTCCGATCAAACAAAATATGTTCTCAAACTCAATCCAAATTTAACCCTTTCTAATCTAATCCTTACTAATTTTCAACTATTTTGGTTCAATCCATTATTTAGGTCTAGAGAGACTTAAAAACCATAGAAAAATACAGAGAAAAAGAATAGACTCATAGATTAGACCTATTTAACCCTCAATTTTTCTATTTTAATCTGATCCAACTCTTTATTATTTTGATGCTACCCTAAACCAACTAACTATTATTTATTTTAAATCATTTAGACTCAACCAAAATCAACTTATTTTAGACCCAATTCTTTCCAACTCATTTAAATTTTAACCCTGCCATTACCAGGCGAGAATCCTCGAAGTTTCAACAATTTCTGGGCATATAGTTCATAGCTATTCATATCATCTCTATGGACTCTGGGCTGACGGCAGCACCAAATTTTTCACTCCGGTTTGCGATCTGCTGGTGGTGGCATAGCGTCCTGCGGTCCTGCCGCGTTGGCCTTGGGACCGGCTTGGGCAGCCCGATGCGTCAGCGTCAATTTGAGCCCAACGGGTGATGCAACAGAAACGTGCACCGCAGCGACCAAACCCGGGTCGTCCTGAGTGCTTTGAGGCGGTGTGCAAGTCGTGTGAAGCTGACTTGCCCGCCGGCGCCGAACATCAAATAGGGGATCGCTTAGACCGAATTAGTGCATCCAAATTAATAAAACTGTGTTTGGCAGAGTGGTGCACCCTAAGGTTTTACAAATTTCTCGTCTAATTTATCTATTTGAAAGTTTTTTTTTATGAGTGTGATTGAGGTACTAACATCTCTTATATTAAAAAAAATTGAGTGCAGCAGCTACTTACAACTCTTACATAAAAAAAAAATTTAGTGCGATTAGATACTCACAACTCTTAAATATAAAAAGATGGAAGCATAAAAATGTTGTTCCTTAACCATTCGATTCTTTTATATGCTTTTGATACAATTAGGCAAAATTTCATTTAATTGCGTGACTAATCTCTACGTAATTTAAAATTTTATCTAGTTTTATGGAGACATGTTCTCCTTTCATATTAAATAGAGATAGAATTGTCTTTAGATATGATTTTTCACATGAATTTATATCATAATAGAGATAGAATTAGTTTTGGATATGATTTCTCAGAATCTATATCAGTATAAATATAATGAATGAAATAGATATTTTTTGATTAATGTGAGAATTTCTAGTAATTTTTGTTTTTTAGATTAATGTGATAATATTGAGCATTTTTTATGTGGAGTCAGAATTAATGTGGTGTTTTCAATATTACCAGAATTTATTATATAACTAATCAAAATTTCATGTAATTGCATGACTAATCTTTGTATAATGAAAAATTTTATTTAGGTTTCATAAAGAGATGTTTTTTTATTATTATAATGGAGACGATACCATTGATTTCTACCGCTTACAATTCCAAATAATTTGCTTGAGAGCCGGTACATAAAGATTTAGTTTCATTTTTTCAATTTGTTCTTCTCTGCTAAGTTTAGCTTTTGTGCTAGTTTTATTGGTGATACCCACCAAATAAAATTACCTAGTGTTTATCTATATTTTTTTATATATTAAACAAAGAAATGTTAGTCAGTATGTAATTTTGATATATAAATTCAAAACATATAGCAACGCTTTAATTTTGTCGTCTTTATCTAAGGAATCTCGAAAATTTGTTTCACATATTATTTTTTGAATAAGTTTATTTGGTGATTACTGTGATAACAATAATATCTTATCAAATAAAAAAATATCTTCCATGACTTCCGCTATAAAAAACACACCGTAGTCTCAAAGGATGTATCTGTGGCAATTTCTAGATGGGCAAGAATCAAAATGGTCCTTTGGCCTCCTCAAACATGTTGTTGCCTAACCAACAGCGTGTAAATAAACAAATTTTCCTCTGGAAAACAAAAGAAAAGGAAGAACAACATTGTCCCAATCTCGTATTAAAACGAAGTCTATATTTAAACGCTGATGACTGAAAACAACGCCATTTAGGTTTATGTTTCTTGTTTTTCACCCTTCGGCTTACCATCCAAGAACATTTTTTTCTATTTCTGAACCATATGGGATTCGACCGAAATAATGATGCTTCACCAAACACGCCACTAAACATAGTAGAATTCTTCACATATTTTAAGGAAGAATTTTGTGCTCAACAATAAAGCCAAAACATATTTTCTAATTGAAAGCTCGGATGGATAAATTCCAAAAAAAAAAAGCCTGTATTACTAAAAAAATGCATACTTTGTATGTAATATTGAAAAATTAACTCTTTCTTATCTACGTCATCTGAAATATAAATTAGTATTTTATATTTTCCATAAATGTTTGTTTAATCACTAGTTAACAGAGCAAATGATAATTTAATTCTTGTCGAGTGACATTTTTACCAAGTAAAAAAAGCAAATATGTTTCTGCAAAGGACTACAAAAAATCTTATATTTTTGATAACGAATATTCTTGTATAAAAAAATTTTGTTTGTAAATATACTTCTATATCTATACTACTTAATAAAGAGCGAATTATAGTTAGATAACTTCCACTTTATTTTTCCCTAAATACCCTCATTTGATTGTCTTCTAGCACTCCGTAACAAACTAGTTTATAATTTAAATATTAATAAAAATATTTACAAACTAACTATCCAATGTGCTCGATTATAATCTAATAGACAATACCGAGTGTATCATCTTTTATAATTACACTAGATGTCTTCGATGGTAATGACTATTTACAACTCAGTCATCAACTATCCATTTGTAACAAACTAATATCTCCCAACAAAATGACAAGATTTATGGCAAACAAAAAAAAGAATTCTTCCAACAACATATTTTAACACAAAATCCATTGCGGCAACAAAACAAATGATAACAACAGAAAAAGGTTTCGAAATCTCTACAACAAACAGAGCCAATTTTTCACGAGAGAAGAAACATGTGTTATGTGTGTGTATATCTAACAAACAATAGCAGATTTGAAGCAACTAGTCTCTGCTCCTTCTTGATCCTCTCATCAGGAGCACAAGCTGGTTGGTTCCCTAGCACTATTTCATGTGAGGTCTCCATTGCAGCCATCCTTTTCGTATACATAGAGGAATCTCTAACACAGAAGAAATTCAATTCAATTTGATCCAGCTACACACAAGCGTAAACATTAAAAGGTAAATAAACTTACACTTTTTTTGGTCAACTTTTGTCGTTGTCATCGCGGCCATGGGCTTCCAAATGTCACGTGAGAGTGGCGTGCTGGCCGGTTCCCCCGCACTACCTCGTGTGAGGTCTTCATTGCAGCCATGTTCCTTGTACACAGAGGAATTCCTAGCATAAAGGAAATTCAATTCAATTTGATCCAACTATACACAAGTGTAAACATTAAAAGGTAAGTAAACTTACAGTTTTTTTTCATCTACTTTTGTCATTGTCGTTGTGGCCATGAGCTTCCAAATGTCACATGGTAGTGACGTCTCACCAGTCCAACCAAGCATCGGTAACGGTGTCAGTGCCCATAGCACAATGAGAGAAGCATAAATGGGGCAATGTTCTCTCGATTCAGCCTTGTTTGATGAATTTTTGTTATAAAATTCATCAGGAAAAATCTCATATGATCAAAAAGGTCAAAATAAAAATACAATTTCGAAAGTGAGTAAAACCTGATTAAAACCCACCTGGTCGAGTCAAACCCTTATTAGATATAGTCAAATTAGATTCAAACAAGGTTTGGTCGAAATCAGACTCAGACTAGGTCTGGTCGAGTCAGATTCTGGTCGGATTCAAGTCAGACTTGGGTCTGGTTGAATTGATTAGGTCTGGTCAAATCAGGTCCTGGTCGGATTCGAATCAGACTCGAGTTTGGTTGAATTCTACTCGGATTATGTCTGGTCGCATCAACATTCAGCCCGAGCTCAAACATGATAAGGATAAACACTAACATTATCTCTTAATTATTTACATAACTATGTTTATCTCTTTTTCAAATTCAAATCATCAAATATCTCTGATTGTTGAATGGTTGCAACCAAGAGTCTCTATAAATAAAGAGAGGGTGCTAACCTTTTGTAGCTGAACGAAGGCGGACCAGAATATGACCTGAATACCAGGCAACAAAGACAGGACAAAGAGGGAGCCTCTATGTTTGACTAGAAGCCCTTCTCTTTGTCCCCTCTGTAGATGATCATGAGTGAGTGCTTATCATATGCATAGCATTTATTATGCATCATATTAGAGATGGAGGCCTGTTTATTGGTGCCTGTCCGAGCCCGACTGTGAAGATGAAGATCAGTTTGTAGCGGCATTGAAGATCACGGTCAATTGCACAAGGGAGCCCTAAGTCAATGAGTGCTCCGAGAGGTCAAATCCACATTGCTATTTAATCCAAATTTCTCGAATCTACTTCCGAGTAGTAGATCGCATCAACATTCGATCTGGTCCATACTGTCATTTCAATCAGAAATTGACATTCGATCAAGATCTACCTTGTTGTTCGATCGAAGTTCCTCGAATGTACTTTCGAACAGTAGATCGCATCAGTATTTGATCTGATCCATACTGTCATTTCGATCAGAAATTGACATTCGATTAAGATCCACCTTGCTGTTCAATCGAAGTTCCTTGAATGTACTTTCAAGTAGTAGATTGTATCAGCACTCAATCTGATCCATGCTGTCATTTCAATCAGAAATTGACAATCGAGTAAAATCCACCTTGTTGTTTGATCGAAGTTCATCGAATGTACATTCGAGCTGTAGATCGCATTAGCATTCGATCTGATCCTCAATCGCGTTTTCAGTCAAAACCGACAAGTATTTTCGGCCAGAGACTAGAAAACAGTAACTTGATCAAAATCAATTGCGTTTTCAGTTGAAACCGACAAGTATTTTTGGTAGAGACTTGAAAACAACAACTTGATCAAATCTATTGTATTTTTGGTCGAAACTGACGAGTATTTTCGAGCAGAGACTTGAAAACAGCAATTTGATCAAAATCTATTGGGTTTTTGGTCGAAACCGAGTATTTTCAGGCAGAGACTTGAAAACAGCAGTTTGATCAAAATCAACTGCGTTTTCGGTCAAAACTGAGTAGTTTCGGGCAGAGACTTGAAAATAGCAATTGATCGAAATCAATTGCGTTTTTGGTCGAATTCAATCAAGGCTAGTTGCGGCAATTCGACCAGAGACCTCCAAGTTTCTATTCGACCAAGAGGAGACTTTGTCCAGTTGAAGATCAGTTTGTCCCATGGGAGAAGATCGATGATAACTTCTAATTCAAAAGTCCAATCGATCCTAAATTTTTATGAAGGACAGAAGACTCTATGTGCGGGATAAGATCGATGATAATTTCTCATCCAGAAGTCCGATCAACTACAAACTTATACGGAGAGCAGAAGACTCATGGTGAAGCAGTTCCTCCATGTTTCATCTCAATCCAAAGTCAAGAAGAATCCCAGAAGATCAATGCAAACAAGTCCTATCTCGCTGAATTCCAGCTTAATGTACAAATATTGCATTGAAGATAGCTTTCAATCTTACGGTCCGATTGATCTCAAATTTTGATGAGTAATCGAAGATCTGTCCAGAAAACATCCAGCTAGTTGAAGGGGAGCCAATATAGTAAAATCATGTCTGAAGTTGTCAAGAAAAGTCAATTTATTTTCTAGCCATTGATGAAAGTTCGAATGTGCTGTTTACCATACAATATGCATTTCCTGAAACTAAGGCAGTCAAAAGTGTTATCACGATATTTCCATCCATACTTTCCATGTCGCTGAGTACTGATGAGGCGAAAGTGACATGCTTCTATCCGTGACTGACGAAGTCAGACACCATTAATGCCGAGTACTAATGAGGCGAAGGCATTCATTTTGTTCTCGCTGACGAGGCCGAACAACCCTCTGGCCTGGCACCGACGAGGTGAAGGACACCCATTTTGTGATAAAGCCATAGACCGATGAAGTTATGGATTTGCATATTTGCATGCATGGGCATCCGCATTTCATTCGTTTATCAAGGGTAATTTTGTAGTTTTGAGGCTTGAAGACAACAACCACCAGCACAGCTTAACCAGAGATTTTCTGCAGACTTGTTCCGTAGATGTAATTAACTAGGAGCTTTTCAAAAGCTCTGATGAACCATGAACCATGCAATCCTCTGTATGTCCAAATGTACTTTTAGGCGCAATTAGAGCTTATAAATCTCAAGGGACTTATAATTTGTAATTCTTTTTAGAATTAATAAAATACAGTGTTTCCTCTAAGATTGTGCATTCTCTACCTTTTTTATTTATATACTTATGTATACTGGCATGCCCGCACCACGAAAAGGGACTAATTTCTCATAAGAGAGATCTTCTCGGTGAAACAGGCTTGTACATGATGATAGTGTCGCGGCTCGTGCTGCGGCTACACAAGAGAGGCAAGAGAGAGCGGAGGGCAAGGGCCCCATGGGGAGGCGTCTTGCAAGTTTAGCCGTGCATTGGTGACGGCATCATCTCGATTCGTGTGCATCAGGAAAAAAAAGGAGAGAGAGTGGAGGGCAACTAGGGGGGTTGTGAAGTGGTGCTTGAGGGTTGCGGCCAATTGGCCAATGGGGTGCAAGTAGCTGTGTTGCGTCCCACTGAGGCGGTGGCTTGCCAATTTGGCCATGCACTACCGGTGGTGCTATCGTCACCGTGGTAGCTGGAGTAAGAAACTAGGGCGCGCGCGCGCGAGAGAGAGAGAGAGGAGAGAGAAAGGGAGAAGGGGTGGACCTCGTAACTGAGCACGACCACCACTAGCAGCCACACTGGCTAGTGGGCCAGTGGTGCCGCCATCCAATTTGGGCCTTGTGAGGGGAGAAAGAGGTGAGAGAGAGTAAGGGGTTTTGGGGAGGACTTGATCCCCTCTTCTTGTGGTGGCTAGGGTTAAGAGGGGTACATGGGCTTTGGGCCAGCCTGGCTTCTCTTTCCTTTTTTTTTTTTTCTTTTTTTTTTTTTTTTTCTTTCTCCGGTTGTTTCTCTTCTCTTTATTATAATAATAATAATAATAATAATAATAATGTTACTTATTCATTTATTCTTTTTTATTTTTCAAATTCATAGAATTCTAATTAAAAGAATTTTTTTCAAGAAGATTTTTTTCTTTTTTATTTTCAAATAATTTCTTTAGGCACATGACGATGCAATTGAATTGGAATTAGAAAGAGTCAAATACATCCACACGCTTTGATGACACTAAGGCGCAGTGATTCAATATAGCTTGAAGACAAATGGATGGCAGCCAACATATTTGCCAATGTAGCTATGTGTGGATGCACATTGGCATACTTGGTATATAATTTATAATTTTATTAAAATTTTACATATAAGAAATTTAGGAGTATTTTTCTTTGATCATGTTTTAAATTATATAATATTTTTTGTGGTACATGTAGGAAATTGGGGAGACCGCACGAAAAAATTGAGAAAATATGAAGATGATGGCGGCCACATAATTTTTTTGCTTTTGCTTTTGCTTCAATTTAAATTTATGTTAAGTTTTAGTGTTTTATTTTTACACATATCTCTGTTTTCATTGAATATAGATGAAAAAAATGAGAACATTACATTTTTAAAGTTCCAATTGAATTTATCTTTTATATTGTCATGTTATATGTTATGAATGTGCGATAAATGTGTATCCGCTTACTAGTAGGTAAAAAGTATACTTTTGTAAGAGTAAAATTGTCATTTACTCTGTTAACTAGTGATTGATCAAATGTCGCTGACAAATATAAAATACTAGTATATATTTTAGTGATAAATAAAAAAACTGAATTTTTAGTACTAGATACAAAAATACAAACTAGAATAGCACGAACAAATATTTCTGGTAAAAAAACAAGAAAGAGGGACCGGTAAGTTTTTCATGACCTGATTTGCTGCCTACAACTTTGCAGCCACACATTACACGGCTGTTGCGTGTATGTTTTTTCCTTTTGTTTTCTTATCATTCATGCCTGATGCCTCTATGTAATTTATATTCAGTGCTAAGATCTATATTATATAAAAAAAAAGAAATACAGATAAACACATTAGAAAAAAAAAACAGACTTAACCGAACTCAAATTACACAACGAGAGGCTATAATATCTTCTTGTTAAAAAAAGTGTTAGTAAAATGGATAAATCTCATTAACAAATTCGATCTTTAAAATCTTCACCATCTCTATAGCTTAGCAACAAACAGCAACAGCGACCACAACCAAGGTCACCATCAAAGCCCTATTTATTGGCCTGCCTCCCAACTCCGTTCTCTTCTGCTTCTCCATCCACCTTTGCTTCCAACTCTTCCTGTTCTCCAAGAAGAGAGAAGCCATCTTGTGATTTTTTTTTTGTAGTAGAGGGATGGCTCCAATTTCTGTCGGTGACAGCCTCCCTGATGGGCAGCTGGGCTGGTTTGATGACAATGATGAGCTGAAGCAGGTCTCCATCCATGCCCTGGCTGCCGGCAAGAAGGTCATCCTCTTTGGTGTCCCTGGTGCCTTCACCCCCACTTGCAGGTCTGTGACTTCACTCTCCCACTTTCGTGGACATCTTTCTTGGGTGTTTTAAGAGATTGGGAAAGGGTAGATTGTAGATTTGTTTGTTTTTACCCTAGTGGAAGAGATGCAGAAGTGAAATTGTAGTTTTGTTTCTGATTGCTTGCAAGATCTCTGACCTGATACTGCAATTATACTATTGGGAGTTTGGTTTCTTGAGTTTGACATCATCCCCAATTTCTTGGTGCTTCTGTGGGCTACCATATTGGGAAGAAGTTGTATCTCGATTTTTTTTCTAGTAGATCAGTGGCAAGAATGGAAAATACTTTTGATTTTGGTTACGCTAGATTGCTAACTTGCTGTTTAACCTGACATCGTCCCCGTTTTCTTGGACTTTATACATTTAATATTTCCCCAAAAAAAATGTGCCTAGATGTGGTACTTGTAGTGGAAGAATTGCAGGATCAAAAATTTAATTTTGATCGTAGTTACTGCTCTTCTCTCTTTACCAAACTTTCTGTTTCTTGTGGAAAGTTTTAGTACTCAAGTTGTCTACTTTGTGCATTTGTTCTATATGACTACAGCATGCAGCATGTGCCTGGCTTCATCCAACAGGCTGAGCAGCTGAAGGCCAAGGGAGTAGATGAGATTCTGCTTGTCAGTGGTATGATTTCTAGCAGCATTTTACTCAACAGTTTTATGTCAATTACTTAAGAGCCGATTATAGATGCACTCATTCATATATAGATTTCTTTAGAGTATTGTGACTTTTGAGTGATCTCAGCATGGTTATATGATTTGCTCCATGCAACATTGGCACAAATGATTCACCTTTTGCAAACTTCTCCTTGGTAAACCCTCTTTAAAATAAGAGTGACACTGTGAGTGCTAAGAGATAATCAATTTTGACTTTGTTGGATGATATGCCATATTACTTAGCTAATATAAGCTACTGAGTTCTGAACCTATCATTATCATGCAAACCCTGTAACTGATTGGTGCAGGAAAGTAAGAATGCTGAATTCTACCTGTTGTCTGAGAACATGGTTGATTGACGGTCTGTTTTAGGATACCTTCAATCTTGGTATCCCGTGTTGTTGCTTAATTCATTATGTTTGATTTTGCAGTTAATGACCCCTTTGTCATGAAGGCTTGGGCAAAGTCATACCCTGAGAACAAGCATGTGAAGTTCCTTGCTGATGGATCAGGAAACTACACAAAGGCGCTCGGACTTGAGCTTGATCTTTCAGATAAAGGACTGGGCATTCGCTCGAGGCGGTTTGCTCTTCTTGCTGACAACCTCAAGGTCACTGTGGCTAACATTGAAGAGGGTGGCCAGTTCACAATCTCCGGTGCTGAGGAGATCCTCAAGGCTCTGTAGAAATTTACAACTCTCTGCAGCCGCCATTATTCTGTGGTTTTCTACATCAATCTAGCTTGAACTTAGCTTTGCCAAGGTGGCTTATATGAATAAGAACATGTCGATGGACAAGACCTAGCTCTATGTACTTTGTGGAACTATTTGAGGTTTTTAATTGATATTGCTGTTGGATCATGTCTTTGTTGGTATTTCTCTGTTAAAGTAATTGGCTTTAGACTGCCAGTTGGTAAGTTTGGGAAAAAATTTATTCATCCTGCTGGTTCTATCAAATATTTCGGATCTCACTATTGAGAAGTCAGTTACTTAAAATCCTGTAAGATGTTTATTTTTGTGATGAGAAATTCATAGCTTTAAAAGTGCTTTCATTCGTAGAATAGGAACTAGCTACCTCGGATCGAAATGGATTAGCCCCACCACCTGCAAATAGTTCAGACAGAATGAATGATCATCTTCTAGGAAATTTTTAAATGGATACCATTTTCCTGGGCATCAAACAAGTAAGTGTTCATCGTACCCTGCTCTTAGTTTAGTGCTGATCAATAGTGGACGGAGCAAGGTGCGACGACGGCGTCGGTGACTGTGTCACTATGGGTGGCAGCGATAGTGGGGGTAGGGGCAATAAGTGGCATGTAGCGACAATGGCCGGCAAAGGGCGGAGCGCCTCTTTATGTATTACTATCATTGTAAAACTCAAAATGGAAAACTGATGGCGCACAAGCCAAACAACAAACAATTGTATTGGACTAGGACAAAGCAGAGAAAAAGGTTTAGGTGATCATTTCCGTTTAGAAAATACCCAGATCAGTGAAGTACTTTCTTTCTTTCTTTTTTTTTTTTTAAAAAGACAACTTATAGTTAGTGCAAAACATTATGATCATTGTGTGTAATTTGACTAAATTAATCCATCACCACACGCACCAAAGATCTCTACTTGGATAGCAGGTCAGCTGAACTGAGAAGATTGAAATTTACATGAACTCAAATCAGTACATTTTCAATCCACCATTTAAGCTATGAACATTTGAGCTATTTACATGTATTTATCTCCAAATGGCTCCCCCGATATCCCTTCGCCCTTCACTTTCGCTGTCCGGCTACCGTTGAGAGAAGCTTCTTGACCCACCCCCCACATTTTCAAGTTTCTCTATGTAGGAAAATTTCATTGATGCCGCGGTAAGAGCTTTGCTCGCATCCGTGTTATCTGAATATTTCTTGCTGGACTCAAGATCTTGCTTTTGCAATCCCACGAGATCAGTCGGTGTTGCTGAATCGGCTTCCAGACTATGCACCATCTCTATTGCAGTCTCTGGGTAGTCTGTCAAACTAGGCCTTCTCCTCGACGGTACACGCTTCGGATCTCGAGCAATCGAGTTGGCATAAAGGACATCTTCAATCCGAGACATGACTACAAAAGCTAAGCTTTCAAGAGTCCTGGAGTAGCTTTCCAAGATGGCATTCCCAACATCCTGGAGAAAAGAGAGGAAAGAAACATGTGCAAGTGACAAGAAGTACAGTAGAAAATCAGGCAAAGTACTGAACCATGTACAGGCTCTTTTACCCTGTTGTATTGGATTTTGCTTATGTCCAGAGATGACTGAGCAAGACCAGGGAACCTGTGCTTGAGGATGAGTAGGACAATTTGCGCTCGCTCTTCGAATTGCTCTCGCTTCCCGAAACTGACGCTTGCACCCCATGACATCTTTGAGTCCCTAGAGCACATTTTCCTCTGCCAAATGACAACCGAGGCTTCAATTCGATCTTTGAAATCGATAATCTTGTGTTCCGTCGACAAGTCTACCGAACTTAGGAGTTCGTTGGGATCGAAATAATCGTCGGTTATAATCTTGTATATTGGGTCTCCAAGACTAGACCTTCCATTCTGTCAGAAAAGTAGTGATACTGCTAGGTTAACCTTAGAAATTTGAACAAAGGTTAATGATGAGAAAGTTGAGTAAATGCTGTACAATTCAGCATAGCACTTAGTCAGTATTATTTGAATAAAATATGTCAAAATATAGGGAGAGGCTCAGATTATTCTGTAACTAAATTTTCTTCAAGCAACCTAAAATTGTAGGATTTCTTATAATTTGCTTTGTTCATTTAGAATTAAGTTTGATGTAACATTGTAACTTAATTCTATGTGCTGTTTTCAATAATCTCTTTTATGGTACTTTGCTAGAAGAATATAGCAAAGGGAAAGATCTAATTTTTAAAGATTTCTGTACAACAGTACAAGTGATCTTATGAATCACCTTAGGTAGAGACTCTATGTATGCTTCAGGGATCTCCATTTCCATAAGAACATTAGCATTGATGGCCATGACTGCCTTTAGCACTTGCCCAACAAGGTCCTTCTGGTGCTGAAGCCACTTCTTGGACGCATCAGACAGACCATCAGGAGAAACTCTAACCGTCGGAATCCACCATTTGTCGTCCTTCCTCGAAGCGTCGCCCTTCTCTGACTCGTCTGCGTCTTTTGACACGTACCAGAACTCGTGGGCGTCTTTGAAATTGTCAAGGTACTCCTGTCAAACAAGCAGCAAAGCGCAACACTAGCAATTCTGATTCACATATCTGTACATTGGTTCAGTAAGTTGGCACGCAACTAGTTTAGCCATGCTTACAAGTAGCATCGCATCAAGCTTGCGCAATGCGGGGATGTTCATGTGCAGATCTCTCCGCTGCTGAGTCATCATAATCTGCTTGACCAAAAAAACCAAGAAATGTGCATGCCATTGTAAGTAAATGGCATGGTCAAAGTTGACTGGAATAAGATAGCCCAAGAACGATGTTATGACTTATGACCTCCATGTTGGTTCCGTCCTTGGATACTTGTTGTGAAGGGACAAATTCGACGATGTGATCGGTGACAGATAAGAGCCAGTCGATCTCCTTGTTCCATTGCGCCTTCCGGTCGGCTGACATCGGCTCGAGGCGGCGCTGCTCCCCGAATACAGAAGCTGAAATGATCACCACACTTACCAAAACTTGATCTCGAAAGAACAACATTGTTGTCGAAAAAAGAAAGATACAAAAATAAAAAAAATGGAGTATGTGCCTGCAAGATTGGTGATGGCATTGGAGAGAGCAAGAGCAGAGGACACCCCTTTCCCGGAGCCAGACATGTCCTCCCCAAGCAACAGCTTCCCAAACTTCTCCTTGATCAAATCCATATCTAAAACAAATCCAATTACAAACAGTTTATAACCCTCAAATTTTCTCCCAAAAAAAAAAAAATCTTCAGATGTCAAGAACTCTTCACACAGCAAGCAGCATTGTCCTAGAACAATCATGACCTGAAGGTGGCCCGCCGTCACGGGCGGCCCTTGACCCCATTATCAGCGCGTTCTCCCGATCCGGTAGGCCGGTCGCCAGCGGCGGCAGGTCGTGGAGCCGGCTCAGCGAGGCCCTCGACCGGTGGCTTCTCGACAGCGCCCGCTTCTGTGTCGGCGGCAGCGGCGCCGCGGCTGCCTCCTCCTCCATCCTGCCACTCTTTGAGGACGACGGCGACGATGAAGACGATGACGACGAGGAGATGGAGGAGCTTGACGACATCCGCCGCCTCGACAGAAACCTGTCGAGGCTGTGTCCGCGCTTCAGGAACCGCCGCACCATCACAAGCGCATGGCGGGAACGAGGTACGTAATACCAGTGCAACACAAATTGATGAGAGAAAGAAGTGACATGTTTGAGGAGTTGTTTAGCTTAGCTTAATGCATGCATGCATGCATGGGCGGCCCGGCGGAGGGAGGCCGGCATGTGGGGGTGCCTGCCTGCCTCCTGAGCGAGGCCGGGAGGGGGTGGTTTTGTTGGGGAGATGGTCAAAGTTGGAAACATGCCAAACATGTACTGGTGCAAGTTTCTTGTGGCACTGGATTGGCTGGCCAAATATAACACAGCCTCCTATTTTTACTCCCTTGGTTTTAGGCAGGGTGTTTTTTGTGGGAGGGTATTTGGTAGAACCGTGCTTTGTGGGTCTTTAAGTCAGGACATAGCCGGTAAAAAAATTCTGTTTGTTTGCCTGTTTTATGGAAAAGTTATGCAATTTGATGTTGTGACTGATTGTTCTGATCATCATTTCATGAAGGAAATAGCCAGGAAAATGTAATCTTTAGTTCTCACAACTATTACTATTTTGTGACCAGCAGCTATAGCTTTAGTTAACACAGCTTTTACTGTTTTTGCAAGCAGCAGTTATAGCTTGGATATACCAGTTTTGTGTTGTAATAGTTGCTTCACTTCTATTCAGGTAAAAAGATATTGGTTGAAGAAGATGAAACAAGAATGGAGTATCTTACAAAATGATCTACCAGGTGTGCTTTTACTGTTGCTCTGCTGCTTTGGTCCCTTGCAACTTAATTTGTCATCTCCTAGATGTACTTGTTTTGCTTTGCAAGCTACAGCCATTTATATTGTATCTGAACTAAACATTCTTGGCTCTGAAATTTCGCTACCTGTTAATGATAACTTACTCTTGACAATCCATATGTATCTCTGTATAGCTTCTTTTTCAAAATTGCATGTGTCCATGTGCATGCCGAGCTTACATAACAACATTTGCTTTGAATCTATAAATAACCTGAAAAACACTTCATACAATGTCATAATAGCTGGTAATAGTCTACCATCCATGCTGCCAAAGCCAAACTGGGTCGTAAGCATTTGAAGGGAGGACTGAAATCAGAACAGGATACCTTATATATGTGTGATATGCGTTGTTATTATTCAAGTATGAGAACAAAGCAAGGCATTGAACTGTTAAAGATGAAGGATGGAATTTATACCGATGGTGGATGGAATATGCATTATTTGTGGTAGTTTTTGCCATTATGTTGCTAACAGGAAAAAAGTTGAAGAACTTAGCCTATCAGCACTAAGGAAGATTACCCTAGTAGTTAGAGACTTGCATTGGAACTAATTGTGTGGGTTTACCCTGTTATATGCCCAGGAGTATCTTCTGAATCTAACATTGCTCCACGGTCATTTATATGCATGCAGATGAACTCAATAAGAAAATTCCTTGAATGTCTAGCTTGATAATCTCATGTAGTACGATTCCATTTATTGGATTTTGTAGTTAGCATACATTTATCAGAAATAGTTCTTTGTTAAGGTATTCTTTTTTTTTTGTTCTATTTTGCAGATAGTATTCATGTTAGAGTTTACGAGGTAAGGATGGATCTTTTGAGGGCCTGCATTGTTGGAGCAGCTGGAACACCTTACCACGATAATCTATTTTTCTTCGATATTTTCTTTCCTCCTGATTATCCTCATGGACCACCTGTATGTTTTTTCCTTTTCTATTGATCATATGCATATCTTCTCCATATTGTTTTCCTTGCAAAAGTGTGAACAATGCTACCAGAAGCTGCACTTTTCTATTGATCATATGAGGAACGGATGGATCTATTTCAGCAAATAGTGAATTTTTTTTCGAATAACTCAACAAAAAAAAATCAAAAACTAACCCAAAACTTTTAAAAATTTCAAAATTGACCTTCAATCGCGAGCTGGACCTCGTAACTGATCTTCAGTCGCTAGTTGAGCTGATGACTGAAGATGTGGCACGACTCAATGCACCGCTGACGCAGAACTGTACTACATCCGCTTTTAGTCGCTAGCCGGGCTAGCGACTAAACTAAAGAGTATGATTCAAACCCGTCTTTCGAGTGAGAGACCACACATTTTTGAAAATTATTGTCATTTCACAAAATAATATTTTATTTAATCATTCTTGAGTTGGCCAGCAATGCATTGGGCTGTGTCACGTCTTCAGCCGCCAACTCAGTTAGCGACTGAAGGTTAATTTTGAAATTTTTAAATATTTTGGGTTAGTTTTCGATTTTTTTATTGAGTTATTTGTAAAAAAAAAAATTCACAAATAGTAGTTTGTACGGAGTGTGTAGCAAGTCGTTGGGCCTGTGAGCTGTCAGAAGCTGCACTTACGTAAGAGGCAATCACCCCATCCGTCCATATAGGAGACTATATATATACATACAACTCGCACTCCACGCCTTCGTTACTCCACTTCGTTTGATTTCACTTCGCTTGCTCTCGCGTCATGGCGGCCGCCTCAAAAGCCCTCCGCGCAGGCTTCCCGTTCCGCCCATCCGACCAGGAGATCATCGCCTCCTTCCTCCGCCCCAGGATCTCCAGCGAGCAGTCCTGCGAGTTTATCCACGACACCGATGTCTACGCCTCGGATCCCGCCGATCTCACCAAAGCCTTCGACGCGGCGCCCGCGAGCAATGGCGAGAAGATCTGGTACTTCTTCAGCTATGTGAGGGCCAAGAACGCCGGCGGCCGCCGCAAGGCGCGCGCGGTGCAAACCGGAGAGGGATGCTGGCACTCCGAGGCCGCGCCGAAGGCCGTGGTCGATGCAGACGGTCAACGCCTAGGGCATCGCCAGAGCTTTTCGTTCAAGAAGAAGACGGGAGGCCGATCGGGCTGGCTGATGGTGGAGTTCGGCCTCGACCAACAAGAAGACGCCTCCTCGCCCGTCTTGGTCGTGTGCAAGGTCTACATGAGCCCCCGCGTGCAGCGTGCCGAGAGATCCGCCGCGGCATCGTCTGGCTCCAAGAGGAAGGCCACCTGTGAGCACCCCGAGGCTTCCACCGCCGTGCGTCCACGCCCTTCCCCTCCGACCGAGTCTACTGCATCGCACACCGAGGGAGCCGGTCCTTTGGAGGAAGAGGACATCCACCGCACATTTGAGCTTCTCGAGAAGGCCCTGATGGCTGACGACCAAGACGTGACGCAAGAAACCGAGACGAGCGATTCTTGGGCACATTGCAGTGATTTCATGGAGATGCTGGTGGTGGACGACGCACGCCTACTGCAGCTTGCAGAGGTGTCATCTGGCTCCAAGAGGAAGGCCGCGGGAGAGCACCCCGATGCAGGAACTCCCATGCGGCCACGCCCTTCCCCTCCGACCGAGGCTGCTGCATCGCACACCGAGGGAGCCGGTCCTTTGGAGGACGAGGACATCCGCCGCAGATTTGAGCTTCTCGAGATGTATACATTCTTGTCTTCTCTCAATTGGAGAGACACCTGACGAGTGCTATATTTGTATCTGGAAATCTCTTATTGCGTAATTCGGTATATCTCTATCTCGAAATACAATTTGTCTGTAATGATTATTGCATTGCCATACGAAAACATGCTCCATGCATGTACAGAAAGAAGCATAATGTTCTTCAGACGCTAGTTTTGCATTGACAAATGAAATTTAAACATACTCGTTTGTTAATTTTCTGAAATATCTCATCCTTTCCTGTTTGTACTCATGGTGTTTAGAAGATGACATTCTTGCAGGTCTAATGCCAACTTATATCAGATCACATTATTTGATACTGAAATATTTCATGTATTCTGAAAAAAAGATACTATGGAAGTGAAAGACAAGGAAAAAAGAGCATCATTGCAGAAGTGAATGTCTCTCTGTTTGTCAGTCTATAGAAATTGCGGACATTAATTTCTAGTAAATATTAACAAGTTGCAAAAAAGAGAGTTAACTTTGTTTTTTTTGTGTACAACATACTGAAACCACATTCAGTGTAACTGTGTGCAACTCAACTGTTTTGTACCAACTTTCCATTTCAGCCAGTTGGTTGATATGCGCTTCTGCCGTTCTGCCTATCGGTTTCAAAACTAAACCTAGTTGTCCAAGTGAAACCTAGCAGCTGTTGCTTCAATCGAAACCTTTGGACTGACAGTGAGCCTGCTTGCTGCACTAGGATTCCGAACTAGCACCAGCAATGGTTGCGCAGAACAGCACGAATCGATATGAGGGGAAGTCCTCTGCAATGTTGCAAGGTCTTAGATTCAAATGCAGTAATTTCTGGGATTATGAGATCAACACGAATAACTGATTTCTGTGAGTATATTATACATATTGTAGTTACCACTCCGATGTGCCATTGTTCCGAGACGAGACCTTTGAACTCAGCGGCATCCATTTCCTGTGATGTTACAGTAACAGCATAAGATATATCAATATCATCTTGTATACTGGAAGATGATAAAAACTAAGGAGAAATGTGGCACAACAAACATACCACACTGTAAATTGGAGGCATAGCAATTTTCAAGGTAGATTTCATGAGGGGCATTACTGGCAAATGGAGTGATGCTTCAGGAATTCTGAAGTTCCACCGAAAAATGGGAACTAACTGAAGCACACCTTTCTGAACTCAATTGGTTGTTTTTCTTATTATTAGGAAACTTTATTAACCAATGATTTTGACTTACCCAATGTACATGAAGATGCAAAACTGTACCCACTCACGCACCAACACCCGAAACCAGTAGTTATCTGGTGTATCATCAGCCCTCATGTACACCTGAAATCATAAAGAACAGTTTCAGAAGCATTGCCAAATTGATCATACCTGAAGACTATGTTGTATGCTCGAGTCAAACCATGATAAAAGTCACTGCCGCAACCTGCATCGTGCCCTGAAATCTCCTGAAGAGAAGAAGAAAGGAGCTAAGCATGAAGTGTTTTTGTAGGTGGTGGTCAGAAATAGAACAGTAGCAGAAGTCCACATACTTGAACATGGTGTAATTTGTGTTCAGTGTTCCATGCAATGAATGGATATCATCTTCCTCTATGTCACTAAGTTGTTCCTGGAGAATTAACAGATTCTGGGATGTGCGGCGGAATATGATGTAACACGAGGCAAAATAGTTCAGCAGCAGAAAGACCTGGATCATGAGACATCAAAGTTTCAAGAAACATGAGAACACAATTGTTAATTCTGTTGTTTCAAAAAACAATTATTCTGCCAAGAAGTTTGCTGAATCTGGCAAGTGTCAAAGGCTGAAATAAGTGCTATCGATTTGAAGAGTGGGTGTTTTTGGAGAAACCAGAACTGAAACTTTGCCTTCTACTCTTATTGTAATAATTTGGTTATGTTTTGTTGATTAGGTGCTGAGTTTGGTATGTGATCTTTGTGTACTACTCTTGGGTGTGGGTTTGTTCTCGCTGATATTACACTCTAGTTAGTTCTGGTATTTTTACTTGGCTGACAGCTGATCTCTCCAAGCTTATTCGGGTGTGCATTGTTCCACCAGTAACGAACTCTGTAATGCTGCTTCTGAGGAAACTAGGAAGTTTTTCTTTTTGTGAGGAAAAAACAATTGTTAATTCTAGGAGTTCCTGAACATAGCTAATTCTGAAGTGCTATTACATTATATCAAAAAAAATGATACGGTATGGCAGCAGAAGGATCATATCCCTTGATGAGCTTATTAAGAGAGCATGAATAATTGGTTAGTACAACTAGTTAAACACGTAAGCAACGAAGAGGTCATAGAATTAAATCCTAAAAAATCACAAATAAACTCATCTAATATGCAACTGGTGGGACTTGAACTCCGCCATTTAGTTAGATAATCTATATACCACATGATTGGACTAGCCAACAGTTGGCATGCTCTTGATGAGTTAATCTTGTATATTAGTGTATTGCTGTTGTAGAGATTATATGCTTTTTTTGTGTCTATGTTATAAGTTATGATTTTATTGCACACCAGCTGTTGGATGGCATGGATTTTCAGCTAGACAACTAAAGCTATCTTTGTGACATTTGTCTAGAAAATCTCTTAACGCAATACACGCTGATGAGGGCCATATGATTTTGCACAGCGACAAACAATCTTCACAGCTAAAAGTATCAAGTAATCCTGAATTTACTAATTGATTCTTACATTGGATGACTAAGCAAATTTTAAAGTAGCTATAAGCAGGTTTTGAAGTATGAACATGAATTTTAAAACGAATGACTAATTTACCATGAATATGAACTTGAAGTAGCTATAAGCACACTGTTTTCGCTTGGTCAGTGGTTTTGATCTAAATATGACAAATTTAGCAAATTCTACTTGTTTTATTTGGAATGGCAGGGAAGCTACTCTATAAATATGGCAATTTATGATATTTCATGTTCTCCAAATATACTGGGTAACCGGGAGATAAATGAGAAATGACGATACTGTGCTGGTTTAGTAAGGAGAGAAGTTTATGTGAACCCCGAGTCCATACTGATTGTTATTCTATGAAAAAATTAAAGAATATTTCTGTAACCACCATTAGACATTGCACCATACCAGATTTGCTGATTACAATCAAATATAGGATGATCTGCAACATTCTACTTTCACACCAAGTGTGTATTAGTATACACAGAAAACTCAAAAAGAACGGAAAAAAAAACCTTTCATTTAAATTTCAGAAGGGAAAGAAATATGAACACACATACACACTTGAATCACCACAAAAGCAGAAAGGCACAACAGAGATGTACAAGGTTGCATGACAATATGCACAGAACCTCAGTGTCGCTGTAGAAGAATCTCAAGCTTCAACAGAAAGGATCATCTGAGCTTTCTTTCCTAGCTTGCTTCAACTGAGAGGATCTCAAGTTCCGCCCACCAGAGTGGAGATAGTCTCGGCGTTGCTGCCTCTGGTGAAATTGCTAGTACTTCTCTCAGTCTGGTGGTGACATCCCTCATCCCTGGTCTCCTTTTTGGATCACTCTGGATGCAATCCTGGATTACCTCACAAATGATCTCTAGCTCGTTTTCTTTGTGATCCTTCAGGGCAGGATCAAGCAAACGAGCTATACTCCGGTCATCCTTAATGCACTCCAAAGCCTGTGCTTAAAAAAAAAAAAGGTGACATCATTTGATGTTTCAAGATGCCATTGAGATAACTGTGCATTGCGAGTGTTTTGTTTTCATTACCAAGTTCACAAGGGAGCCCTCATGTTTGGAGTATGGTGGTTTTCCAGAGATGATTTCAAGCAGTAGTAGACCAAAACTGTATACATTCCCAGATGGGTCAGCAGATATTGGTTCATGGTGATCAACAAAGTCATCATTCTTGGGCATCTTTCCTTTGGAAATTACTTCTTGCCAAACACTCATGTCTGCAATCTGCAGAAAAGACTTAATTTTAGAAGCAAAGCATAATGTACTGATCCCATCCCAAGTGTTTGTGGCTTTGTGCGAGTGAACTGGGCAATACTTAGTACTGTCTAATTGTGCTGTGCATAATTGGTTTATATTTGTTTTCAAAATACTGATATGTGAAACTCTGCATTGAATGGATGATGTCCTGAAAAAGCTTTAAGAATACAGAAATTACATTCTTGTACCGAAATTCCTTTTTCAATATAACCATAACACCGGGCAGAATGTAAGTGACGGAATTTTAACCCCTATCAATGGTTTCCAGATGTTCAACCAAGTAGAAATTACAACGCTCAGAAGCACATTTGTAATTATACCTTCGCAGCCCCATCCTCAGATAGCAATATGGCACTTGACTGCAGGTCAGGGTGCGCTATAGGAGGGTTGAGTTCATGCATATGTTGGATACAGTATGCTATTCCCATAATTACCCTCATTCTACCATTCCAATCGATGTGATCAAATTCCTCAACTGTGAAAAGCAATAATGGAGAATGTGTAAGATCAAAGTGTGATCTGTCATTGTAATCACAACAGCAGTTATTACCATAAAGATGCTCATAAAGTGTCCCATTGGGTGCATATTCTAGCACCATCATCCTCATGAAAGGCTGCTCCTCCTCACAGTAGCCAAGCAGATTGATGAAGTTCTTATGGTTTATGCGTGAAAGCGAGTCTATCTACGAGTTCAGGAAAAGGAGTTGGAAGAAAATAAGTTACATCCCATGCCAATGCTATAATAATGTTGTTAGTTACTCACTTACTCCTCTAGCAGGTAAAATTTATTACCTTTTTCCTGAAGCGCCCCTCTGAATGCTTTGACCAATCTTTGCAGGATGCAATCACGGTTGATACAACAGCTATCTCAACGCCACTCGACAAGGTTCCCTTATAGACAGTGTAGTGTGGATAGCTTGCCACAATGTTACTGAAGTCCTCACAAGCACCTTCAAGCTCTGAGCGCTGTAATTTGGGTACTCCTGAAGTACAATAGGTCAACAAACCACAAATGTTGAGTGAAACAAGAGGCAATTTGACCAGATATTTGAAACGATTCAAACAGTAAAGGATTGAATAAGACATTTTATTTTGTGACCTGAACACTATACAGAAAATGTTAATAGAAGGAATAAGCTCATTTGTACTAACTGTTAATATCTAAGTACCACGAATAGTTAGTCTTGTTCAAGTTCTTAAAGAACACAACTCCCAAGATGAAAAATACATGCAATCATGCAACGTAATTTCTTGCTTATCTATCAACCACAAGATCATTCTTCAAAGCAAGGTGTAAACAGATCAAATTATACTAGATATGTGGCATTGGTTAGAGCAAGGCTTTTTTTTAACCTTAATCATGAGATCAAAAAGTTTAGTATTTTGTGCAAAATTGTCTTTTCATTGTAAGGGAAACTAACACTGCAAATTGTACAATTTTAATAATTCTATGATTTCTAGTCACTCAGCTAATTTTTATTTGTCTTCTCAGAACAAGTATTAGAAAGCAAGTATAACTGAAAGAAAATAAATCAATAGCAGAAACCAGTAAGAAAGAGCAATGATGGCCTGGAAGATCATATTTCAACATGTGGAACAGAACTATAAAATGGAAGTATTTTGTTCAGACAGATCAAATAGCAAATGCAGTATATACCTGTCACAAATGCCTTTTGCAGCTGGCCACTGAGTCCAGTCTTCCAAGGACGTATTGTTGCCACTGACTTGTTGCGGCACAGCAAAAGCATGCAGGCTATGCCAATAAGTAACAAGGCAATCACTGGAAGTACAATGACATACAGCCACCTTATTGATCTTCCACTCGATTCTGTCTTTGTGGAAGGATCAAAGGGCGTGAGTGGACTATGTGGAGAATTTACAGAAGGTGCAGGTGCAGGTACCAAGTTGTTGTGCTTGTTTTGTCCTTGCACAAATGCTGAAAATGAGCCACTTCCACTAGATGGAACCGGAACAGCAGCAGGAATGGCAGCATTTGCGGAAGGTGCGGCAAGATTACTATCTTGTAGTCTTCTCCGGCTAAGCTGGGAAGCTGGATTTCTCAACACAAATTGCAAAGCAAGATGAGCTTGATGTAAAAAAAAACAAGACTTCTTATTGACCTAGCTGATATATGCAAGAACTAGCTTGAATGGTAAGATTACCAGAAAGATAGTTAGTGTGCTTTTTGTTCCCTTCTGATGAAGAACCTGAATCAAACCTACAATGGTCCCCATTCAAAAACTGCTATCATCAATGTCTGCTGATAACTTATAAGGAAATAGTTTACAATAAGTCTAATTTTCTTACCCATACTCAGCTCTTTGGTTCATACCCCTCCTTGAATGATCATTGATATCAAGATCAGTTTCCTTATCAAAGTTTTCAAAGGGCTTTTGAATCAAAGGCCCCTGAAAGATGCTGTTGGAAAGTAACCTGCAGAAAGGAAAAAGCACAATATTATGACATATTACTTGGTGTTAATCAAAATTTTCATGAAGTAATACAGTCAGAAGACCCACAAATGCTTAAGAGATTGCATTTCTCCTATTTCCTGTGGAACTTCACCAGTGAAGTTGTTATTGCGTAAATCCAGTATCTCCAACATCGCAAGATTGCTGATTTCTTTAGGTATGGATCCACTGAGCATGTTGTTGGAGAGTACACTGCAAATGTTGAGTAATGTACTAAGCATTGCAATGGCTGTAGCGAATATCCAAATTAAAGTAGACATAAAACTGCAATAGATGCCTGATTGCAGACTGGCTAAATATTTGTACTACGATCTAAAATAGACAAACAATATGTTCCAATGATATTTACCTCTTTGTTTAGCATAGAAATTAACATATACGCACCATATTATAATTTGTTATGAAGAATGGAAACATATAATGATTATTTTATTTTTGGGATATATACACTTCACACGTTTTAAGTAATGATAATTGACTTTCTATAGAAAATGTCAGATAAACTTAGTAAAACTATACCAATCATCAACTATACAACAGCTCCCTTGGTAATCTCTCACATTGTAAAGAAAACAATCAACAAAGTGCCCATACAATGTTGCCCAATTACTAGTCTCGTGAAAATATAAACCCAGAAATATAAACTTACAGAGCCCTCAGATGACTAAGACTGCCTAGCTCCGGACCCAAGGTACCTCTTAACGAGAGATCCTTTAGGTTCCTGCAAGAAAGCAATTCCAAGTAAATAGAATTGATGAGATGATAAGGCAGGCAAGCAAGTTAACAACCCGTGAAAGTTAGCAAAAGAGGTCCACAGTAGTCACAAAATGTAAAGTTCTTAATTTTTATTTGATGAATTTATGTATCCTCCCAGGGATTAAAACCTGATCTACCATGTCTACATCATCCATGTTGAATAAAAAAAAGATCCATCATTAGTCAAACATCACGAGTCTCAGAAGCAGTGATACATCTCTTCATGTTAAAATATCCAAATAAGCACCGATGAAGGAAATGCATGGAAGTTGTGTGAGTAGAAAAAGATTTATCTTTTCTTGACAACTTAAACTTTTGGGTGAGATGGTTAGTAGATGAAAATCAGTGTCTAAAATAAGTAGATGGGTCCATCATTCTAACCAGGCCGACTTATCTAGGCAGCCTATAACATTTGTTTGGTGTTGGTCCACTTGAGAGAACTCAGCAAAAAAATTCTCTAGCTAACTAATATCAAGTAGCCTCCATTTTGGACCCCCAATGCTAAATAAGAAATTTATCAACTATTTACTCCTCAACTATTTGAAACTGCCAAAATTAAGAATACCACAAGGAAAAGAAGTGGATCATAATAACTTGGCTGCAACCATTGGTTTGCAATGGCTGAATTGAGAAGCATTCCAATAGAACCAAACATGAAAATCCAATTATGTTATACCACTCCCAAAGAAATACGATTCAAGATTAATCAACATGATATTCCAATGAAAAAATTAATAACTTAATTCTGTCATTTGAGTGCCACCTAGAGTAATCTAGGATCTCAGTCAATTAGAACCAAATTCTGAAGCGACTGATGGTTAATACAAGGCAAGACATAACATACCCACTTCTTATTAACTATTATCATATCCACTCAAATAAACATAGAATAGATATCCTTATTTCCCACTTGTTTGAATTATGAAGTGGAGAAATGATTGTGTTGGCAGAAATCAAATAAAGTATTAGATACATTTGCCCCAATTTATTCTAAAGTCAAACCATGATCACTGCAAATGAGAAAAAAAAATAGAACTAAGGGACACCATTGCATTTCCAAATGGAAACAGAATTCTAAATCACTACATATCCGCAAGAAGAAACAAGGAAACATCGTACTCACAGCATTGCAACCCTGCCATCAACACAGTGGATGCCGTTCCAATTGCAAGGATCGCCATCCCAGGGGCTCCAGCTCACCATTGCAGCATACGGATCGTCCTCCACCCTCGACCGGAACTTCAGCAGAACCGATCCTGCACACCCACATCAAAAATCCCAAATAAACATGCACCAAATCAGCACCTCACACCCTCAAATCCAACCCCCACAACAAAATTCACAAAAAATTGGTACCTTCAAGATTGAGTGACAAGCAGCCATTCACGACGAAATGGAGCGTCAACATGACAAGCAAGAAGTAACTCAACACATCCATCTTCCACATGTCCATAGGCATGCAACACCGTCACGTCATATGATCCTCTTAGCGAGCCTCTTCCACAATCCAGAAACCATGGTCAAGAGTGACGAGCATCCATTGCGCTGCAAGAGGCCGCCTTTCCTTGTGACAGCAACCTCACGCCCCCTCCTACATACAAGAAAGACAAGCAACAGCTCAGAGAGACAAGAAAAAGGAGTGGGAACCACAGAAACTTGCACCACCATAAAGCACAGCTCTTTGCAAGAAACAGGTTTAGCTTTTTGCCTAATTGGCCTGTCGATTTGCTCAAGTCGCAAGCAATTCGATTCGGAAGAGGACACAGAAAGGGAGAGAAGGCTTACAGGGTTGGTGGGGGAGGGAGGAGAGAAAGGGAAACAGGGGTCGTCCTTTCTTGGAGGAACAAGTAGTAGTTGGAGAAACAAAGAAAAAATGATAAATATATTATACAAATATTAGCAAAATTCTTACTGCATCCCCTTATACGATTCTTCTATCTCTCCATGTCTAAGATTGTCTAAGAATGTGTCATGGGAATAAAAAAAAAAGAGGAATTTTTCGTCTCTATGACAATTCCACACAAACTTACGAAATTTCGTTTTAAAAAATTGGATAAGAGTATAAGACGCAGAAGATGTCATCGTCGAGGGGCCAACGAACCACTCTGCAGTCTGCGCGCGCCTCATCATCGCCGGCGCCAGATTCGACACGCCATTTTTAAAATTCCCGTTGCTCAGCGCATCATCACATTCTTTTTTTAATTAAAAAAACAACCTTTTTAATCGCCCGTTTACCAATTGCCATCAGACATCTAAGTGACGCCAATTGCTTGCTCCAAACAACTTTTTCACGTAATTTGAGCAAACACAAAATGGTTCTAAGAACAAATTTTGACATATCTCAGCTAGTATTATGATTGTTTGACCTTCCTAATTTCCAAAAAGAAAAGGCCATCTAACCTTGTATGGATTGTGCCATTTGAATTCTTACCGCGTTTGGTTCCTGGGTTCCACCGGTAAAGCTTCAATGCGCGAGGCGGCGGCGGCGACGGCCGAGGCGGTGGCCGGCGGCGAGCGGAGGGGGGGGGGGGGGGGTTGTGGGGCGGGGGTGAGGACGTGCGGTGGGGCCCGCGCCGGGACAGGTGGGACGCGCAAACGGGATTTCTAAATTCTAATTATTTTTTCCCTCGCGAATTTTTATTGGTGCCTGGCTGTCCGTATCTTTTTTTTTGTTTTTTTTTTTTTCTCTTTTTTGGTTTTTTTAAAAATAGTTTTTTTTTGTTTGTTTTCTGCTGGGAGGTCTCGGCCACGTCGTGCGGGCGTCGTGCGGGCCCGCCTCCCGCCTCTTCGCCCATCTCTTCGCTCCCATCAAGATTTGTTATCCATTTTCAGAAATCGGCTACTTCAAAATAAAAGAGTTATTACACAAATATTGTTAATATTATATCAAACAATAATGATCATTATCGATCTTTTATAAAAAAAAATTTAATATTTTTCTATGCTTAATTTTTGAAACATTTAAAATACTCAATTTGGTCTATCTATTATATGATTTGATGAATAAAAATACATATTATATATTTTGTGCAGTAGCTGTTTTATTTTAGAAGAGCCAATTCGCTATTTTCATTTCGACAAAATCAATTAATTGAGTATTCATTTATACACCTAGACATCTAAAACATATACTCATACAAAGATATTGTGAATTTGATTCCTGAAACTCTTTATTTTAATATATGTGTTATGTTAGTGTCTTTTATTAGCTTAGGGGGTCGTGGAGTACCATTTTCTACTTTTATCACATAAAGATTGTGCTCTCATCATGATTTGTTGTCCACTTTCATTTTAACCAAATGAATCAAAAAATCATTCACATGTGTAATCAAATAAATGGAGTGTATGATCATATAAAGAAAGGTCGTGGGTTTGACTCAATCCTTTTTATTTTATATGTATGTTTTGTTGGTGTCTATTGGTTTATGTGGATAAGGTGAGTTCTGGGTTTGATCTAGTCTCTTTCTTAATTTCTCCAACAGCAGTAGTCCGACGGCGTGCAGAGGCAGAGCAGTAAGACTGTGATTGTACTACTAGCCACAGGTGCCAGCCCATGAGGGAGACATGCAACAGAAGAGGCATGGTCGTAGCAATGACGTGATAAGGCGGCGGAGCCAGCAGAGGAGGAAAAGAGGGGGCGGCGACAACAAGAGATGAGGAGGGAGAAGAAGAAGTGAAAGAGAGAACAGAGAATGCGGATTAAATTTAATTTTAAATTTATAGTCTAGATGATGTAAATTTTTTAAAGAAACATATACCTACAGTTGAGCAGCTCCTTATATTATATATTTTGATTGAGATAGTAGCTAGTACAATGTAAACAATGGAAATTTTGGCATAGTCAATATAGTCATCTTAACCTCGTTTAAATCTCCTTTTCTTGTTGGGCCAAACCTAACACTGCCATATCAATTGACCTAGTTTTGCTTCCTGTTGATCGCCTTTGGCCAATTTGACTAGAGATGGCCTGTTGTCATGCACCCTCTTCGCTACATGTACCTTGTTGTCACTTGCACCATTGGCACCCCCTTGCCGCAGAGGTGCTCTCACACTTAGAGCATTGCCCAAAACGACGGTAATCATTGTCGCCACAGTCCTACCTACTATCGTGCGCCTTTGTCGCCGCCAAAACCCTGCCATTGCCGCTATCACCACTACTATTGAGGAGCTGACCGAAACAAGAATGAAAAATTACTTGAAGTTGCTGAGGAGGCATGCATGCTATGGTGGCTCACCACCTTACAGCATCATAGACTCGGCGAGCGCGGCAGCAAGCTTGTAGGCATTGGCATGGATGAGCAAGCGACGGCCGTCAGTGATCGAGTAGCGGACACCATACCTGTTGTGGAGGCAATGACTGATCTTGTGGAGCATGTTCTTGTGGCCAAACAGGTGGAGCAGGAGGCGCTAATTTGAACCAAGGCACGGTAATTTGAACTAAGGGGAAGGAAGAATATATTTGTCTTTTCTGTAAACTTATAATCGGACCAACATTGATTTGAATCTCTAACAGTCTCTAGTGGTGATGGACCTAACGACAATGATAAAAATAAAATAAGAACTAACGAGACAGTAGTAAAAAAGAAAGAGTAGTTTTTTTGTGATAGAAACAAAAATATATTTTTTTTGAGTGGTATGAACAAATTTTCCCCTTTTAAAAAAAAATTAATTACTCAGAGTCCGAAATTTCCACACGTATAACTAGCATGCATTAGAGTATACAAGCTGACAACATCACAATTAAATCAAGCAGCTAACACGAGAAATTTGTCTCGCACATGAAAAATACTACATGATGGTAGAATTTTGTTAGTTCCATACACCACTCGGAGTGACAACAGCAGCACAAGTCAAACGAAATTCTGCTGATATATACAGGGTTTTGAATTGCGGTGGTAACTGACCGATTACCGTTAAGAACTAGAAATTCTATACCAGGCTAGTTATAGAAAACTGATCAGTGGACACGAAATTTGTCATTTGACTCATGTTCTGACATGAAATGGCATGGTTTAAACGTACTTGAGATGTGCCTACCTTTTTTTGCTGAGTGTCCCGTATGGAACCGACTACTTTAGAATAAAAGAGATATTGCACACCAAATATTATATATATTTTCACCTGTTCACTTATGTAATAGATAATCTAAATTGAATGTTTTAAATATCTCAAAAATTAAAAAACATCGAAAAATTAATTTATTTACTAAAAGATAAATAATAATTATTGTTGTTTGATCCTACAGATTTGTGTAGTAACTCTTCTATTTAGAGAAACTGATTCCTCCTCACATGATACTAGTCAAACATGTTTGATATTCTTAGATACTCAAAATTGAGGAACCTGAACTCCCAAGCATGTCTAGCAAGTGGCAACTCATAATTCTACTTCCAGTCTACTTCCAGACAATCGGAAAACCACGACACACAAACCAATCTCCCAAGAGTATAATTAATGATCGGTGGTTTCGACTGATAACCAATCTCTGATTAACAATCTAGTTATGAATTACATAAAAGCATCTGCTGATCAGTATGGGCCTGTTCTGAAACCGTGGCACCAGAAAGAAACATTGTACAACTACTCAAAATATGTTGATATACAGAATCATAGGGCCTACTTGAGCTTATAAGGTTGTTAAGTTCATGAACTAACTTGAGAATGTTCTCCTCCTCCAAGCGATCTGCATTTCGGGTCAGTAGATTAAACCAAGACATGGAGGAAACATCGCATATCTCGCTCTCCTGAAAGCTCTTGATGCAGGAGATTGCTGCCATTGTGTCGCCTTCTCTCAGTTTAAGGCAAAATCTTTCCATGATGATAGGGACAGGTGGAACCCGGCTATAATAACACAGGTATTCCCATGTAGCTTCCAATAACTGTTCCTGAATGATGAAGAAATAGCTAGTATCAGACACATTCAAATGAACTAACAGAACAGTTTAATGGTAAAAACGATCTTCTTCTGTCCCACATATGATCATGGTTAAGGTACTAATGTAAGCATTAAGTTTATCATGGAACCACACATGGGAACAAAACATGCACACAAACACTTGCACACTCAGGAAAACAGATGGAAATGGCTCAAACTGACGTTGCGGAAGGGCCAGCAGAATTATGCTACTTCAACACTTGAAATTTTCTTTTAGGAGTGTCATATTTAAGCTGATCCAGTGTTTAATTAGTGATTGGCAACAAGGGCCTAAATTTTTGCTCCTCTACATACAGAAAAGGTTCATGCAGACACCTGAAACTGGAAGACAGGAAAGCTGATATGGTCCATTCGTAATATCACAATTATTATGATCGATCATCATGGCATTTTATTTGCCACGAGTTAGTATAATTTGCGTAAAGTCAACCTACAAATTCCATCTTTAAGGATGATCATGCTGAATGAATATTCTAGCTTTATAATCTAAATATAAAATTCTAAGGAGATCTCATGGATATTCAAGGCTTGTATCTGAGATAAGTACCTTCCCGCCCCTGAAAGCATCAAGCACCATGCGCAGGTGCCTTCTTTCATCAAAGTGGTAGCCATGAGATAACATTTCCTGGAAGGCATACTCAAAGTCATCCCATTTTTTGGCCTCAGCACAGGCCTCCATGAAAGTGTTGAAAGTAAACTTGTCTGCAACAGCCTTTTGACTTGAATACACTCTGCTCCTTATTCTGCCCTCCAAAATATCACCAAGTAGATCTTTTGCATCTTCAAACATTCCATGTTCTATGTATGACTTCAACAAGATGTTACAAGTCACATTATTAGGCGAGCAGAAGTTGCACATTTCATTGAAAATGTATTTGGCATTTCTCATGCTGCCATTGTTTATGCAAGTTTGGATAAGTCCAGTGTAGGTAACAACCAGTGGTTTGTTTGCAACCTTGCATATCTTATCAATCTGCAGTGAAGTTGTCATCAGATAAAAGCTAGAAAGATGAAACAAGCTAGTATGGGTTAAGCCTAAAACTAGAAGGGAAAAGACAAACAGCAGATACACACCTAGTGAAATTCATGTATAAAGAGGATTTACATCTAGTTAAGTAATGGCCCAAAATTAGCTCTGTTAATTTTTTTTAGTTTTCATAAGCATCAAGTTCAAACATTGACTGTTTCTATGGTGCATCCACTTGAGGAAATAACTGATAGCGAGTCTAAATATACAGTCTACAGTTGAAGTATTTAGCATTCAATGCTGTATAATTTGAGTGATTTTTTATATGCTTATTTTCAAAGTAAATTAAAGTAAATTAACAGCACTGAGTAAACTAAGAACAGCACAACTAAAGAAAGTCATTTCACTGTCAACATCAGCTATGGCAATTGTATTACATCCTAAGTGCAAATTCTGTAAATGCAAACCTGGAGAAGTGCTTCTTTGCACCTCCCTCCACTGCAAAGGCAGCGAGCAAGATCATAATAGAGACTAGCGGAACCAACAATTCCACGTTTTTCCATATCCTTCACAGCCATCACTGCTTCATCAATCTTTCCTTCCCTCCAAAGTGCATTTACGAGAACTGCAGACAATATGACTGAGAGGTGAACTTTATTTTGTAAAGCACTTGAGTTCCAACATTTACCTCTATAGTTCAAAGCACCAGGTACTGATGATTTTTCCACCTTATTGAAGAAATCATACACCAAATTGTACTTACCACAAGCAAGCATTACCTGCAGCACCATGAAATAGATTAACAACGAATTGTGTTGCACGAAGAATTAGACCACAAATACAGCAAAAACCGAAACTAGTAAGCACTATATCCACTGCCCACTGGAGATACAGAATCAGCTGGTCTCAGGCAAACAAAGCAAGAAAAGCATTGTGACAAATACAATTTTGGCAACATGTTTATTTAGTCACGTTCAAAAGAAATATAATGCAAATGGTACAAACAACTCCAGTGCTATCCTTAATCAATTGCATCCCAAAAAGGGAAAAGTCCTTTTTTCCCCTCATTGTTGGTAGGAACTATTTTAGGCCCCGAACTTTTTGATGGTCCTTTTTTGTTTCTCTTAGATATAGACCCAAGATAAGCCTTTCGAGTCCAAATCACTGATAGATGAGGCCAACTGATAGGTGGGCCCACCTCTTAGTGGCTCTGGAAGCGTTTGGTTTAGTGCTTCATATTTTCTTTACTCATAGAGTGATTACTCATAAAGTGAATACGTTATTTGATATTTTGGTTGGATCACTCTATAATTGTAATGCTTATATTCAAAATACCTCCAATGGAAACTTTGATATATCCAAGTTTGATGTATACCTAATCAATTTCACCTCCATCTCTAATGGATTTTAAAACCCATTATAATTACAATTACAGTTCTAAACCATATGCTGCCTCAAATATTTAATGGAGCAGATTTTTTAACGTAAGACTTATTTTAGACCCATGCCAAAAGTTGAGCGACAAAAATGAACGAAAAGTTCAGGGATTAAAATGGATCTAGCCCAAAGTTGAGGGACAAAAGATTGACTTTTCAAGGGTAAAAACAGTTATTGTCTTCCAGAAAATCTGAATGATGTTGGTATTAGCTTAGTCAAACTATATACCAGAGCGTGCCCCACACATACACATACACACACACAGAAAGAAAGAAAGAAAGAAGAAGAAGAAGAAAAAGATCCGACGCAACAAGAAGACCATTATACCTCCATCACAAGACCATATGTTGTATTTGTTGGACGGATATTCTTCTCTTTCAGTTGTTGCAATACCCAAAATGCTCCTTCCCATTGCTTTTGTTGGACACAAGCGTTCAAAACCTGGAAGGCAGTAGAAGCAGTTACCTTCTATTGGAAACTAATACAAATAGGCATTCTAAGTTCATGGTTCATCAAATCACAAAGTATATCATTTGTTATGAATTCTACTCACTGCATTGTATACAATAAGGTCTGGTTCCAACTGAGGATCCCAATTCTGAAGAGGACCCAGCTTAAACTTCTTTTTAGGAGAACGCATGCAGTCAATTACATCAAATAGTTCTTTCATAAGTCCAGCTTGCCCAAGAGTCACGGCAATACAATGATAAGCTGCAATGTCAGGGTAAGAAGATAATTGCTCCTGCAAGTGAAATATAGGGACAATATCTAAAATAGGGATCAATCAGAAACAGATAACATATGACAAAGAGAAGTAATAATAATACCATCATAGTGTAAAATATGTTCAATGCCTCAAAAGGTCTTTTAGCCTTCCCAAGAACATCAAGCACTGTTGTATAGATATACCTACAACAGGAAGATACTTCTATGAACATGATATGCACTTAAGATATTTTGTGCCAATTTTTGGGACATCACAGAGGTCAACATCAAATTAGCCAAAGAGTGAGTTACAGCTTGGTCTGTGCAAAAGGATGAGTAAAAAATTGATTCAAGATTGGTCATGAAACATAGCAAGATATAAGTGGGCAAGGTATATTACCTGCTCTTGTATGACTTGAATCTTTCATGTGATTGAAGCCATTCAACAACTTGTAAAACACGTTTCCAATTTCCAAATCGACCCAATATTTGAACGATCCTCAGGATGGAGTAATCAGAGAATTTGATTTTTGCAGCATGAATCATTTTAGAGAATTGCCACTCCGGGGTATTTACATCTGTAGCATTCAGCCTTCACAAATATAAATAACCATAAGCATTTAAGCAAGCTAGATGAACACTCAATACACTTGTATGAAATTAGAATGCAATGGGACGTGCCTATCAAAGTAAGAGACGTAACAAAATAATTCTCAGCCAGCTCTCAGCCTAATAGTTCCATTTCTGAATTATGGTGTATAATGAATTTTCCAAACATTGATCTTTCATGATGCTGAATATCAGTCTCTACAAACTGATTGTAAATTATATATTGTACCTAGACATCATGAAGTAATGTTTCCTTTACATTGTTAGTGATTATTTTTAAATCTTGAAGCAGCTTCCACCAGTTGATAAAAACAGTACTGCTGCCGCACAGCAACTCCATAAGTCACAAATGATAGCAAATATGGAAATATTTGGTGAGCACAAGACATCAGATATTCAAGCAGTGATCTTGAAAAGGCTTGAATTTAGTAAGTTCACTCTCATTAAGATCATGAGTGCTTTTTTTCATTTCACATAAGGGGAAAAACTACACTGCTGAGTGGGGAACCTATGATCATACAGTGGTGAAGTGAAGACAAAGATCAGCTTTCAAAGCAAATTAAAAAAGAAAAAAGAGAGACCATAAGATGACTTTTGCATTGTGTCCACAAATCTGATTGCAAGAAATAGAGACAACCAACAGAATAACTTATCAGAACTCATTTGTTGCTTTAATATAATGAAGCAGACAAGGAAGTTTGCTGGCTTTTCTTGGAGATTTATTCTAGTCAGTAGGTGCTTGTATCAGTTTGAAAAGCATAGATAAGCAAAGATCAAAAGAAAGCTATGCTCACACTAATGGTTATAGATATACTATCTTCATCAGCTTTTTTCCCCAAATTATAAGAAACTCTTATGGTCCACTTATGAATGCCAACATCAAGAAAACTCAAGTCTTTGAATCAAACAAATTATACAAAGACTTACTGACTAGCCAACTTCTGAATTCTCTCTTCCATTTCAATTCGAAGAACTCTTGGTCTGTTCCTCACATCAGTGAACACCTCGAAAGACTTGAATGCAGCTCTATCATCAATATCTGTGTTTTCTGCATCCCTCCTAGTAAAATTTTCCATTTGAACATTTTCTCCTCTGTGCATTTGAAATGCTTCATCTTTTCTAGGTTTCAACCCATTAGTATTTACATGACTTGGATGACTGTTGTGCTCAGATGTTCTCTGCATACGTTTATGCCCTCTGCTTACAGTAGGTTTGGTAAAGTCTGTTTCATTCCCTTTACCTCTATCCACTGCAAGACTTCTTGAACATTCTATTCTTTGCTGTGATCCCTGAAATTTTCCATTCGCATTGACCTCGCTATCAGAAAATCTTCTATCTCTAAAATATTTGAAGTCATGTCCATCTGTACTATGTTTTGCATAAGCGAAGTAATCTTTTTCTGTTCTTACTATAGATTTGGTGTTCTTCAATAAACTGTTGTGATCAAGTGGAACAGAAGTATCAGATCCAGGAAAAGTTTCCCATCTTTGTGAATTCTTCTGTGCATTTGACTGAACATGTTTGTTCCTCACTGATTGATTATCAATCATATATCCTATAGCATTTTTGTTCTTTGCATGTGATGCAAACCGTCCATGATCATCATTCTTCTTGATATTGCTTCCAATCTCACATGCTTCACCTCGAACCATTCTTTTGTGTATATACTCTTCAACATGCCCTCTATCCCTCTTTTCAAAGGTGCTTCTGCTCTCTCTCACTTCACCCTGAACAATTCTTTTGTTTAAATATTCTTTAACCTGTCTCTTGTCACTGCTCTCAAAACTTTCCCCAAGTTCTGTCAATTCACCTTGAACTACTCTCTTCTGTAAATACTCATTCACCTGTCCCTGCCCATCACGTCTATTCGTCACCAATCTAGTGGCATTGCTTTGCCTGACATTCTTTGCCAAATTTACTCCCATCGCTTCCCCTCTTCCCTGCTCCCTCTGAAACCCCTTCTTCCTTTCAAATGATTTCTTCCTTGGATTGCCCACCTTCCCATCCACCCCTCGAGAAACTGATGCATCACCATTGCCTATCAATCTTCTCCTTGAGTTCCGGCCAACCGAATCACCGCCCTGCAAGTTTTTGCTCCTGTCCAACTTCACCGACTCCATAATCTTCACATAATCAGTGAAAGTAGGGCTAAATGTGAGCTCCTTCTCGATGTGCCGCAACTCTGATGAACTAGCATCAGCCTCAGCACTCACAACTCCAGAACTGGCAGTTCTTGCATCAAGAACCCAACTTCTTCTCACCAGAGACCAGCTCAAGGGAAACACTGAAATGCTCCTTCTTGGAACCAAGAACCCAAGAACCGTGCTCGAATCAGGCTGCAAGCTGGGAAGAAAAACCCCACAACCGCCCAAATTGAGCAGCCCATTTGGCGGCGGTGCCATCTCTCCACTGTGGCTACTACCCCTAATGCATTTCTTGCGAAATTGTTCAGCAAAGGGGAAAACTTCGATGGAAAGACCCCGTCTTTTCTTTTCCGCCGATGAATTCAACAGGCTAAAAGTCGTAAAACACAAATTTTGCTCACTTGGAAACACCGAGTTATCTCGATAGAAACATTGCAACTATCTGTATATATAGCAAGATTACGCCAATCTTGAGGAACAATTTTGGGGGCGAATTGGAAGAAGCACGAGTACCCATGCCTCCTTCCTTATCCCTCGGGCGAATGGGACTGCTATTGTGCTAGGATTTGGAGGATAATTTTCCCAATGGGCCAAACGGGCTGCTTTACGATTCGTGCTGAATCGAGGGGAGGACAGCTCGGTGCAAGACTGCAAGTGCATTCTTCTGGAAGTTTTATGCAAAATCGGATAGGTATTCTTTTTTCTTACAGTAAAATATTGGTATTTGTACTTATATGTGTACTAAAGAGTTAGAATTCATGCAAATACAAGTCATGAATTCAATTTTAAATTATCTCTATTTTTATATATGTTTAATTAAAATATTATATTAATATATGTGTGAATAAATGAGAATAAGAATAGAAATTATATTTTATCAATATAATAGATATTATCATAAGTTAAAGATAATCATTTTTATAAAAAAAAATCAGTATTTGATCCCATAATTTTCTTGGGGACTAAGGACTAACTATATGGTACACTGACCCCTTGAATGAGTAATCCTATATTGTTTAGTCGTTTATAATGGATGGTGAGTTAGTGCGTGGCTTATATCCCATGTGTGAGTAGGTGAAAGTGTTCTGGGCCCGCCGTTATGGATAGTACCAGAATTAATTCTTAGCCTTGTCTACCTACACGGGGATTTCAACGTATTTGGGGCTTACATAATGCCAAATCGAGTCAATAATATCACAACTGATCCTTTTACGGGTCTATGTTTGCTAATTTTTTTTAAGAACTATTTAAAGTATATGTATTTATTTTTTAAAAAAAAAAATTATACCATCTATATCACATATCTAAATTTAATTTAATATCTATTATCTCTTTCTCCCCAATACTTTTTCTTCCTCCTTCTCCTCCCAACCCACTATCATCACTCTATCTTCTTCTCCCGTCGACCATCTCCATCCCGCGACTAACGACACCACCGCCACCTCGTAGCCACAACCATCACCTCTTTCTGTTGCCTATCTCTCCCATAGCTACCACCTTCCACCGCGTTGCCTACGTCCACCTCTAAAGAAGTTAAGGGATTAGGTAAACTCTCCATGAGCTAGAACCAACAACAAAAATTTATCTAAAAATAAAAAAAAAGATATATACAAAATAACAAAAAACAAATACATACTCATTAATAAATCACATATCTTTCTAAGAAAGAAGTGGTCATAAATAAGCTACAAGGAAATCGTATTAGGCTAGAGTAACAAATCACACATCATTAAGCTTAATAATATCGCAAATATAGCACCTCCAACATGCCGTGATTAGGGCCCGAGTAACAATTTTTCTTAAAAAACCCAATAACATCTATGTTGGCACTAAATATCCAATCCCTATCTCTACACCCCATCCCCACACACACTCATACTAACACAAATACTCCACCTATATACAAACATAAAAATAGACGTGATCACGAATAGAACCCAAGACTTCCCCTATATATGGAAACACATTCTAACCATCGGGTGCATATATGAGTGTGCATCCTTATTAAACTACACCTAAGTATTTTCGGACTTGGGCTTGGGTTGACAAAAAGTTTGGGTCCTTCGGTTGACTTGAGCTCATCCTACCCAACCCAATATACATGTCGTTCGACCAACTTTGAGTCGGGCTCGAGGTCGGGGCCGGGTGGTTTTAATCATGCTATGTTCAAAAAATGGGTTGTGCCAGATTCAGTCAGACTTTTTGAATTTTGAAGGCCTCAAGCCGGGTGTATGGAGCCCAAGCTTGATTCTAATTTTAGGGCAGGTCAAGTTTGATTAGACTCGGACGGGTTCAACATGCCTAATTATTGCAAGAGTTCGAACAATGGGGACCTACTACAACATCTCTGCGACGCATAGCATTTTTCTCTACTCAGTTTCGTACTCCTCTTCCCCCTTGTTAAAGATATCTATCTATTTAGTTATGATTCTTATATAACTTTGATTAGGATTCCAGTATTGTATTTAGTTAGAACTCTTCTGTATTATCCTATATATAGGCCTATTAGTTTACAATAACATTATTATGATATTTCCCTTAAATTTAACATGGTATCAGAATCAAGATCCCAAAAACCCTAAATTTAACCACCCACCATTGATTCACCGCTCTCGGGAGGTGGTAGCAGATACAAAACTCCTGGAGCAGTGCCTAAGAAAGTTTTTTCTTTTTCTTTCCTCTGCGTCTGTCTCTGCTTGTCTTCGCACAGCATGCCATCACTGTGGCCATTGTTGTTCCTAGGGTTTGTTGTGCGCACATTCGTGTGCTCGTCTCTTTAGTGTCATGTTGCATTGATGTGTTTGGTTTCAAGTTGATTGTTTCTTCTCGCGGTGGTTTGGTGATCAGGATGATATTTAGTGGGAGTTCTTGATCCTAGAAAAGCCCCGCGTAGGTGCGGGCTTTCGCGTGGATTGCAGTGGTGCTTTTGTGCTCTCTGGGTTCCACCATGGCAGTCAACTCACAAGGATGGTGCCACATGCGCGAGCGCTTGCTTCTCCCTGACTGACGATCTTGATCGAGCTCATCATGGTTTGCTCTGCATCGGTGGTGTCGATTCCGTGGACGTCGTCATGCCTCGTCATGTTCTCGTATTAGTTTTCTCCGATGTTTCTGACACTCACGAAGCCATCAAGTTGCCACCTGCTGCTACCACTTGGCTCTACCACTTCCGTCGTCACCGTTGCTGCCCTGATTTAGCCCTGGTTTGACCAAGTTTGGTTCTGGTCTGTTTGGGCTCATTTGACCCTGGTTTGACCAATTTTGGGTCTGATCTGTTTGGGTTCGTTTGGCCCTAATTTGACCTTGGTTTCATCAGTTTTGGTTTTGATCTGTTTAGACTCATTTGGCCCTGATTTGATCAAAATTTGTTCCTTTGATCATGGCTATTGACTATTGACTAGTTTTTTGTTGTCTCGACTCAGCCTTTTTGCTATCTTGGATTGGGAGAGTGTGCCATTATTAACTCGTTATCTACAGTTTCGTTTACTACTTACCGTGTTGGTAGTTATTCCTCTACTATTTTGTCTGCTACTACAATCTTCTTCAACTGAGCCTTTTGTCTTCAAAATTTTAACGTATCATAGTTTTCTTGAGTTTGAGAGGAGGTATTAAAGATATGTATAGTATTCTTATATAATTTTGGTTTGAACTCTGATATTATATTTGGTTAGAACTCTTTTGTATTGGTCTATATGTATTTGATTAGAACTCTTCTATATTGGCATATAGATATACACACACATACCTATTGGTTAATAATAATATTATTCTAATATTTTCTCTTAAATTTAACACCCTTATCTCTTCCAAACACATGGCTCAGGGGGTGTTTGGTTCACATCCATAGAACGTCTAACATCCACCCTAGGCACGGTCGCATGCATGTTTTCTTTTTTATTTTCATTCGCCAAAGTCGCTGAACGTCGAAGCGAAGGGTGCTGTTGCTTGACATCCACCACCACCACAAAAGCTCACCCGAAAGAAAATGCTGCCATCGCTCGACATTCGTTGTCGAAGCTCACCAAAGATTGCTCAAAATCAAAGCTTCTTGTTGCTCGACGGTTGCTGTCGAAGCTCACCGAAGACCACCCAAAATCAACCAGATTTGGTGGCCTCCATGAAGCTCGCCATTGTGCAATCCATCATCTCCTCAATGAAACTCGCCACCACTACTCAATTCATCACCACCACTGTCCAATTTGCTGTCTAATTTGTTGCCACCACTATCCATCGCTCGACGACCTCTACCCATTGCCTCCAACCACCTGCCTCCGCAAACTCCACTTGTGTAGCTTCTAGGCCCCTAAAGACTGTTTTGGTAATTAATGACAATTACAAATGTTGAACTAACGTTACTTGTTAAGTTGTGTCAAGATCAAACTCAAAAGACAGGATAATGAAAGACAAAGAAAGAGCTACATGATGAAGAAAGGACATTGAGCAAAGAGACAAAGGTATGGAATATGATCTTTTTCCATTTTACCGGTCTAAGGAACAAGTGGTATATCACGAAATACTTCATCTATATGCCACAAATCATAAAATCAACTTGTATTGCATATTAGAAGGTCATACACTTTGAAAATGCAGTTTACCTTTCATTTCAGTCAAATTCAGTCTCAGTCTGTCTGACCGATTGTTGGCCGGTTTGACCGAATAGACGGTCTGACCGAATGTTGTTTCGGACTGACCGACGTTATGTCATAGTGTATTTTATTTCTTAAAAAGGTCGGTCTGTCCGTAGGTAAAACCTAGGTCAGTCTCCTGGAACTTAATGACTTAACCTTTTGCAACTTGATGTGTTATGTCGGTCTGACCGTTTGTTAGACCGGTCTAACCGAGAAATCGGTCTGACCGAGGTTTTGCACTACGGTCTGACCGTGTGGCCGGTCTGCCCGTAATTATCGGCCTGACCGTATAAAGTGTCCAGAAACTATGTCGTCTCTGGACAGTTTCACGGTCTGACCGTGAGTGTGCCCGACAAGGGCAGGTGAGCATTAATTGCGCCTGTTTAATGCCGTTGCAATTGCGGCGGTCTAACCGGGCTTATACCTGCGGTCTGACTGCCAAGTGATCTTTTTCTCCCAACGGCTGGTAACAGCTACATTTATTGTGGGGGGTATATATACTCCCATGCACGGCCTTGTTCATAACTTTTGGCATATTTGTGAACATTGTCATCATCCTTGAGAGCTTAAGCAAGATTCATACACTCTAGGGTTCAAATTCTTAAATTTGTAAGAGTGTGCATTTGAGATCTTCTAGTGCATTGCATTTTGATCACTAAATCAATCTTGTAGCACTAGAAGAAGGTTAAGTGATCATCACCGGCTTGTTACTCTTGGAGTTTGCCGACTCCTAGACGGCTAAGAGGAAGGTTTTGGAGAGCTCTTCAAGGAAGATTGTGAAGAAGCCTCAAAACGTCTTGTGAAAGGGTCGAGCACGTCTTGCCGGAGCGGTAAAATGCATCATTAGTGAAATCGAGGTTTGGATAACTCATCACACTAATCCGGCTCGAGATCTAGGTCACTTCTTGAGAGAAGGTTGACTAGATAGAGGAGCGGTTAGAGATTTGAGTTTGCCTCAACGTGGATTAGGGGTGATCGGCAAATCACCGAGACCACGGGATATATCCTTGTGTTAAATTGTTTATTGTTCATCTTGTTTTAGTTATTTGCTCTCATTTATAATTATTTGCTTGATTAGTTGTTAATTTGTTAAAATCGCCTATTCACCCCCTCTAGTCGATATTCTAGATCCCTTTCAACTTGCCCGCCCGCTGCTCGCCTCTGCTTGTGCCACCTCTCCAGCCATTGTCCCACCACCCTCCCTCTACCTTTTTCGGCCACCACTACACCGCCTCTCTGCCGCTCTCCCCGCCGACCACTCTCTCACAAATAAACTAGAATTAAAATTATTTTAAAAAATTACTATTTATTTCCTAAAAGCAATTGTACACTTTAAGCAGTATCTGAAGCGTATTGCGTTTTCTCGTGACATCAACCAAACACAATTTATAAAACTCCCATGTTCAGTGAGGTCCCAACCCAGGCATGATAGTGTGAGAACACTCATCAAACAAACCCTCAATCCTTTAAGATCTGGATATGTTTTCTTGTCCGAATTAATCACCCTGTCGAGATCAAAAATCTAGCCCACGCAATGCCCATGCCTTGCATTTAATACTTGATTCCAGAGCATCATGGCACAGGGACGAACAAATCAATTGTGTCAACTTTTAGTTCATGCAGGCAGTAGTGCTATTGTGCCAAATATCCGATTCATCCTGGGCTGTTTGGGGTTTAAAGTTAAGTTTCGAAGTTACTATAGGCCTAGTTGGCTCAGTTTCTAGTTAAGAAAAATCGAAGATAGGATAGAACAGATAATTTCTTATAAGAGTTTCTCATACAAATTAAAATTCTTCGCTAAAAAAAACAATTATAGTGGATATTAGTGGAGCGAGCTTAGGTCAAGTGGGGTCACGGGACCCACTATATCTTTGCACATCAATGTTTACATATAGAAAAAAAATATGTATAAGTCCAAAAAATCTATAGAAGAGGACACATTGAAATTCGTTTATCATAAAAGACCTCATGGCCTATAAATTCTAGCTCTACCCTTGACAGGGGAGTTGTGTATAGCTTCTCACGAATTAATCACCCTTCCAATACCTCCTCATAAAGTTATAAATCAAATTTCTTATCAAATATTTTTCCAGACTTATCTAAAAAATCAGTTTCGCTACACTAAATTTGCAAATCCGTTAGACTCCAGTAATAGATCAAACGGTAGTTTTTTCCTAATATTATTGAGAGCAATTCTCTAGCATAAACAAAGGCGGATTCAAACAAAGTATTTTCACTGGAACACTTCTTTAATAGTTTGATAGTTTAGCTGTATTTTTTGTGAAATATAAAACATATATATGTAAATTTTAAATATATATATGTGGGTCATAGGGGTAGTTGCCCCCACACTCCAACCATGTAGATCCACCCGTTAGTGTAAAGAATTTATTCGAGAATTTTTTCCACATTTAATTCTATCATTTTACCAAATGTTCTAGTTAAGTCCCATTATTTATTTCCATACAAGAATTTAAAAACTACATCTCCTCTATTTTCCCTAATCTTTCCCCCACCTGGTTTGAGCACATCATTCTTTGGCGTGCAAGTCAGTACCCTTTGCAATAGTTTCGTATTGGTTTTGGAATCGAATTATATTATACCAACACAAACCTATGGATTGGTTTGGATTTTAATGGTAGAGCATTATTTTCTTCAACAGGCCATAAGTTAATTTTAGTTGTTATGTATCATTCTCCATGTCTCTTCAGCCAAATTGCCTGCTGCAATTGTTGGTGTGGTCCAATTCTATTTTTTTTAGTATTATTATCCTTTATATTACTATTTCTTGAATAGCTAATTTTATGTGGATCACTATTTCTTTTTTAGAGAAGAGAATTGACAGCAAAAAATCAAAGAAAATACACCGACTAGTTTTCTAAAGTCAGATATATGTAGCAATGGCAACCAAATTACGCAAAAAAAAAAAAAAAAAAACTGCTTTCCTATTTTGTTTGGCATTTTGAAGTTGGGTATTGAGTTGCAATCGAGTAAAGAGAAAAGAGAAAAAACTACAATTAAAATTACTAGTGAGTAAATATCCAACAAAACAAAATGTAATCACAATGAATAATAAATTCAAAACAAGAGAAAGTTTAATAGATATATTATAATTTTTCCATGCATTATTGTTCCATTCAAATGGCGCAAAAAGGTTTGGTCTTGTGGGCTATTGATGTGAATAAATGCTTAATACTATCTTTATTCACAAAAATTTGTCACGTTTGAGTTTCATGATTATAGCACTTAATTAGAGAGAAGTGTGTATGGAAAACTAAAGAGAAATACAACCAAGGAGGTTACTTCATCATTCTCTGTGCCTTTAAAGTCAGTTCAACGGATTTCGAAGCAAGCAAAGGAAACTCTAGAGGGTGTGGATATGAATGTGTCACAAGCAAACAAAAAATTGTGGCCATCAAAGGGTTCAAGTTGACCTCAATCAAATTCGTGGTATTCTTTTGAAGTGAAAAACTACTTTGAGGTCACTAACTCTAGCTTTGAGCATATGTGTTGGGATCTTGCAAAATTCATTTGCCTTCTTGACACCACACAAATTCTATAAAACCATGTCCTAGAGAAGAAAGTAAGAGTACTCGACTTCAGTTTTGTGTCTTTATACTAGAATAAGTCTATTTTATACACTGAAATTTAATAGTATGTATAATATTATACACATTGATGAGAAATGATTCTACATGACTAAGCAAACCAACACCTATTATATGCTTCCAAATGAAGAAGACCCACTTCATATATGCAAAAGTAAAAATTTCATCACCAAGGTGATGTTTCTTGTCGTCATGGCTTGTCCAATATTTGATGATCAAGCTAATGAATTGTTTTCTGGAAAAATAGGAGTCTTTCTATTTATTATCAAATAGCCAGCCCAAAGACAAAACCGAAATAGAGACGCTAGTACTTTAATGACAGAACCTATTACAGTTAATAGGGAGATCTATAGATCATTTTTAGTTGAAAAGATTATATCGATAATTGCATCTGTATGGCCAAGAAATGATTCAAGGAGAATTGTTGTTTTTATTCAACAAGGTAATGCAAGAACTCTTGTTAATCTTGAAGATGAAGAATTTTGAAGGGCTATTTCTCGTTATGACATCGGCATTTGACTAATGAGTCAACCACTAAATTGACCGGACTTAAATATTTTAGACCTTAGATTCTTCAACGCCATCTGGTTGTTGCAATACAAGGAGCAACCGAAAATCATAGATGAGCTTATTAAAGTAATTGAGAAGGCATTCCATAAATATCCTACATGAAATGTGGATCTAATTTATTTTTTTGGCACACCAAACGTGCATGGTGGAGATAATGAAATCAGAGGTTCTAATGGATCTAAAATTCCACCCATTAACAAAGAAGAACTGCGAAGAGAAGGTCAACTATCTAGGCAAATTTCTTGTGATTCTACTCTTGTGCAAGATGTTTTTATTATTTGCAAGTAACAACTTTGCACCACTGATATTGTTATTGTGTTGTTTTCTTGTCGTTTTCTTTGATATCTAAGATCATGGCTCATGAGGCCAACTGATTTTTGTTGTTGCTCATTGTAATACTTATGTTTTATAATGATCAAAGTTAAGCCTTTTGTTTTGTGGAAAGAATAACAATAATCACAACAACAATTTTTTTGGGAGGAACATGAAACCAGGTTTTTTGAATGTTATCACAACATCTAGTAGTACAAAGAGAAAAACATTTTTGGAGAATGACCAAAGTCATATTGTAATATGACATTAGACTAGATGAAAATATTTATGAATAACATTACATACAGGTTGATACTAATTACACGCTAGCTCAAACTGTAATAACATCAGACTAGATGTACTTGACTGACAAAATATTATACGGGGTATAATGATGCACTAAAACCACTTCCGAAGATAAATTTTGATCATATTTAGAATATTTTGTTGGATCCCCTTATGAGGAGGATGAAGTTCACATCTTCATACTAGAACTTATTCCGATCAAATCCTTGATCCTGATTCATGTTGATTTCACGATCCCGATCCATGCCATTCACCACTTTACCACCCTTTGGCCTAGAATTGGGAGTCTCTTATTACTTCATTGTCCCTTGCGTTTTGGAGCTGGGAACACATGTTTGTTCCAATTCTATCTTCACGTGTATAGGATGGAGGGGTTTGAGTATTAGCAGGGGTATATACAGGATGGAGAAGTTCACCATTGTTAATTGTACTTCATATTTGTAAAATGGGTTTGCTTAAGTGCCTTAATGACCTGAGTGGAAGTCTTTGTAAGAATATTTAATATAGGTAGGTACGTTATTTGGCTGATTTACGGAAGGTAAGGATATAAAAGGAAATGGCATCAAGCATTCTTCTTGAAAATGTGAAGGGCATATATTCTTCAGCAAAGAGAAGAGTCTAAATCGTCATATATTCATGAACAGAAGAAGTAATATGTTAATAAAAATTATAAAGTATAATTTTATGAAATTATTGTTTTATGATGAATGTAATCATAATATTTTCATGTCATCAATCTAAATATTTATAAGTGTATTAGTGATCAAACTTAAAACTATTTGACTGTTCATATATCGTAATAATAAATTTTTATGGACAGAGAAAGTAATTGTCTTGGATCACGCGGATGCTAGTCAGAATGTCAACAAATAATGATGAATTATTGCTTAGTATCCTCCAAAACATCAACGAAGTTTATTTCTCTTGCATTTGACGTTCTGTCAAAGAAGCAGCCAATTACTGTGCTAATTTTCAATGAATTCCCAAAACTTTTTTACTTTGACTCAACTTGCCACTTTCATGCATTTTCTATATTTGAATAATGGGACATTTTGGTCCGTACCACTGATGAAATTAAAACTTCGAGATATGTCATTACAAAAAATAAATTAGTTTTATGTCGCTGAAATTCTAAAAATTTTTAGAATATGCTATTATGATAAAGTCAAAATAGTTGACTAAGATTAAAATGACATTTATATCCTTTGTCTTTTTTTTTTTGTTAGAGCAATTGGAAAGAGCAGGTCGGTGTGGCACGACACCACAACAGCAATGTGCATGCATGGCAAACATGGCGATGACAGCGTTCCAATTGTTTTAACAAAAAAAAGACAAAGAGTATGTGTCATTTTAATTCTGGTCAACTGTTTTGACTTTATCAAAATGATATTTTTCAAAAAATTTTGACATTCCAGTGGCATGAGATCAAACATTTCTCGAATTTTCACTTTTGTTAATGACATAGAACCAAATTTCCCTTGAATAATAGGTGCATAAAATCTATCTTTGAAGTTAAAAAATTTAGAAATCAAGACATTCAAAAACTCATAAAATATTTTAAAACTATCTATTTATATGTCAACTGTTCAATTTCAAGTGGACATAACTAAATTGCTCATAACTCTTATTAAAAAAATTTCTAAAGAAAATACGATAACGTATAATAAAAAAGAATGTGATAACTTAAAAATAAAAAATAAGACAATTTAAAATAAAAAATATGTTAATTTAAAATAAAAAAATATAATATATGATAACAAATATAAAAATACAAATGATAAAAAAAAATTTGTATCCTAACCATTCTGACTTCAAATATATCCACGATCTATTTTACCTATAAACTTATAATACAACTATATAAGATCTTCTCCAACAGAATTGGATCTCTATATTCTCATATACATATCTTTCTAAAAAGATTTCATACCTATATTTCTACTCTCTCCAATAAAATCTCTAAACTCCAAAAACATATAAATAAAGGAGAGAGAATACCTAAATTTACCAATTCTCAGCAGTAATATCTAAAATAGAAATCGAGATAGTTATTTTGTTGGAGTAAGAAAGGTATTACTGATACCTAAATTTTAGACTATAATCTTTTTAAGTATCTTGTTGGACAAGATCTAAGAAGGGATACCGATACCATTATAATATTGCAATAAAAAAAGGAATTTTAAAAAGAAAAACAAAAGCACACTGAATCCATTTCCAGACAAGTATTTTTCGAGAGGCAAAGACGGTTTTAATTCACCTTTCCAAGACATCTAAAATAAAAGCAACCTTTCGAAGAGAAAGAAAAAAAGAAATAAAAAAGAGAGGCAGTACAGTAGGGGACAAAGGAGAGATGCTTCGGGGGACGGCGACGGCGACGGCGACGGCTCCGGAGCACGGCGAAGCGGCGGTGGCGGAGGTGGTGGAGGAGGAGGGGGAGGAGGCGGAGGAGAGGTGGGCGAGGCTGCTGCCGGAGCTGGTGGCGGAGGTGGTGCGGCGCGTGGAGGCGTCTGGCGGCGAGCGGTGGCCGGCGCGGAAGGACATCGTCTCGTGCGCCTGTGTCTGCCGCCGGTGGCGCGACGCCGCCGCCGCGGTCGTGCGGCCGCCTGCCGAGTCCGGCAAGATCACCTTCCCCTCCTCGCTTAAGCAGGTGAAACTGTGAAAATGTTATTGCGACTTTGCGAGTTGCTTGGGTTCGGGTTTTGCGCGTCGATTGGTATTTAGTAGGGAGTTTGAGCTGTCGATTTGATGCTGCAATTATAGAGTTGTGGAAATGTCCATTTCGTCGATGATTTTGAGGATTCGATTAGGATGTACTGGATTCAAGCTGCGATTTTTTTCTTCCTCGAGGGAGATTTGGCGAAGTTATCGTCCTGGGATTTGGGCATCGAATTAGTCTAGATTTTGAGGTTTAAGTGCCAAATTTTGTGCTTTGAGAAGTCGGTTAGCTCAGGTGATTTGGGTAGTTGGCTGTGGAACTTTATGGTTTTAGCTGCCGTTTTTGGTGGGAGCGGTTAATTTGGTCATAAATTGATCATTAGATTTAGTTGATTTTTCCGTGGAAATTTTCACTTTTTGATCGGACTTAATGTCGACCATGGCGAGACTTTATGCTTTTAGCTTACAACCTTTACGGCCAACGAACCACTTAGCTCATTTTGACCTGGGAGCAATTAGTTTAGTTTGATTGGCAGTTGACCTTTTGATGGGTTTTATACATCTTCCAGGATGGGAAAAATTGTGATTTTGGCTATGTATTTAGGGTTTGGGGACTGTCATTTAGCACATACTTAGCTTTTAGTTTTGAACTTTTTTGTCATGTATTTTCGGGGGTGATTTGGCTATTTAGGTTTTTAACTGCAGTTGTTTTGCTTTTGCATGAGATCAGTAGGCTTAGTTCGTTGGCGTGGTATGTGCCTAAATGTCATGCCTTTTTTGTTGAACTGCCTGTGTTGTGTACAGCCAGCACCGAAGGAGTTCCCAATCCAGTGCTTCATCAAGCGGAACAAGAAGAACTCTACGTTCTATCTCTACCTCGGCTTGACGAATGGTAAGTCTATGTGATGTGATGTGAGTACCACTTCGGTGCTCTAAATTTTATTTCATGTTGCCTACAAGTGGACATCAATTTGAATTGTATTTGCAGTGAATTAATCTGGTTTTTCATCCCAAATGAGAGCATGGTCATGCTTTCTATTATTCCAATGTTGATCCCATTTTTCTAGGATTTTGCAATCTCTCTTTAGGCACTTGTTACTGAACAATGTTATGCTTGAATTGCTTTTACACATGAGAAGTCAGTGTTGCTCTACATTGGAGGTGTGCCACTTGTTTTTTGACATGTCTACTCTATCACCTATTTGCTTCCTTTGGCCTTTGAATAATTAGTTAAACCAGCATGTAATGCTGGTTTTTCACTTGTCCTGTGCTATTTGCGGTGAAAATATTGTAATATAATTGAATAAGGATTATTTGCAGACAACGTGTCTGAGATGACAAATAGGATGTACAGCAATTTACAGTGGGCACAGCCGTACAACACTAGAATAGTTAGCTAGAACATGCATGTATTTTGATAGACTGATAGTCTTACTCATCTATTAGTTCCAAAAGATAAAAAGAACTATTATAAGGCTTTTCCTGACCTGAAAAACTATGTTAATGGTCATATCAGTTTCACCTATGTCCTCAAGCTATGCCTACGAGGTTGACGAGGGAAAATTGGGAACTTCGAAACATCATGATGCACCACTATTTGTTTAGTAGCATAAATTCCAGTGCCTTCTTTTCTTGAAGGTGGGAAGCAACAGCTCTTCTGCACTGGTGACAGGTTCAAACAGCTTGTCTCTGGGTGACCCATTTACTTCCTTCTGGAAGTGGATTACTCAGTGGAGACCTTGGCAATAGGTTTACAAGAATATATTCACTGCAGATACTTCAAAACCTACTGTTAGATCTTTGTTACTGCCTGCAGCACTTCAGTGCATGGGCAGTAGGCACTCCACTTATATGTATTTAGCAGCAACTTTCTCAGCACAAGTTCTTAGGCTCAAAGATGAAGTGTACTGTTTGCAAATTTTTCTCAAATGGGTTTTTGTCAGTTGTCTTGAATTTTCTATTATAATTTGTTCCAGTAGCTGTAATTTCCTTCACCATTGATCTTTTTTTTCATCAAATATTTTGCCAAGTGCTAATTAGTTCACATCTGACAGCTACTATGGACAAAGGGAAGTTTCTCATGGCTGCTAGAAGGTTTAGACGTGGTCCCCATACTGAATACATTATATCCCTTGATGCTGACCTGTCACAAGGGAGCAATGCATACATGGGGAAACTGAGGTGAGGGGTTTGTGCATTTCCATATTTTGCTTTAACCTTCTTCATTTTGTGCTTGAAGTCTGGGCAACTCTATTACTTTAATATGTTTCACATGGTCAAATGGTGTCATGGCATCTTCCATTTATTGGTTTTGTGGCTTGCAAATTGCAATAGTCATGAGGAACACATTGTGTACTTGCAATTGACTCCTGAATTATCATAGCAGTTTCATTATTAACTTCTGATAGGAATTTCAAGTCATCACTTCAGTGTCTTAGGCTAGGTCTTATGACTTTCCCTTTGTTTGATTCCTTTGTGAAGGCAATTTGGACTAGTGATTGTTTTGTTAGGTTTTCATACTTGTATAGGAAAGTCTCTGTTTCCTCATTGACCTGATTGTGCTTCTGCTGCACCCTTTTTAGGTCTGATTTTTGGGGCACAAACTTCAAAATATACGATAGCCAGCAACCCTATGATGGTGCAAAGGCATCAAGTAGTCGATCTAGCCGGCGCTTTGGAAGCAGACGAATCAGCCCCCAAGTATCAGCGGGCAACTTTGAAGTTGGACAGGTTATCTACAAATACAACCTGCTCAAATCCAGGGGTCCTAGGAGAATGTATTGCACCCTGGAGTGCCCTTTGACCCAAGAGACCTGGGAAAACTCTCTTAAAACAAAGTCCAGGAGTCCTACAGGGACCACTATCCTGAGAAACAAAGCTCCCCGCTGGCATGAGCACTTGCAGTGCTGGTGCTTGAACTTCCATGGGCGGGTAACAGTTGCATCTGTCAAGAATTTCCAGCTGGTGGCTGCAGCAGACCCCAGCCATCCTGCTAGTGTTGGCGATGAGGAAACAGTTCTGCTGCAGTTCGGTAAGGTTGATGACAATATCTTCACCATGGATTATCGCCAGCCACTTTCAGCTTTTCAAGCCTTTGCCATCAGCCTTAGCAGCTTTGGTACCAAACTAGCGTGTGAATAGCAAAAATATCATTTTGTTGCTCTTCATGTTGCTATATGGTTGTGGTAGTGGATGCTGCTGCTGTTCATGCTGTTGCTGTTGTGGCTTAGTAAGTTGGCCTGTGTTTTCTTAGTTTGGATCAAGGTTCTATTTGTGTCGTTGTCTTGTACAAGAAATGTGCCGTTTTTTATAGTGGATTTAGTTCCAGAAAGAAAATTGTCTTGTATAATACTTCTGCTCTGAGCTGAAGCAAAATGGGTTGCTGATGTACATAAGTTATTAGTGAAAGGATCCTTTTCCTCTCCCCCGAGAGTGCAAATTTTTTTACTTTGTATAAACTAAATATTAAACCAGATAGGTCCTTGTACACCCTCTGTTCCAGTTTTTTAGAATGCTCATCTAAGAATCCCAGCTTATGATGATCCTGGGGTAAACTTGAGGCCCTGCACCATTTCCTTCGAGAAGTCAGAAGTCTAGCAGGCATACTTGGAAGGGCAGACAGTTCTACAGAGACTGAGAATGACAGGATGAACTCATTGGCATACTTTTCAAAACCATGCTGGAAGTCAAACCCTCACACCAAAATAGGATTAAAATTTAAAATTAAACCACAAAAATGAGGCAAAAATTTCAAGCACAGCATCAGTGCTCTGCTACCCAACTGCAACATATATGCAGCAAAGAGAAATAAGGGTTTAATCAGATTATGGTTGCTCTATTCATACGAGTCACTGCTGGCCTTCCCGACTTCCACCTCCAGCGTCTCCATCTGCAGCTCCAGCAGCCTCAGCCTCTGATTCATGCGGTCGAGCCTCTTCCGTGCAGCCTCATCTGTGAAACAAACGAGAACAATTCTCAGCAACCTTGATGGGACGAGAATCCACTGCAGTAAGTTATGACTGAAATGGGAAGACTCCGCATGTTATAAGTCGTTCAATCACATAATTAATGGTCGAGGATCCACTGCAGTAAGTTACGACTGAAATAGGAAGATTTCATGTGTCATGAGTCGTCCAATCACATAATCAATGGTTTAGATCGAGAGATTCTCGATAGAACAACCTGCTCAGGCATGTAGTCGTCACACCGCTACAGGAAACCCCAAAGGCTCTTGATGAACGGACACTACCGACTACTATTCATCGTACCAATGTTAAGTTTTACCTAGCTGTGCGACGAACTGCGAGACGGTCACCTCCTGGCCGCTGTCGGTGACGACGGTGGCGCCGCTCGCGTCCTCCGCTTGGGACTTGGACGATGACCCTCCTCCCTTCCTCCCAAGCATGGCTCTAAATTAGCTTCAGCTACGTACTCTTCTTCCTTCGGCTGGCTCTTAAATTTGCAGGCAAGGCAAGGCAGTGAGAGTGAGAGACGTGTCATACCGCGAGGCATATATATATATGCGTCAGGAAACTTGGAGGAGGGGTCGGGCCAGATGTACTGGATCGGGTGTGGAATAGTAGAATAGTACAGTCGTATGGAGATTTGATTTCTTATCAGTTGGGTTTCCGTCAAATGTTGGGCATCTTTAATTGGGTCAGGTCCGACCCGGCGACTTGGACCGAACTCCTCGCCGCCCATCTTGATGACTTGACCGCGAAAGATCAAAGATTCCATTGTGTACAACTACTGTTACACATCTTACATTCTTTACAAACCATCGAAAAAGACCTTGCCAAAAGACTGTCTAGCTAGGTGAATGGTGTTTACATTTTCACGGTTTCACTGTCGTACGGCTAAGCCTATATGGCTCAATTGATCGGACCAGTGGGATTGATCCATGCGATTTCGTGTCCGTGCAAGATGTTGTTTTGGAGACTAAAAGAGAAATTGGTTATAGTTATCTTATAGTGTTGATCACTTGAAGAGGAATGACCAAACCACGGAACTAACATTGATAAAACCTCTCATAAAGCAATACGAACATCCCAATTCCCAAGACAGTGGACGTAAGGATCAAATTCTGAACCTAAACCAGATTGCCCATAATAAATGGGTATTGCCGTATTGGGTACCTTATTAAAGGAGTCATGCTGGAATTACAGAGTATTAATTTTGAAGGGAGATCTGATCCATATGGTGATATGTGTCGTTTTCTTTTCTCCCAGAGTTCCTTAGGTGGATGCGCTATACCTAGAGGTCCCTATTGCGTCATTGGATGCGCATAGAGGCATAGACATACCTAGAAGTCCGGCAACTTTTTTTTCTGTTACGCAGTGTGTTCTGCTTGTTATGTCTACGACTCTACGTCTCTACCAGGTGATTCATCGCACAAATGTGATCTGGAAAAAAATGCATAAGATCATCTTATGACTAAATTTTTTATTAAATAATCAATTTTTATTATTAACTTGAAAAGTAGATACCAAAAATCATTATTTTCACAAAATAGACTCAAACTAAACTTATAGTCTAACACCATCCACCGAATTAATAGACTTGTTTAAATAATACTACATTCTGTGGAGTTACCAAACACCAATGCCCCATGAAGGACAAATGAGACTAGCCATATCACCAGACAAGTAACATCACAGACTATGGCGTTACCTGAGTAAAATTTAATGCCATTTGCAATAGTGATAGAACCACACTTAACCATTTTCTAGAAAAATGTTGTGTTAAGTGAGGGTAGCTATCATAAAAGGTGTAATGCTACAGTCTATGGTGCTAACATATCACACCTATAACTAAACTTAGGGTAACACCATGACTAGTGGCGCTACATACCTAAAGACAACGCCTCCAATCATAGCGGCATAGCACTACCTAAGTTCCACCAGCTGCAAACTATAGCTAAATATAATGCGAAGTGAACATGTTACATTCCAGATACAAATGGCATGTTTCCGGTGCACTGCAACTAAGGGAAAGATTGACATCATAGAAAGGTTAACTTGAAGACAATGAAATGAACGACAGGATTCGATACATACGACTGAAAGTTATAATAGCAAACATTACAGGCTAAGGACCGTAAAGGCCGAGTCAGGGAAATATAACTCAAATATTTCAATAGAAATAAAAAGAAAGTTACACATCATTGTAACGGTTGAATGAACAAGTCGAGGCATTTTTGTAATAGAAAAAGATAACCAATTTTTGGAGTGATGCCTTGTTCAATTTGAGATAATCCAGCTCGTATAGGATAACGTTGATAGTACTCTTCTATCTTTCATTCCACATGGCGTCAACCCATGACATGGAAATTGCATTGTTCCCTCTCGTCTTCTCGGTCGCACTCTACACACAACCTCTCAGCATTTTCGTAAGTCCATGTCGAGGGTTTCATCGTGGGGGTCCCCCGGCAGCAGACATCCCATGAGTTCCTCAGACGGGGGCCGTGAGATGCCCAAAGAGAGATGATGAAGGTGAAATGAGCTAAGGCCTAAAGTGATCGCTGCGCAGATCTCTCGAGGCCTAGAAAGACGAAAGACGAAAGACAGCAAGATTTAGACAGGTTCAGAACTCTGTGTTGAATCTTGAGCCCCGATTAGGATTTTGGTGATTAATGACACCCGTTAGATTTGCGACTAATCTCTGTATGTGAGACACAGGTAAATCAAAGGAGAAAGCATCAAGAAAAGACAAAGCAAGGTTATCAAGACTCCGTGAAGCGAAAACGACGAAAATCTCGACAAAAGTACAAATACCTAAACCTAGCGTCTTCTTGTTTTGAAATTTTCTAGGTTAGATGGTCGTACTATTAAGAGGGGTCTTAGCACAAGTATCTTGATCAACCTTGAAGTTTTTAGAAGCATATTTGCATTTGCTTTTGCCCCAAATCAATAGCTGAGTAAAAAATTCAGAAGTCAGTTTTCGGTTTGTACTGGCCGGACAGTGTCTGAAGTGACCGGACAATGTCCGGCCAATACAAACAATCTCAGTACTTTGCAAACACGCGCAACAGAGACAAATCCATTTGTCCGGGACATCTGTCCGGTGAAGGCCGGACATTGTCCGAAGTGACCGGACAATGTCCGGCCAGTACAAATGTTTGCAGCTTAGTGATTTGAGACAAATACACCTGTCCGGAGGATTTGTCCGAAATGACCGGACATTGTCCGAAGTGACCGGACAATGTCCGGCCAATACAAAATCCTGGCTAGTGTTAGGGCTGTGTTAACAGAGACAAATCTATTTGTCCGGACATTTTGTCCGGACAAATCCTATATGTCCGGCCTATACAAAAATCTGGAGTATATTATGTTAAGTGTTAACAGAGACAAATACATCTGTCCGGACATTTTGTCCGGACAAATGTATCTGTCCGGCGTGTACACTTCATTTTTAACAAGGGTGTTAACAGAGACAAATGCATCTGTCCGGACATTTTGTCCGGACAAATACATCTGTCCGGCCTTCACATTTTGATTCAAACGGCTACTGACACTCGCAATTCACGTGAATAACGGTCAAAATTTTTGTACTGACCGGACATTGTCCGAAGTGGCCGGACAATGTCCGGCCAGTACAATTTTCGCCCAATCTTCTTGATTTCGACCGTTTTTGTTGAGAGTATAAATAGATCACTGTTGTAGATGTCAAACACACACGAAATACACTTCATAAACCCTGAGCAACAGTGTGCAAGCTCTTACACATCCATTCTCTAGCAATTAGAGTCAAAACTTGAGAATTCTTGAGTGCTAGTTGAGTGAATTTGGTTCCAAGCCTTGTTGTATTTGCATTGTGTTCATCAAGCTTTGAGGTTGATCAAGCTAGGTGCTAGGCTTATTACTCTTGGTGATTGCCGTCACCTAGACGACCCGGGAGGTCCGGCGATCTCTCCATCGACGGTGTGTCGGAGAGGCCCGGCGAGTGGTTGTAAAGGCTTGGAGCTCGCCTATCCGGAGTGGAGAAGGGCTACCTCTAGTGGAATCGAAGCTTAAGCTCAAGTGAAGAGCGCTTCAACGAGGATTAGTGGAAATCGGCAAATTTCTGAGACCTCGGGAAAAAACTTCATTTCTTTGGTTATCTCTACTACTTGTTTAATTTCCATTGTGATTGAATTGTTGCTAGTAGTATCATAGAAATTGCTAAATCTGAATTGAATTAGTTTTCCATACCCTTAGAATATTTGTTATTGCAATCTTAGGTTGTTAAACCCTAATTTAGAAGAAAATTTTAAAACCGCCTATTTACCCCCCCCTCTAGTCGGCATCCTTCGATCAACACGTGGTATCAGAGCACTAGGTCTCTCTTTTTTAGGCTTAACCGTCTAGGGAGAGGATGTCGTCGATCAAAGAAAACTATAATGGAAAGGTTCCCTTCTTCAAGGGTGACAATTATTGCTATTGGAAAATTAGAATGGCGGTTTATCTAGAATCCATTAGTCTTGATGTTTGGAGGGTCACTAGAGATGGTTTTAGGACTCCAATTGACTTAGAAAATCTCACACCTCTAGAATCAAAAAACCTTCAAGCAAATGCTCAAGCAAAAAATGCCATATTTAATGGTCTTGACTTAAGTGAATTCAATCGCATTAGCAATCTTGATACATCCTATGAAATGTGGAAAACCTTAGAGGTAATTCATGAAGGAACATCAAAAGTCAAAGAAGCTAAGCTAATTAAATTAACTAGAGAATACAACTCCTTCTTCATGCTTGAATCTGAAAATGTTAGTGACATGTATACTAGACTAAATCTAGTCATCAATGATCTCAAAGGTTTAGGTACAAAATTTGAAGATATTGACATTGTGCGTAAAATGCTTATGATTTTACCATCGAGCTTTGATACAATTGTGACAGTGCTTATCAATGGCGATCTCTCTTCCACAACTCCTACCGAACTCTTGGGTACTCTTATCACCCATGAAATGCAAAAAGAAGAAAAGAAAGGGATCGTGGAAGCATCCGGATCAAAGAAGAAAAACTTGGCATTTAAGGCAAAAGTCGAGGAAGCCAAGGAGGATAGTTCAGATGAAAGCTCCGATGGTGATCTAGCTCTTCTTGTGAGAAAAACCCGCAAGCTCCTAAACAAGATCAACAAAAGAGGATTTGAGTTTGACAAAAGGCGAGGACCTCACAAGAAGACCGGATTCAAGAACATTATATGTTATGAATGTAATGAGAAGGGACACTTTGCCTCAAGATGTCCAAATAAAAAGGGTGATAATCAAAGATTTCATGAGAGGAAAGATGACGGTGAAGGGACAAAAGGCAAAAAGAAGCTCTTCAAGAAGTTCTACAACAATAAAAGCAAGGGCCAAGCCTATGTTGGTGAATGGTATTCCGGATCGGAGGAATCCGAATCGGAAGATGAAGTACCATCATCGTCTAAGAAAATGGCGGGAATTGCTATCGGAGAAGCCACTTCGTTTGAAGACAAGTCATCATTATGTCTTATGGCAAGTGATGATGCTAAGGTAAACTACAAAACCGGTGGGAGGCATTGGGTGCTTGATAGTGGATGCACCCAACACATGACCGGTGATGGAAGTCGGTTCTCTTCATTTGAGAATGGTTGCAATGACGTTGATAAAATCACGTTTGGTGATAATAGCAAAGGAAAGGTAATTGGATTAGGTAAAGTCGCAATCACAAACAACCTTTCCATCTCAAATGTATTACTTGTTGAATCTTTGAACTTCAATTTGCTTTCGGTTGCAAAAATTTGTGATTTGGGTCTTATATGCATTTTTGAACCAAATTGTGTTATCATTGAAAGTCTAGAAGACAAGTCCTTAATTTTCAAAGGTTTTCGATATGGAGATTTGTATTTGGTTGATTTCGGTTCAAAAGACTCTTGCATTTCAACATGTTTGGTCGCTAAAAATTCTTTGGGATGGCTTTGGCATCGTCGTTTGGCTCATGTTGGGATGCATCAATTAAACAAACTTTTAAAAAGAGATTTAATCCTAGGAATGAAAAATGTAAAGTTCGAAAAGAATAAACTTTGTAGTGCATGTCAAGCGGGAAAACAAGTTGCTAGCACTCATCCCGCTAAAAATATTTTGTCAACATCTAGACCACTTGAGCTTTTGCATATGGACTTGTTTGGTCCATCGGAAACTCAAAGTATTGGTGGTAGTAACTATTGCTTTGTCATTGTTGATGATTTCTCTCGATTTACTTGGATTTTCTTTTTAAATCATAAATCCGATGCTCCAAGTGTGTTTAAAAGATTTGCAAAACGAGTTGAAAATGAATTTGAATTCTCCATCAAGAAACTTCGAAGTGATCACGGTGGAGAGTTTCAAAATTCTGATTTTGTTGAACTTTGTGACGAATCTGGAATCAAACACGAATTTTCCGTACCATATACTCCTCAACAAAACGGTGTTGTGGAAAGGAAAAATCGAACATTAATTGAAATGGCTCGAACTTTATTGGATGAATATAAAACCCCCACTAGGTTTTGGGCCGAGGCCGTAAATACGGCTTGTTATGCCATAAATCGACTTTATACTCATCCTTTATTAAACAAAACTCCTTATGAGCTAATTATTGGAAGAAAACCAAACATCTCATATTTTCGAGTTTTTGGTTGCAAATGTTACATCCTTAAAAAACGCATGCATCTTGGAAAATTTCGAAGACGTGTTGACGAGGGCTTTCTTGTTGGATACTCGTCAACTAGTAAGACTTATCGTGTTTTTAACATCATAACCGAATGCATTGAAGAAACATGCAATGTTGAGTTTGATGAATCTAATGGCTCTCAAGAAGAGTATGAAGATATTGAGAATGTAGGAAATGAAGAATTACGAGAAGCTATGAAGAACATGACGATTGGAGATATCAAGCCCAAAGATGAAGATTCAAAGTCCCCCGATCAAGAAAATGAAGTAGCTTCTATGATTCCGGAAGCTCCCACTCAAGTTGATCTTGATTCTGAAATAAAAGAAAATGAAGATCAAACATTGCAAAATCCAAGACTTCATCAAACCATCACTAAAGATCATCCCGTCAATCAAATAATAGGTGATGTCGGTAAAGGTGTCCAAACTCGCTCTAAAATTGCATGTTTTTGTGAACATGCATCCTTCATTTCTAGTATTGAGCCTAAATGCATTGATGAAGCTTTAGCGGATCCGGATTGGGTAAATGCTATGCATGATGAGTTAAACAACTTTACTAGAAATAATGTTTGGGAACTTGTAGAACAACCTCTTGATCACAATATAATTGGTACAAAATGGGTCTTTAGAAATAAACAAGATGAAAATGGCATAGTTGTGAGAAATAAAGTTAGATTGGTAGCACAAGGTTATTCTCAAATTGAGGGATTAGATTTTGATGAAACTTTTGCTCCCGTAGCTAGACTAGAGGCCATTCGCATCTTACTTGCATTTGCATCATGTTTTGAAATCAAACTATTTCAAATGGATGTTAAAAGTGCTTTCTTAAATGGTGAAATTTCGGAACTTGTATTTGTAAAGCAACCACCGGGTTTTGAAGATCCAATATATCCAAATCATGTCTATAAACTCTCAAAAGCTCTTTATGGTCTAAAGCAAGCCCCTAGGGCTTGGTATGAAAGGTTGCGAAATTTCCTAATTTCACAAGGTTTTAAAGTTGGAAAAATTGATACAACTCTCTTTACCAAAATCATAGACGATGACTTCTTTGTTTGCCAAATCTATGTCGATGATATAATTTTTGGTTCCACTAACGAGTCTCTTTGCCAAGCTTTTGGTGAAACCATGTCCAAAGAATTTGAGATGTCTATGATAGGAGAATTGAGCTTTTTCCTCGGACTTCAAATTAAGCAAATCAAAGAAGGCATATTCGTGAGTCAAAACAAATACGTGAAGGATTTGCTCAAGAGATTCGGTATGGATGTTTCAAAACCAATCAAGACTCCCATGGCAACAAATGGGCATTTAGACCTGGATGAAGGAGGTAAACCGGTAGAACTCAAATTATATCGTTCTATGATTGGTAGCTTATTATATCTTACTGCCTCTAGACCGGATATTATGTTTAGTGTATGCATGTGTGCTAGGTTTCAAGCTGCTCCTAGAGAGTGTCACCTAACTGCAGTAAAAAGAATTTTCAGATATCTAAAACATACACCAAACATAGGACTTTGGTATCCTAAGAATGCTAGTTTTAATCTCCTAGGATATTCGGATTCTGATTATGCCGGTTGTAAAATTGATAGAAAAAGTACTTCCGGTGGTTGTCAACTTCTAGGAAGATCATTGGTCTCTTGGACTTCAAAGAAACAAAATTCAATTGCACTCTCAACCGCCGAGGCGGAATATGTTTCGGCCGGTAGTTGTTGTGCACAACTTCTTTGGATGAAGCAAACCCTGTTAGATTATGGCATAAAAGTCAATTGTGTTCCACTTTTATGTGATAATGAGAGTGCCGTTAAAATTGCAAACAATCATGTTCAACACTCTCGGACAAAGCACATTGACATTAGACATCACTTTCTAAGGGATCATGTATCAAAAAGGGATATAGTGATTAGTCATGTTTCAACCGAAAATCAATTAGCAGACCTATTCACTAAACTCTTGGATGAGTCAAGATTTAGTAAGTTAAGAAATGAATTGAATGTTATTGATATTTCAAATGTCATTTAATCTCTTGCTTATCTTGAATTGATTGTTAGGTTGATTGTATCTAGCATATACTCTCTTGGCTATAAATTTATATATCAATGTAGGCATCTATGCCCATCACTTCCTATTTTGAAGAAAAAGTCCAAAATTCACCACTTTGTCGTTTTTCAACAAAATTTTGAGAACACATTAAGGGGGAGCAATTTCAAGATCATTGAATGCTTGTATACCCCAAAATTGTGTATAAAAAGGAAAAATATGCATATTGTTTATAAAAAGGGTCAATCTTAAAATCAAAAGGGCTAAAAATGCTAAAATGTTCAAATTATGTTAAAATAAAACAAACTCTTTAAAAATATCTTTCAAAAATGTTTTCAAAGGTTTTGAAAGTGAAAATAAAGGGTTTCAAGCTAAAATGTTGAATTTTGACAAAATTGAACATCTAAGGATCTTGTTTTGGCCTAAAATGACTTATTTCTATAAATCAAAATCGGTTGAGTTTTGACAAAAAGTTTCTACATGAAACACTTAGAGATCAGTCATTCGAAGACATTTCATGTTAAACTTTTTCTCAAAAGACCTATAGTTTGAAAGTTATCACATTTTGCAAATCGCCCGAAAACGAGCTTTGACACGAAAATACCCAAAATGTGCATTTTGTGAATTTCGCTATTTGAGCCAAGATCTCTTCCATGTTTTGGCTTGAAATAGTATTTAGAATTCATACAAGGCCAAACATCTCAGAAAAATTCAAGTTTCATGAAAATTTGACAAATTGGTGAAAAACCGTTCTGTTTTACCCTTTTACCCTAAAATGCGATTCGGAGGCTCTTTCTAAAGTCGATTTCTCTCAAATTTCTCCTCAAAGCTAGCTGGATATATTCCAAACATGATAATTGAGCTTATCCAAAATTCAAATCTTTATTTGAGTCAAATCTGACAAATTTGCAAAAAATTCAGAAGTTTCAGAGGCAAATCTGAACTGACCGGACAGTGTCCGGCCAGATCGGACTTTGTCCGGCCATATCGGACAGTGTCCGGTCAGATCGGACATTGTCCGGCCTGTGCACGTTGGTTCAGTTATTAAAACCTCCCGAAGTCTGTTTCTTCCCCAAATCGATTTCTGGCTTTTGTCTCCTCCTCAGTTCATCCTCTCTCCACTATTCATCCCCTCTCCTCCGGACAAGAGGATTCGTCCGGCCATCTCCCGTCCGGCCTCAAAGTTGATCTCTTGGGCATCTCCTCTTTCCTGGATTAGGTCAGTTTTGTGTCTCCTCCTCCTCTGGTTCATGCATTCATCTCATGCCATACTAGGGTTTGATTTTATTCAAATGTGTTTGCATGTTAAATCTAGATATGGTTTCATGAAATTAACATCTAGGAGTAGTCATATTTGAGATGATTTGTACAAAATAGCAGTTTATCATTGACATGCATGATATAAGAGGATCAAACTGCCATTTAGAGTTAGATTTTGGAACAATATCAAATATGTTAGTATGGAAAGATGATGGTCTGATAAAATCAAAATATCTAGAGTTAAATGACGTTTTTCTATCGGATTTGTTTAGATTATTTTCCATGCACAAGATGAGTGGTTAAGATGAACAATATCGTAGATGATCTCTTTCGAGTGCCCTAGATCCTTGATTTTGATCAAAGCAAATTGAGTAGAATAAAATTGAATCAAAGAGCAGAAAAGGATGATATGGAGTAAAAATTAACATCTATTAGCAAATGCATGAGTAAGAATTGATTCACAGAAGAACTAGGTCATGCATCCACATCCTTCGGAAAATTAGTTCATTATCAACTCTTTCGAGTCATATCACGATCAAATTATCTATCTTTTCTCTCCAGAGTCACTATGACTGGAAGAATGAAGCAAACTAGCCGTCATCATGGGCCTGGATCATCTCAACAGGCTCAACCTATAGACTGGGACTCCTTGGCTATTGATGAGGATGATGCAGCTCCAGCATCTCCCGTTGGATCTCCCATTGATGATTCTGACTCGGTCGATAGTAGCAGCAGTAGTGGTGATGAGCAACCCAGAGGCCATCCAACCTTCACCGCTAGTGCTATTCGACGACTTCGTCGAAAGAACCCTTATGAGCATCCGAGGACATGTACTGAGAGGAACTTCTGGAATGCCTTCCAGATGTCTCAATATCAAACCAGATTCTCCTCTGCTAAAGTGTTCGGGCATCAGGCCATTGACTGGAACTTGATCGAGAGCAAAGTTCACTATCCTCTCCGGGGCAAGTTCATGGCTGTCAGATTGCACTCCTTCACCGAGATGAGGGAAGACTGGAAGTGGAACGTGGATATCATCCGCTCATTCTTCGCGACTCTTCATGTTGCCTCGGATCGATCCCATGTCGTCTTCATGAACAACAACTCCAGAAGAACTCTCACCAAGGCACAGTTTGAAGAGGCTCTACAAATCAAGCATGTTGACAACAGCCTCTTCGCCTTTGATGAAGTTCGAGTTGAAGACGTGGCTCATCTCTTCGACAATCCTGATCCAAATATTGGTAAAGTCTCTCAACTGATCCCTCCAGTGGCAATCCTAGAGAAGTTGAATCGCATGACTATCTTGCCAAAAACTGGAGATCGCGGGGCTGTCACCTCCACCATGCTACGACTTCTAAGAGCCCAAGTTGACGAGACACCTTTCGACTTTGTGGAGTTCATGTTCCACGAGATGCAGGAAGTTCAGATGGACCCGAAGAGGCTTTTGCCCTTCGCACCTTTCATTGCTCACACCTTGACCTACTTTGGACTGCACCGAGCTTCCCGTCCTTCCTCTATGGAGTACTATCGGTTGAAGAGCCTGGGGATCCTTGTTCGTTATGAAAATCAAGTTGGATCACCAGTTCATGGAGACGCGCCTATGTCTCCAGTCGCGGGAGCTCCCTCTCCACTTCAGTCCTACTCCATCTCCCAGAGCCCTGATGTCTCAGCTCCATACATGATGATCATGGAGCGACTGGATCAGATGTCCATGCGATTCGAGACTCGCTTCGATGAGGTCGACACCAGATTGAGCTCCATCGACCATCGCCTCAACGTCATCGAGCCTCGCATCGATTCTATGAGTCAGGATATCTCTGAGCTGCGGGGACGTTTCGACGCAGGCCAGTATCAGCGTCGTCGTCGCGGCGATTCTTCTTCCGATCATCCTCCGCAGTCCTAGATTATCCGTCTCCTGGCTCTATGATCGGTTGTATCTATGTCTTCTCTCCTTTTATGGATGTTTGATGACAAAGGGGGAGAATTATGTATGGTTATATGTGTTGTCATTATGTTTATGTTATGTTTATGTCGTCTTATCGTTATGAACATGAACATGGAAATAGAGGTGTTATAAAAATGCTACTTTGATATCTCTCTTGTGTATGTATGTATGTGTTGATACGTATGGTCATCTCGTTATACCTTGTCATGAATGTGCTTATGAACTTGAATGCAAGATTAAGGGGGAGCATCTCTTGCTTATACTCATATTTGTTATATCCATATGTTTTATGCATAACGGTTGTCATCAATCACCAAAAAGGGGGAGATTGTTGAATCTTGAGCCCCGATTAGGATTTTGGTGATTAATGACACTCGTTAGATTTGCGACTAATCTATGTATGTGAGACACAGGTAAATCAAAGGAGAAAGCATCAAGAAAAGACAAAGCAAGGTTATCAAGACTCCGTGAAGCGAAAACGACGAAAATCTCGACAAAAGTACAAATACCTAAACCTAGCGTCTTCTTGTTTTGAAATTTTCTAGGTTAGATGGTCGTACTATTAAGAGGGGTCTTAGCACAAGTATCTTGATCAACCTTGAAGTTTTTAGAAGCATATTTGCATTTGCTTTTGCCCCAAATCAATAGCTGAGTAAAAAATTCAGAAGTCAGTTTTCGGTTTGTACTAGCCAGACAGTGTCTGAAGTGACCGGACAATGTCCGGCCAATACAAACAATCTCAGTACTTTGCAAACACGCGCAACAGAGACAAATCCATTTGTCCGGGACATCTGTCCGGTGAAGGCCGGACATTGTCCGAAGTGACCGGACAATGTCCGGCCAGTACAAATGTTTGCAGCTTAGTGATTTGAGACAAATACACCTGTCCGGAGGATTTGTCCGAAATGACCGGACATTGTCCGAAGTGACCGGACAATGTCCGGCCAATACAAAATCCTGGCTAGTGTTAGGGCTGTGTTAACAGAGACAAATCTATTTGTCCGGACATTTTGTCCGGACAAATCCTATATGTCCGGCCTATACAAAAATCTGGAGTATATTATGTTAAGTGTTAACAGAGACAAATACATCTGTCCGGACATTTTGTCCGGACAAATGTATCTGTCCGGCGTGTACACTTCATTTTTAACAAGGGTGTTAACAGAGACAAATGCATCTGTCCGGACATTTTGTCCGGACAAATACATCTGTCCGGCCTTCACATTTTGATTCAAACGGCTACTGACACTCGCAATTCACGTGAATAACGGTCAAAATTTTTGTACTGACCGGACATTGTCCGAAGTGGCCGGACAATGTCCGGCCAGTACAATTTTCGCCCAATCTTCTTGATTTCGACCGTTTTTGTTGAGAGTATAAATAGATCACTGTTGTAGATGTCAAACACACACGAAATACACTTCATAAACCCTGAGCAACAGTGTGCAAGCTCTTACACATCCATTCTCTAGCAATTAGAGTCAAAACTTGAGAATTCTTGAGTGCTAGTTGAGTGAATTTGGTTCCAAGCCTTGTTGTATTTGCATTGTGTTCATCAAGCTTTGAGGTTGATCAAGCTAGGTGCTAGGCTTATTACTCTTGGTGATTGCCGTCACCTAGACGACCCGGGAGGTCCGGCGATCTCTCCATCGACGGTGTGTCGGAGAGGCCCGGCGAGTGGTTGTAAAGGCTTGGAACTCGCCTATCCGGAGTGGAGAAGGGCTACCTCTAATGGAATCGAAGCTTAAGCTCAAGTGAAGAGCGCTTCAACGAGTATTAGTGGAAATCGGCAAATTTCCGAGACCTCGGGAAAAAACTTGATTTCTTCGGTTATCTCTACTACTTGTTTAATTTCCATTGTGATTGAATTGTTGCTAGTAGTATCATAGAAATTGCTAAATCTGAATTGAATTAGTTTTCCATACCCTTAGAATATTTGTTATTGCAATCTTAGGTTGTTAAACCCTAATTTAGAAGAAAATTTTAAAACCGCCTATTCACACCCCCCTCTAGTCGGCATCCTTCGATCAACACTCTGGGGGGCCCTACTCTTATCGATAGGCCCCCGACTGGGAGTCGGTCGGGACTGGGCCTAAAGGAAGGGCCAGTCCAAGGCGCACCAGTTTTCTCTTGCATTAGAAAATGAAGATGATTACAAGCAACATCCCCTAGGACGTTGGTAGCGACTAAGCAAAGCGGCAATGCTAAGTGTAAACCGAAGTGCCAGTGATCCTAAGAGCGACACTTACAATCGAGTATAAGTGGTCGCGAGAGGATTTTTCATATGCTAAAACTGAGGGCATTAGGGGATATTTATAGCCATCCAAACCTTGCCAAATGACCAAAATGCCCCTTAGCAACTAAAAAAGGTAAGGGAAAAAGTGTCTTATGTGTCAATGATGTGTGGGCCTAGGGAACTGGTGGACCTCAAAAGCTAGTGTCCGAGACTGGCTTCCGGAAGGTCTTGATCCATGTGTGAGGGAGTTTGAGAGCCTGGAGGCTCTCGTCCGACGCAAGCAATCTCCCAGTCCCTTAGCTCTATTGATGTTGATCTTTCTGGAGGACTTGTGGATTCTCTGGGTGTATGCTTGTACTGTATAAAGCCCCCGAACCCTCGGTCCCAGAGGAGCCCAGAGAGGTCCGGAGTTACTTACATGTGCCTTCGTATGTTGTAGCCCAAGGAGCCAGAAGAATCGCAGTGATGTACTCGGAGTCTTGGCTCTCGGAGCCCCAAAGAGCCCTTGGCCAGGGCTTGTCCGGAGACAATTCTACACTATTAGTCATGCGGTCCCTCCGGAAGGGATCCGAGCCACCTCTCGGTCAAAGTCACCATGCCCTGGGGCTCCCAGAGATCAACGACCGGAAAGTCTGTGCGCAGTTGTTCCTATTATTTGCGGGATTATTTGATGTTACAACAATCCAAGAAGTATTCACCTTAATAGAATGACCACATATGCATATAAACTCATCTAGTTCTAGCCAATTATAAGGCCAAATGAAGTAGTTCTGTATGTAAAACCGTATAGTTTAGAACAACACATGTGTAAGAAGTGTTATCACTACTACAGAATACAACATCATAGTCGGTTCAAAACAGTCATCACAGACGGTTCTGAACCGTCAGTGATATTCGAGTCAGTGATAGTCCGAGTCCGAGACTATCACTGACGGTTTTGAACCGTCTGTGATAATGATTATCACAGACGGTTCTGAGCTCAGAACCGTCACTGATAATCATTATCACAGACGGATAATCATTATCACAAACAGTTTTGAGCTCAGAACTGTCACTGATAATGATTATCACAGACGGTTCTGAGTTGAAAACCGTCTTTGATAATCATTATCATAGACGGTTCTGAGCTCAAAACCGTCTGTGATAATGATTATCACAGACGGTTTTGAGTTCAGAACCGTCACTAATAATGATTATCACAGACGGTTCTGAGCTCAGAACCGTCTATGATAATCGCGTCCAATTAATTCTAATTTGTCGCTGTCTAGTTCATTGTTTTCATCATATCTTCTTCATATGAACTCGGATTTTCACATTCTTGTACTTGCTGGAAACATCAGATCGTGTTCTACAACTTTTCTGTTGAGCTCAAGGACAGATTCGGCATCCATCTATGAGATATTGGGCTGTTAATGTCGATGGCGTACAGTTTGAATCTAATAGATCTGTTTCGGTATTTTCATCATAATTCTTTCATCTGAACTCAGATTGGGATAAATTTATACTTTATGGAATCGTTGCGAGAAATCCCACAAAAAGTTTGTTGAGGTAATCTTCAAATTCGGCCATTTTCATCACGCTAAAATTTGGACAAAGTTAGTTGTGTAATTTTCAAACTCTAGTCCAATTCGGATTCAAATTACTCAATCTGAGACAGCTTCGGTAAAATTGCCATATCTTTTGATTTCCAATACCGTTTTTGAAGTTCTTATACTTTTTGGTGAGATAAAAAAATCCTTTACAACTTTGGTGTTGACCAGATCCTATAATTCGGAGTTCTTGGGGCCCGAAATTGATAATAATTATCACATACAGTTTTTAGCTCAAATATAAATCACTGAATCATCACATAAACATTGAATTTAGAGTTCATAAGTCTGTTCACAGTTAATAGCCAAAACACAGATTTTAGATACCAAAGACAACACAGAGTTTTAAATTTGCAATTAAATTCACTAAGAGCTTCAATTAAACATAAAAAATTATTAACTAAGAATTGACAGCATTCAAACAGAGAATGGGTCAAACAGATTCAACATAAACAATTATCAACTAAGATTCAGTACACACCAGATTTTAATTTTCACTATTTAGCTGTTCATCACACAACTACAAACTAGTTACTTTACAACATCTAGGAAACAAGGAGCATGGGGAGGGAGTGTTTAAGAGAGGGAATTGTCACCGAGGCTTGAATGAGAGATGATGCCATGGTGCTGAAGAACGCAGCCGCAGAAGAACTTGAGGAAGCTGCTGGAGGAGGCCGTCGTAGCTCGACCACAACCGAAGAGGTGCTGAAACCGTCGGCTGTCTCGTGGCCGAGGAAGAAGAAGTGGTCATCGGATGGTCGTTGTTGAGGGAGCTGCTTGTAGTCATCATCGGCCCATGAGACGTGGCCGACGAGATGATGGTGGGCAATGGAGTGGTGGTGGCGTAGTCGAGCTCGGATCGGTGTGGATCTAGGGTTATAGTGGCGCCGCGGTGTAGAACGGTGGAAATGAAGTGAAGTGTCGCAAAGTGTTCCGCTTTGAGTTAGGGCAAGTGAAGTGAAAATTCGCAAAGTGTGGAAATGAGCGGGACAAAGCCCGCCTTAAATTTTATAGTCGCAAAGTCGCAAAGTCTGATAATGATTATCACAGACGGTTCTGAGCTCAAAACTGTCTCTCATAATGATTAGAAATTTTGGGCTCCAAGAACTCCGAATTAGAGGATCTGGTCAACACCAAAGTTGTAGAGGATTTTTTTTATCTTTCCAAAAAGTATAAGAACGTCATAAACGGTCTTGGAAATCAAAAGATATGGTAATTTTACTGAAGCCATCTCAAACTGTACGCCATCAACATTAACGGCCCAATATCTCATAGATGGATACCGAATCTGACTTCGACCTCAACATAAATGTTGTAGAGCACGATCTGATATTTCTAGAAAGTACAAGAATGTGAAAATCTGAGTTCGTATGAAGAAGATATGATGAAAACAATGAACTAGACAGCGACAGATTAACGCAATTATCACAGACGGTTCTGTGCTCAGAACCATCTCTCATAATGATTAGCAATTTCGGGCCCGAAGAACTCTGAATTAGAGAATCTGGTCAACACCAAAGTTGTATAGGATTTTTTTATCTTTCCAAAAAGTATAATAACGTCAAAAACAGTCTTGGAAATCAAAAGATATGACAATTTTACCGAAGCCGTCTCAAACTGTACACCATCGACATTAACGGCCCAATATCTCATATATGGATACTGAATCTGACTTCGACCTCAACAGAAAAGTTGTAGAGCACGATCTGATGTTTCCAAAAAGTACAAGAATGTGAAAATCCGAGTTCGTATGAAAAAGATATGATGAAAACAATGAACTAGACAATGACAGATTAACGCAATTATCACAGATGGTTCTGAGCTCAGAACCGTCTGTGATAATCATTATCAGTGATGGTTCTGAGGTCAGAACCGACTGTGATAGTCCAGCACTATCACAGACGGTTTTGAGCTCAGAACCGTCTGTGATAATTAGAATATCACAGACGGTTCCAAGGTCAAAACCGTCTGTTGGATTATCACAGTCGGTTCTGATCTCAAAACCGTCTGTGATAACTTAACATTTTCTCCCGACAGGCCTTCATAGACGGTTTTCTATTGAAAAGTTCATAACCGTCTGTGATGTGCCGTCCTGGATGTTTGTTTCTGTGGTAGTGTATGAGAATGTTTTAGACATATTTAAAAGTAGAAACTTACATGTGCTCTTGAGGACTTGTTCCCATGGCAAGAGCAGGGGCAAGAGCATTTATAGTAGCACATGTGTTGAATATCATGTATATTGGTACAAACCATTTCCAAAATATTGACTTCGTCCTCAAGTTGACCATTTCTGTTGAGAAAATGGTTTATCGCCCACCTTGTCTTTAAGTGCCACTCGAAGTCGAGCCACTACAAGTACATACACATCTTTTTGTCTTTGTCTAGGGCACTCCAAAAACCTTCTCTTGTAGTCGTTTTTCTTCAAAGCTATGACAGTTTTCAACAACAAACCACAATTATAGCGACAGGTTCCTGCGCTTTGGCCTTCATCCTACAATTGGATGAAAAGAGTTAATGTAATAAGCGCATTTAGAGACTCTTATTTCAGACAAACTAGATTTATTATTTACCTTTCATGGTCTTGTTCTTTACTCTCAGTTATTCTTACTCGCCATGACCAAAGAGGTTAGCAATAGAGAGCGAGTGCAACTTTGAAACAGGTTTGGGTAAATTTATAGGACATGAGCGAACCTAATTAATGTTATAAGGTGTGAATGTGAAAATTTTAAATTGCTGGGACATAATGATGAAAGGTTGGTTTGACATGTTATTGAAAAGTTATAACAATGTTATGTTGAAAAGCTAAAAAAAAAAAACTATTGCATCAATACACCCTAACCAGTGATGGGTGCAGCAAGACCAAGTGCTCCAACCTGCATATACGTAGAAGATATTAGATTCGAAAAAAAAATAATAAGTGAGAAAATAAATTTTAAATTAAATATAAACTTAACAGTATGACTTCTCGCATGATGATCGCACCTAAAACAGTGTGATTTTGTAATACCGCACATGGACGGTTGATCGTTGAGCATTTGAGTGTCGAATTCCACGAGGAACAAATATATTCGTCTTTTAGGTTAATGGATCATCGATTAAGTCTGAACGATTTTGGTGTTTGTTTGTCTACAACTAAATCTGCTACTAAATCTATCAATCTAGGATTTAAAGCAGTAAATTGCAAGTATGAAATTTAGGATTTAAAATCAAGAATGAAAATTAGGGTTTCGGGGATTCCATATTGATCCGACATAATTCTATCCTAGGTCCAAAAATTACAAGTAAATTTCAATTGTTTTCTATGACAGATTAAGTTGCCAGTACGGTCGCTGGTATAACGGTCAGAGGATCACTTCCACTGTTACGTTTGGCGAGAGCCTATCTCTTGTTCAGGATCCCGCATCAAAGCGCTAAGGATTTAAGAACTCCCCTAAATTCTTGCTAAGGCTGGTACGTCTGTTGCTGAAACGAGAATTTAGGGTTTAGAGAAAAAAAACATCAAGAAATAACTGCAACACTTAAGATCAAAACCAAAAAAGAATCACGCCTTCCGGATTAGGTCATTTCTAACTCTCGAAGGGGTCTACTCGCAAAAAGCCATTAAAATACTAGAATAATAAGAATTAAATACAAACTTACTTGATTGTTGGAAAATTGAAGTTGTCGTCCTTGTTGGCTTATCAAAGCAGGAAAAAATAGAGAAGGGAGCTTTACTAAACTAAAACTAAACTAAAAAGTAGTTAAAAACTACTACTAAGCCTAAAGAAAATATGTCTACTTGAGCCAAAAGCTTCTCTATTTATAGTACATAAGTTATAGAATTAACCAATTACAACTCAAGACTTGTTTAGGAAGGAAACTGACTCAGATTCGAACTGCAGAATGTCTTAAACTGATTAACGGGTTTGGGCATGCGTCAAACAGAATAACGAGTCTGTTTCAGATTCAGGATTTGGGTTTCGGATTTTGGATCCAAATCCTTGTTTTTTAGATGTTCAGCATTTTCTTTCTCCACTCTGTTTCTTATCCAAACGATGTTGAAATATCTCCAAATTTGGTATGTTTGTTCCCTGAAATATGATGAACACACGCATGAAAGCAGATTGTAAAGATGTTACAAAAAGTCATAGAAAATGACATAAAAAAGAAATTTTAAGCGTCATTTTTGCACGTTTTCAATACTAAATCTAGGGTAAAATTCTACCAAATTAAGACTTATCACATGACCCCTCCCCAACTTGGGGAAAATTGTCCTACTATAGCCCTCCATGTGACATTTGAAGCATTGTTTTGTTGGCATGTTTGATATAGATTATCCAAAACAAATTTATCTACTTGTCCATGTTGTGTTGCATCCATGTCATTACATAGTTGTTTCATCTTTAGGCATCCAACCTTGTTGTTAATCAAGTTGGGGTTTGGAATTATGACTAGACTCTAGTACCTAGACAATTAGGATGGATCCAAATATGGCTCAAACATGGAATCGCATGTCCAAACTAGCACATTCAACATGTACAACATGGTCATATAGATCTTAGACTCTAGATTGACCCCACGAGCACAATACACGGTAACAATATGAGGGCACGATATTCGAATGAGATGTGGTTTCTGGCGAGTGCACATAACACCAGTCAGAACCATCGTCTGATGGCGACATCCATGCTATTCACCACCGAGCAACATCCCCACTTCCATTTGAATCGCATACTTGTAAGTCATTGGGTCATACATTGTAGCGATTTGATTGCAGGATTTTTCCTTGACTTACTCCAAGTAAGATGCCATCACTCTAGCCACCTATTACCAGCATGCAATCTGTTGTTCGCTGCTTGATATTGATCAACAAAGTATTTGTTGCATTTATCGAAGCTAAACTAAAGGATGCGGTAAATGGTAATGACCGGATACCCTTGAAAACATTTTTGTACACCGCTGATATATTTGTGGTCATCATGCCATATTTGGCTCACCCATTTTCAAATGCGAGCACCCATAATCCTCTTAGAGGGTAAATCTCATCTAACCATTTCTTCCCGTCATATTTTCTCAGGCTCTTAAGCTTTTTGAACTTCTTCCTGAATTTGCGAAGCTGGTTTTGGTTGCATACTTCCTTAAACATCTTTGTTATCCCCTTACTCTTGCACTTTGTGAAAGAATTTGCACTGAGGTGTCTCATGCAATGCCAATGCTGCACCGCATGAAACCCTAGCATCTCATTTCAGACCGCATTCAAAATGCCCTTATGATGATCCAAAATGATGCTCACCTTCCGTTCTGGTCCAAAAAACTTCCGCCTAACTATGGTTAAGAACTAGTCCCGAGTATCATTGTTCTCTCCCTCTATTATTGTGAATGCCAAAGGAAACTAGAGGGATCTGCTAGAGCAACACCTTGGGGTGGCATTGGACCTTTCCCCTAGACTAGAAGTACCTGCGCACATCAGGAGTACATACCTTGTGCTATGACATCACTTTTGTGTCTTTCCTGTCGATATTGATGAGCCTACGGTGGTACAACATGTCAGAGCGTACCTAATAAGCCTACTTTTATGTGTACTATTTCTAGACAGCACATAAGACGTGGCTACCCGGCTCTACTTCCCAATACTCATCAATCTATAGGGACTTGGGCTGTACAGTTAGGGATCAACGGTGCTACCATTTCTATACCAGTAGCTCTGGCAGGTGTGCACCTGAAGGGCATGCAATGCGAATATAGGTGGGTGCACCCTTCTCTAGATCTAGGCATGGATGAGGTTTCCGATTAGACATCTAGACCGGTTGGACTTGCCAATCTTGGAAGTTGACATGGATGAGGCGAGGCCGGTTGTCACCACTCTATGGCGGGAGTCGGTGGCTGTAGCGCCCCATGGTCTTACACCTGACTGCATAGGTTCTACATGAATGAGTTTGACGTACTATTGCGCAGACATGTGACGTACTGCCATACAGGGAGGATGAGGCCATCGAATTGCACATCAACTGATGCGTCACGGGCGGTCCGATCTTTCGATGAGAACAAGAACTATCGATTTATGAAGATGACTCTCACGATCCGGCTACCAACCGTACACGACTGATACGCCCTGGCAATCGCTGAACCAACTTCGGATTATTATCGACCAAACTAGAAGCACGATCGACCTGATCACGAAGATCTATTTCTGCAAGCAATCGAAGAACAAGTAAGAACAAGATAAACAAGCAATCTGAAATTGTAAATATAGATTGAATCACGAAAAAGAGTTGGGGTTCTGAATACAGATATTAATGTTGATCTAGCCGACCAAGAAGAATATCTCAATAACTTCACGAAGGAAAGACTATGACTAAACAAAACCCGTGGAACCCTAATGGTTCAGTATGATTATATAGAGGAGGTAAAAGAGATCGGTGGCCAGGTAAGGAAATCTGAAACCGACATGGACTCTTTCCCTACTCGGACTCGAACTCGAACTCAATACATGGGACTTGACCCAAACAAAAGGGTGATGCAGCACCAACTCGGTCCAATCAGAATTTGGTCGAAACTTTTTTTGTCAATTGCCAGCGATTCAGAAGGAATTTGGATGTGGAGCTAGATCCATTGGAAAGATCTCGTCGTGGGCTTCTCCGTGGACTATAAGAATGTCCCAATCGAACTTCGTATGAGAGAGTTATGGTCGTTTGAAGGCAGACTGCTCCTGGATGACCAAACCGGACTCTAACTCGAATTCATCTTGGACTCCAACTCGACTTGGACTCCTTGATGGTCCTTGCTGGTCCTCTCCATTGTTCCTAAGCACAATATTATCACTATTAGATAGTAAACTATTCTCAAAACCATATATATAAACTTAGGAACGAGTTCACCTGGTAATGCCATAATCGGGCTCTGTCGCGCGTGATTGGTCTTGTGTAACAAGCGGATGATTTTGGTTGGTGCGTGTATCCGAAGAAGTGATGTCCTCATCATCCTCCCCTACTTGCATTTGAGTCGTCCTCGACTCAAACTCATCTTCCTCTCCCAAATATGGTTTCAAATCTGGCCAAGGTGGAGGTCGATGAAGCCATGTCAATGGAGCCACCATAGCATACATGGATGATGTCGACGTAGTGGAAGGAGTGCTGAGCATGTTCGCATAGGTGATGTCCTCATCATCAACCATCTCTGCCTGTGAAACGCGAGACTTTGGAGGATGCAATCATCTATAATATACTTCTATGCAGTGGAGTGGAATGTCACATATTGTGTCTTTCATTAGTTCGGCCTATTCTAGCCAAATCCTCCAATGACTATCTCCACTGACCGTGAACTATATAGATATGACTCATTTTAGTTAGTACTTATTCTTTGAAATATAGGATGAAACATTTAATAGCTTTCCATGCCTTATCTCACAGGTACAGGCAGAGATAAGGTCTGATGCTCAACTGAGCAGCTAAGCATGTCGCATTTGTGGTCTTGTGGGAGCAACACTAGTAGAATATGCTAGAGGAAATTTGGATCCACACAAATGCACAGTACATGCAATACCTTCAGTGGTACCAGGATAGTGTTGAATCTTGAGCCCTAATTAGGGTTTTGGTGATTAATGACATCCGTGAGATTTGCGACTAACCTCTGTATGTGAGACTCAGGTAAATCAAAGGAGAAAGCATCAAGGAAAGACAAAGCAAGGTTATCAAGACTCTATGAAGCGAAAACGACGAAAATCTCGACAAGAGTACAAATACCTAAATCTAGCGCCTTCTTGTTTTGAAATTTTCTAGGTTAGATGGTCGTACTATTAAGAAGGGTCTTAGCACAAGTATCTTGATCAACCTTGAAGTTTTTAGAAGCATATTTGCATTTGCATTTGCCCTAAATCAAAGTTGAGTAAAATTTTCAGAGGTCTGTTTTCGTTTTGTACTTGCCGGACAGTGTCTGAAGTGACCGGACAATGTCCGGCCAATACAAATAATTTCAGAACTTTGCAAACAAGTGCAACAGAGACAAATACATTTGTCTGGTGCATCTGTCCGATGAAGACCGGACATTGTCCGAAGTGACCGGACAATGTCCGGTCAATACAAATGTTAACAGCATATTGAATTAAGACAAATGTATTTGTCCGGAGGATGTGTCTGAAGTGACCGGACATTGTCCGAAGTGACCGGACAATGTCCGGCCAATACAAATGTTGGGCTATTGTAAGGGCTGTGTTAACAGAGACAAATCTATTTGTCCAGACAAATCCCATATGTCCGGCCCATACAAAAATATGGAGTGTTTTTTGTTAAGTGTCAACAGAGACAGATACATCTGTCCGGACATTTTGTCCGGACAAATGTATCTGTCCGGCGTGTACAAATCATTTTGAACAGGGGTATCAACAGAGACAAATGCATCTGTCCGGACAAATACATTTGTCCGGCCTTCACATTTTAATCCAAACGGCTACTGACATTCGTATTTCACGTGAATAACAGTCAAAATTTTTGTACTGACCGGACATTGTCCGAAGTGACCGGACAATGTCCGGCCAGTACAACTTTCGCCCAATCTTCTTGAAATCGACCGTTTTTGCTGAGAGTATAAATAGATCACTGTTGTAGATGTCTTATACACACGAAATACATCTCAAAAACCCTGAGCAACAGTGTGCAAGCCCTCTCACATCCATTCTCTAGCAATTGAAGTCAAAACTTGAGAAATCTTGAGTGCTAGTTGAGTAAATTTGTTTCCAAGCCTTCTTGCATTTGCATTATGTTCATCAAGCTTTGTGGTTCATCAAGCAAGGTGCTAGGCTTGTTACTCTTGGTGATTGCCGTCACCTAGACGACCCGGGAGGTCCGGCGATCTCTCCATCGACGGTGTGTCGGAGAGGCCTGGCGATTGGTTGTAAAGGCTCGGAGCTCGCCTATCCGGAGTGGAGAAGGGCTACCCCTAGTGAAATCGAAGCATAAGCTCAAGCGAAGAGCGCTTCAACGAGGATTAGTGGAAATCGGCAAATTTCCGAGACCTCGGGAAAAACTCGATCTCTTCGGTTACCTCTACTACTTGCTTAATTTTCGTAGTGATTGAATTGTTGCTAGTAATCTTTTGGAAAGTGCAAAATCTGTATTGAATTGTCTTTCATATCATTAGAAGATTTGTTATTGCAATCTTAGGTTGTTAAACCCTAGTTTAGAAGAAAATTTTTAAAACCGCCTATTCACCCCCCCTCTAGTCGGTATCCTTCGATCAACACGTGGTATCAGAGCACTAGGTCTCTCATTTTAGGCTTAACCGTCTAGGGAGAGGATGTCGTCGATTAAAGAAAACTATAATGGAAAAGTCCCCTTCTTCAAGGGTGACAACTATTGCTATTGGAAAATTAGGATGGCGGTTTATCTAGAATCCATTAGTCTTGATGTATGGAGGGTCACTAGAGATGGTTTTAGGGCTCCAATTGAATTAGAAAATCTCACACCTCTAGAATCGAAAAACCTTCAAGCAAATGCTAAAGCAAAAAATGCCATATTTAATGGTCTTGATTTAAGTGAATTCAATCGCATTAGTAATCTTGATACATCCTATGAAATGTGGAAAACCTTAGAGGTAATTCATGAAGGTACATCAAAAGTCAAAGAAGCTAAGCTAATTAAATTAACTAGAGAATACAACTCCTTTTTCATGCTTGAATCTGAAAATATTAGTGACATGTATACTCGACTCAATCTATTAATCAATGATCTCAAAGGTTTAGGTACAAAATTTGAAGATATTGATATTGTGCGTAAAATGCTTATGATTTTACCATCGAGTTTTGATACAATTGTGACAGTGCTTATCAATGGCGATCTCTCTTCCACAACTCCTACCGAGCTCTTGGGTACTCTTATTACCCATGAAATGCAAAAAGAGGAAAAGAAAGGGATTGTGGAAGCATCCGGATCAAAGAAGAAAAACTTGGCATTTAAGGCAAAGGTCGAGGAAGCCAAGGAGGATAGTTCGGATGAAAGCTCCGATGGTGATCTAGCTCTTCTTGTGAGAAAAACCCGCAAGCTCCTAAACAAGATCAACAAAAGAGGTTTTGAGTTTGACAAAAGGCGAGGACCGCACAAGAAGACCGGATTCAAGAACATTACATGTTATGAATGTAATGAGAAGGGACACTTTGCCTCAAGATGTCCAAATAAGAAGGGTGATCATCAAATATCACATGAGATGAAAGATGACGGTGAAGGGACAATTTGTAAAAAGAAGCTTTTCAAGAAGTTCTATAACAATAAAAGCAAGGGCCAGTCTACATTGGTGAATGGTACTCCGGATCGGAGGAATCCGAATCGGAGGATGAAGTACCATCATCTTCTAAGAAAATGGCGGGAATTGCTATCGGAGAAGCCACTTCGTTTGAAGACAAGTCATCATTATGTCTTATGGCGAGTGATGATGCTAAGGTATCGGATCTTGAACCTTCTTATGAGGATCTTGTTGATATGGTTATGGAATTAAATGAGGTATTAGGTAGAGTAACTAAGGAGAACAAAATGCTTAAGAAAGAATATTCAACACTTAGTGAGTTATATGCAGAACTAAATGACTCGCATGAGGCACTTCTAGTTAATGAAATTATTGATTCTAAACAAACTAGTGAAATAGGAATTACTTGTGATATTCTAGACGAATCAACTCATAGTGTCTCTCATTCAAAATCAATCACTTGTAATGCTTTAGAAATTAATCATGAAAATGTTTGTGATGAAATTGTTGATAACAACTCAAACTTGATTTTAGAAAATTTAGAACTCAAGGCACAAGTGGAAAAGCTAAATCTAGGACTAGCAAAATGCTTTAAAGGAAAAGAAATCTTAGACAAACTTCTTAGTGAGCAGCGATGTTCATTTAGAAAGGAAGGTTTAAGATATGAACCGAACAAAAGAAAGAAGTTGAGTACTAAAATGACTTTTGTAAAGGCCACTAATATGTTTTGTCACAAATGCCATAATATAGATCATTTGCTGGAAAATTGTCCCTCAACTTCTAGAGCTAAGGAAAATAAGTATCACTCCCATTACATGCTAAAGAAAACAAAGTACGGAAAAGTAATTGCAAAATTCATTGGTTTACCTTATCAAAATGAACATACAAAGAAAATTTGGGTTCCAAAAACCCTTGTTGCTAACTTTCAAGGACCCAAACAAGTTTGGGTACCTAAAAGCGTCTAACCCTTCTTGTAGGTAAATTACAAAACCGGTGGGAGGCATTGGGTGCTTGATAGCGGATGCACCCAACACATGACCGGTGATGGAAGTCGGTTCTCGTCATTTGAGAATGGTTGCAATGACATTGATAAAATCACGTTTGGTGATAATAGCAAAGGAAAAGTAATTGGGTTAGGTAAAGTTGCAATCACAAACAACCTTTCCATCTCAAATATATTACTTGTTGAATCTTTGAATTTCAATTTGCTTTCGGTTGCAAAAATTTGTGATTTGGGTCTTACATGCATTTTCGAACCAAATGGTGTTATCATTGAAAATCTAGAATACAAGTCTTTAATTTTCAAAGGTTTTCGATATGGAGATTTGTATTTGGTTGATTTCGGTTCAAAAGACTCTTGCATTTCAACATGTTTGGTTGCTAAAAATTCTCTGGGATGGCTTTGGCATCGTCGTTTGGCTCATGTTGGGATGCATTAATTGAACAAACTATTAAAAAGAGATTTAATCCTAGGTATGAAAAATGTAAAGTTTGAAAAGAATAAACTTTGTAGTGCGTGTCAAGCGGGAAAACAAGTTGCTAGTACTCATCCCGCTAAAAATGTTTTGTCAACATCTAGACCACTTGAGCTTTTGCATATGGACTTGTTTGGTCCATCGGAAACTCAAAGTATTGGTGGTAGTAACTATTGTTTTGTCATTGTTGATGATTTCTCCCGATTTACTTGGATTTTCTTTTTAAATCATAAATCCGATGCTGCAAATGTGTTTAAAAGATTTGCAAAACGAGTTGAAAATAAATTTGAATTCTCCAACAAGAAACTTCGAAGTGATCATGGTGGAGAGTTTCAAAATTCGGATTTTATTGAGTTTTGTGATGAATCTGGAATTAAACACGAATTTTTCGTACCATACACTCCTCAACAAAACGGTGTTGTGGAAAGGAAAAATCGAACATTAATTGAAATGGCTCGAACTTTGTTGGATGAATATAAAACCCCCACTAGGTTTTGGGCCGAGGCCGTCAATACGGCTTGTTATGCCATAAATCGGCTTTATACTCATCCTTTGTTAAACAAAACTCCTTATGAGTTAATTATTGGAAGAAAACCAAAAATTTCATATTTTCGAGTTTTTGGTTGCAAATGTTACATCCTTAAAAAACGCATGCATCTTGGAAAATTTCAAAGACGTGTTGCCGAGGGCTTTCTTGTTGGATATTCATCAACTAGTAAGGCTTATCGTGTTTTTAACGTCATAACCAAATGCATTGAAGAAACATGCAATGTTGAGTTTGATGAATCTAATGGCTCTCAAGAAGAGTATGAAGATGTTGAGAATATAGGAAATGAGGAATTACGAGAAGCTATGAAGAATATGACGATTAGAGATATCAAGCCCAAAGATGAAGTTTCAAAGTCATCCCATCAAGAAAATGAAATAGCTTCTATGATTCCGGAGGCTCCTACTCAAGTTGATCTTGATTCGGAAATAAAGGAAAGTGAAGATCAAACATTGCAAAATCCAAGACTTCATCAAATCATCACTAAGGATCATCCCGTCAACCAAATAATAGGTGATGTTGGTAAAGGCGTCCAAACTCGCTCTAGAATTGCATCTTTTTGTGAACATGCATCTTTCATTTCTAGTATTGAGCCTAAATGCATTGATGAAGCTTTAGCAGACCCGGATTGGGTAAATGCTATGCATGATGAGTTAAACAACTTTACTAGAAATAATGTTTGGGAACTTGTAGAACAACCTCTTGATCACAATATAATTGGTACAAAATGGGTTTTTCGAAATAAGCAAGATGAAAACGGCATAGTTGTAAGAAATAAAGCTAGATTGGTAGCACAATGTTATTCTCAAATTGAGGGATTAGATTTTGATGAAACATTTGCTCCCGTAGCTAGACTAGAGGCCATTCGCATCTTGCTTGCATTTGCATCATGTTTTGAAATCAAACTATTTCAAATGGATGTTAAAAGTGCTTTCTTAAATGGTGAAATTTCGGAACTTGTATTTGTAAAGTAACCACCGGGTTTTGAAGATCCAAAATATCCAAATCATGTCTATAAACTCTCAAAAGCTCTTTATGGTCTTAAGCAAGCCCCTAGGGCTTGGTATGAACGATTGCGAAATTTCCTAATTTCACAAGGTTTTAAAGTTGGAAAAATTGATACAACTCTCTTTACCAAAATCATAGACGATGACTTCTTTGTTTGCCAAATCTATGTCGATGATATAATTTTTGGTTCCACTAACGAATCTCTTTGCCAAGCTTTTGGTAAAACCATGTCCAAGGAATTTGAGATGTCTATGATAGGAGAATTGAGCTTTTTCCTCGAACTTCAAATTAAGCAAATCAAAGAAGGCATATTTGTGAGCCAAAGCAAATACGTGAAGGATTTACTCAAAAGATTCGGTATGGATGATGCAAAATCAATCAAGACTCCCATGGCTACAAATGGGCATTTGGACTTGGACGAGGGAGGTAAACCGGTAGAACTCAAATTATATCGTTCTATGATTGGTAGTTTATTATATCTTACTGCTTCTAGACCTGATATTATGTTTAGTGTATGCATGTGCGCTAGGTTTCAAGCTGCTCCTAGAGAATGCCACATAACTGCAGTAAAAAGAATCTTTAGATATCTAAAACATACACCAAACATAGGACTTTGGTATCCTAAGAATGTTAGTTTTGATCTCCTAGGATATTCGGATTCTGATTATGCCAGTTGTAAAATTGATAGAAAAAGCACTTCCGGTGGATGTTAACTTCTAGGAAGATTATTAGTCTCTTGGACTTCAAAGAAACAAAATTCAGTTGCACTCTCAACCGCCGAGGCGGAATATGTTTCGGCCGGTAGTTGTTGTGCACAACTTCTTTGGATGAAGCAAACTTTGTTAGATTATGGCATAAAAGTCAATTGTGTTCGGCTTTTATGTGATAATGAGAGTGCGGTTAAAATTGCCAACAATCCCGTTCAACACTCTCGAACAAAGCACATTGACATTAGACATCACTTTCTAAGGGATCATGTATCAAAAAGAGATATAGTGATTAGTCATGTTTCAACCGAAAATCAATTAGCGAATCTATTCACTAAACCCTTGGATGAGTCAAGATTTAGCAAGTTAAGAAATGAATTAAATGTTATTGACATTTCAAATTTTATCTGATCTCTTGCTTATCTTGAATTGGTTGCTATCTTGATTGTATCTAGCACATATACTCTTACCTATATGTATATATATATATACATATATAGATTCAATCAATGTAGGCATCTATGCCAATCACTTCCTATTTTGAAGAAAAAGTCCAAACGTTCATCACTTTGCCGGTTTGCAATAAAACTTGGTGAACACATTAAGGGGGAGCAACTTCAAGATCATTGAATGCTTGCATACCCAAAATTGTGTACAAAAAGGAAAAATATGCATGTTGTTTATCAAAAAGATCATTTTTAATCAAAAAGGCTAAAAAGTGCCAAAATAATCAAAATATATAAAAATAACATAAAATCTTCAAAAATACCTTTCAACAATGTTCTCAAAGGTTTTGAAAGTAAAAAGAAAGGATTTCGAGTCTAAATGTTGAATTTTGACAAAATTGAACATATAAGGATCTTGTTTTGGCCTAAAATGACTTATTTCCATAAATTAAAATCGGTTGAGTTTTGACAAAAATTTTCTACATGAAACACTTAGAGATCAATTATTCGAAGATAGTTCATGTTGAACTTTTTCTCAAAAGACCTATGGTTTGCAAGTTATCACATTTTTTAAATCACTCGAAAACAAGCTTTGACACGAAAATACCCAAAACGTGCATTTTGTGAATTTCGCTGTTTGAGCCAAGATATCTTCCATGTTTTGTCTTGAAACAGTATTTAGAATTCATACAAGGCCAAACATCTCAGAAAAATCCAAGTTTAATTGATATTTGACGATTTGGTGAAATCCCGTTCCGTTTTTACTCGTTTTACCCAAAAATCTGCTATGAAAGCCCTTTTTGAGTTTTTCTTCTCCCATATCTATC